>OZ017738.1:204347695-204382695 GCA_963969285.1 Odontomyia ornata
AATGTCTTCGTTCATGTACTGGTTTGTACAGATAACCTGGGATGGATACATGTCGAATTGAAGAATTTATCAAGTTGCTTAAATAACGAGAGGTAATATCTTCATGCTGAGACTTCTTCGGAATCATATCGCAAGATCTGTAACTGTGATCGAAAACCCTGGATTTCAGAGGCATTTCTCACTACTGGCTTCGTTCTTTCAGAAGCATTCGTGCATTTGGGCATGAATCGATATGATTTTCATTCTGACGGCGTGCCAATCATATATCGCATTTATAGACGGACCACTGATGAGAAGATAAATTTGAGTTTTCTAGACCAACAACTCCAATGGAAATACTCATTTTCTAGATTCGTTGAGGCTTGCCGAGCTGGGATGGAGCAATCTAGATATTGTTGGCTGAATGAAAATGTCTAGATTATTCGTGGTAATATCTATTTATTATTTTATAAATTTGTGTTCTAAGTTTCAGCTCCTTAACGCTACACTTCTTGTTATTTTTGTTTGATTATATTAAAAATTAGGGATAGGTTTCAATATTTACGTTAGGCATATGTTATGTTGATTATATTAGGTTTAGAGATAACGTTTAACGTTGTGATTAGGAATATTGTGACAGCATTTTATTATTATAATAGAAAGTTTTTGATTGAAGTTTATTAGATGCAAGGCAAAAGTTCACTGTTCTGTTATGTATATATCATAATAACTTTTAAATAGTGTTGTTTGGTTTTTTCGCCTTTGCCAATTGATCCATAAAATGGATAATAATTTGAATCTCATATTGTTTTTTGGAAAAATGGTTTTTGATTGATAATGTGTAAAATAACAGAGCCATTTGGCCATTAACTTTTAGTACTTTTATCGTTTGGAATTTGCTTTATATTCTTTTAAAATTTAAAATGATTAGTGTTGAATAAAGCTTGTTTTGATTTGACTTTATGAAACATTTATAAAAAATGAAAGTGGGTCCCTTCTTATAACGAAGCAGCCCATACAAATTTTTTTAACAGAGGTTGTCGGTTATCAAATCAAAGCTCTTGATTGGAGCTTGAGAATCTGATTTTGTATGTCAGTTGGTCCAGGGGGAGGCAAAATGTAAAAAATATTTGGTGCCTTCTATACATTATGACAATAACAACGCATGTTGATGGCTGGTACGTATTTAAAATTGACTTAAGCACTCTTATTTTCTTCGGATTATTATGAAAGTTAAAGGCAAAGTGCACGTAGGGGGACCCAGCTCATCAAGAAGACGCCTCTTGATGAGTGCTGTAGGGTCAGTGGTACCGTACGGAGCAGAGGTATGGGGCGACGCTCTCAGCAAGGATGTATACCGAAAACGTTTGGCACAGGTACAGAGAAGATGAGCACTGAGAATTGCATCTTCGTATTCAACAGTCTCTGACTCGGCGGTGAGAGCTATTGCAGGCGTGATACCTGTCGCCCTCCTTGGTAGAGAGCGCCGCGCTGTTACCTTCGCTGAAACGAGGATGCGAGGGAGATGGTTATTCGCGAGGAGAGACAGCGCTCGCTCAACCATTGGCAGCAGTCTTGGGTCAATTACACGAAGGGAAGGTGGAGTGCGCGCCTCATCCCGGATGTGAACCGTGGTTAAATCGATGGCATGGTGAAACAGACTTCTATCTGACCCAGCTTTTGAGTGGGCATGGGTGTTTTCAGTCTTACCTGCATAAGATCGGTAAGTCACGGTCCCCCGATTGTCGGTCTTACCCAGGAGAGAAGGACAATGCCTGTTACACATTTTTTGCGTGTACCAAATGGGTCAGGCTCTGAAGGGAACTCTACAGGGAGACGGAAGAGCTCATCCCGGATATTATAGTCACAGTGATGCTCGAATCGGTTGACAAGTGGAGCCAGGTGGTATATTTTGCTCGGGCAATCCTAAAATATAAAAGGGACTCACAGCAGCCGGGGGCGCTGGGGGATCTCTCTTCTGGCATTTCTTCCCGCTAGGAAAGGGACTCCCCAGCTTGAAGGCGCCCCACGTCAAACGGTTCCAAGCTGGGTTCTCAGCTTGACAGGAGAGGTGTTTAGTGGGTAGTCTAGTCGCACATGGGAGTCCCACTCTCTGTGCATAAATAGCATTCACCTCCCTACCACAAAAAATGCAAAGTGTTTAATTTGAATATGTTCAATTAGCTGAACATTCAGAAAAAATATTTAAGCTGAAAACAAATTGAAGTTGATGAAGGAAACCCTGCATCTTTTGGATAAATTTGAATGATCTCTTATAAAAGTATTGGATGAATAGTTCAAGTCATTGATTCATGCTATCAGAAAAGTTGTATCTCCTGCTTGCTACATTTGTTTTGCCTGTTTCAAGGACAACAATCGAGGTTTTGATACAGAACCGTGAGAACAAATATACAAAATTTACAATTTTATATATATATATTTATATATATATATATATATATATAGATATATATATATATATATATATATATATATATATATATATATATATATACATACATACATTTATATATATATATATATATATATATATATATATATATATATATATATATATACATACATTTATATATATATATATATATATATATATATATATATATATATATATATATATATATACATATATGTATATATGTATACTTTTTGTAAAGATTCCTTTTTAATTGTCGTGCAACTACAACTCGCTATGCAAAAGCTTAGAAAATAATTGTCAGCAAGCCATTATTGTGAATGCTCAGTAGCCACAAAAATTGTAATGCCTTTAAGCCAATACTATGGATAAAATGAAAAAAGGAACCAAATGTAAACAGTTTCAAGTAAAAGATTTTATTTTATTAATGTATCCCATACAATTGACTTATTCTTAACTTAGTAAGCCCAATAATTTTATTGAATAGTTGGAATTGTAAAATGAACATATTTTCTTTCAACACGCAACAAAACAAGTAATTTTTGAAATAGTTGTAAGACAATTAAATATTCTCAAAGATAAAAAAAAAAATTTGTCCTATAACTAAATATTTCTTTTTGACAGTCGTGCAACTAAAAGTCGTCACGTAAAAAACATAAATAAATCATATGAAATGATTTTCACTGAGGAACAAAATTAAGGTATTAATTAAGTAACAAATTTTTGAGCACTAGGTCATAATAGTATAAACACAAAAAAGGAAAAATGACGATAGCATAGAATTCAATTTGATTTTCCGATTTTGCCTATAAAATACAAGCAATACACAAAATGTAAGAAATAATGTATGATAATAAGCTAGCTCATTCAACCCATTTTGCAATCGAAGAGAAATCTCATCCTACGACACTCGCTGCTATCGGCTCATTCACTACCATAATCGCAACTTACCTCTCAGCACAACATTTGCCGCTACCGACTTAATTGGATAAAATCCGATCGCATCTTGTCTTTCTTAGAAAGATCCCAACTTTGCAAAATGGGAAAGAATTGTTACGATAGGAAATTCTCAAACGATTAGAGAACATTATTGATACACTACAACATAATTTTTCGAATATAACAGAAAATAGAACAGTGGAAAAACAAACCAAATTTCATAGAAAATAGAACAGTTGATACAACAATCTAGTTTCCACAGAAAATAGAACAATGGAAACAACAACCTAATTTTCATAGAAAATAGAACAGTTGATACAACAACCTAGTTTCCCCAGTAAATAGAACAGTGGAAACAAAAAACTAGTTTTCATAGAAAATATAACGATGGAGACAACAACCTCGTACCACTGTTCCAATACAATAACCTCATTTAGAAACTTTGATCGTGATGATATCCAAGATAACGACAACGGCAGTGAGGAACATATTAATTCTTTTCCACGATTTAGGGAAAGACAATTTTGCTGAGCAAGCAAAATTAACATATTTAAACAGCGAAGCAGGCTGGGAAAATTCAAGCGACTATCAATAGTTGCTTCGAGTAGTTGGCTTCGCCTACTCAGCTATTACGGAAACCAGTTGGCCTTGCGCCTAGACATTTTTCCTTAGAACCCTTCTGTTGGTTGGCTTTGCCTAACAGATTGGTTAAAACCAGTTGGCCTTGCGCCTGGTTTTGGTCTGGCTGGCTAAGTGCCTGGACCCGTCCATCCATATCTAGGTGCTCTGGTTGGCTATTTGCCTAGAGTCCCAGATGCCGCCAGGACCAAGTTTGGCAGAGGCCAATGCAGCGGAGCGCAACAAGTTCCGGCGCATGGTCAGTGAACTGCGGCAGGAGTACCGGCGCCGCAAACAAATGCAAACCGGGAAGGACAAGGCGGCCCCACCATGACACGCCAGATAGGCGGCCCTCGACCAACGAGGCAACGTGCAAAGCAAAACGGAACGACAGCAGAACTCCAATAGTCATTAAGTTAACATGTATAAACTGTAAATATAGAACCAAAAAAATTTAAATTAAAAAAAAATTGATTCCACTTAAAAATACAATATCTTTAACTGGACTACAATTGAAGAGTCCGAGTAGATTGAAGATAAAGGTAAGGTAAATAAAAATATATCACAGGCACCTTAAATTTGTAGAAACAGCTCCTTTAGATTTGATAGGTGATAGGTGTATATTCTAAGAATTTCGTAGCAAATGAGTTTTATAGAACAGACTAATAGCCAAATGAAAATTTTACAATGACAACAACAGCATTATGTGATTCTGAAGAGATATACGTTTCCTCGAGCCTACGTACATTGCGACAAAAAAGTACCCGGAAATCCCAAATGAAACGTAAAATATTTAATTATTCATCAATATTTATTTTGTCACCTTCAAAGTTATCCTCATCAAATGCAATGCACTTACGCCATCAGCTCCTTCAGCGAGTTTTATTTTATCTCTTCGATCGACTGAAAACGAGTTCCACGCAGCAGCAATTTCAGTTTTGGGAACAAGAAAAATCACACGAAGCCAAATCTGGTAAATACGGTGGTTGATCGATAGTATTTATTGCATTTTTGGCTTTAAATTCGGTCACAATCGTGGCTCGATGCGATGGTGCATTATCATTTCATGGGGACGAGTCGAGCAAGAACGCGTTTTATACCCAAAATATCAACAAATATCATTCAGACGGACTCGCGAGAGATTTTGAGCTATCTTGTCATCTCTTTAACACTTGCCTGACGATTTTCAAGCACCATATCTTCTCTTTTTCAATGATTTCATCAGTTGAAGAGGTCGAAGGACGTCCAGAACGAGGCATGTCTTCAACGATCTCTCAACCATCTTTGAAGGCTTCGTACTACTCGTAGGCTTATGTTTTTGATAAAACTTAATCACCGTAAGCTTCGCAACGATTCCGCACACAAAATTTGGTTAGAAACACAAAATTAGAGACAAATTCTTTGTTCGATATTTTTATCCATTGTAAAAATCGTGACGCACCACTGAGGTGTACCGACTTAAGCAGCTGCTGTAAACAACTAGGTTGATAGATCGCGCTCATATTTGGCGTAGTAATTAAGGACAGTCCTACCGACTTAACAACTTTTTTTGAAATATTATTTACCCGGGGAATTTAAATTATAATTTCCGGGTACTTTTTTGTCACAATGTATATGTTCAAATATTCAAGGAAATTTTCGGAATGGCGTGTAGTATTGATATGTAATTGCGACCGTTCAAATTACATGATGTGTAAAACCCAAACAAAATAGCGGTGAATTTAAATGCATTTTAACTACTTCTTATTTTTTCTAAGTCAACTGAAAGCTTCTATGTGTAAGTAGAAAAGCTGTTTGTAAAACACTGTTTGACTTACTAATTTGTTTACAAAACCGGTATGAATATAATTTGGAGGATAGAGGTGATATTGTAAATTTTGTATACTTGTTTTCACGATTCTGCATCGAAACCTTGATTGTTGTCCTTGAAACAGGCGAAACAAATGTAGCAAGCAGGAGATACAACTTTTCTGATAGCATGAATCAGTGACTTGAACCATTCATCCAATACTTGCATAAGAGATCATTCAAATTTATCCAAAAGATGCAGGGTTTCCTTCACCACCTTCCATTTGTTTTAAGTTTAAATAATTTTTTTGAGTGCTTAACTAATTGAACATATTCGAATTAAACACTTTGCCTTAAACTTTCATAAAAATTCGAAGAAAATAAGAGTGCCTAAGTCAATTTTAAATACGTACCAGCCATCAACACGCGTTATTATTGTCATAATTTATAGAAGACATCAAATATTTTTTACATTTTGCCTCTCCTTGGACCAACTGATACACAAAATCAGATTCTAAAGCTCCAATCAAGAGCTTTCATTTGATAACCGACAACCTCTGATAAAAAAAATTTGTAGGGGCTGCTTGGTTATAAGAAGGGACCCACTTTCATTTTTTATAAATGTTTCATAAAGTAAAATTCAAACAAGCTTTATTCAACACTAATCACTTTAAATTTTCAAAGAATATAAAGCAAATTCCAAACGATAAAAGTACAAAAAGTTAATGGCCAAATGGCTCTGTTATTTTACACATTATCAATCAAAAACCATTCTTCCAAAAAACAATATGAGATTCAAATCATTATCCACTTTATGAGTCAATTGGAAAAAGCAAAAACACCAAACAACACTATTTAAAAGTTATTATGATATATACATAACAGCCTTACATCTAATATGTTGCAACCTAATTCAAATAAAATTCAATCAAAAACATTTTATTATAATAATAAAATGCTGTCACAATATTCCTAATCACAACGTTAAACGTTATCTCTAAACCTCATATAATCAACATAACATATACCTAACCTAAATATTGAAACCTATCCCTAATTTTTTAATGTAATCAAACAAAAATAACAAGAATGTAGCATTAAGGAGCTGAAACTTAGAACACAAATTTATAAAGAAATTAAACTTACCACGAATAATCTAGACATTTTAATTCAGCCAACAATACCTAGATTGCTCCATCCCAGCTCGACAAGCCTCAACGAATCTAGAAAATGAGTATCTCCATTGGAGTTGTTGGTCTAGAAAACTCAAATTTATCTTCTCATCAGTGGTCCGTCTATAAATGCGATATTTAATTGGCACGCCGTCAGAATGAAAACCAAATCGATTCATGCCCGAATGCACGAATGCTTCTGAAAGAATGAAGCCAGTAGTGAGAAAAATCTCAAAAAACCCTTCTGTAGGGTAAAATGCCTCTGAAATCCAGGGTTTTCGCTCACTGTTACAGATCTTGCGATATGATTCCGAAGAAGTCTCAGTATGAAGATATCGCCTCTCGTTATTTAAGCAACTTGATAAATTCTTCAATTCGACATGTATCCATCCCAGGTTATCTGTACAAACCAGTACATGAACGAAGACATTTCCTTTCGAAAACTTTTAATCTTTCCATAGTACTAGCACTCTGGTTGTATCAGATCTTATATCCATATGCCAAAACTGGTCTAGCCAGGGTCTTGTAACAGATAACTTTGACCTTATGATCGATGTATCTGGAATGAAATCATTGTCAAAGGGACATGACTACATTTTGTGCTTTGCTGAGCATGTTTTTGACATGTTCAATATAGTACAGATACTGATCGAGATAAACACCGTGCTATAGAGCACAGAATTTATGTGGGACCCGTTCAAAACTACCCTCACCTGCCATAATATGGAGATCTTTCCATTTACGTTTTAGGTCTTGACTAGCCCCCTACAGCATTGTCCAAAACAAAATTGTTTCACACTTCTGCGCATTGATTTTCATCCACCAATTGTCAGTGTAGAGCTGCACATCATTGAACATTTTTTGAAGATTGCCCTGAACTAGTGAAATTTTTTCGTCTGCCGTATATATGGTGAGACCATCAGCAACACTAACAATGATTGCGTTGGCGAGACACTAAAATCAAATCCGTTCAATAGCTTGTGAATGAATATCGACAAAAGCAGAGGCGTAGCAACTGTTCCCTGCTATAGACTATTCAAGCCCTTGAAGTCGTGCATTGTCGTCAGAGTTCCATCAGCTACACCAATGGTTTCCCGTATAACATATTGCACATAATGGCGACAAGATGTCTTTAAAAATTAGTCCATCCAACCACACTGTATCGAAGGCTTTCTCCATATCAATGAGATACGCTCCAACATATTCTCTGTTGTTTAATTGGCAACAGATGTCTGAGGTTACTTTCATTATCGCATGTTTGGTCAAATGCCTGGCATGAAAGCCAAACTGGCAACTCGACATCAACTCATATTTCTCAACACGGGCGTTTAATGCTTTGTTTAGTATAACTTTAAACACCTTGCTAATGTTATGTAGCTGGTGTGTGGTAATAAGCTGGTTATCAGGCAATAGCTTTCAGGGCACGGAGATTTTAGGTAAATTTCTCGAGAGAAATTTACCTATTGCGGAGAGCATCATATATATATACATATATATATATATATATATATATATATATATATATATATATATATATATATATATATATATATATATATATATATATATATATATATATATATATGGGATATAACGAAATTTGTGACCACGCTAGAGGTTGCAATTTTGCTTCGATTTTCACCAAATTTTCAGGAAAAGTGTATTGGGTAAGTATCTCGGTTAAGTTCGTGAACCAGCTATATCGGCCGGGCAAAAACAAAATGGCGGCCATTTTAGACGAAAAATCGTGATTTCTGTGCTGACCAAAGTATAGCTCCGATTTGGATGAAATTTGGTACAAAGGTTCTCTAGTACATGTGATGAATCTCACTATAAAAAATCCAAAGTCGGTACGGCAGAAACAAAATCGCGGCCGCTCAAAGGTCGAAAAACGTGCAAAATTTTGTTGTTGTAATAGTGGTCAAAGCTTTCAACAGATTTTCACGAAATTCAGTAGTTTGATAGAAATTATAAGTATCTAGAAAATTGCGTAAAAAAACTGGAGGTCAAGTTGCAAAAAACAAAATGGCGGCCAGTTGAAGGTCAAAATTTCAAAGGCTTTTAAAAGTTGCAATTTTGATTCGACATGTATGAAACTTGGTTTCAAGATAAATATTACTTACACCTACAGTTTTTGTTATTTTGGTGATCATGCATGTGCGAATTTCAAAATGGCGGCCGTTTAAATATGCGTTTTTTTCATGTTTTTGTAGCCCTCTAGCGGTCACATTTTCCAACGGATTTTGATGAAACTTGAGATTATGAATGTCTGTAATATGTTATTAAAATTGAATGAAAAATAAAAAAGTCGAAAATTTAAAGCCTCATATTTTTAGCTGCCATTTTCTTTAAAAATTGAATTATTTTGCCCTGTCTAGAGTGAAACTCCTATTTGAACGAGATAGTACATTGATTGATGAGGTCCTAGCATGCAAAGATTTAAAATAATCCAAAATCAAATGCATGCATTCAAAATGGCGGCCCCCAAAGGTCTGAAGGCAAGCGCAATTCGCTATTTTAGTGCCAACTGAAATAATGAATGTTTTTCATGGAAACGTTCTAAATGACTTTACTTGAAAGAACTTATAAACCAGATCATTTTTAAGATATTGTAAAATATTTTTAACAATACCCTAAAAAATTATAAAATCGCGACTTGTCTGTCTGTCCGTCCGTCCGCCCGTTTGTTCGTGCGTCATAACAAGTTTTCTCGCAAACCACATGAGCTAGAATGAGGAAATTTTCTACGTAGGTCGAAAGTGGTGCCTCTTGAAATTTGCAGTGCAAGAAAATATTTTAAGGTATTTAAGGGGGGTCTCCCCATACAGCCGGGTCTCCCCATACAGGGGGGTGGCATTCAATGTTTTTTATTTCTGTAGACCTCTAGCAGCCAAGGTTCTCAACAGATTCCGTTGAAACTTGAAATTATAAGTTATTAAGGCAAGTTAATTTAATTTAATTATGCAAATCGAATGACAAATAAAACAGTCGAAAATTTACAGCTTAATATTTTGAGCAGCCGATTTCAAAAATCAAAATGACGGCCCTCATAGTTCAGAAAAAAATTAAAAATGTATATATTAATGGCAATGCAAGTGCTGATTAAACTTTTATGGAAATCTTTTCAAATTAACTATTCGAGCTATTTAAGCCTTTGTGTGGTTACCACTGTGAACTGTGTAAACAGCAAATGCGAGAAGGGCGAAACCGGAATTTATATGTTTACAACAATTTATGATCTGCCGATTTTCAATATGTAATCCAAACGCGTGCAACTCAATTTAATTAGCAAAATATTTGCGCCCCGATAAAAGGTCTCTAAAAACGAACATAGCTAGATTTTTTTTATGTTAATAAATACCCATGTGGTACTACTAAAATTGCAGAAAGAAGTTTAGTAGTAGGCAAGCCAAATTCTTTTTCGAAACTTTACGCTACATCCGAGAAATTTACCTTTCCGGCTGGTGCTGCCAACGGGGATTTTTTTCTTTATTGAATATTGGAAACACCTTAGCCTTTTTCCACTAATTTGGGAAACATGAATCGCTCAATGTGATGTTGAAAAATATGCAATAATTTCTAATAGCCACCTCAGGCAAATGCCGGTGAAATGTATTTGGAACACCGTCAATACCTCATAATTTTTTGTTGTTTATCTTGCCAAATATGAAACACAAGTCTTCATATCTGACAAAATAATCAATAAGATGCAAGGTCGGTATGAGGTCAGAAGTCAATGTTTCATCGAGATTAAGAATTGATTCGCCGTTCAATCTTGATTTCAAGTCGGTAATTTTTGCTCAAACAACCTCTGAAAGCATTTGATTCCCTCTCTCTGGGTTTTGTGGGTGAACCAATTCAAAATGTGTTCAATCAGCGCAAATTATTGCAATCCCTCACATACTATATATAATCCTTTTTCCATCTCTATTCGGAGTCGTGCTATCAATTTTAATACAACCCATATCGAGAAGATGTATCTCATGACTAGTGACTTAACCATTTGCTATTTTTACGTGAAGTTTCTTACGGAATAAGCTATTCACTTTTGTGGGAAAGCCATATAGATCCTGTGGCTCAGTACCCCTCAGTTTTTTCGCCCATTGATCCCAGACCTCACTCTTGAAGGACGAATGGGTTAAATTCCGGGCATTCTTCAATTTTAGTTTCAACAAACCCATCGAGGGATGGTTCTTGTCCAAAAATCGCTGATAACTATTGTGGACGTTAAGTTCCAATTATCAGGAACTATTGGGCAAGCCCTGTTATCATCAAAAGAAGGACATTGCTTCTGGTAATCCTGATTAAATTTCGTATGAAAATTTCCACAATCTGTTTTTAAGGTTTTGTACTAAGATACAAGACCCTATTGAAATCACGACCTGTGTCCGTCTGTATTTCAGAGCAGTTTTTGTTCAAAACTATAGAAGCTGCAACCATGAAACTTTCTGAAAAGGTCAGAAGTGGTGACTTCTTGAAAGTTGTGGGAAGGAAATTTTTTTTAAGGGATTTAAAGGGGTTTCCCATATAGGGAGGCAACCCTTGAAAAAAACAATTTCACCATTTGTAGTCGAGTAGGGTGTCATTGGAAAGGCCTGAATGAGGTTTTTCAAAACAAGTCTTAAAATTGCCGTATCAGTAACTTGGGGGAAATGTGGGAACTTTCTGCGTAACCCCCTCCACTACTTCGCGTTTGACACCTTTCATCTGAAAAATCTGAAAAAATTCATGAATGTAGACTATTACGAGTACAACAACAACAAATACGTGAGAAGTTGAAATTCACTCAACTTTGTTGTTAAGAGTATGATTTATCGACTTTACATTTTCTTGAATAAAATCTAAACGGTAACTTTAAAGTCAATAAAATTTTTATAAAATTAACCTGTTCGGAAAGTTTCACAAACATCAAATGGTACTTAACGAAGTTATAGCGGTTTTAATTTTCCTGTATGTCTGTGGAACAATATGTGCTGTATTGCTATGGAAACTTGGCTATGGAACAATATGCGCTTTTTACCGGCTCAGACACTACAGGTTTGCTAGGATTTGCATGAAAGTTTCAGGAATGATAGGTATCATGAATATCTTTGAAAATTCGTCAGCTAGTGATGTCAGTAATCGTAAAACAAAATAGTGGCTATTTCAAATGCGAAGATTGAATAATTTTGAGTTATTTTTCCTCAACTTTAACGTTTAAGGTACATACTTTGAACACTTGATTCAATTTAATGAATGACTGAAGATGAGTACCTACAATTGATACTCAAAGGTGAAACAAGTCGAGGTGGCAGGAGAGAGCTCCTATCAACAGGGCTTTGTGACCATTCTAGGGTTAAAAAAATGCTCTGATGCCATGAATCGATGATTTGAATTATTCACCCAATACTTGTTTAAACAAACTGAAGTAGCAGGAGAGTGCTCCTGATATTGTAAAACAACTAGTAAATCAAACAATATATTCTGCATATCAAAACTTGATTGATATGCAGATTCCATAAATTGAGTTCGAAAAACTATTATGGTTATTATAATTTTAAACTCTCCACAATTTCGTTTCAAGTGTTTTGATCCCGTCACTTGATTAGTCATGATAAAACATCGATATTACAAACCATTCCTAAAATTTTAATCAAAATTCTTACATATTTGTAGTGTCTAAGTCTATTGCAAACGTGTACCTCCCTAGTATCACGTGCTAATGTTGTTGTAATTGTTAAATACTCAATTGGCTGTAACTTAGCTGTTTATTGTTTAATTTTTGTGACTTTTCGGGACGCATACAATTACTTTTAAAAAACTTAAATTATAGGCTTTGGGAAATTTAAGGGTACCATATTGATTTTATAGGCAAAAATTTAAATTTATAAAATGTACTATTATTAACAAAGTTGATCAAATTTAGTATTTGTTGCCCTTGTACTCCTTACGTCTCACCTCAGTGATTTTTTCAGATTTTTTTGGTCAAAGGTGTCCAATCGCGAGGGGTACATTCCCCTTCCCCTGCACCCCTCAAAGCAAAACTCTTTGGTTTAAGATCTGTTTTGAAAAGTTCTCATTAAGACTTTTCATTTGATATATTGCCTAAATGCCATGAAAACTTTTTTCCCGGGCAACTCCCCTATGTGGGGAGAACCCCCTTTAGGGCCTTATAAATTGCTTTTCGTGGTGAAATTTTGAAGAGGGCATCACTTCGCACCTACTTACAAAATCTTATGTTTCTAGCCCATGTAGTTTGCGAGAAAAAGGGGTGTGACACACGGACGGACGGACGGACAGACGGACATACAGGATGCGGTTTTAGTAGGGTATTGTAAAATGATTTTGAAATACCCTAAAAACCGTTCAAGTTCATCCAAAAGATGTAAAGTTTAGTTCATAAGCACATAATAGCTGTGATTTTGTTGCATGTTAAATAATTTTTTTGAATGCGTGGCTCATTGAACATACACAAGTAAACCATTATTCTTAAAATTTTCATGAAAACCCGAATAAAATAACATAAGAGTGCCTTGGTCGATTTGAAATATATACTAGTATTAACTATCAACATGTGTTGTTTTTGAAATGGCAATTACTCACTTAGCTATGATTTGATTTCCATGAAATTTCGTAGGCGTAAGGGTCTTATATCAACCTACATAAATGTAAAACCTTAAGAAGTTTCAGGGCTACGTTTCGATTTTATGGAGAAAATGCATAATTAACAAACCATACCATAATGTACAGAGTTGAGTGAATTTTAATTTTTGAAGTATTTGTTGCTCTTGGACTCATAAGGACCTATTTTCGCGTTTTTTTCATATTTTCCGCTAAAAAGTGTCCACAAGCGTAGAGAAGTGAAACAAATATTGTGTTTGTGCTTTTTGCCACCCTCACTCTCCCGGATTCTGACTGCAAAAAATTACTTATTTTTCAGATTCTGAAAGTGCTTTCATTTGGTACCCTACTCGACTACATTTAATGAAAAATAATTGTTTACGGTCACTTCGTTATAAAGGGGGATCCCTTTAATAAATTTTGAGATATTTGATAAGTCCTGAACTTTTGAGAGACCAGCACTTCAGATTTTTAGGTCTTTGTAAAAAATTTTTTTACAAAGACCTACTAGTTTCGCGACCTGTCTTTTCGTCTGCCCGTCCGTCTGTCCGTCCGGCTGTCCGTCCGTCTGTCCGTCTGTCCATCTGTCCGTCCGTCCGTCTGTCCGTCTGTCCGTGCATCACAGCTAATTTCCTCAGAAACTATAGAAGCTAGAATGCTCAAACTTTGCGAAAAGGTCAGAAATGATGGTCTCTCAAAAGTTAAGGTCTTAACAAAAATTTAAAATTTTTTTTAGGGGGTTCCTCCTAATAATTTTTTTTAATCAAAGGTAGTCGAGTGGGATATCAAATGTAAGGTCTTGATTGGAACTTTTAGAATCTGAAATAAAAAAAATCATTTTATGAATTAGGGGGTCCAGGGGAAGGCAAAATGTACCCAAAATTGGTGTCCCCCCCCCCCCCCTCGCGATTGGTAAATCTGAAAATTATCACAAACGTGGGCCTTTATGAGTACAAGGGCAACAAATACCTTAGAAATCGAAATTCAGTCAACTTTGTTAATAATAGTATGATTTGTAGATTTTACATTTTCACCCATAAAATAAAAACGGTACTTTTAAGCTTTTTATATAGACTGACATAAGATATATATGTTCACAAAATTTAATTGAGATCAAATCATAATCAAGTGAGTTATAGCCATTTAAATTATATGAAATCACAACAACAATAACACGTGTTTATGGTTGATGTAGGGGTTTCCAATAAGAGCTGTTATTTTGATATTAAAAGAAAAATGCCATTTTTTAATATAAATGGTCGGATGTTTATTTCATTATAAAGAAGAAGATATGTCGTTAATAGCAAAAACTAACATCAGGCAAATAACCACTACGACACGCTTACAGGACCATATCCTCTTCATGAAATTTTCCATAACCAAATCGCAAAGTGGCCGCCCTATGTCCTCGATAGCCTCACGAATTTCATCTTTGAGATCTTGAATCCACGCTGGGCTATTGGCGTAGGCCTTTTCTATCACGTAGCTCCAAAGGAAGAAGTCGCAAGGTGTTAAATTACAAGATCTATTCAAAATAACGCCTCTCATTGGAAAACCCTATATATATTTAAAATTGACTTAGGCACTTTTATTTTCTTTCGATTTTCATGAAAATTTAAGGAATGGTGTTGAACTTGAACATGTTCAATCGGCCGAGTATTCAGGAAAATCATTTAATCTAGATTAAAATGACGGCTGCACTGTGCTTATGAAAGAAACTGTGATTCTTTTGTATAAATTTGAACGGTTTCATATCCAAGTATTGGATGAATAATTCAAGTTATCGATTCACGCCATTAGAAAACTTGTTTCTAACCCTAGGATGTTTACAAAGACCTTCCGGTAGGAGCACTCTCCTGCTTACTCAACTTGTTTTCACTAAGTTTGAGCTTTGTAGCTTCAATAGTTTTGGAAGAAATTTCTTATGACGAACGGATAGACGGACAGGTGGACAGATGGACAGACGGGCGTTCAGATAGGACGGAAAACTAGTATGTTTTTGCAAAAATTCCTCCAGAAAGCCCTGAAAATCATGGAGCTAGATACAATAACTTATAAGTTAGAGGCTGAAATTCATTGAACTTTGCTAATTGTAGTAGGATTTCACATTTGTGGCATTAAAACTGTAAAAGATTAAATCAGCCATTTAAGTAGTTCTTCAAAATACCGTTTCATTCTATAAGTTTCAATAAAATTTACCGACATTCTAGCCACTTGAATTTCCTCCGATTACAACAATCATATACGATTTTTCTACTACATGGCCTTTCTATTGAACCAGACACTAAACTTTCGATTGAATCATCTCCAAATTTTCAGATAAGATGAATAACAAAAATAGGTTTAAAATTCATATCAGTCAACAATTTTAGTAATATTGGAACAAAATGTTGGCTAGTTAAAATGGAGTTCTTTGAAAGCAAGAATATCTTTGTTGTGAATATCATAAAAGTTATGAATTAAATCATTGTATTCATCCACACATTATAGGTTAAGTACAAAGCCCTTTTGACATGAGCGTAGTTCTGTTAACCCAACTTATTTTGAAATACAACCGATGATTTTTGTGTTGGACTGGAATGAGTAAGGCGTCATCTCGTTCATGATTGGCTTCCATTACAATTGCGTTATGTTCGCTATTGTTAGAAAGTACCTGCAGTTTCCATTGAGGACTATTAAAGCTCGATTCTAGTTTTGCGTCACACAATGTAAAGGTACAGTTATGAAATTGTCCTAGAGTATGTTGGAAATCCTGACCCATATTGATTGCACCTGTACTCAATATGGTTCTTTGTTATCCGCGATTTTAGGAATACACCTCTGAGATTATTGTTGGCGTTCAGCCATGATGTATGCTTGGCAGTCTGTTCAATTCGAGTATTTCAAACAAGGGTATAAGCTCCTCCTTGAACTGTAGAACATTTTGACCAGTTGCATTGGCAGAGATAACGAAGAGGTTATCCCCACCTTGAAATGAAATTTTGATAACGGACACTTTAAGAAATTCAAAGTTTTTGAATTCGACTTTATCAATTTTTGGGTCTACTAACTCATGATGGTACCCCCCCATCACCGTTTACTCTATCGTATGCTATGGATTCAAAGCCCTTGAATGCCGTGGAGTACCATGAATTGAGGTGGGTTTCAATGAGAAGCATGATATCAGGCTTTTGCTTAACAATGAGTTCAAGGAGGTGGTCATGTCAATGAATGGTAACAAGATAGTTGACGTTCATCGAGATGAGACAAAGCCTATCCATGGGAATGTAACTAAATGAAAAACTGTTTTGAAGTATGTTGGCCTAAGCGTTGAAATACGAAATTGATTTTTTGATCTTGTTTATCAATTCTTCCTGAAAGAGATTCAAGCTGTTGGTAAATTTTGAGAAGTAGCTCATTATTGCCACTTACATTATTTATTTTATTCACGTTGTTGTCTGCTGGTTCTCTAGCAGCAAGTGCAAATAATACCCCGGTTTTGAAGGAGCTAGGCAATGTTATACCACAGTGTTATTGGGTTTATTTTGAAGAAAATTAAACTTGTGCATCTTGATATCGAGGGCATACTCGAAATGATGCTGGATGACAAAAGAGACCGCGGAGCATTATTTTTTTTTGGTTCCATATGAGCTCGTTTGCATTTATTAGGGGCATGAATATCTTTACATTTAATACACCGATAGTGCATGGCACAATTGGCAGCCAAATGACCGCATCTTTGGCACCTGTAACACTGGTTGACCTCAGTTTTTGAAGATGCTTCCACCTCACAACTCTGAATTTCAAGTACGTTACCTGTTGTAGGGTGCTTGGATGGCTATCGTTTGAAATTCGTACTAGGTAGAACGGTAATATTTTGCCTTCAACACTTGATGTCCTAGTAGCAAAATTTATCACACTAATGAGTTTGACAGCAGGTGCTGCTCCATGTAACATTTCAAGGAGATCAACTGTATTCTCCCCACAGTCCAGGCCCTTCAACAGAAAAGTCTGATTTTTCTCCGCATTTGGCGTGAATATGAAATGGGGAGCCTTCACACTAATTAGAGCACCGTTGGCTAGCTTTGAATCAGCCAGTGCTCTCATTGTTTTTGTAAGTTTGTCCGTGGTCACACCCTTAACTTCAAAATGATCTATCTTATGTTCGGCTGCCAATAGCCGAACTTTAATCCTTCCGCGCAGCCCGAAGACATTATTTGGTGGAATTTAGTCAACCATCTTTTTGCTTTTAACAGAAAAACCAATAGACACACCCGATAGCTCCTTCTCCCTATTTTTAAGATTGCAAATATTCAATAAAGATATCACTAGAATCATTCATATTACTTCTATTTACTCGCCAATCCATTTCGGTATCCATATCGTTATTCATCATATCAGATATCGCATAGTAATTGGCGCTGTCGTTACCTTCTTCTGTGCTTAGTATGATATCGGCATCATGAATTGTTGTCTTTCTTGCATCTTGCGCTATTGGTATTGGTCCTGGTTGAGCCTTTTGCGTGCCTACTTTATTTTCGCTTGGCTTCTGTGTCTTGGTTTCTTGTTTTTTGGTTGTATTTTGTAGCTTAATCGTTTAAGTTTTATTGACGTTTGATCATTTTAAAATCATAATAATACACTTCCCATGTTCAACATTTTCTTGTTCAATTTTCGTTTTAATTGTTTTTTCATGAATTGCATTTAAAATACCTGGCCCCGGATTCGTCAGCAAAATGCTGTTCAAATAATTCGACGATGTAATAAGTTTTTCTATTTTAAAAAATTAGTTTCAAAGTGAAGTTTTAAACAAGTTGAGTAAGCAGGAGAGGGCTCCTACCGGAAGGTGTTTGTTAACATCCTAGGGTTAGAGACAAGTTTTCTGATAGCGTGAATCGATGGCTTGAATTATTTATCCAATACTTGGATATGAAATCGTTCAAGTTTATGCAAAAAATGCACAGTTTCTTTCATAAGCACAGTGTAGCCACCATTTTGATCGTGCTTAAATGATTGTTTTGAATGTTCAGCCAATCGAACATATTCAAGTTCAACACCATTCCTAAAATTTTCATGAAAATTGAAAGAAAATAAAAGTGCCTAGGTCGATTTGAAATATGTATCAACCATATGCACGTGTTATTGTTGTTGTAATTCAATACAATTGGAATCGGTATATCTCACTTGATTATCATTCGATCTCTTTTAAATTTTGCGAACGTACATATCTTATATCAGTCTTTATAATTGCAAAATTTCAAAAAGTTTAAAGGTACCGTTTTGATTTTATGGGCGAAAATGTGAAATCTATAAATCATACTATTATTAACAAAGTTGAGTGAATTTCGATTTCTGAGATATTTGTTGCCCTTGTACTCATAAATTCCACATTCGTGACAATTTTCAGATTTTTCGGCTCAAAGGTGTCCAATCGCGAGGGGGGGGGGGGGACACCAATTTTGAGTACATTTTGCATTCCCCTGGACCGCCTTATTCATAAAATGATTTTCGTATTTCTGATTCTAAAAGTTCTAATCAAGACCTTTCATTTGATACCCCACTCGACTACCTTTGGTTAAAAAAATTTTTTAAGGGTTCATTCGTTATTAGGGGGGACCCCCTTAATAGTTTTTTAAATTTTTGTTAAGACCTTAACTTTTGAGACCCCATTATTTCTGACCTTTTTAAAAAGTCTTAGCGTTCTAGCTTCTATAGTTTCTGAGGAAATTAGCTGTGACGCACGGACAGACGGACGGACAGACGGACAGACAAGTCGCGAAACTAGTAGGTCTTTGTAAATATTTTTTTACAAAGACCTAAAAATGATTGATAGGAGCTTTTGAACAAACGTCTATACGCAACAAATAATACACGCAGAACGTAATATTTCATAAGATCAAAATTTATAAGAGACAACCACTTCTTACCTTCTGACAAAGTTTAAGCGGAAAACCAGGGGGTCTTGGTCAAAATTTGTTTGCAAATCCCTTAGAACGAAAATTATTCAACTGATTTCTAAAATGATTTATTTGATTTCTAACAGGAAATTTACTCATATCAGAAGGGTTTCGCACCCAAGCTACGATATCTATACACCAATAATGAAACAAGTTGAGTAAGCAGGAGAGTGCTCCTACCGGAAGGTCTTTGTTAACATCCTAGGGTTAGAGACAAGTTTTCTGATAGCGTGAATCGATGACTTGAATTATTTATCCAATACTTGGATATGAAATCGTTCAAATTTATGCAAAAAATGCACAGTTTCTTTCATAAGCACAGTGTAGCTGCCATTTTGACCTAGCTTAAATGATTGTTTTGAATGTTCGGCCAATCGAACATATTCAAGTTCAGCACCATTCCTAAAATTTTCATGAAAATTGAAAGAAAATAAAAGTGCCTAGGTCGATTTGAAATATGTATCAACCATATGCGCGTGTTATTGTTGTTGTAATTCAATACAATTGAAATCGCTATATCTCACTTGATTATCATTCGATCTCTATTAAATTTTGCGAACGTACATATCTTATATCAGTCTTTATAATTGCAAAATTTCAAAAAGTTTAAAGGTACCGTTTTGATTTTATGGGCGAAAATGTGAAATCTATAAATCATACTATTATTAACAAAGTTGAGTGAATTTCGATTTCTGAGATATTTGTTGCCCTTGTACTCATAAAGTTCCACGTTCGTGATAATTTTCAGATTTTTCAGCTGAAAGGTGTCCAATCGCGAGCGGGGGGACACAAGTTTTGCATACATTTTGCCTTCCCCTGGGCCCCCTAATTCATAAATTGATACCCCACTCGACTACCTTTGGTTAAAAAAAAACTTTAAGGGTTCATACGTTATTAGGGGGACCCCCCTTAACAGTTTTTTAAATTTTTGTTGAGACCTTAACTTTGAGAGACCATCATTTCTGACCTTTTCACAAAGTTTGAGTATTCTAGCTTCTATAGTTTCTGAGAAAACTAGCTGTGACGCATGGACAGACGGACAGACAGGTCGTGAAACTAGTAGATCTTTGTAAAAAAATTTTTTATACAGACCTAAAAAGATAAAAAATCTGTAACGACGTCTACAACAAAATTAATCTTGCTGTAAAAGAAAACCATTGTTGCTCCTTTTCAAACGGTCGCTATTTCGTTGCAATATTACTAATATTATTGACTAAATGAAATCTTAACCCTAGAAAGATAACCTTATTTTTTAGTACAGAAAAGATAAACATACGCCTGAGAGGCGAACAATTTAAAAACAATTTTTTTACAGATGTAAGTATTTTTCCTTTATTTTTATAATGCCAATGGTATGTTACATTGTCAATAAGTGAATTAAACAAGAATATAAATTATTATCATAAGAAAATAGTAGGCTTTTCTAAGTCCTGACTGTAAAGTAATAAAAATTAGAAGACTTCTGCTTATAAGTAAGCATTTTTAAAACAAGGTAACATTTATCTGCTTTTTTCTTACTAACTAATGAATTATAAAATAATCAGTCTCAAATATGAAAAAAAACTGACAAAAATTATATTTAGAGACATTTGTAGCAAACATCTCGTTTGTGTTCACCACACACTGTATTATTGCATTTTGTACACGTCATCTTAGACATATTTTTCTTTTTCATTGTACGGTAACTACAGTAACGTCGCATTTTAACTGGAGGCTCCTCAGCAGTTACCTCAGATACTTCTTGATTGGTCTGTGGGAGTATATTCACAATATTTTCTCTCACACGTCTTGACAATGTCGGAATTTCCAATCTAGACTTCATCCACGGTGTATAAAGTTCATTACTTATGTTTTTCATATACTCTCTCCGGTTCAATGGCTTATCTCCTTTTGATAAGACATTGTGAGTGTAAATTATATACAAGTTAATAAAAGATATGTTCAATTTACATAAAATATTGTCATGGGCCATCTGTTTGTTTTTCTCGAACAAGACATCAGTGAACACATTTGGCCTAATGTATCGACGCCAGCTTTAGTCTGATTGTAGAACATAACTTCTTCTACAACTGGCAAGTTGTAGGATTTATAGCAGCACCTTCATCGCATGAGGACAACATATACACCATCTTTGATAGCTTCGGCTTATACGACACGAGAGTTAAGCATCCATCGTAACAAAAAATAGATGTACCTACTGGTCGAGAACGGGTATTTTTATCTCCTCAGGAATCTCGCGTTTGTTTGACCTTACCGTGAACACAAGTGTCAACTTGTATGGTTCAAGAAGCAATGACTTCGCTAGAGGGATGGAAGTGAACTAATTGTTACATGTTATATTCCGGTTGGTCCCATGAATTGGTCGTGATAGTTCCATAATGTAAAATTCTCCTTGTGGCAAACCATTTATGTTTGTAGCTTTGCCGATGTATGGAATAGCATTCAGCATGTAATTGTTCCACTATCACACATCATTGGAATTTTTATGCCGTACTTACTTGGCTTATTTGGTATATACATTATAAAGGGGCATCTACCTCGGAGCCCAAGTAACTGTTCATCAATGGTGACATTGCTTCCCGGAGAGTAGGTCATTTGGCATTGAGCTATAAAAAGATCCCAAACTTTTCGAACTGGAATAAATGGACCTTGCTGCCGATGAGCAGGGCGAAGAGTCTTGTCATCCAATCTTAGATACCGGACAATAAAATCAAATCGATCTCTGCTCATTACTGCCACATATCTGCTACCCGTAAACGAACTATCAAATAACTCGACGGTTGTCAAATGATTATCTTTCATTGCAGCACTAAGAGTAAGTATTCCAATGAAGGCTTTGATTGTCTCTAAATGTAGAACTAGTAATACTGTCATTACGTTTTTTGGATATCTCTACATCTGTCCACTGAACGAGCTCTTGAACTATTTCGTTCGTGATAAATGATTCAAAGCACATAAGTGGTTCAAAAATATGGCAGCACATCTGACTAGGACCTCTATTGAGCGAATTATATTAAAAGCAAAAGTTCTTCTACTACCTTGACCCTTAGAAGTAGCCCAGACGTGTTTATTCTTACCTCTGATAACTCTATGAGGCGAAAGAACTACGCGGTTGTCATGTCTGGAAGGTGTTGAGGTATTGCTCAAGTCATCATCGCTTACTTTATCAACATACTCGTCTTCGGTATCACTTTGAAAGTCGTCTCCGCTTACATGGTCCTCTATCTCACTGCCACTGCCATCATCAGCAATTTCATCTTCTTGTTGCAGTAAAGAAATGATTTCTTTTTCGGTCAATCCCCTTTTATTTGTCATGATATTCAAACCTTCCTAAAAATCGATAAAATTAATCCATATTAATAACGTATTTATATTTAACACACATGAAAAGAAATGATTTAAAAGTAACAAATACATAAAACTTACATAGAAGATAGACATACACCTCTCGAGCGCATCGCGTCCACATAACAACAAAATTGTGTTACTTACCGAGCTAAAGGGACCGTTCTTCAAGAGTAGCTTGTACGTGCGTTTGTAAACAAATGACAGCGAAACATCTGTTAAACAAGTTGGGTAAACAGACCTACGGCCATGTCAGAAGGGTTTTGTATCCAACTTCTCCGAAGTGCAGTCACCAGTAACGAATAAAGGCAAGAAGCTTGTCAAAGAGATGTGCACGTTTATAAGAAAATCCATTGCTTCTGTACTTTCAACAGTCATCATTTTGTTGCAAACTAACAAAAATCATTCAAATCATGAATTCCCAAAAATATGTATATTATTGATCTTATTTAAAAATTTCAAGAAGATCAATTCAAAACTGCAGTGTCAGATTCAATGGAAAATCGTGTGTTATTGTCGTTGCATTTGGATAAATTTCAAACGGCTATAACTTCCGTGAATATGAAAGAATTTTCATCAAACTTATCGAGTATGTTATTAGAACCTTATGTAAAACTACTAAAATATCATTTTTATTGAGTTAAAGGGTATTTATACGATTTTATTGAAGAAAATGTGAAATTCGAATATCATACTATAATTAACAAAGTTACCCGAATTTCGAATTCTGAGGTATTTGTTGTTGTTGTACTCATAAACACAGATTTTCCGGATCACAGGTGTCCAATCGCAAGGAGGAGGCACAAATTTTTCTTGTATTTCCCCTTCCTGTGCGTTCCCTGTAGTAAAAAATACCAGTTTAATTCCTGTTTTCAAAAGTTCTCGTTTAGACCTTTCATTTGATACCCATATCAACTACCTTTGATGAAATTTTTTTTCGGTAAAGTTGTAAAAGTAGTAAAATTTTTTTTGTAGTGATACTTTGAAGAGGGCATTTTATGTTTGTAGCTAATACGGTTTGCCAGAAACACAGACAGGCGCGATTTTAGTAGGGTTTTGTTAAAATTATTTTACAAAACCCTAAAAAGGAATATATATATATATATATATATATATATATATATATATATATATATATATATATATATATATATATATGTATGTTATATATATATATATACATATATATATATATATATATATATATATATATATATATATATATATGTATATATATATATATATACATATATATACATACATATATATATATATATATATATATATATATATATATATATATATATATATATATATATATATATATATATCTTAGATAGTCTAAAAAGAATTGAGCCTTTTTGTCACTATATGGTGTTTGTTGTCATGTATCGAGCAATACTAATCAGATTGAGTCAAACTGACATGCGTTTGAAAGGTGACACTCCAGTCTACAATATTCATTGGACAGTTTTATATTTCGTCATTCATGTCAAAAGCTGTATTCATTTAAAAATGAGTGAAATTTCCGAAAAAATTCGTTATATTTTACAATATCACTACGATAAAGGTGAGAATGCATAGCATGCTCGCGAAAAAATTGGTGGCGTCTACAGTCAAGATGCTTTATCAAAAGCCACAGCCAAGAGATGGTTCGCTCGCTTCCGTTCTGGAAATTTGATATCAAAGATGCACCTCGCTCAGGTCGACCAATCACTGAAAACCGACATACAAGCAGTCATGACATTGCTAAGGAACTTAATATTCATCACTAAATAGTTTTGAACCATTTGCGTAAGGCTGGATATACAAAGAAGCTCGGCGTTTGCGTGCCGCATGAATTAACACAAAAAAAACATCCTGGTCAAAAAAGGTGAATCATCATAAATTACTTCAAAGCCAGGATTGACACCAAATAAGGTTATGCCGTGTCAATGGTGGGATTGGAAGGAAATTGTTTACCATGAGGTGCTAGAACCTGGCCCAATACTCAATTTGGCTCGGTACTGTCAACAATTAACCAGATTGCAGCAAGCAATTCAAAAACACGGCCAGAATTGATCAATAGAAAGGGCGTTGTCTTCCATCATGACAGAGCTCGGCTCGGGAAGTTTTGATGCATCCAACGTATAGTCTAGACCTTGCACCATCAGACTATCATTTGTTTCGGCCTCGGCAAAACTTCCTTAATGAAAAGGAATTCACTTCAAAAAGGGACTGTGAAAATCATTTTGCCAAGCTTTTCGCCGACAAACACAGAAGTTCTAAGCAGATGGAATATTGATTAGTTTTGCCGGGTATATGACAACGAACACAATCTAGTCACAAAAAGGCTCGATACGTTTTAAACTATCCAATATATATATATATATATATATATATATATATATATATATATATATATATATATATATATATATATATATATATCTATATATATATATATATGTATATATATATATATATATATATATATATATATATATATATATATATATATATATATATATATATAAATATACATATATATATATATATATATATATATATATATATATATATATATATATATATATGTATATATATATATGTATATATATATATATATATATATATATATATATATATGTATATATATATATATATGTATATATATATATATATATATATATATATATATATGTATATATATATATATATATATATATATATATATATATATATATATATATATATATATATATATATATATATATATATATTAATTCATCTCATTTGAAAATTGGGGACAATGCAATCAAAAGCGTAGTATCCGCATTGATGACAAGCCCAAATAGTAGAAGAGGCGTCTTGTTTTTGGTGCGAAAAAATTCAAACGACTATAAAAATGTGTTATGTTGGAATTCTCAAGGATTTTGTTAATCCGCCTGGAGAGAGGGTTGCGCAAAATTGTTTTGAGATATGCAAACTTGAAAAATTATTATGATCTTTTTCCCCCTTTTTTCTGTTTTTCTCTCTAATTTTGCAAAAATTTTAGATTTGTGATTTTTTCTAATATTTTTTTCTCATTTTCCTTTATAATTATAATATAAACTAACTTTTTCCTCTGATTTTGCTTATATTTTATGTTTGCAGTTCTCCGTGTGGAGCAGTGGGCTAGAGAACACTCCGCTTGCGCAGCAGCTCCTAAGTTCAAACATTGGTAAGGGCATCTAATTGAACAGTTGAGCACATGGTTTAGCGTGATATTGACCATATCAAGTTGATTTCCATTACAGTCATGGAATGAGATACCCTAACAACAAATCTCAACGCTAAGGCTCGGATTTGGATTGTTGTGTGATGGATTATTACTGTACGAGTATTGTTATTTATTATCTTATACTCTATTTAAAGTTGCTTGTCGGATGTTTGGTGTTTGTTCTTGTACTAACAATCTTGGGGGTTTTGTATCACAATTGCCTGTGTCCCTATTTAGCTGGCTCTCCGCCTTTGTTTTAAATGATGAATAGGCTCTTGTACATATTCAATTTCTTGCTCCCAACTGCTTTCTTCACCTTCCAAAGCATTTTGTGACCACGAAATACACGAAAAATTTGTTTGCGCCTTCGTGAATGAACACCTGTGATCTAAAAATCTGAAAAAATTATTAAGGGAGATATTTATGAGTATAACAATAACAAATACCTCAGAAGTCATAATTCGTTTTACTTTGTTAATAATAGTATGATGTTCGAATTTCATATTTTCTCCATTAAAATCGTCTTTGACATGTTTCTTGATTTTATTCGTTGCTGGAGACTACATTTTGTAAGTTGAGTACAAAACCCTTCTGACATAAGCGTAGGTCTGTCTACCCAACTTATTTCCTCGTTATTTTGCCGATTCTGCTTCACGCATGTGCTCGAAGATTGTAATCAATCGCTTTGCTTAACTAATGTAACTTTTGTTTAACTAATGTAACTTTTGGAACATTGTAATATTTTCAGAACTTGGGAATACCAATCTGAGCTCGAAACTGGGAACAACCAAAGACAAAAAGTCTTATCAGGAAAAAAACGGAATCTACAGAGTAGTACGAGTATATGAAGATTGTTCCAAAAGTTACATTAGTTAAGCAAAGCGATTGGCTTTGCTTAACTAATGTAACTTTTGGAACAATCTTCATATACCACTCTGTAGATTCCGTTTTTTTCCTGATTAGACTTTTTGTCTTTGGTGGTTCCCAGTTTCGAGCTCAGATTGGTACGCCCAAGTTCTGAAAATATTCTTAATTACACTTTCAAAATTTGTGTGGAGAATTGAAACCCATTTTTTCTCTCCGTGCTCTATCTATTTGGTTTGTTTGAGGAGCGATGATAAATTGTTATTTGCTAATTGGTGCTTCTTGTATTTATTTTGTTCAGTATCTCGCTTTATTTGTACCCGTTTTTCTTGCCATATCCAAAATCCATGCGCATTCAATGGGTAAGAGAAAAGCCGGTAGATTCATGCGTTTAATGTCGCCATTTTGTGCGACCAGCTATGATCAGAAGTTGCTGGTATGGTCCATTGCGTCTGCATTGGCTTTCTATAT
This sequence comes from Odontomyia ornata, assembly GCA_963969285.1. Classification (NCBI taxonomy): domain Eukaryota; kingdom Metazoa; phylum Arthropoda; class Insecta; order Diptera; family Stratiomyidae; genus Odontomyia; species Odontomyia ornata. The sequence goes on from OZ017738.1 coordinate 204,375,083, forward strand.
GTAAATATACAGTCTCATAAAAAGCATTGCAATTGGCCATCATAAAAAGCATTGTAATTGGCTGTCACTACTTCTGGGCAAAATTACAATTATTTAATTATCGTGTCCGTAAATCAAATCAAAGTAGTGTCGGAAGTGAAGCTGTGATGCGTGTGCAAGATCCCCTGGCGAAATCCTTTGAAGCTTTTTTGTTTGGTGCCATTCTAAAAAATGAGTACATCATAAGGAATACAATCGAGGAATCGAAAACAAAACTAAGAAAGGAACAACAAAACTCCCCAACGCGAACCAAGGATTTCGTAAATTACAAAGCAGTTTCTTGCGAAGATGCCGTTTGTGCATTGGAGCCAAGTAACACCATTTTGAAGATTTATTGTAAAAATTAGGTCAATTAGCGCTCATTAGCTTATAATCTTTGATATATTCCTTTGTTTTATTAAGAAGAATTTTATTACTCAATGATTCTAATTGATGTTTTGGTAAACCGTGACAACAGACGCATGAACTTTGCAGACCTGTTAGTCGATTCAGTTTTCTCACAAGAACGCGATAAAATAGTTAGTACCTTGCAAAAGCTATGCAGATGACTCAAGATTAACTTTTTATTTTCAAACTTTTTGTGCCAAGGTCAAAGAATCTTTTGATTTGAGGAGCTTACTATTGCATAAAGTATAAAAAAATTGCCTTGTCATCTACTGTTTGGAAATTAATGTTCTTTTTCTGCATCCAATCGTTATTCCAAAAGGTTCTAAGATAATAAACTCAAAAACTATTCAACTCATCAATTAAATCGATAAGTACCACACCCTAATTCCTCATCTTGTGTGTGTATATATTTACAATATATATACAGATTCATTTTTGCAGGGTTTTGTAAAATAATTTTACATAGCCCTACCATAATTGCGACTTGTCTGTCCGTTCATCTGTCCGTGTTTTACAGCAATTTTTCTCGCAAAGAATATAAGCCAGAAACATCAAATTTTGTATGTAGGTGTAAAGTGGTGCCCTCTTCAAAGTTTAAATACAAAAAAAACTTTATAAAGCATTTAAAAGGGTGTCTTCCCATATAATGGAGTAGCCATTGAAAAAAAAAATTATCAAAGACGACCAGTATGGGTATCAAATGAAAGGTTTTTATGAGAACTTATCAAAAGAGGTCTTAAACTGAAATTTTTGCTTCAAAGATTGCACGAGGAGGGAAAATACATGAAAAAATTGTGTCCTATCTCGCAATTGGACACATTCTTCTTCTTTGTAGCACTACAGCCCCTCTCTGGCCTTCGCTTCCTGCGAATAGCGCCTCCAACTGTCTCGGTTCATCGACCGCGTCCGCCAATTTCGAAATTTGAGCAGCGATGAACTGTCTTCGTAGACCGAGTTAGAACAGCGTTTCCTCGGTTTCTCCACTGGTCTCCGGCCATCAGTTTTCTCAACGAATACCTTTTTGGGTGTCTGTTATTTGTTCATACGATTCATGTGTCCAGCCCATTGCAGCTTCCACAGTTTGATAATCGTTGATACTTCAAGCTCGTCAAAAAATTTCATGCAGCTCATGGTTGTATCAAATTCGCCATTGGTTCCCATCTAGCTTCACTCTCATTATTCGCCTCAGGACCAGTTGCTTAAAGGCGTTTAATATATTTGCGGATGCCAAAGATCTGAAAACTCTCAAAAAAACTACGGAGCCAGATGTTTATGATTACAATAGCAACAAATAACTCATTAGTCAATATTCGCTTAACTTTGTTAAAAATGGTATGATCGTCGAATTTTACATTTTCCTCAATAAAATCCTATAGATAGCCTTGGCCTTCGCTTCCTGCGAATAGCGCCTCCAACTGTCTCGGTTCATCGACCGCGTCCGCCAATTTCGAAATTTGAGCAGCGATGAACTGTCTTCGTAGACCGAGTTAGACCAGCGTTTCCTCGGTTTCTCCACTGGTCTCCGGCCTTCAGTTTTCTCAACGAATACCTTTTTGGGTGTCTGTTATTTGTTCATACGATTCATGTGTCCAGCCCATTGCAGCTTCCACAGTCTGATAATCGTTGATACTTCAAGCTCGTCAAAAAATTTCATACAGCTCATGGTTGTATCAAATTCGCCATTGGTTCCCATCTAGCTTCGCTCTCATTATTCGCCTCAGGACCAGTTGCTCAAAGGCGTTTAATATATTTGCGGATGCCAAAGATCTGAAAACTCTCAAAAAAACTATGGAGCCAGATTTTTATGATTACAATAGCAACAAATAACTCATTAGTCAATATTCGCTTAACTTTGTTAAAAATGGTATGATCGTCGAATTTTACATTTTCCTCAATAAAATCCTATAGATAGCCTTGGACTCAACAAAATTATTTAGGTAGTCTTCGAAAATATCCTATTACCCTGTACGTTTGATGAAAATCGAATCATATCCATGGAAATCATAGCGATTTGAAATTTCTCTAATTACAACAACAAAAATACACGATTTTGCTATTCAATTGACTATTCATCGAGCACTGTGGTTATGATTTGTTCTTTTTCTGAAAATGGAGAAACAATGGGTTTTCTTCTAAATGTGCACATCATTTTGACGTGTTTCTTAACTTTATTGGTTACTGGTGACTGAATTTCATAAGTTGAGCATAAAACCCTTCAAATATGAGCTTAAGTTTATATTCCCAACTTATTTGTTGCTTCCATTCCCTACCACTTTCTCCATCACTTTTTCATCGTCGCACAACAATCGCGCGATCCGCGTCACACCTCATTACCTCATGTATGTATATATATATATATATATATATATATATATATATATATATATATATATATATATATATATATATATATATATATATATATATATATATATATATAAATATATACTCAGAGAAAAATTTAAACCTTAAAAATTGAGTATTGAGTGTTTGAATTAAGCATGATCGAAGTTTCTTAAATTAAGTCGCACTCGCACCAGTTCTACTAAAGTTGAGCATTTTTTTGTTTGAATGTGCATCAATATACTTGCATTTTTTAGAGTAAAACCCCATAACATTCGTTTTGCCATGTTCAACAATATTTCTAGCTGAGTCGTAGCTTATGTTTGGTATTTTCGTGGTGTTATTAAGTATAGAATGCTTGATTTGAGAATGTTTTGCCTGATCATGGACTCAGTTTAGCAACTGTCGTTTGATCTCAGCATGTTGTGTACTATGTTTGAGCATACATGCTTGTATTTACGATGAATTATTCCTAAAATGTTGATTTTCCTTCGGTGTTTACCTTAAACATCTGTTAAAAGTGAACTTGCGACTGGCCGCTTGTTTAGCATTACTGTCGAGATCGTTGGTCAGACGTGGTGTTTTTCTAGTGAATTTAGTTTGTGGTGCGTTTTGAAATACAAGTGTAAAAGTGAAATGATTATTTTCAAGTAAGTATAATTTACATATTAGATAAGAATGCTTTGTAACTTGTTGAATTTGTGGTCTAAGGTTTCAATATTTCGGTTCTACTCTGTGCAGAAAAAGAACTACAAAGTTACATGTTTTGTAATGCTGAGTTCGGTTTCAAATCTTTAAGGAGATATTCTAGACATTCATGAATCGTGACTTATTGTTTAAGTAATTGTATAAATAAAGATTATCCTTGTGCTATGCTGCTGACCCAAATAATCTTCCATCTAGATTTTCTTATTAAACTACGCCTTCTTCCTTTTGTCAAACTTTCAAAAATTCTTAGGGTGCCTTGTTTCCTCCGCAAAATCTATCTTTTGAACGTTTTCTATTAACTGTTGTTTTCAGCAACAATGCATAAAAATATGAGTTCTGCAAATTCAAGGCCTTTCAATTTTCGAACTGTTTTTTTTTTTAAATTTTAAGGCCTTTAATTTGCAGAGCTAATATCTTTATACATTGGTATTTAAAGCAATAGTTAACAGAAAACACCCAAAAGATGGATTTCGTGGAGGAAACAATGTGTTATTCAAGTATTGTTGAAAGTTTGGCAACAGGAAAAGGCATGGTTTAATAAAAAAACTTGGGTGGTAGAATATTTGGGTCAGAAGCATAGCATAAGGATAATTTTTTTACAATTTTTGTCTTTCTTTCATTTTCAGTCGATAATTTTGTAAATTTTTTAGCATCGCATAAGTAATGGCGTCGTATAATGATTGTCATAGCAACGTCCTTTTCGATTGCGATCGCAATCAAATCATTATGCCTGGACAAATAGAAACAGGAAATCTGTTTTTAAGTGAAAACGAAAATCAACAAAGTATCTCGCGTTCATGCAGTTTTGACGTTGACAATACCATCACATCCGAAGCCAAGTCTGAATTTGAAGCTTTATTGACTTCGTGGGGAATGGGAAGTGATTGTATTGCTAAACTTTTTGGTAAATTTGAAGCATGTTTTAACGTGTGAATGGATTAAATATCTTCCAAATATAGACTCACGTTTAACAACATGGCATTTGAAACATATTTGTGATTCCGATATCAATGAGCTTTTTCCAGTATGGCAAATGGGAGATCGAGTTCGTTTCAAAACCTCCCTTAATTTGTGGCGTAAAGCTCAAAACATTAAAGGAAATGATTTACAAATACCAATATCTGAGGATACACACAAACAATCGCCATCTAATTCAACTGTTTCATCAAAAAGCATGGCAGTTACTCCAATGAGCTCTTCAACACCAGTAAAACAAACATTCATATTTCACTTAAAGATTACATTTATTTATTTTAGGAGCTCATAACTTTACTTCAATCCTGCTCTTATGGACAGCGAGTGCTCAATAACTTCAATGTTAATAAAATGTTAACTGAAGACGACAAAAAACTTTTGATCGATATAATTACGGAAAATTTCATGAGCAAAAAAGAAACCATGACACTTAATCAAATCAAATACTATTCCGAACAAATTGTAGCACTGTTTCCTACTGAAAATCTAGTACGTTTTCTTTACATAATTCAAAATTTCTCTGATGAAATTTGAACAATCTATTAGTTTAAAACAGTTCTAATTTAATTTTTAATGAATATTAGCCCAATAACATAAGAATCATCATGTTTCAGCAAACGTACTATATCCCCCGGACAAACGGAGGATGTCCCCGAGGGATTCTCTATGACAGACATAGGAACAAAGCAAGGAAATTGCGTACCAAAGGCTTACTTGAGAGAAAAGCAAAGAAAGGTAACCCTACTGTTCAAGTGATGGAGTCATCAAATTTGTCGAATACGACGGGAGGTAAAGCTACAAAAACTCTGCATCAAATTAAAATTAAAACAACCTTAAATGCATACATCAAACAGAATATAGCGAAACAAAGGCTTGGCTACAATACAATTACAACTCAGAGGAGTCTCGTCTAAAATAAAGGCAAACCGCCCAGACAAATATCGCGTATCTCCACTTAGGGAAATATTTACAGATTGGCCTATGCTGAAAAGCGCCAACGCAAATATTTTTGTGAGATAAACATTAATAATATAAATATGAATTACAACGGTTAATTTCTTACAGATTGAAATTGACTTTGATGTTTTATATCCAGGCAAAAGGGACTGCCCATTTCTAAAATGGAAACAATTTATAACTGGGCTGAAACCAATTTTAAAAAATTATCTGCGAGATGCTTCTTGCATAAAGTTGCTATCTTTACTTGAAAAGGATTGTGAAGATGGTAGGTGATATTTATGAAATTGAAATTATTTAATCTTAGTTTTATCTTTTAGATACAATCAATTTTCTTTTTTTAACTGCTTTACATGGACTACTAAAACCAACCGTCCAAACAGAAGCCAAAGGAATATTGACTTCGCCAAACGGTTCACGGTGGAAACCTAGCATCAAAGATTCTCAGGATAGTTTCGCTCTGAGTTTAACAACAATAAACGATTTAGAAAAAAAAGTAGGTGAAAAAAGGAGGAAATGTGAAGAACTTAAAAGATCTCTCCAGCCATTTATTATTGTTAAAGGGGGAAACGTGACACAAATAAATAATTTCTACATATACTTTGGCAATGTTTACTTGAACTTTATAATTTTGTTCAATGTTGTTTTACATTAGATTTGCACAGCACTAATAATTTAACTCGAAAGGATGTTTTGCATATTCAACGTCTTCTATCTGATACAATCTTTAAGGAAATAAATTCTACTTTCAAATCATTAATAACTGAAGATCATAATGATCATGGTTTTCTGGAGATGTTGGATGAATATTTTTCAAATCCTTTTATAGGCTTCAATACAGAATACAAACTCCTTAAACTTTTACGGCAGATTGATGCCTTGCAATTACCGAAACTATTTACAATCAATAACCAATTAAGTGAAATGATTATTTCGGGGATTCCTTCTCTAGCAGTAGAAAATATCGTTGGTGTTCTCATGCCTTTAGGTTTTCAATTAAAAAAATATCTTGAATCAGAAGGTGTTTGGCAAGTAATATATAATAATGTTTCTTTTCGCAAAAATGATAATAATAATACAACAATTTTTCACTGGATAAACGGTTATTTATGGAAAAAGAAAGAATTTATGTTTAAAGGGAAGGAAATAATTCCCCTTTTTATTTACTTTGACGATTTTGGTATTAATAATCCATTAGGAGCGCATCAGAGCTCGGTTTGTGCAATTTATTATTCTATTCCTGTAATGCCGCAATTTTTCCTTTCAAAACTTGATCACATCTTTTTAGCTGGCATAGTAAACAGAACAGATGTCTCTAATTTTGGGAATTCAGCTTGTTTTCGCGCATTGATAGAAGAACTTATTGAATTGGAGGAAAACGGAATTGATTTAACCGTTAAGGGAAAGAATATGAAAGTGTATCCTACTTTGGGTCTTATTTTGGGTGACAATTTAGCACATAACAGCATTCTAGGTTACACAAAATCTTTTGGTTCAAACTTTTATTGTCAACTTTGTAAAAGAACAAAAAATGAGATGAAAAAAGATGTTACTCAACACGATATTTCCCTTCGAAATGTGGAAAACTACGATGAAGACCTCGGCATAAATCCCGTCGATATTAGGATAAGCCTTAGCGGCATCCGGGAAAATTCAATTTTTAATAAAATTCCATCATTTCATGTAACAGAGAATTTTGCGTTCGATATTATGCATGATATTTACGAAGGAATCTGTCATTATGATTTGGCTGAAATATTAAATATGTTTATTTATAAAGAAAAATTTTTTAACATTGAAATTCTTAACAGCCGTACGCAACTTTTTGCTTATGGTGAAACTGAAATTTACAACAGAGGAAATACCATTCAAAAAGAACATTTGCAGAACAAACACTTTAAAATGACTGCGCGAGAGATGGCAGCATTCATTCATTTCTTGCCACCTCTAATAGGCGATTTAGTGCCAGAAAAAAACAAAGCATTGATTTTTTTATGCTCCTTAATAGACATAATAGATTTACTACATTTGCCATCTTTTCATAACGCCCATTTGGTTCGATTAGATTGCCTTGTAAAAAAACATAACAAAATGTTTCAAACTCTATTCAACGAGACTTTAAAACCAAAACATCATTTTCTAGTGCATTATGTGAATACTTTTAAAATGTCTGGTCCTATTAAATATTTATGGACAATTCGATA
>OZ017738.1:204392695-204397695 GCA_963969285.1 Odontomyia ornata
ATAAATATATATACATACATATATACATATATATATATATATATATATATATATATATATACATATATATATAAATATATATATACACATATATATATATATATATATATATATATATATATATAGGGTAAGATGGGGTAAAACCGCCGGTGGGTAAAACCGCCATTTGGATTTTAAATTCAAATGAATCGCCGAAACGAGTAACCGTTTATAATGTACATTCTGATCGATAATGCGTGGTTTTTGCAGTCGGTCGGGATACTGCTGCTTTGTTGTGACAATTTCTATTGCGTCTTTTTTGTTTCACTCGACGGTGGCAAAAAATTTTTGTTATTAACATTGCTCAATCAAGTGTACATAAACGGCTTGAAAAAAAAGAGGTCCGCTTATAGTACGAACCTTGATACTGATGTACATGTATCAAGTTAGCCAATATTTCCAAAATTGTACAAACTAAGTAACCTCGACAAAAAATTGGCGCGTGGGGTAAAAACGCCGTGAAAAGGTGGGGTAAAAACGCCACACAACTTGATAACGGAAAAACTCGTTTTAATCGAGAATGAATGTTTTTCAGCATCATGCCTCGCAATTACGCAAGAAAAAAACCAAAAATTGATGAAAATATATTTCAACGGGCAATCGAGGAAGTTCAGGAGGGCAGCAAGGTTGCAGTTGTTGCCGAAAAATATGGGATTCCCCGAGAGACTTTGCGAGACCGAGTTAACAAAGCGCACAACGCTTATTTTGGCCATCATCACCAGGTAAAGTGTCAAATATTCACAATTTTGGTCAATTGAAACAATATGTAAAGTCATGATTTTGACAAATCCAATATTATAACATTTCTTCTCAGTTTAAAACTATTTTAACCATGTAATTCTTATTTTACAGATTTTTACTGACGACCAAGAGGCATCGCTTGAGAAATATCTCATAACAGCAGTAGCTATGTTTCATGGTTTCTCTCGGACAGCAGTTCGACGACTTGCTTATGACTTCGCTTCGACACTGAAAGACAGAAATCAAATGCGAAGGAAAATTCCGCAAAACTGGCATGGATCGAAGCCTGGAGATGCAGGTATAGCTTCAAAAGACTGGCTTTATGGCTTCATGACTCGTCATTCCGGGATATCTTTGCGCAAACTGCAAGCAACAAGCCTCGGTCGAACCACTGCTTTCAACGAACACAACGTTAACATGTTCTTTTCCAATTTGAAAAGCGTGATTGAACGCTTCAAAATCCGACCCGAAAACATATGGAACATGGACGAAAGTGCTTTGACGACTGTGCAAAAACCTTTATCAGTTGTTGCACAACGTGGTGTGAGGAATTTAGGTTCAATCACATCTGCTGAACGTGGTGTTTTAGTTACGCTTGCTCTCGCCATTTCTGCCGGAGGGGTCTGCATGCCACCTTTCTACGTATTTCCACGAAAGAAATTTAAGAATGACTTCCTTGCTGCTGCTGGCATCGGAGCTGACGGAGCAGCTAACCCATCAGGTTGGATGAAAGGGGAGGAATTTTTGAAATACCTGGCACATTTCAAAAGATACGCTCGCCCAACGCTAGACTCACCAGCTCTTTTGATTTTGGACAACCACGAATCACACATGACCATCGCAGGCTTGGATTTTTGTAAGGAGAACGGAATTATTGTTCTGTCTCTCCCACCGCATACGAGCCACAAATTACAACCACTTGACAGAACTGTTTTTGGGCCTATAAAGAAATTTTTCAATGCAGCATGTGACAACTGGATGTGATCACCAGAAAATGCTGCAAGAACTATTACAATGCACGATATCCCTGGCATCGCTCGTGAACCAATTCAGAAGGGCGCTTCGATTTCGAACATCCAATCTGGCTTTAGAGTCACCGGAATTTGTCCACTGAACGAAAACGTTTTCACCGAAATCGATTTTTTGCCGTCTCAAATCACTGATCGCTTACAAAATGAGCCTCAACGCCCGAGGACCCCAAACGAGTCAGTCGAAGAGCCGGAAGAGGACGACAGAGAAATCAATTTTGACGCAGTTTTGGAAAAACTGCGTCCCTTCCAAAAGGCCGCACCTCGGAAGTCCACGAACCGCGGCCGAAAGCGCCGAAAAACAGCGATTTTGACCGATGAAAATGAAATGGAAACACTGCGAACGGAACAAGAAGCGAATGCGAGAAAAAAGAAAGAACAAATGACGGCTGCGGCTGCACGAGCAGAAAAGAAAATTTCAAAACGGGTTTCAAAAGAGGCAGACAAGAACAAAATGACACAAAATTCTTGCCAACGTCCCAAGCGTGGTCGACCAAAAAAAATCGACTACGTAGAAGACAGCGATGACACAGAGGATTAATTGTGCCTTGCTATTTTTTTAAATTTCAATTTCTTATTTTTACTTTTATATATTCGTTGTAACATGTAATATCCATTTGAATTGAATAAAAAATTTTCTCAGAAGTTTTTGACATTATTTGGGTACTTAACTACACTGAAACCAGAATGGCGTTTTTACCCCACTGGGTGGGGTAAAACCGCCGTTTTAAACTTTTCTTCTGAACGATCACAACTGTTTTAAAATAAAAGCTACATAAAAACTTTCTGAATGAATTATGCAGCCAAGGGATTAAACTTTCAGAAATATGGTTTGGTTCATTGATCATTTTATAAATGATAGTTTGACATCGTCAAATAAATATTACTGGCGGTTTTACCCCATCTTACCCTATATATATATATATATATATATATATATATATATATATATATATACATATATACTCGTACATATATATATATATATATATATATAAATATATATATATATATATATATATATATAAAAATATATATATACATATATACATATATGTATATACATATATATATATATATATATATATATATATATATATATATATATATATATATATATATATATATATATATATATATATATATATATATAAATATATATATACATATATATACATATGTATATATTTGTAATCGAATTCATTTTCGCCTGCACAAAATCCTCCAACTGAAAATAGAAAAGGACAGCTTCCTTTTAATTTTGTGTATTTTACTTTTATTTTTCTACTCGAAATCGATTTTCGACCAGAATCGTTCGGTCTTCTTCAGCGATTAATTTATTTTTACTCACATTCCTGCTAATATACTAGCTGTGTTTAAGGAAATTTATTTAGATCATTAAAAGGTAATTAGGGAAATTTGCTTAAGCTAGTGAAAGGTTAGAAAGGTAATTTACAAAAAGGGTAGTTATAAAAATATATTGTCTTTACAAGATTCAGAAAAGATATTATTATTTAATTAATTTAAATAGCCATGATCTGCAGTTTTCGTCATCCTGATTTATCAACTTTTTCCTTTCCCGGGTAATAGCCAAGCTTTCCATCACATCCAATTCACGTCTATCTCTAGCTTCCTTGATGCTACAGCGTCCCCCATTGTTATCACGTGTCCCTTCGTGATAATATGTTCCACTACCGCCGACTTGAATTTCGAAGTTCTTTCTTTCTTTCTTGCTGCTGCTGCTTCGCCTTGATGCTCTTTGATTCGCGTGCCGATGAGTCTCCTTGTTTGACCTATGTACACTTCTTCACAAGTGGGACATTCGATGCGATAGATACCAGATTTTTCGTGTGGTTTGCGCTTGTCTTTCGTTGGTCCAAGAACGTTTTTGAGTTGGTTCTTGCTGCTTGATTCGATTAACCGTACAGAATTGAGCTGATTTATTCGCCTCTTGTTCCGATTGCTGATGCCTTCGTGATAAGTTAAAGCCTTCCAGTACGTTCTTTTGGTATTCGCATTTGATAATGTTGATCGTCCCTGTTGCTGTCTATTTATCTGGATCTTCTGTGCCATTCTCCTAATCGTCGAGCCCTTGAAGCCGCTTAGTCCAGCTGTCTCAACAATGTACCTCATTTCCTTTTCCTTAGCTTCCTTGCTTAGCGGCAAATCGAGCATCCTGTGGATCATGGCTCTGTACGGAGAAACCTTGATTTACTGCGATTGATTTGATGTATTTGGAATCGTTCTCTTTGTTTGAGTTGCTTTCCGGTATACATCGAAAGTTATATTTGTTTGGGTCCTCCTTAATACTATATCTAGGAACGATAGTTTACCGTCTTTCTCTTCCTCCATCGTGAATACTATATTCTTATGGGCTCCATTCAGGTTGGCAAGCACCTTCTCCACGTCACTCCTTTTCACATACGCAAACACATCGTCCACATATCGGACCCAATGTTTAAGTAACTGGCCTTCCTCCTGCAGTCCGTCTTCTGATTTCGTCATAATTATCTCGCCGAAGAATGGTGAAAGTGGATTTCCCATCGCTACTCCGCCTTTCGTCTTATAAAATTTCCCCCAAAATGTGAAACAATTTTCGATCATGCAAAGTCTCGCAAGTTTGATATACTGCCTAGTTTTTATTTTCCAAGATAATGAGTTTTCTTGGTGAGAAAGCCATTCTTCTATGTATCCCAGTGTCTCCATCACCGAAATACTCGGGAATAGAGATTTCACGTCGAAAGACACCATAATTTCGTCTTGCCCTGGTGGGCCAAACCTTAGGATTTTCTCGGGGAATTCTTTGCTGTTGTTTACAGATCCACCATTCATTTGGGTCATTCCCTTAAATTCGTTCACCAACCATCTTGCCAGTTTTTGGGTTGGTGCATTCACGGCCGAAACAATCTCACGCATTTCGTTCCCCTCTTTGTGTATTTTTGGCAAACACTTTATCCTAGGCCAAGTAGGGTTGCTCACTCTAACCTCCGTCAATTCGCAAATTTATGACTCACAACTTTTAATTGTCCTTTCGAATCTTTTCATGAATTCCTCTAACGGGCTCCGGAATAGCTCGAACAAACTACCGCTGCTTAGCTTTTGTATGAAGCTTAGCTTTTGTATGAAGTAAGCAGCGATAGTTTGGCAAAATTTGCTTCGAGGGGCGCACAGGGAGGGGAAATACACGAATAA
>OZ017738.1:204407695-204420195 GCA_963969285.1 Odontomyia ornata
CTTCGAAGCACTTCAAAAAATCATTTTTTTTAATCTTGTTCAGCTCCTCCTTCGATGCCGTCTTTATCTCGTCAAGCGTAGCGTAACGTCGTCCTTTCATGGGCCTCTTCAGTTTAGGAAACAAGAAAAAGTCACAGGGGGCCAGATCTGGGGAATACGGTGGCTGCGGCGTCATTAGTGTGTTGTTTTTGGCCAAAAAGTCGCGCACAAGCAACGATGTGTGAGCAGGGGCGTTATCGTGGTGCAAAAGCCAATTTTTGTTCTCCCACAAATCCCGGCGTTTCTGGCGGATTGCTTCGCGCAAATTGCGCATAACTTGCAGGTAATATTCCTTATTGACCGTTCTTCCCTGTGGCAAGAACTCATGATGCACCACGCCCCTGCAATCGAAGAAAACTGTCAGCAAAACTTTCACATTCGACCGAATTTGGCGCGCTTTTTTCGGTCTTGGTTCATGCGGCAGCTTCCATTGAGATGATCGAGCTTTGGTTTCCACGTCATAACCATAAACATACGATTCGTCACCAGTTATGACCCTCTGGAGCAAATTTGGTTCGTCGCGGACAGAGTTTAACATCTCATTAGCAATGTTCATGCGTTGCTGTTTTTAGTCACAATTGAGCAATTTGGTACGAATTTCGCGGCGACCCGTTTCATGCCCAAATCGTTGATAAAAATCGAATGGCACGAGCCAATCGATATGTTTAGGTCCTCAGCAACTTCTCTAACAGTGATTCGACGATTGGCCAATACCATTTTCTCCACTTCATTAATTTTTTCGTCTGTTGTTGAAGTGCTCGGGCGTCCGGCACGCTCTTCGTCGTTCACATCTTCTCGGCCTTCTGAAAACATTTTGTACCACCGATAAACGTTGCTTCGGTCCAAGGTAGCTTCTCCGTATGCCAGAGTCAACATTCGGAATGCATCCGCGCACTTAATTTCGTTTTTCACACAAAATTTGATACACGTTCTTTGATCCATTTTTTTGAATAAGTAAAAATCGAAGACGATTGAAAACACGTGCAAGTAGCAGCTATCACCGATCAAGTGAACATTCAAAATGGCCGAGCTTGTCGGCATAAGTGCCAGACATGAGTACCAACATAACGCCACAAAAAAATCGAAATTCGAATATACGTAACCCGCGAAAATTCAAAATTCGCGATACTTTTTGAACACACCTCGTATATATGTGTATATATATATATATATATATATATATATATATATATATATATATATATATATATATATATATATATATATATATAAATATACATATATATATATATATAAATATACATATATATATACATATACATATATATATATATATATATATATATATATATATATATATATATATATATATATATATATATATATATATATATTTATATTTATATTTATATATATATATATATATATATATATATATATATATATATATATATATATATATATATATATATATATATACGAAGGTCATTCAACAAGTACCTAGCCTCACCGGCCGATGGCGCTGCTATTACAAAAGAGTTTTACCATCGTACAGTACATTCATCAAAACATATGAAGGGGATTGACTGAAACTTTGAAAGTAGGCTACTCAAAGAATGTACTGCACGACGGTAAAACTCTTTTGTAACAGCAGCGCCATCGGGGGTGAGGATAAGTACTTGTTGAATGACCCTCGTACATATATATATATATATATATATATATATATATATATATATATATATATATATATATATATATATATATATATATATATATATATATATATATATATATATATATATATATATATATATATATATATACCCTACCGGTCAAAAGTTTGAGACCACTAATAAAAACTTTTGTTATTAGTAAATATTTTAGAAAATATTGGTGATAAATAGTAATCTGCACACCTGCATATTCTGTTGTTCATAAAGATTGCCTAAAAGCTAATTCTTTTGTATAGAAGCCAAGGAAAGGGCAATAAACAAGCATTGTATCCAAACAGCAATGTTAGTCGCGGAAGAGGTAGGCCGAAAGATCAATTGTTAAAAATTTATTACCTCATTACTGCAGCTGGCGCTTCTTTTTTTTACATCAACTTACAATACAATTGTTCTAAATTCTCAAAATATTTTTAATTATTATTTTAACCTTGCATTTGTTTGGTTATCTACAGTTATCCACAGTTAGTCTGATCTTGTGGTTCCTACAGTCAAGACATCTCTAAAATGGGAAAAGTTCCGGAAATTAGTGTTGAAACGCGCGATATGCCATCGTTGTTCTTCACAAGGAAGGCAAATCTGAACGTCAGATAGCGAGTCAACTCAAGTTATCGAAGACTTGTGTTCATCGCACTATTGTGCGCTACAAACAAACCGGCAGTAATCAAGATCGTCCGCGCTCTGGGAGACCAAGAGCTACAACTTCTAGTGAAGACAAATTTACTGTGGTGACCAGCAAGCGAAATAGACGTCTGACAGCCCCAGAAATTCGTGTAGATGTCAACAAATCTCGGGAAAAACTTGTGTCAGTGTCTACAAAGCAAAGACGATTGCGAGACGCCAAGTTGTTTGGCCGCGTTGCTGTGCGGAAACCTCTGTTAAAACCGCAGAATAAAAAGAAACGGATGCAATGGGCCTTAACCCATCGAGACTGGACCGAAGAAGGCTTCAGAAAAGTTCTTTGGAGTGACGAATCAAAATTTGAAGTGTTCGGGTCAAAAAGAAGAATTTTTGTCCGACGCTCCGCCGAAGAAAAGATGATGCCGCAGTGTGTAGTGCCGACTGTCAAGCATGGTGGTGGATCTGTTATGGTCTGGGGTTGTTTCTCTGGCTTTGGGATTGGAAATCTAGTCCAAATCAAAGGCATAATGAAAAAGGAGCAATATAAAGAAATTTTGGAGAAAAACGCCATTCCCTCCGGAATAAAGTTAATCGGCCGTGGATTTATTTTCCAACAGGACAATGATCCAGAACATAGTTCAAAATTATGTAGAAGCTATTTAGATAAAAAACAGTCGGAAAAAGTATTAGAAAACATGACCTGGCCACCTCAAAGCCCCGCTCTTAATCCCATTGAACTTTTGTGGGAAGAGCTCGATCGAAACGTTCGGGAACAGTGTCCATCTTCACAGCAGGCCATGTGGAATGCGTTGGAGGAAAGCTCGCAAGAGACTATAGTTAAATTAATTGCTCGCATGCCTATATTAGTAAAAGAAGTCATTAAGTGCAAAGGAGGATATTTCGACGAAAAATCTGTTTAAACTCTCTTGTGTGTATTTTGTTAAGAATACTGTCTTCGTCAAGACTTCGTCTATTTTTTTAGTTTTAAATCTTGCGTGCAAAATGATAATTAATCCAGTTTTCCATAAAGTTTTAAATATCTTGACTTTTATTTGTTTTCTTATATTTTTTCATAGTGGTCTCAAACTTTTGACCGGTAGTGTATATATATATATATATATATATATATATATATATATATATATATATATATATATCTATATATATATATATATATATATATATATATATATATATATATATATATATATATATATATATATATATATATATATATATATATATATATATATATATATATATATATATATATATATATATATATATATATATATATATATATATATATATATATTGTTACATGTACAAGGGCTACTGTTGCAATTGTTTTCACAACCAATAAGAACATCAACAAAATGAATTTACTCGAAACCACGAGAACCCTTTGAGCATCAACATCTGAAAGTGAGTCACTGCTCCATTCATTACGCTGCTGGAATGTTCCCGCTAATTCACCAATGTACGAGAGCTGAGTTGAATGATTAGAGACCCTATATAAAGGCGAGCTGAATGAATGGGGGGGGTCATTCATTCGACCGCGATAAGAACTGCGATAGTGTGTGGAAGCGATATTGTTCGAGTAATAGAAAAGTGATTGTGAAGTGATCTTAGAAGACAATTGCGATAGAAATTTATGGACAAGTGGAAATTAGATTTTAAAAGATAAACTTAAAATTGTGAAATAGACCAAATAAGTGATTGTGCATTTTTAAGTAATTTAATAAACTCTTTTAATTTAATTTAAAAGACATTGCGTTTTCACTTTCCCGGAACATTGAAATTATTGGCCGCGAACCATAACATGCGACAATGGTGTCAGAAGTGGGATAGAACATTTCAAAAAGTGAAAACATTTAAACGTTTTTAAACTGCACAATTGTGAAATATAACGTGGAAATAATAAAAATGCCAGGAAACTTTCATCTAAAAATTGATCAATTGACCATATCGGAGCTCAAGGAGGAGTTGAAACAGCGGAATCTGGCCACACAAGGTACAAAGGCCATACTGATTGCACGCTTGCGTGACGCGATCGAGTCGGAAGGCGGGAATCGAGATTCGGGTGAGCCTACAGATGCAGAAAAAATTGCAGAAGGTGGTGAAGCCGAAACACCAAAACCAAAGGAACCAGAAAATGCGCTGATGCAAATGTTGATGCTGATGCAGCAAGAGCAGCGACAATAGTCATCCAATTTAACTGCGAAGCTCAATGAACAGTCGTCCTATTTAACTACGAAGCTTGATGAACAATCAGCGCAGCTATATGAACAGACATCCAGTTTAGCTGTGAAGCTAAATGAACAATCAGCGCAGCTAAATGAACAGACATCCAGTCTAGCTGTGAAGCTAAATGAACAATCAGTGAAGCTAGACCAACAAGCGTTCGAAATCAAGGCAGACATCACACAGAAGCTGGAAAAACAGTCAACCGAAATAAAAGCGGAGCTCAGTAGTCTCAAGAGCCAAATTAAATGCGTCGAGGAAAAGGTATACCAGGTCGAGGAGAGAATCAACCTTGAGATCGGCCAGGTCGAGGAGAGAATCAACCATGAGATGGAAAAAGTGAAAAAGGACTTGGAGGCAGCGAAGGCAGTAGTAACCGCCTCACCAGCCCCACTTATAACCGCAGCGCAAAGCTCATCTAGAAATGTGCAAGTACCAATATTCGACGGGCAAACGGTCTGGAGTATTTATAAAATCCAGTTTGAAGCCGCCGCTAGGACAAATCAGTGGAATGAGCAAGAAGAGCAACTGCATTAATTCTTGCTCTAAGAGGCCCAGCTGCCGAGCTTTTGCAGACTATCCCCGTTGATTTACACTCAAACCCGACTGCTATATTGAATGTGCTCAACATGCGTTTTGGAAGCGCCCATTTGAAGCAGATTTACCGGGCACAGCTACGGCATCGGATGCAAAAGTCTGGCGAAACCTTACAGCAGCTAGCCCAAGACATTGAGCGCCTGGCACTTTTAGCTTATCCAGCTTACGACCCAGAACATCGAGATGACGCAGCAACAGAAGCATTCATCAGCGCGTTAAAGAACCAGGAACTGCAACAACCCGTGCGTCTAGCTCAAAAGCAAACGGTTAAGGACGCATTGGTTTATAGTCTGAACTTAGAGGCAGCAATAAATGCAACTCGTACCACTGCCCGGGTCCGTGAAGTAGTGGCAGACGAGTGCAGGTGTAAGCGCGTGGAAAATGAGCGAGAGCCGCAGGTGAATGGTGCGCCTAGATGCTGGGATTGCGGAGAAAAGGGGCACCTGCAAAGCGACTGCAAGAAATGAAATATATATATATATATATAAATATATATATATATATATACATATATATATATATATATATATATATATATATATATATATATATATATATATATATATATTTATATATATATATTTATATATATATATATATATATATATATATATATATATATATATATATATAAATATATATCAATATATGTATAAATGTATATATATATATATATATATATATATATATATACATACATATATATATATATATATATATATATATATATATATATGTATACATATTTATATATATATATATATATATATATATATATATATATATATATATATATATATATATCTATATATATATATATATATATATATATATATACATACATATATATATATATATATATATATATATATATATATATATATATATATATATACATACATATATATATATATATATATACACATACATATTTATATATATATAGATATATATATATATATATATATATATATATATATATAGATATATATATATATATATACATACATATTTATATATATATATATATATATATATATATATGTATATATATATTTTTATATATATATTTATGTATATATATATATATTTAGACATATATATATATATATATATATATATATATATATATATATATATATATATATATATATATATATATATACATATATTGTCGCGTGTTATGGTTCGCGGCCAATAATTTTAATGTGCTGGGGAAGTGAAAACGCAATGTCTACTAAGTTAAATTAAAAGAGTTTATCAAATTACTTAAAAATGCACAATCACTTATTTGGTCTATTTCACAATTTTAATTTTCACTTTTAAAATCTAATTTTTACTTGTCCATAAATTTCGATCGTAATTGTCTTCTAAGATCACTTCACAATCACTTTTCTATTACTCGAACAATATCGCTTCCACACACAATCGCAGTTCTTATCGCGGTCGAATGAATGATACCCCCGCATTCATTCAGCTCGCCTTTATATAGGGTCTCTAATCATTTAACTCAGTTCTCGTACATTGGTGAATTAGCGGGAACATTCCAGCAGCGTAATGAATGGAGCAGTGACTCACTTTCAGATGTTGATGCCCAAAGGGTTCTCGTCGTTTCGAGGAAATTCATTTCGTTGATGTTCTTATTGGTTGTGAAAACAATTGCGACAGTAGCTCGCAGAATTATTTGTACATGCAACACTGCCCCCACCTCAGTTCTTTTCGCCCCGAAAAGATGTGTCGCCATTTGTAGTCAATTCTCCCTGGGCGTAATACGGGGCAAGACGGTCCAGATGCACGATTTTCATTTTGGCTCATGGCTTACGATGTTCCTGTATTCGGTATACGACGTCGTTGATTCGCTTTAGAACTCGGTATGGTCGTTCCCAATTATGTTGCAACTTTGGAGACCTACCCTTTCACCGTTGCGGGTTAGATAACCACACCAAGTCATCTTGCTGGAAGCCAGTAGAATTTGCCTTTAGATCATACCTGGTCTTCATGCGGTCAGTAGCCGATTCGAGGTGTTTTCACACTATCCGATGTATCTGGTTCAACCGTTGTCTTAGCTCACTTGCGTACTCCGAGATGGTTTGGGGTTTCTCGGGGGGTGTTGCGAACTTTATGTCAGCTGGCAGACGAATAGTCTTTCCAAAAATGACTTTGGCTGGGGCTTGGCCCGTCGATGCATGTTTGGCAGCTCTGTACGCCATCAAAAATAGTGGAATGTGTCGGTCCCAGTCCTTTTGGTTCTCGTCAACCATCTTGGCCAGGTGTTTATTGAGAGTGCCGTTGAAACGTTCGACCATTCCATCGGATTGGGGATGCAGCGGTGTTGTCCTCGTTTTCCGTATTCCCAGCAGCTCACACATTTCGCCAAAAACCAGTGATTCGAAGTTTCGACCTTGATCTGAATGTAGTTCACAAGGTACGCCGTACCTACTGACCCAATTTAACACTAGCTGTTCGGCTACAGTAGTTGCTTCCTGGTTGGGAATGGGGTAGACCTCGGGCCACTTGCTGAAATAATCGGCTACAACCAGCGTGTATCGATTTCCTCATTCGGATTCAGGAAAGGGACCTGCGATGTCAACAGCAATCCTTTCAAACGGTACCACCACATTGTAGCTTTGCATTTGTCCTCTCAGTCATCGCTTTGGGCCTTTGACGGAAGCGCAAATTGTGCATCTGCGACACCAGTCCTCTACGTCTTCTCGAGCGTGGAGCCAGTAGAACCTTTCCCGCAATTTTGCTAAGGTCTTGTCAACAACAAGGTGTCCTCCCGAGGTCCTTCATGCATTTCCTTAACCACATCGTGGATTCGGCTTTTGGGTAGTATAGTTTGCATCCTATAGGGGCTGCCATCCACCGTTTCGCATTTCCGCTTGAGTACGCCACCCTCCACCTGAAGGGAGTTCCATTGTGCACAATAGCTTTTCAGGGTTGCGCCATGTATTGAAACGTCCTTCCACTCAGGTCGCCCAGTTGTCTCCTTCCATTCGAGCAATGGTCCGATGTCTTCATCGACTAACTGGGCATTTCGAATCTCCTCCGGTGACCGACCTTCATCGGATTCGGCCGTTATCAATCGCAGATTAACGGGCGGCTCCTTCTCCTCAATCCGCAGGCAATGCTTACAGTTAGCTGGACATGAATGACGAGATAGGGCGTCAGCATTTCCATGAACTCTGCCCTTATGAAGTAGTTGGGGCCTCACTAGGTCTGGTTGGATCGTCGATCGGGTTGCACTAGTGTCGTTTGTTATGGTGCAATGTTCTTCATCAACTTGACCAGGAAGGCATCTGTCTGCTTCTCCACGATGTTTTCTTGGCACGGTGATGGGGGTGTTGGGGATGTCGATCCTCCTAGCCAACGTTCGCCCCACGAAGTTGGCCCTTGCAGTTTGATGGGCCTCGATTCTTGGCTCCTGACTCTGTCTGGACATCCACCATACTGGAAAATAGCTCCGTTTTCTTCACTTCTTGCAGTCTCTTTGCAGGTGCCCGTTTTCTCCGCAATCCCAGCATCTAGGCGCACTATTCACCTGCGACTCTCGCTCATTTTCCACGCGCTTACACCTGCACTCGTCTGCCACTACTTCACGGACCCGGGCAGTGGTACGAGTTGCATTTATTGCTGCCTCTAAGTTCAGACTATAAACCAATGCGTCCTTAACCGTTTGCTTTTGAGCTAGATGCACGGGTTGTTGCAGTTCCTGGTTCTTTAACGCGCTGATGAATGCTTCTGTTGCTGCGTCATCTCGATGTTCTGGGTCGTAAGCTGGATAAGCCAAAAGTGCCAGGCGCTCAATGTCTTGGGCTGGCTGCTGTAAGGTTTCGCCAGACTTTTGCATCCGATGCCGTAGCTGTGCCCGGTAAATCTGCTTCAGATGGGCGCTTCCATAACGCATGTTGAGCACATTCAATATAGCAGTCGGGTTTGAGTGTAAATCAACGGGGATAGTCTGCAAAAGCTCGGCAGCTGGGCCTCTTAGAGCAAGAATTAATGCAGTTGCTCTTCTTGCTCATTCCACTGATTTGTCCTAGCGGCGGCTTCAAACTGGATTTTATAAATACTCCAGACCGTTTGCCCGTCGAATATTGGTGCTTGCACATTTCTAGATGAGCTTTGCGCTGCGGTTATAAGTGGGGCTGGTGAGGCGGTTACTACTGCCTTCGCTGCCTCCAAGTCCTTTTTCACTTTTCCCATCTCATGGTTGATTCTCTCCTCGACCTGGCCGATCTCAAGGTTGATTCTCTCCTCGACCTGGTATACCTTTTCCTCGACGCATTTAATTTGGCTCTTGAGACTACTGAGCTCCGCTTTTATTTCGGTTGACTGTTTTTCCAGCTTCTGTGTGATGTCTGCCTTGATTTCGAACGCTTGTTGGTCTAGCTTCACTGATTGTTCATTTAGCTTCACAGCTAGACTGGATGTCTGTTCATTTAGCTGCGCTGATTGTTCATTTAGCTTCACAGCTAAACTGGATGTCTGTTCATATAGCTGCGCTGATTGTTCATCAAGCTTCGTAGTTAAATAGGACGACTGTTCATTGAGCTTCGCAGTTAAATTGGATGACTATTGTCGCTGCTCTTGCTGCATCAGCATCAACATTTGCATCAGCGCATTTTCTGGTTCCTTTGGTTTTGGTGTTTCGGCTTCACCACCTTCTGCAACTTTTTCTGCATCTGTAGGCTCACCCGAATCTCGATTCCCGCCTTCCGACTCGATCGCGTCACGCAAGCGTGCAATCAGTATGGCCTTTGTACCTTGTGTGGCCAGATTCCGCTGTTTCAACTCCTCCTTGAGCTCCGGTATGGTCAATTGATCAATTTTTAGATGAAAGTTTCCTGGCATTTTTATTATTTCCACGTTATATTTCACAATTGTGCAGTTTAAAAACGTTTGAATGTTTTCACTTTTCGAAATGTTCTATTCCACTTCTGATACCATTGTCGCATGTTATGGTTCGCGGCCAATAATTCTAATTCCGGGGAAGTGAAAACGCAATGTCTTTTAAATTAAATTAAAAGAGTTTATTAAATTACTCAAAAATGCACAATCACTTATTTGGTCTATTTCACAATTTTAAGTTTATCTTTTAAAATCTAACTTCCACTTGACCATAAATTTCTATCGCAATTGTCTTCTAAGATCACTTCACAATCACTTTTCTATTACTCGAACAATATCGCTTCCACACACTATCGCAGTTCTTATCGCGGTCGAATGAATGATCCCCCCCATTCATTCAGCTCGCCTTTATATAGGGTCTCTAATCATTCAACTCAGCTCTCGTAGATTGGTGAATTAGCGGGAACATTCCAGCAGCGTAATGAATGGAGCAGTGACTCACTTTCAGATGTTGATGCTCAAAGGGTTCTCGTGGTTTCGGGTAAATTCATTTTGCTGATGTTCTTATTGGTTATGAAAACAATTGCAACAGTAGCCCTTGTACATGTAACAATATATATATATATATATATATATATATATATATATATATATATATATATATATATATATATATATATATATATACACTACCGGTCAAAAGTTTGAGACCACTATGAAAAAATATAAGAAAACAAATAAAAGTCAAGATATTTAAAACTTTATGGAAAACTGGATTAATTATCATTTTGCACGCAAGATTTAAAACTAAAAAAATAGACGAATTCTTGACGAAGACAGTATTCTTAACAAAATACACACAAGAGAGTTTAAACAGATTTTTCGTCGAAATATCCTCCTTTGCACTTAATGACTTCTTTTACCAATATAGGCATGCGAGCAATTAATTTAACTATAGTCTCTTGCGAGCTTTCCTCCAACGCATTCCACATGGCCTGCTGTGAAGATGGACACTGTTCCCGAACGTTTCGATCGAGCTCTTCCCACAAAAGTTCAATGGGATTAAGAGCGGGGCTTTGAGGTGGCCAGGTCATGTTTTCTAATACTTTTTCCGACTGTTTTTTATCTAAATAGCTTCTACATAATTTTGAACTATGTTCTGGATCATTGTCCTGTTGGAAAATAAATCCACGGCCGATTAACTTTATTCCGGAGGGAATGGCGTTTTTCTCCAAAATTTCTTTATATTGCTCCTTTTTCATTATGCCTTTGATTTGGACTAGATTTCCAATCCCAAAGCCAGAGAAACAACCCCAGACCATAACAGATCCACCACCATGCTTGACAGTCGGCACTACACACTGCGGCATCATCTTTTCTTCGGCGGAGCGTCGGACGAAAATTCTTCTTTTTGACCCGAACACTTCAAATTTTGATTCGTCACTCCAAAGAACTTTTCTGAAGCCTTCTTCGGTCTAGTCTCGATGGGTTAAGGCCCATTGCATCCGTTTCTTTTTATTCTGCGGTTTTAACAGAGGTTTCCGCACAGCAACGCGGCCAAACAACTTGGCGTCTCGCAATCGTCTTTGCTTTGTAGACACTGACACAAGTTTTTCCCGAGATTTGTTGACATCTACACGAATTTCTGGGGCTGTCAGACGTCTATTTCGCTTGCTGGTCACCACAGTAAATTTGTCTTCACTAGAAGTTGTAGCTCTTGGTCTCCCAGAGCGCGGACGATCTTGATTACTGCCGGTTTGTTTGTAGCGCACAATAGTGTGATGAACACAAGTCTTCGATAACTTGAGTTGACTCGCTATCTGACGTCTGAACGTCGTTGTGAAGAACAACGATGGCACATCGCGTTTCAACACTAATTTCCGGAACTTTTCCCATTTTAGAGATGTCTTGACTGTAGGAACCACAAGATCAGACTAACTGTGGATAACTGTAGATAACCAAACAAATGCAAGGTTAAAATAATAATTAAAAATATTCAGAGAATTTAGAACAATTGTATTGTAAGTTGATGTAAAAAAAAGAAGCGCCAGCTGCGGTAATGAGGTAATAAATTTTTAACAATTGATCTGTCGGCCTACCTCTTCCGCGGCTAACATTGCTGTTTGGATATAATGCTTGTTTATTGCCCTTTCCTTGGCTTCTATACAAAAGAATTAGCTTTTAGGCAATCTTTATGAACAATAGAATATGCAGGTGTGCAGATTACTATTTATCACCAATATTTTCTAAAATATTTTCTAATAACAAAAGTTTTTATTAGTGGTCTCAAACTTTTGACCGGTAGTGTATATATATATATATATATATATATATATATATATATATATATATATATACATGTACGAGGGTCATTCACCAAGTACTTAGCCTCACCCCGATGGCGCTGCTGTTACAAAAGAGTTTTACCGTCGTGCAGTACATTCTTTGAGTAGCCTA
>OZ017738.1:204425195-204429075 GCA_963969285.1 Odontomyia ornata
AGCATAGTCCGTTAAAGTTGGGTAATGTGATTATTCGGAATCAAATGTTGGGAAAAATCTAACATTTCGTATAAAGCTGAAACAATTATGCTTGAATTTTAAACTGTCGATTACATAAGGGTTAGTCATCATAATGTTAAAGAAAAACATCGAAGAAAATTTAATATTTGTAGTCACAAAACTTGAAAAACCACCACGGGGTGTCTTTTTTCCCGAATTATCCCTTGATACTTTTCTGATAACTGTCACAGCTTGGCCTCTCATTCGTTACCAACTTGATGTTGGTTTCCACGGGACACTGTATTTACATATTTATATAGGATCAGCTTATCCCTTCGACTAAAGAAACCACTCGGGTTTAGATCAAACTTAAAATGATTTCATTTGCGAAATTATTAATTAGACAAACAGAAGTCATCTTTGTATGGTCTCAAATATTTAACTGCTAATTTTAAACTCGGTCCTTCCTGAGTCCCAACAATAGCTACCATATCATCTCCTCGATAATCACTTGCGTATTTTCTTTTGTTGCTAAAAAGATGTCGGTTCTCCTCTTGAATTTTTTCGATACTATCCATGGCTAAAACCAAATTTTGTAGCGGTTTTCGACCAGCTTGCAAATATTTTGATTTTTACGAATATGCGCATGGGTTCCAAAAAGGAAATTAAATGGCATCGTATCGATGCTTCTGTGGAGAGTTGTGTATAGCTGAGCCGTGCTCAGATATTTGTGCCATGCATGAGCATACAAATTACCCGCTCCACTTGACCATTCCCTCTCGGGATTCCTATCTTAATTAGCACATGTTGAATCTTTTCGTTGTTGTATTTTTTTTTTGTGGTAGGGAGGTGAAGGCATTTACGCCCGCCGAGTCTGGCAGTGTGGGACTCCCATGGAGGATACCCTTGGACTACCCACTAAACACCTCCCCTGTCAATCTGAGAACCTAGCCTGGAACCGTTTGACACATTACTTCGGGCCAGGTCTCGTTTTGTTACGCCGTGGGGCACCTTTAAGCTGGGGAGTCCCTTTCCTAGCGGGAGGGGAGAGGGGAAGAGGAAATGCTAGAAGAGCGATCCCCCAGCCCCAGCACCTCCGGCTGCTGCGAGTCCCTTTTATCTTTTAGGACTGCCCGAGCATAATGTGCCACCTGGTTCCATTTTTCAACTGATTCGAGCATAACCGCAACTATATTATCCGGGGTGAGCTCTCCCGTCTCCCTGTAGAGTTTTCTTCGCAGCCTGGCCCATTTGGTACACGCAAAAATGTGTGACAGGCATTGTCCTCCTCTCCTGGGCAAAACTGACAATCGGGAGACCGTGACTTACCGATCTTGTGCAGGTAAGACTGAAAACACCTGTGCCCGCTCAAAAACTGGGTCAGATAGAAGTCAGTCTCACCATGCCTTCGATTTAGCCACGGTCTCACACCCGGGATGAGGCGCGCAGTCCACCTTCCCTTCGTGCAATTCCTCCAAGACTGCTGCCAATCGTTGAGCGAGCGTGGTCTCTCCTCGCGGAAAAACCATCTCCCTCGCATCCTCGTTTCGGCGCAGGTAAATAGCGTGGCGCTCTCTAGCAAGGAGGGCGACAGGTATCACGCCTGCAATCACTCTCACCACCGAGTCGGAGACTGTTGGATACGAAGATGCAATTCTCAGTGCTCCTCTTCTCTGTACCTGTGCCAATCGTTTTCGGTATACCTCCTTGCTGAGAGCGTCGCCCCATACCTCTGCTCCGTACAGTAGCACTGACCCTACAGCACTCATCAAGAGGCGTCTTCATGATGGGCTGGGTCCCCCTACGTTGGCCATAAGTCGACTCAGGGCCGATATTCCCGAAGCAGCCTTCTCAGCCATTGCCCTGATTTGCTCAGAGAAACTCATCTTCGAGTCGATCAGTAGCCCCAAGTACTTCACCGCTGGCTTCAATTCGATTTGTATATCTCCAATACTGATCATCCTTACTCTAGGGATTCTCGTTTTTGTCAAGATGACCACTTCGGTTTTCTCCAGTGCTAAACTGAGCCCGCGAGCAGTCATCCAGTCCCTCACTCGGCACATTAGCATACCTAGCCTAAGTTGCGCTTGTTCAACGGTGCGTCCGGCGACCAGAGCCGCAACATCATCCGCATAGCCGACCAAGCGCGACTCATCTGGCATCTCAAGTCTCAGTAGCCCGTCGTAAGATACGTTCCACAGGTCCGGACCAAGGATAGATCCCTGGGCAACACCCGATGTAATTTCCATCCTTCGTTGGCCCTGTGTCGTGTGGTAGAGTAGGCTTTGGTCCTTTTGGTAGTGCCTCAAAAGCCGCATTAGATATTCTGGAACTTGAAAAGAGTTTTCCAGCGTATCCAGAATATCCACCCATCTAGCGGAGTTGAAGGCATTCCTGACGTCGAGTGTCACCAACAGGACGATCCGTCGCTTGGTGCGACTATATGCCTCTGCCTTTTGGACCGCATTCACCACCTCTGCAATCGCATCAATGGTAGAACGTCCTGCTCTAAAGCCGTACTGCCGAGGAGATAGGTCCCCAGTCTTCCCTTGATGAGTTTCTCTAGCACTTTGCCAGCCGTGTCTAGCATGCATAACTGGCGGTATACAGACGGCGATTCGGGATTTCCCTTCCCCTTGCTGACCAGCACGAGCCTCGCCACCTTCCATCGTACTGGGAAAACCCCGTCCCGTAGGCAAGCGTTGAATGTGCTGAGCAGCAAGTCAGGACAATGGTGATAGACAAGCTGCAAAACCTCAGCTGGAACACCATCTGGACCTGGAGCCTTCCTCGCTTTCAGGGAGAGGACTGCCTCCTCCAGTTCCAGCTGTGTGAAGAGTGGGCACTCGACTGCTGTTTCACCATGGACAGCGTCAACACGGACGGGATGGGTGGGGAAGAGTCCCCGCACTATCGCGTCCATCTTTTCCGCGTCATGTATACAAAGCTTCCGTAGGGCACCAAGTTTCCCCATGACCAGCTTGTAGCCAAGGCCCCACGGATCCCTATTTACATCGTCCACGAGGTCTTGCCAGCATCGGGCCTTGCTCTTGTTAATAAGCCTGCGAAGATATTTCCTGCCGGACCTGTATGCTGCTAGCCTAGTGTCTGCCTCCTCCCGTGTTTGCGCCCGCTGGGCCTTTCGCCGAAGTTTGTGACACTCGCTTCTTTATTCGGCGATCTCGTTTGACCACCAGTATACTGGAGGCTTACCGTGTCGGGGTCTCCGACGGGGCATGGAAGACTAGCAAGCAGCTATGATGGTACTCATAGTTGAGTTCACCAAGTCCTTGGCTGTAGGCCCTCCACTCCCTAGCGGAGCTTCCAGCAACGGTGCGCCTGCCATAAGCGCTTCAGCGAACCTCTCAACGTCCATCCTCCCAGTCCTCCATCCGAGGATTGAAGTTTGGGCATATGCACGCAGAGTGGCACTGTCGTGAATCTCAACCGCTATATACTGGTGATCACTAGCCGAGTAGTCCTCTAGTACTCGCCAGTTGTGTACTCTAGGTACCAGAGACTCCGAAGCGAGTGTCACATCGGGTATGGTTCCTACGCAACCCCAGCGGCGGAAAGTAGGGGTGTTACCAGTATTTAGGACAAAAAGCGCTGTTCTGGCCACCATGTCCAAGATTTGCTTTCCCCTTTGGTCGGATTGTGGCATACACCATTCAATGGCTCTAGCGTTGAAGTCTCCCCCGACCAGCATGTGGCCCTCTGTGTTCGAGACAGCGTCCTCCAGGGCATCGAGTTTGGTTCGAAAAGATCGCATTGCCTCGTTAGGCGTCAGATAAACACTGAAATATGTTATCCCTGAACACCGCACCCACACAAAACCATCCCCGCGTCCATGGCCCTGCACATAGAGGCGGGCGCTGTC
>OZ017738.1:204429275-204431775 GCA_963969285.1 Odontomyia ornata
CCTTATAAAATTTTTTTGTAGTTGAACTCTAAAAAGAACACCACTTTACACCCATACACAAAATTTGATGTTTCTAGCTTCAGTAGTTTCCGAGAAAAACTGCTGTGACACACGGACGGACGGACGGACGGACGGACAGACGGACAGACGGACAGACTGGTCGCGAAACTAGTAGGGTTTTGTAAAATTATTTTACAAAACCCTAAAAAGTTTAAACTATAATAAAAAACTTACACAATCAACTAAAATCATTAAAAAACCTTAAGTTTGGGCGCCATTCTGTTGCAAAGCAACGAATGGTGCTATTTAAAATGAACTAAATACAACAAGTACCAATACTTGGGCGCCATTCTGTTACAACCGTGGAAGTCACCGCAGTTGCAGTCATTAAGTTTCAGCAGAGAAGTTCATAGCCCGGGGTGGCATACTGAGGCCGGCTAGCACTCAGTCGTGTCATGGGTCTTCCGGGACACCCTGTGCTCGTGCTGAGCCACCCTACAAATAAAAACTAACACGAAGGGGAAAAGGACGGGAAAGGGGAGGTCATCTTTAGAAATAAAAATTATTAACTGAAAGAGGCATTGCCGTTTTATTAATCACAAATTCTTATTCAAATCAAATTATTTGCAGAAGAACAACAAGAAAAACTACTGAAAGCCCCCTTCGAAATTCAAGAAAATAAACTAAAATATAAAACCTTAGTTAATGGTTTTATATTTTAGTTTATTTTCTTAAATATATATATTATAAAGAATAGATAAAACAAGCTACTTATATATTCTAATTTATAAAATATTGAAAAAAATACCAGATTGGCGCTTACTTCTTTCCTTGCAGAACTTCAAACGCCCGGTGAAATACAAAAAAAGAAGCGAAGGCCCACTGAAAATTAAATTTTAAAGTTAATATCACATAAAATCAAAATAGTAACGGCCACTTTCAACTCAAATTTGTGTATTTAGACGCCAAAATAACGAAAACGAGCAATGAAAGAGATGAAATACGCCGAAGAATACAGCTCGCAAATAAAATATTTTATTCAGTATTGACAATCTTGAAGAGCAGGTGCATACACAGGAAAACAAAGCTCCAGGTATGCTAATTTGTGATAAGTTCTATATTATGCTATGGGTGTGAAACATGGACCCTAACCCAAGCATCCGCAAATATATTGAACGCCTTTGAGCGACGGGTCTTGAGATGAGTATTCGGAGCAAAGCTTGACAGAGACCAATGACAACCGTGAGCAGTATGAAATTTTTGACGACCCGGAGGCCTTAACGATTATAAGACTGCGGAAGCTGCAATGGGCTAGCCACATGAATCGTATGGACAAACAACTGATACCCAAAAAGGTATTCATTGGGAGAACTAAAGAATGGAGATCAGTCGGGAAACTGAGAAATCCCTGGTCTGACTCGGTCAACGAAGACAGTTCAACACTGCTCTGATTTTGAAATTGGAGGACGCGGTTAATTGACCGAGACAGTTGGATGCGCTATTTGCAGGAAGCGAAGGCCCGAGAGGGGCTGAAGTGCTAAGCAGAAGAAGACGAAGACTTTCAACTCTCTGATCCGTCATTATAGCGTGATCGCACCTGGCCCTCTCCACAACCCAACAAAAAAAAAATTTTTTTTTATGAACTATTAATTGACAGACCTGCACTTTGCTACAGCTTATATTATTCCAACACACTGCAATTTCACGTTTAAATTCTATTGACCAATTATCAAAATCTTGCTGGTTCGTGAACTTTACTCTGACGAAAATTTTGAGTTCTACTAACGTTTGCACATTGACCATCACATAACTTCTCTCGAATTCTCTGGTTGTTCTTATTCTGTTTGTTTTGTCTTATTAATTGCGATTCGCACCCGAATTTTCAAATTAATCTCCGATACTTTGTGAGTCCCACTCTTCAAATATTAATATCACATCACGCAAAAATTGTAAGAAAAAAGCGAAAAATCCCAGTCTCCTCTCCAAAATCAAGACTTATTTTCACGTTTAAATTCTATTGACCAATTATCAAAATCTTGCTGGTTCGTAAACTTTACTCTGACGAAAATTTTGAGTTCTACTAACGTTTGCACATTGACCATCACATAACTTCTCTCGAATTCTCTGGTTGTTCTTATTCTGTTTGTTTTGTCCTATTCATTGCGATTCGCACCCGAATTTTCAAATTAATCTCCGATACTTTGTGAGTCCCACTCTTCAAATATTAATATCACATCACGCAAAAATTGTAAAAAATAGGGAAAAATCCCAGTCTCCTCTCCAAAATCAAGACTTATTTTCTCTGAACTCAAACTTTTTCCGAACTAGTAAACACCAAAATCACCTCGACACCACAAAGAAACTCCCTCTTATTCACAAGCCAAATACTAACTGCCTTTCCAAATCAAGAATTTCACTCCTCAACTCCGCAATCCTTTCATTCCCATTACCGCTGCTGCATCTGCGTAACGTAATCGACTTTGATTCCACTACCTAAACA
>OZ017738.1:204434275-204459275 GCA_963969285.1 Odontomyia ornata
ATATATATATATATATATATATATATATATATATATATTTATATATATTTTTATATATATATATATATATATATATATATATATATATATATATATATATATATATATTTATATATATATATATATTTATATATATACATATATATATATATATATATAAATATATATAAATAAATATAGCTATATATATATATATATATATATATATATATATATATATATATATATATATATATATAAATATATATAGCTATATATATATATATATATATATATATATATATAAATATATATATAGCTATATACATATATATATATATATATATATATATATATATATATATATATATATATATAAATATATATATATATATATATATATATATATATATATATATATATATATATATATGTGTATATATATTTATACATATGTATGGATTAATATGACCTGCTTGTTCTTCGTATCACTGCACCCCCCTCGGGCAACAACCGCCTCCAACAGTCTCGGTCCATTGACCCCAACCTCTACTTTTGAAATCCTAGCAGAGATGAACCGTCTTCGTCGACCATGTCCGACCAGCATTTCGTCGGTCTCTCCCTGGTCTTCGCTCGTCAGTCCTCCCAACGAATACGTTTTTGGCTATCCGTGGTTCGTCCAAAAGCTTCACGTGGCCAGCAGAAAATCCATTCCGAGAATGCAGTCATCCATAATGTTCGCGACCAGAAAATTATGTCAGAACGCAAGGTCTCCCAACTGTATCTGAAGGTTGACCTCTCCATGGACAGGTGCAGTTTCTCCCGTTGCTGTCCGTAGTGAGAAAATTCTGCCCTTGTGAAGTAGTTGTTGCCTCACATGGTCTGGTCGGATAATCGGTCGGGTTGCACCAGTGTCGATTGTTATGGTGCAATGTTCTCCGTCAACTTGACCCGGAAGGCATAAGTCCGCTTCTCCACGATGTAGTCTTGACACGGTGATGGTGGTGCTGGGGACGGCGATCCTCCTAGCCAACCTCTGCCCCACAAAGTTGGCTCTTACATGTTACCCGACCCCTCTGTTTGAAGGGCTTCCATTTTTGGCTCCTGACTCGGTCTGGATCTTCTCCTAGCTGCACACCCTGGACAATAGCTCGGTTTTCTTCGCTTCTTGCAGTCTCTTTGCAGGTGCTCTTTTTCTTCGCAATTCCAGCATCTACGCGCACCATTTACCTGCGTGTCTCGCTCAATTTCGACACGCTCACACCTGCACTCGTCTGTCACTACCTCGAGAACCCGGGCAGCGGTACGAGTCACATTTTTCACTGCCTCAAAGCTCAGACTGTAAGCCAATGCGTCCTTAACCGTTTGCTTTTGAGCTAAACACGCGGCTTGTTGCAACTCGGTGTCCTTTAGTGCGCTGATGAACGCTTCTGTTGCTGCATCATCTCGATGCTCTGGGTCGTAGGCTGGGTAAGCCAAAAGTGCTAGCCGCTCAACGGCTTGGGCTAGCTACTGTAGGGTTTCACCAGACTTTTGCACCCGATGCCTTAGCTGCGACCGATAAATCTGCTTCAGATGATCGTCTCCATAACGCATGTCGAGCGCATTCATTATAGCAGCCAGGGTTGAGTACAACTCGACGGGGATTGTCTGCGAAAGCTCGACAGCCACACTGATTGCACGCTTGCGCGACTCGATCGAATCGAAAGGCGTAAATCTGGATTCGGGTGAGCCCTCAGATGCAGAAAATGGTGCAGAAGGTGGAGAAGCAGAAACACCAAAACCAAAGGAACCAGAAAATGCGCTGATGCAAATGATCTAATTTAACTGCGAAGCTCAATGAACAGTCGTCGAATATAACTGGGAAGCTAAATGAACAAGCGATCGAAATCAAGGCAGACATCACACAGAAGCTGGAGGAACGGTGAACCGAAATAAAAGCGGAGCTCAGTCATCTGAACAAACAAATTAAAGGCGTCGAGGAAAAGGTTGACCAGGTCGAGGAAAAGGTTTACCAGTTGGAGGAAAAGGGCAGCCAGGTCGAGGAAAAGGTCAGCCAGGTCGAAGAGAGAATCAACCAGGAGATGGAAAACATGAAAAGGAATTGGAAGCAGCAAAGGCAGTAGTAACTACCTCACCAGCCCCTCTTACAACCGCAGCGCAAAGCTCATGCAGAAATGTGAAAGCGCAAATATTCGATTGGCAGTTTGAAGCCGCCGCTAGGGTAAATCACTGGAATGAGCAGGAATGAGCAACTGCATTAATTCTTGCTCTAAGAGGCCCAGCTGCTGAGCTTTCGCAGACTATCCCCGTCGAGTTCCACTCAACCCCGGCTGCTATAATGAATGCGCTCGACATGCGTTATGGAGACGATCATCTGAAGCAAATTTATCGGTCACACCTAAGGCATCGGGTGCAGAGGTCTGTTGAAACCCTACAGCAGCTAGTCCAAGATATTGAGCGACTAGCACTTTTGGCTTACCCAGCCTACGACCCAGAGCATCGAGATGATGCAGCGACAGAAGCATTCATCAGCGCACGAAAGGACTCGGAGTTGCAACAAGCCGTGCATTTAGCTCAAAAGCAAGCGGTTAAGGACGCATTGGCTTACAGTCTGAGCTTTGAGGCAGTGAAAAATGTGACTCGTACCACTGCCCGGGTTCTCGAGGTAGTGACAGACGAGTGCAGGTGTGAGCGCGTCGAAATTGAACGAGACCCGCAGGTAAATGGTGCGCGTAGATGCTGGAATTGCGAAGAAAAGGGCACCTGCAAAGAGACTGCAAGAAGCGCAGAAAACCGAGCTATTGTCCAGGGTGTGCAGTTAGGAGAAGATCCAGACCGAGTCAGGAGCCCAAAATGGAAGTCCTTCAAAAAGAGGGGTCGGGTAACATGTAAGAGCTAACTTCGTGGGGCAGAGGTTGGCTAGGAGGATCGCCGTCCCCAGCCCCACCATCACCGTGTCAAAACTACATCGTGGAGAAGCGGACTTATGTCTTCCGGGCCAAGTTGACGGAGAACATTGCACCATAACAATCGACACTGGTGCAACCCGATCGATTATCCGACCAGACCTAGTTAGACAGCAACAACTTCACAAGGGCAGAATTTTCTCACTACGGATAGCTACGGGAGAAACTGCACCTGTTCATGGAGAGGTCAACCTCCGGATACAGTTGGGAGACCTTGTGTTCCGACATAATTTTCTGGTCGCGAACATTATGGATGACTGCATTCTCGGAATGGATTTTCTGCGACCACATGGAATCACGTTGGATTTGGGCAAACGTGTATTGAAATGGCAGAATGTCGAAGTACTGATGGAGGATCCCAGCGTCCAAATTCCCAAGATGAATGTAGTGGTATGTACTGACATTGATGTACCGAATTCTTCCGAAAGCATTGTATGGGCCAAGCTTGATGGTGATTCTGGAGACCACCGATCTTATCTGATAGAGCCAACGAAGACGTCCGCATTGCGCAGTTTGATTGTAGGACGAGAGCTTGTAAGATCTTCAAGGACCGAATATGTGCCAGTTAGAGTCCTTAACACCGCAGACTCAACCACGAGCATCCATCAAAGCGGGAGAAGTCATCGGCAGCTGCCAGCCTGTTTCCACCATGACCTCTTTGGAAGCTACTCACGACCATCATTGGAAAAGAAAGCAAGACACAGACAAAGCCCGGAAATCCACGTCTGGAATATTGAAGCAAGTCAAATTGCCAGTGCAGCCATTCAAACGAGCCTCTAATCTGGTCACCAAGTACAGTGGCATCTTCCCAACAAGCCCGGATGACCAAGGCCGAACGAGTCTGGTGACTCACGTCATACATACACAGGGAGCCAAGCCTGTTCGACAAGCACCGAGATGCCTCCCTATAGCCAAACAAGGAGAAGTGAGCGCGCTGATCTCGGACATGGAAAAACAAGGAATTATTGAACTTTCTGTCAGTATATGGGCCGCGCCAGTAGTTCTAGTAAAGAAAAAGGATGGTAGCACTCGTTTTTGTGTCGACTATAGGCAGCTTAACAACGTCACTAAGAAAGATAGTTACCCGCTGCCACGCATCGATGACATCGTGGACCTTTTAGCCGACGCAAAATGGTTTTCTACACTCATCTCAAGAGTGGCTACTGGCAGGTATAAATCGTCAAGAAGGACCGAGAGAAGACCGCATTTTCAGTTGGGACCGGATTGTGGCAAGTTGTGGTGATGGCATTTGGGCTTTGCGATGCTCCAGCCACTTTCGAACGCCTAATGGAGTACGTGCTACGTAGCCTCACCTGGAAAACCTGCTTGATATACCTAGATGACATCATTGTCATCGGGAGAACGTTCAAAGAGCATGTGCGGAACTTAGAGAAGGTTTCCTCCCGATTGCGATTGGCAAATTTGAAACTTAGTCCCGACAAGTGTAGCCTTTTTGCAGCTGAAGTAAAATACCTGGGACACGTTGTATCAGCAGAAGGGGTCAAAACAGACCCTGAGAAAATTGAAGTCGTGAAAAGCTGGCCAACACCAAACAACAAGCGCCAACTACGAAGCTTTGCCGAAATAGCTAAGTGTTTCCATCAGTTAATGGTCCGTATGTCTGGAATGAACAATGCCAGGTAGCCTTTGAGACCTTGAAGGAGAAGCTGTGTGAATCACCCGTGCTGGCATATCCGAAACCCGGAAAAATGTTTGTAGTTGACACTAAAGTGAGCAACGGCGGTGTTGGAGCTGTACTCTCCCAGCAGATCGATGGTGAAGAAAGAGTCCTCTCGTATTACAGTCGAGTTCTTTCAAAAAGTGAGAGGAACTACTGCGTGACCAGGACGGAGCTATTGGCTATAATAGAGGCCACCAAGCAGTTCCACAAGTACCTATATGGCCAGAATTTTGTTCTTCGAGCGGATCATACACCACTGAGATGGCTGTTCAACTTCAAAAACCCCGAGGGACAAGTTGCGAGATGGATAGAAAGATTGTAGTCATACGACTACGAAATTGTTCATCGGAAGGGCGGAGTTCATGGAAATGCTGACGCCTTATCCCGCCGTCCATGTCCAGCTAACTGCAAGCATTGCCAACGGATTGAGGATAAGAAACCGCCCGTTGATCTGCGATTGATAACGGCCAAATTCGATGAAGGTTGGTCACCGGAGGAGATTCGAAACACCCAGTTAGCCGATGAAGACATCGGACCATTGCTCGTATGGAAGGAGACGACTGGGCGACCTGAGTGGAAAGACGTTTCAATGCATGGCGCAACCCTGAAAAGCTATTGGGCACAATGGAACTCCCTTCAGGTGGAGGGTGGCATACTCAAGCGGAAATGGGAAACGGCGGATGTCAGCTCCTATAGGATGCAAACTATTCTACCCAAAAGCCGAATCCACGATGTGGTTAAGGAAATGCATGAAGGATTCTCGGGAGGCCACCTTGGGGTTAACAAGACCCTAGTGAAACTGCAGGAAAGGTTCTACTGGCTCCACGCTTGAGAAGACGTAGAGGACTGCTGTCGCAGATGCACAATTCGCGCCTCCGCCAAAGGCCCAAAGCGGCGACTGAGAGGACAAATGCAAACCTATAACGTGGGGGTACCGTTTAAAAGGATTGCTGTTGACTTTGCAGGACCCTTTCCTGAATCCGAATGGGGAAATTTATACATGCTGGTTATGGCCGATTATTTCAGCAAGTGGCCCGAGGTCTACCCCATTCCCAACCAGGAAGCAACTACTGTAGCCGAACAGCTAGTCTTAAATTGGGTCAGTACGTACGGCGTACCTTGCAAATTACATTCGGATCAAGACCGAAACTTTGAATCACTAGTTTTTGGCGAAATGTGTGAACTACTGGGAATACGGAAAACGAGGACAACACCGCTGCATCCCCGATCCGATGGAATGGTCAAACGTTTCAACGATACGCTAAATAAACATCTGGCCACGATGGTTGAGGAGAACCAAAGGGACTGGGACCGACACATTCCACTATTTTTGATGGCGTACAGAGCTGCCAAACATGCATCGACGGGCCAAGCCCCAGCCAAAGTCATTTTTGGAAAGACTCTTCGTCTGCCAGCTGATATAAAGTTCGGAACACCCCCTGAGAAACCTCAAACGATCTCGGAGTACGCAAGTGAGCTAAGACAACTGTTGAACCAGATACATCGGACAGTGCGAAAACACCTCGAATCGGCTACTGACCGCATGAAGACCAGGTATGATCTCAAGGCAAATTCTACTGGCTTCCAGCAAGATAACTTGGTGCAGTTATATAACCCGCATCAGCGGAAGGACAGGTCTCCAAAGTTGTAACATAATTGGGAGGGACCATACCGGGTCACAAAACGAATCAACGACGTCGTATATCGCATACAGAAACACCGTAAGCCGAGAGCCAAAATGAAAATAGTGCATCTGGACCGTCTTGCTCCATATTACACCCAGGGAGATTGACTACAAATGGCGACACATCTTTTCGGAGCGAAAAGAACTGAGGTGGGGGCAGTGTTACATGTGCAAGGAATTCTGCGAGCTACTGTCGCAATTGTTTTCACAACCATTAAGAACATCAACAAAACGAATTTACTCGAAACCACGAGAACCCAACAAGTATGATCAACATCTGAAAGTGAGTCACTGCTCCATTTATTACGCTGCTGGAATGTTCCCGCTAATTCACCAATAACGAGAACTGAGTTGAATGATTAGAGACCCTATATAAAGGCGAGCTGAATGAATGGGGGGAATCTTTCATTACAACCGCGATACAAAATTGCGATACGCGAAGTACAGGCGATATTGATTGTTTGAGTGTGAAGTGATTTTAGTAGACAATAGCGATAGAAATTTAATTGACAAGTGAAACTTTTAATAACTTGCTCGACAGCATTTATAGGTTACACTTCAATTTGTACAATTGTTATGTCGCGTTCTGTTACGATCACGATGGCACTTGGTGTGCGGGAATATTTAACACTTGAAGCGCACTTGAAGAAAAATATAATCTTTATATATATATATATATATATATATATATATATATATATATATATATATATATATATATATATATATATATATATATATATATATATATATATATATAGAAATATATATATATATATATATATATATATATATATATATATATATATATATATATATAGAAATATATATATATATATATATATATATATATATATATATATATATATATATATATATATATAGAAATATATATATATATATATATATATATATATACATATAAATATATATATATATATATATATAAATTGTTACGGATAAAACAGAAGGGCATCATCATTACCTCATCCTAAACACTATCGTAGTATTCGCGTGACTCGGTAAATTCAGAAAGCTAAGCCGCACTCGTCTAGGGTTTGTTTGCCACTCCAAATTGTACTCACAACAGTAGGTTAAGTACGAATATTTGTAATTTTAAACAACCGAAATTGTCATCAGGTGAAGTGCAGACTATCGGTAATTCGAATCTGCAAAAGCACGATCTATCACAGCTGGATATCACCAAGTTGACGTCACTTTCGCCAAGGTAGTTTCCCGCCAGGGAACCATCAATATCGGCACTATCGGGCGCACGGCAATTAACTGTGGTCAAAGCTACTTCGGGCGTACCGACTGTTCGTTCCCAGAACGAACTCAGAAGGAATAACACTATCAAATCAGAACGTTTAACTGATGGTGAATTTACCGAGTAAGCTTCGTAAATTTATACCAAAATCAGTACGAAATACGTCACTACAACAAGAAAATCACAGCCCGAAATGGAATCAACACTTTCTTGAACAAACAAGTGAAAATTTGCCAATTTAACATTATCATCAGAAGTCAATAAAATGTTCTCTAGCTTTGAATCACGATAGATAACATTGTTTATGTGACAATAGTTGAAAGCATCTGCCACTTGATATGTGTATTTGGCGGCCCAATGTTCACCGAAACGATGCATAGGAGCATTCTTCAGATGTTTACACAATTCACCCTGAGTAGCTTGTTCAAGGGCTAGATAGTTTCTCTTTTCATCATGGAACCATGTATTCAAGCGTATACATTGTCCGTTACGAGGAGATTATAAAGGCGCGCGAAGAATACCGCGCCTCCTCTTTTTCTTTCTTCTCGGGTGTGGCGAAGCAGATGTGCTGGGAAGCGGCAGCATGAGGGATAAAAACCAATCAAGTGGCAGAGCAGATGTGTTGGGAAGCGGCAGCGTGAGGAGATAAAAAGCATCAAGTGGCGAAGCGGCAAACGCGAAGCAAATACCAACCAGAAAGTGCAAAGCGACGAGAAGTGACAAGCAGAGCCCGGGTGTCGAAGCAAAATAAAAGTGCACCAACGGATGCAGATCGTGAAGGGGCCTCTTGTAGGTACGATTAGAAGTAAGTTCCTTTTCATGAACGTAAATCAGATGTTTATTTGTATATAATTTGAAATTCTATTAAACCGTATTTGATTGATGAAATTTACGTCTTTAGAGGAAAAGTAAAATGTAAGGTAAAAATTTTCTGTGTTACAGATTGTGACGGGCGCGGCTTGAGTGGCAAGTCGAGGTATAATATTAATAAAAAAGTGAAATCGGTATAATATAAAAGTGTTCGGGGGTGGTGTGGTGATTCCGAAAGCTGGCTAGACGCATAAGGGCGGCAAGGTTATGTAAGTGTAAAGATTGTGTGGTAGCCAGTGTGTGCTCGGTAGGTATGATTCGGGCAAATCGTGACGTTGGTTATTCCGGCAAGCCATATTTTCGCTTGGCGGTTTATTGGTGCCTTGAGGGGCAAGCGAGTGGCGTCCCACGCTCATCTCCAGACGAGCCAAACTGGGTCCGTAAGCCCCACCGGAGCACCCTAATTTCCCTGGGGGCCATAGCGGCTCCCGTGGAATAAAAAGGGGGTGTACTATTTGGCGCCCAACGTGGGGCAAAAGTCCGTTGGAATCCTCGGAAAGATTAATCGTCCGAGTTGAAGTTACGTTGAAGTAAAGTTTACGCTGAAAAGTGAGTGAATTGTGAATGAGAAGTGAAGTGGATAATATTGCGGGTGTGGAACAGTGCGAAAGTGAGACACGGTGGAAGTGCATTGTGGTGGAGCGTAGCTTTCAAGTATAGTGATAAGGTGATAGAAGATTCCGTTTGTATTGTATGTAATGTATATGAAATAAAGTACAGAAGGGGCTCCTATTTTAGCGATAATAATTGTGTTTTTCTGCTCAGGCCGTCGAATTAAGAAATAAGTCGTTTTCAATTTAAAGTTGTTTGCATTCTAAAATTCGAGGATGTCGAAATCAGGAAAATTTTTAATGGATCGACTGGTGAAGGACAAGCTAAGCTATGAGTTGACCATCCGGAATCTGCCGCAAGACACCGTGGAAGCAATGAGCAAATCGTTTTGAGCTGTGTTATGGGCAGAGGATGCCCTGAACGAATCGTTAGTGGCGAAAAATTACCCGTTCACTTATGAGGGAGATCTGGAAGCGATAAAGGAGAAGATAGTGGAGGTCGATGATTTGGTGGCGACCTTTTCAACTGACAAGAAGTCCAAAGAATACCTGAAAATCCGGGCTAAGGTGGAGTTTGGTTTGCGAAGAATTCGCAACACGGCTCAGCTGCCGGAGGCATCACAGGTGGGATTGGACAGGTTGCGTCAACAGATAATCATGGCCCTAGGAATGGTGATTGATCGGTCAGAAAATGAAGGGGAGACGGAAGAGGAACCCGTAGCATAGGAGCGAGAATACGAACGCAGATCGTCCTTAAGACCTGGAAGGCCGAAGTCCTGTTCAACACCAAGATTTGGCAATGGTGATCTGAAACATCAGAACATCGCAAAGTGGGGTGTCACATTTGCTGGAGAAGCATCGGGAAATTTAAATGCTTTTCTGGAAAGGGAAGAGGAATTAAGGGAGACTCGGAGCATGACCAAAGGACAATTATTTAGGTCAGCGGTGGAGCTTTTCGAAAAGAAGGCTCTAATTTGGTTCCGGGCCAATAGACAATTAGTGGATGATTGGAACGGTTTGGTCAAAGCCTTGAAAACGGAATTCTTACCGCCAGACTATGATGATCGTCTTGAAGAGGAGATCAAGGAGAGGACTCAGGGCGTAGATAAGACAATTGGAGTTTATGTAGAGGTGCTGGAGGGAATGTTCAAGCGATTGTCGGAGCCGAAATCGGAGAAGCAAAAGCTCAAGATCATTCGGAAAAACATATCCCCTTTCTATCAAACTCAGTTGAGTTTAAGGCCAATCGAGAGTTTGAAAGAGTTGGTTGAATTAGGAAGGAGGTTAGAAGGGACTCGGCAAGCGGTTGAAACCTTTGTACCACCAGTCAATCATCGAGGAAAGCGACGTTTGGAGCAGGACCTGGCTTATGTGGAGACCACACCATCTGTGGAAGTAAGGGGCCAATGTGGGAATGTGAGACGGTGTTGGAATTGCCAGCAAGCTGGACACTGGGCAAGGGAGTGTAGACAACCAAAAACCTGTTACGGGTGCGGAAGAAGGGACACAGCTCGAGCTAACTGTCCAAATTGTTGCCAACAGGACACGACGAGGGCACGGGGAGCATATGATTGGCTATCGGAAAACGAGCAACGTGTCCCATAGGCGACCGCGGTGGCACGGATAAAAGGTCCCAACGGAGTGTTTCAAAAGTAGAATTCGCCTTGGAGGAGAAAGAGGGAGATGCTCGCCCACATGTTCTGGTCGAAGTTGCAGGAAGGAGAATGCCAGTTCTATTGGGTTCGGGGGCAAGCAGAACAATCATTGGTTCAGAAGGTTGGGAGCAATTGAGGAAGATCGATGTTTCCTTGGATAAGTGTGGGACCCATGCAGTATGAACAGCGAGCGGCGAGAGTTGTGAAGTGGAGGGCTCCGTATGTTTGCCCTTTAGGTTAAAAGGACATACACAATACTTGGAAGCATTGGTGGTTACCTTGGTCCCGCAAACACTAATCCTGGGGGTGGATTTCAGTAAAAACTTTAGAATTGTCTTGGACCTTAGCAGTCAGCATTGGGACTTTGTCTCATTACTAGATGAGAAACTACCCAGCCACTTACGATCACTGAGTAGTCTTACTCTAGAGCAGGAGTTGGAATTAAATAATCTGCTGGTCATCCCACTCTTACCAGTGAAGAAAAAGGAGGGTACCTACAGATTTTGCGTAGACTATCGGAAACTCAATGCAGTATCGGAGAAGGATGCGTACCCAATACCATACGCTTTCTCGAACCTCGATAAATAACGGAATGCTCAGTATCTATCATCACTCGACATAAAATCAGCGTATTGGCGAGTCCCAATGGCAGCGGACTCAAAAGCTTACACTGCATTTACCGTGCCTGGGAGGGGACTTTTCCAGTTCAGAAGAATGCCATTCGGACTGCAGAATGCACCAGCGACTTGGCAACGATTGATTGATCGCGTGTTGGGACCAGAACTAGAACCGTACGTATTTACGTACCTGGACGATATAGTGATCGTGACTCTGGACTTTACAAAGCATGTGGCAATACTTAGGGAAGTATTTCGACGGCTACGAAAAGCAGGATTACGGGTTTCGAGGGAAAAGTGTCAGTTCTGCCGGCCGCGGTTAAAGTACCTGGGTTACGTCGTTGATGAACAGGGGTTAAACGTGGACCCAGATAAGATTGAATCGATGCCGCGTATTCCGCCACCAAACACCGTGAAGAAGGTTCGGCAATTTTTAGGAATGGTATCCTGGTACCGGCGATTTATCCCGAACCATGTCACCATGACTGCACCACTGACTGACCTTCTACGGAAGAATAAGAAATTGGTGTGGACTCAACAGTGCCAAGAAGCATTTGAAGTCTGTAAAGCAAAATTGTCATCCGCACCAATCTTTAGCTGCCCAGATTTCGACATGCCTTTTTGTATACAAACGGATGCGTCTGATGTCGGATTAAGGGCAGTTCTTAGCCAGAAGCATGCCTCAGGAGAAAAGGCAGTGTGCTTTTTGAGTCACTCCCTTAGTAAGGCGGAGAAGAAATATTCAACCACGGAGAAAGAATGCCTCGCGGTGCTGTGGGCGGTGGAGAAGCTGCGGCTATATGTGGAAGGCTACCATTTCCAAGTGATAACGGACCACCGTTCGTTGGTGCGGTTAAATAATCTGCGAGATCCCACCGGTCGATTGGCTCGCTGGGCGGTCAGACCGCAGCTATTTGACTTCGAAATCATCCATCGAAAAGGAAAGGAACACCTTGTTCCAGAAGCTCCATCACGCTCAGTACCAGCTATAGAATTAATAGCAAATGTGGAGGACGACGCATGGTATCGGAAGATGAAACAGAAAATAGAAGCCGAGCCCGAGAAATATGCCGCCTAGCAAGTGAGGTCAGGGGAATTATATAAGCGGATACAAAGTCGACTGCCAGGTTCCGGAGGGGAAGACTCCTGGAAAAAGGTAGTTCCGAAACCAGAACGAAGAGAGCTCTTACTAAAATTCCATGATGACCCAACAGCAGGACCCATTGAAATGACAAGAACGTTGATCTTATTGCACAGCACTTCTACTAGCCGAAGATGGCCGCGGCCATTAATACATACGTGAGAAGATGCAAAGTTTACCAGTCAGTAAAAGTGGATCGTCAGGGATCTGCGGGTCATATGGTAAGTAGGGTCAACGAGGCGAAACAACCATGGGAAAGTCTTTATGTTGATCTAATTGGACCTCTTCTCCAAAGACAACAAAGGGGAACACACACATTCTGACAGTTGTCGATTACTTCTCAAAGTTCGTGTTGTTATATCCAGTACGATCAGCCACAGCCAATGAGGTCACACGGATCTTGAAGGACCAAGTCTTCATGCTGTTCGGCGTACCACGCTCCCTTATATGCGATAATGGTGTGCAATTTCACTCGAGAATTTTTCGGCAAATGCTAGGAGCTTATGGGGTTCACGCGAAATTTACCGCATTCTACCATCCTCAAGCTAATCCCACCGAGCGAGTGAATCAAGAAGTTAAGAAAATGCTGAGGGCGTACAGTACAGAGAACCACCGGAAAGATATTAACTTGGCAAAATTGGATGTGCCTTACGGACGTACACTCATGAGGTTATGAAAGCAACTCCATTTTTCGTCAATTTTGGAAGAAAGATGGTCACAGATCAACGACAGTACGAGATAGGTGGAGAGGAGAATCCGATTCCATGCATACAAGAGAAAGCCAGGGCCCTGCAGACTATACGAGCAGAAATTGCCCAGCGGATGAAGCAGATAGCAGGAAAGGTC
The DNA here is from genome assembly GCA_963969285.1 of Odontomyia ornata. Lineage (NCBI taxonomy): Eukaryota > Metazoa > Arthropoda > Insecta > Diptera > Stratiomyidae > Odontomyia > Odontomyia ornata. The sequence goes on from OZ017738.1 coordinate 204,447,536, forward strand.
ACGGCCCGGTACAATTTCCGAAAACGTCCAGCATCTTTTAAGGAAGAAGACAGGGTTTGGAGACGAAATTTCGTGCAGTTGAATGCAGCAAAATATTTCTCCACGGAACTGGCTCCAGAATATATAAGACCTTTTGTGGAGGAGAAACAAGTATCAGCGAGCTCCTACAACCTCAGACACATGAATGGGAGAGCTGCAGGCCTCTGGCATGCGAAGGACCTCAAAGTGTATGTCTCGTAAAGGTAGAAGCGGGTCAACAAAGGGGAGGTTACGGTAACATAGGCACGAGTGAATTACGCATTCTAAATCAAGGCGGATCGTAATAGGAGTTAGTTTTCTGAGTGTAAGACATGAATGGAGAACCAGCGTACATGAGTTTCAATATGTAGAAAAACCGCGAATGAGAAACTAAGGGATAAATGGATAGAATTGGCGCAATCATGAGTCGGAGTTCGAAATGAGTATATAGCTTACATAACTAGTTAAACTTATGAATGAAAAAAAATGAAAGGATTACCGTTGACAGCATACTTCAGTAACGTCGTTGAGGGAGGGTTGCTTCCGGGGCGGTTACAGTGTTTTTTTTCCTTTTGGCCTTCTTCTTACGACGCTTCGGACATTCTTGCGGTGTTGTTCCCAGAGGACCTAAAATGGAAGGTTGTCTTGGAGCTAATAATAAAAGTAGAGAGTATCGACGGATGACGACACAACGTAGAGTAAAAGGGAAAACCGGTATGAGTAGAGATATTTACCTATAGTGAGTTAAGTTTACCTCTTTTGGGCTCTTCCGTTTCTTTCTTTTTGGGTCTTCTTTTGATTTTTCCCCCCTCTTTCTTCCCTTTTCTCTTCTCCCCTCACGTGCTTGGAGGACTCAAAATCACAGGAATTAATGTAGACTTCGACAGAGAAATGAATGAACAAATTACGAGGATGGAATGGTTACAGGATAATGGAGTAAGAGACATAAAAAAGGGAACCTTGTCCGGTAATAGTTCAATGAAGCACACACAAAGTACATCTAGGAAAGAATATGGAGATTTAGACGATAAACAGGAAGGATTTATGCAGTTTATAGAAGGATAATGTTGAATTATCGGTAGTTTTAAGAGAAGTCGAGGTTTCCAAGTTTGATTTTAGTTGTGTTCATATTGTTTGGTACTAATATTAGGTTAGCTTGAGAGGCCCAGAAGTCTTAGTATTAGTTTTCTTTTTTTCTACTCAGTACTCGTAGTTTGTTAGGTTGGTGGAGGTCATAATATTAGTTTTCTTTTATTGAGTGGTTGGTATTATAGGAGTGGATTTCAGGGAAACCCACTAAAAGTAGGGGGGAAATGTTACGGATAAAACAGAAGGGCATCATCATTACCTCATCCCAAACACAATCGTAGTATTCGCGTGACTCGGTAAATTCAGAAAGCTAAGCCGCACTCGTCTAGGGTTTGTTTGCCACTTCGAATTGTACTCACAACAGTAGGTTAAGTACGAAAATTTGTAATTTTAAACAACCGAAATTGTCATCAGGCGAAGGGCAGACTATTGGTAATTCGAATCTACAAAAGCAGGATTTATCACAGTTTGATATCACCAAGTCGACGTTACTTTCGCCGAGGTAGTTTCCCGCCAGGCAACCATCAATATTGGCACTTTCGGGCGCACGGCAAATCAACAAAGTGTAGGTACAATTAGAAGTAAGTTCCTTTTCATTAACGTAAATCAGATGTTTATTTGTATATAAATTGAAATTCTACTAAACCGTATTTGATTGATGAAACGTCTTTAGGAGAAAAGTAAAAGAAAAGGTAAAAATTTTCTGTGTTACAGATTGGGACGGGTGCGGCTTGAGCGGCAAGTCGAGGTGTAATATTAATAAAAAAAAAGAAATCGGTGTTATATAAAAGTTTTCGGGGGTGGTGTGGTGATTCCAAAAGCTTCCCAGACGGAAAGGGTTAGTGTTAGAGAGGAGTGTGGTTATTCCGGCAAGCCGGATTCTCGCTTGGCGGCTTATTGGGGCCTTGAGGGACAAGCAAGTGGCGTCCCACGCCCGTCTCCGGACGAGCTAAACCAGGTCCGTAAGCCCCACCGGAGCACCCTAATTTCCCTGGGGGCCATAGCGGCTCCCGTGGAATAAAAAGGGGGTGTACTATTTGGCGCCCAACGTGGGGCAAAAGTTCGTTGGAATCCTCGGGAGGATTAATCGTCCGAGTTGAAGTTACGTTGAAGTAAAGTTTACGCTGAAAAGTGAGTGAGTGAAGTAGGGGGGAAATGTTACGGATAAAACAGAAGGGCATCATCATTACCTCATCCCGAACACAATCGTAGTATTCGCGTGACTCGGTAAATTCAGAAAGCTAAGCCGCACTCGTCTAGGGTTTGTTTGCCACTTCGAATTGTACTCACAACAGTAGGTTAAGTACGAAAATTTGTAATTTTAAACAACCGAAATTGTCATCAGGCGAAGGGCAGACTATCGGTAATTCGAATCTACAAAAGCAGGATTTATCACAGTTTGATATCACCAAGTCGACGTTACTTTCGCCGAGGTAGTTTCCCGCCAGGCAACCATCAATATTGGCACTTTCGGGCGCACGGCAAATCAACAAAGTGTAGGTACAATTAGAAGTAAGTTCCTTTTCATTAACGTAAATCAGATGTTTATTTGTATATAAATTGAAATTCTACCAAACCGTATTTGATTGATGAAACGTCTTTAGGAGAAAAGTAAAAGAAAAGGTAAAAATTTTCTGTGTTACAGATTGGGACGGGTGCGGCTTGAGCGGCAAGTCGAGGTGTAATATTAATAAAAAAAAAGAAATCGGTGTTATATAAAAGTTCTCGGGGGTGGTGTGGTGATTCCAAAAGCTTCCCAGACGGAAAGGGTTAGTGTTAGAGAGGAGTGTGGTTATTCCGGCAAGCCGCATTCTCGCTTGGCGGCTTATTGGGGCCTTGAGGGACAAGCAAGTGGCGTCCCACGCCCGTCTCCGGACGAGCTAAACCAGGTCCGTAAGCCCCACCGGAGCACCCTAATTTCCCTGGGGGCCATAGCGGCTCCCGTGGAATAAAAAGGGGGTGTACTATTTGGCGCCCAACGTGGGGCAAAAGTTCGTTGGAATCCTCGGGAGGATTAATCGTCCGAGTTGAAGTTACGTTGAAGTAAAGTTTACGCTGAAAAGTGAGTGAATTGTGAATGAGAAGTGAAGTGGATAATATTGCGGGTGTGGAACAGTGCGAAAGTGAAACTCGGTGGAACTACATTGTGGTGGAGAGTAGCTTTTAGGTATAGTGATAAGGTGATAGTTGATTCCATTTGTATTGTATCTTTCGGTAATATATATGAAAAAAAGTATAGAAGTGGCTCCTATTTTAGCGATAATAATTGTGTTTTTCTGCTCAGGCCGTCGAATTAAGAAATAAGTCGTTTTCATTTTAAAGTTGTTTGCATTCTAAAATTCGAGGATGTCGAAATCAGGAAAATTTTTAGTGGATCGACTGTTGAAGGACGAGCTATGCTATGAGTTGGCCATCCGGAATCTGCCGCAAGACACCGTGGAAGCAATGAGCAAATCGTTTTGAGCTGTGTTACGGGCAGAGAACGCCCTGAACGAGTCGTTAGTGGCGAAAAATTACCCGTTCACTTATGGGGAAGATTTGGAAGCAATAAGCTTTTCAAATGACAAGAAGTCCAAAGAATACCTGAAAATCCGGGCTAAGGTGGAGTTTGGTTTGCGAAGAATTCGCAACACGGCTCAGCTGCCGGAGGCATCGCAGGTGGTATTGGACAGGTTGCGTCAACAGATAATCATGGTCCTGGGAATGGTGATTGATCGGTCAGAAAATGAAGGAGATTTCGCAATGTTGATCTGAAACATCAGAACATCACAAAGTGGGGTGTTACGTTTGCTGGAGAAGCCTCGGAGAATTTGAATGCTTTTCTGGAAAGGGAAGAGGAATTAAGGGAGGCTCGGGAAATGACCGGAGGACAATTATTTAGGTCAGCGGTGGAGCTTTTCGAGAAAAAGGCTCTAATTTGGTTCCGGGCCAATCGACAATTAGTGGATGATTGGGACGGTTTGGTCAAAACCTTGAAAACGGAATTCTTACCGCCAGACTATGATAGTCGTCTTGGAGAGGAGATCAAGGAGAGGATTCAGGGCGCAGATGAGACAATTGGAGTTTATGTAGCGGTGATGGAAGGAATATTCAAGTGATTGTCGGAGCCCAAATCGGAGAAGCAAAAGCTCAAGATCATTCGGAAAAACATATCCCCTTTCTATCAAACTCAGTTGAGTTTAAGGCCAATCGAGAGTTTGAAAGAGTTGGTTGAATTAGGAAGGAGGTTAGAAGGGACTCGGCAAGCGGTTGAAGCCTTTGTGCCACCAGTCAATCATCGAGGAAAGCGACGTTTGGAGCAGGACCTGGCTTATGTGGAGACCACACCATCTGTGGAAGTAAGGGGCCAACGCGGGAATGTGGGACGGTGTTGGAATTGCCAGCAAGCTGGACACTGGGCAGGAAGTGTAGACAACCAAAAACCTGTTACGGGTGCGGAAGAAGGGACCCAACTCGAGCTAACTGTCCAAATTATCGCCAACAGGACACGACGAGGGCACGGGGAGCAACTAATTGGCTATCGGAAAACGAGCAACGTGTCCCATAGGCGACCGCGGTGGCACGGATAAAAGGTCGCAACGGAGTGTTTCAAAAGTAGAATTCGCCTTGGAGGAGAAAGAGGGAGATGCTCGCCCACATGTTCTGGTCGAAGTTGCAGGAAGGAGAATGCCAGGTCTATTGGATTCGGGGGCAAGCAGAACAATCATTGGTTCAGAATGTTGGGAGCAATTGAGGACGATCGATGTTTCCTTGGATAAGTGTGGGACCCATGCAGTATGAACAGCGAGCGGCGAGAGTTGTGAAGTGGAGGGCTCCGTATGTTTGCCCTTTAGATTAAAAGGACATACACAATACTTGGAAGCATTGGTGGTTACCTTGGTCCCGCAAACACTAATCCTGGGGGTGGATTTCAGTAAAAACTTTAGAATTGTCTTGGACCTTAGCAGTCAGCATTGGGACTTTGTCTCATTACTAGATGAGAAACTACCTAGCCACTTACGATCACTGAGTAGTCTTACTCTAGAGCAGGAGTTGGAATTCAATAATCTGCTGGAGGAGGAATTTAAGGCTATGGGTGAAGGGTTGGGGGAAACATCGGTAGCAGAACATGTGATCAAGACAACTGCAGCGCCCATAAAACAAAAGTATTATCCGATGTCACCGGCCATATTGAAGCATGTCCATACCGAGTTGGATGAGATGCTAGCCATGGGAGTAGTGGAATCTTCGAACAGTGCCTGGTCCTCCCCACTCTTGCTTGTGAAGAAAAAGGAGGGTACCTATAGATTTTGCGTAGACTATCGGAAACTCAATGCAGTATCGGAGAAGGATGCGTACCCAATACCATACGCTTTCTCGAACCTCGATAAATAACGGAATGCTCAGTATCTATCATCACTCGACATAAAATCAGCGTATTGGCGAGTCCCAATGGCAGCGGACTCAAAAGCTTACACTGCATTTACCGTGCCTGGGAGGGGACTTTTCCAGTTCAGAAGAATGCCACTCGGACTGCAGAATGCACCAGCGACTTGGCAACGATTGATTGATCGCGTGTTGGGACCAGAACTAGAACCGTACGTATATACGTACCTGGACGATATAGTGATCGTGACTCTGGACTTTACAAAGCATGTGGCAATACTTAGGGAAGTATTTCGACGGCTACGAAAAGCAGGATTACGGGTTTCGAGGGAAAAGTGTCAGTTCTGCCGGCCGCGGTTAAAGTACCTGGGTTACGTCGTTGATGAACAGGGGTTAAACGTGGACCCAGATAAGATTGAATCGATGCCGCGTATTCCGCCACCAAACACCGTGAAGAAGGTTCGGCAATTTTTAGGAATGGTATCCTGGTACCGGCGATTTATCCCGAACCATGTCACCATGACTGCACCACTGACTGACCTTCTACGGAAGAATAAGAAATTGGTGTTGACTCAACAGTGCCAAGAAGCATTTGAAGTCTATAAAGCAAAATTGTCATCCGCACCAATCTTGAGCTGCCCAGATTTCGACATGCCTTTTTGTATACAAACGGATGCGTCTGATGTCGGATTAAGGGCAGTTCTTAGCCAGAAGCATGCCTCAGGAGAAAAGGCAGTGTGCTATTTGAGTCGCTCCCTTAGTAAGGCGGAGAAGAAATATTCAACCACGGAGAAAGAATGCCTCGCGGTGCTGTGGGCGGTGGAGAAGCTGCGGCTATATGTGGAAGGCTACCATTTCCAAGTGATAACGGACCACCGTTCATTGGTGCGGTTAAATAATCTGCGAGATCCCACCGGTCGATTGGCTCGCTGGGCGGTCAGACTGCAGCAATTTGACTTTGAAATCATCCATCGAAAAGGAAAGGAATACCTTGTTCCAGAAGCTCCATCGCGCTCAGTACCAGCGATAGAATTAATAGCAAATGTGAAGGACGACGCATGGTATCGGAAGATGAAACAGAAAATAGAAGCCGAGCCCGAGAAATATGCCGCCTAGCAAGTGAGGTCGGGGGAATTATATAAGCGGATACAAAGTCGTTTGCCAGGTTCCGGAGGGGAAGACTCCTGGAAGAAGGTAGTTCCGAAACCAGAACGAAGAGAGCTCTTACTAAAATTCCATGATGACCCAAAGCAGGACCTATTGAAATGACAAGAACGTTGATCGTATTGCACAGCACTTCTACTAGCCGAAGATGGCCGCGGCCGTTAATACATACGTGAGAAGATGCAAAGTTTACCAGTCAGTAAAAGTGGATCGTCAGGGATCTGCGGGTCATATGGTAAGTAGGGTCAACGAGGCGAAACAACCATGGGAAAGTCTTTATGTTGATCTAATTGGACCTCTTCTCCAAAGACAACAAAGGGGAACACACACATTCTGACAGTTGTCGATTACTTCTCAAAGTTCGTGTTGTTATATCCAGTACGATCAGCCACAGCCAATGAGGTCACATGGATCTTGAAGGACCAAGTCTTCATGCTGTTTGGCGTACCACGCTCCTTTATATGCGATAATGGTGTGCAATTTTACTCGAGAATTTTTCGCAAATGCTAGGGCCTTATGGGGTTTACGCAAAATTTACCGCATTCCACCACCCTCAACCTGATCCCGCCGAGCGAGTGAATCAAGAAGTTAAGAAAATGCTGAGGGCGTACAGTACAGAGAACCACCGGAAAGATATTAACTTGGCAAAAATTGGATGTGCCTTACGGACGTACACTCATGAGGTTATGAAAACAACTCCATATTTCGTCAATCTTGGAAGAAAGATGGTCACAGATCAATGACAGTACGAGATAGGTGGAGAGGAGAATCCGATTCCGTGCATACAAGAGAAAGCTAGGGTCCTGCAGACTATACGAGCAGAAATTGCCCAGCGGATGAAGCAGATGGCAGGAAAGGTCACGGCCCGGTACAATTTCCGAAAACGTCCAGCATCTTTTAAGAAAGGTGACAGGGTTTGGAGACGAAATTTCGTGCAGTCGGATGCCGCAAAATATTTCTCCACGAAACTGGCTCCAGAATATATAGGACCTTTTGTGGTGGAGAAACAAGTATCAGCGAGCTCCTGACCTTAAATGGAAGGTTATCTTAGAGCTAATAATAAAAGTAGAGAGTCTCGACGGATGACGACACAACGTAGAGTAAAAGGAAAAACCGGTATGAATGGAAATATTTACCTATAGTGAGTTAAGTTTTCCTCTTTTGGGCTCTTCCGTTTCTTTCTTTTTGGGTCTTCTTTTGATTTTTCCCCCCTCTTTCTTCCCTTTTCTCTTCTCGAGTCCCCTTACGTGCTTGGAGGACTCAAAATCACAGGAATTAATGTAGACTTCGACAGAGAAATGAATTAACAAGTTCCGAGGATGGAATGATTACAGGATAATGGAGTAAGAGACATAAAAAAAGGGAGTCTTGTCCGGTAGTAGTTCAATGAAGCACACACGAAGTACATCTAGGAAAGAACATGGAGATTCAGACGATAAACAGGAAGGATTTATGCAGTTTATAGAAGGATAATGTTGAATTATCGGTAGTTTTAAGGGAAGTCGAGGTTTTCAAGTATGGTTTTAGTTGTGTTCATATTGTTTGGTACTAATATTAGGTTAGTTTGAGAGGCCCAGAAGTCTTAGTATTAGTTTTCTTTTCATCTACTCAGTACTCGTAGTCTGTTAGGTTGGTGGAGGTCATAATATTAGTTTTCTTTTATTTTTTTCCTACTTAGTACTCGTAGTTTGTTAGGTTGGCAGAAGTCTTAGTATTAGTTTTCTTTTTTTCTACTCAGTATTCGTAGTCTGTTAGGTTGGTGGAGGTCATAATATTAGTTTTCTTTTATTTTTTTTTCCTACTAAGTACTCGTAGTCTGTTAGGTTGGCAGACGTCTTAGTATTAGTTGTCTATTTTCTACTCAGTACTCGTATTCTGTTAGGTTGGTGGAGGTCATAATATTAGTTTTCTTTTATTTTTTTTCTACTTAGTATTCGTAGTCTCTTGGGTTGGTAGAAGTCAGAGTATTAGTTTCTTTTTTTCCTCTTCCTTTTCTTATTAGTACTAGTATTATGTGAGACTGGTGGGCCATGCCAACTCAATTGGTAGAGCATGAGACTCTTAATCTCAGGGACGTTGAGTGGTTAGTATTATAGGAGTGGATTTCAGGGAAACCCACTAAAAGTAGGGGGGAAATGTTACGGATGAAACAGAAGGACATCATCATTATCTCATCCCGAATACTATCGTAGTATTCGCGTGACTCGGTAAATTCAGAAAGCTAAGCCGCACTCGTCTAGGGTTTGTTTGCCACTCCAAATTGTACTCACAACAGTAGGTTAAGTACGAATATGTGTAATTTTAAACAACCGGAATTGTCATCAGGCGAAATGCAGACCATCGGTAACTCGAATCTGCAAAAGCAGGATCTATCACAGCTGGATATCACCAAGTCGACGTCACTTTTGCCGAGGTAATTTCCAGCCAGGCAACCATCAATATTGGCACTATCTGGCGCACGGCAAATCAACTGTGGTCAAAGCCACTTCGGGCGTACCGACTGTTCGTTTCAAGAACGAACTCAGAAGGAATAAGACTATCAAATCAGAACGTTTAACGGATAGTGAATTAACCGAGTTGAAAAATTGGCCGAGTAAGCTTCGTGAATTTATCCCAAAATCGGTACGAAATACGTTACTACAACAAGAAAATCACATCCCAAAACGGAATCAACAATTTCTTGAACAAACAAGTGAAAATTTGCCTTTGAATCACGATAGATAACATTGTTCATGTGACAATATTTGAAAGCATCTGCCACTTGATATGTGTATTTGGCGGCCTGATGTTCACCGAAACGATGCATAGGACCATTCCTCAGATGTTTATACAATTCAGCCTGAGTAGCTAGTTCAAGAGCTAGATAGTTTCTTTTTTCATCATGGAACCATGTATACAAGCGCAGAATATTTTGATGCTTTGATCGGGATTGAATTTCAATTTCACGGAGAAGCTGCCGCTCTACTCGTTCTTTGCTGAGTTCCGACTTGAACATAATTTTCATTGCAACCATGAAGCGAGTGTTAACTTCGCGCGCAATGTAAACACGTCCCAGATTTTTCCAAGACCTAGTAGTGCTCCGAGTTTAAAGTCTGCTGTCAACCTCGCATACGGTTTCCCATACGCGGGATGAGCCATTATTTACATTGCCATAACCGAGACTGTTTCTTTATACATAGGCGAAACATCTTTAATTAGTCCAGGCAAATCATCAATTGTGGGAGCGATATTAATCATTTTCAATCCTGTTTTTCTAATTTACGTTGATAAACTCACAAAATCCACCTGAATGAATTCCCAAACCGTCGAGCACCGACGTTGAAAAAAGGAAAGAAAAATATTGCACAGCACCTTAAATAGAAACATACACACCTGAAGACTATATCTCTCAGCTCGGAACACAAGCACTTCCCCGGGAAAATTGCAGAAAACCGAGAAACCATTGTGACACATGAAAAGCACTTATTTGGGGTGGATTTCGGGAAGAATTATAGATCACAACCGTGACACGATTTCCCGAAATAAAAGTTCGAAATAAAAGTTCCTCCTCAGAACAGAAGTAAACAAACACCACTGACTGCCAAATTGTCAGTGAATCATGTTCAGTCAATTCAGCCGCACTTGGAGTGATCACCACCAGAGCGGAGCGGAAACCAAGTGGCGGCAGAGAGAAACTACCACGCTGAAGAGGTGAAAGAACGGAGACAATGGTATTCGGTCGAAGAGCGGGACATTGTTCGTTAGGAGGAGATTATAAAAGCGCACGAAGAATGACGCGCCTCCTCTTTTTCTTTCTTCTCGGGTGTGGCGAAGCAGATGTGCTGGGAAGTGGCAGCGTGAGGGATAAAAAGCATAAAGTGGCGAAGCCGCAAGCGCGAAGCAAATACCAAGCAGCAAGTGCGAAGCAACGAGAAGCGACAAGCAGAGCCCGGATGTCGAAGCAGAATTGAATGAACTTGACGTCAACAATATAGGGTTTCAACAAGACGGTGCCACTAGCCACACAGCACGCCTCACAATCGACTTATTAAAATTTATTTATTGTTATGTCCTAAATGCAAAACCCTATACAATACATAATAAAATGGAAGCTGTTGCATGTACTGTCATTTTAACAAAGCTTTACAATTTTCTTTATTTTCACCTAAAATAGTAAAGTGCATCGCCGACCATATATCAACTGACGACTATACATATTTATATATACATAAACATATATATATATATATATATATATATATATATATATATATATATATATATATATATATATATATATATATATATATATATATATATATATATATATATATATATATATATATATATTTATATTTATATACATAAACATATATCTATATCTATATATATATATATATATATATATATATATATATATATATATATATATATATATATATATATATATATATATATATATATATATATATATATATATATATATATATATATATATATATATATATATATATATATATATGTATATATATATGCTTATTTCCTTATTCAACTGTAACATTTTCAAGTTTATAAACAAAACAAAAAGTCGCTTGGCGCCAGATTTGGACAATACGGTGGATAAGGTAGCAGTTTGGAGCCCATTTTGTCCGCAAGGACGCCCTTTTTTTGCCAAATAGGGCCTTTTTTCTGCAATTTTGCATCAAATCCACTCAATTTTTTGGCATAGTAAAAGTCTGTGACTGTTTTACCCTTCTCCAGGTAGTAGATGCAAGTCATACCTTGTGAGTCCCAGAAACCGGTGGCAATCACCTCTCCGGCCTACAGGACAGTTTTCGCCTTCTTTGGAACACGTTCACCGGGTGAAGTCCATTGCTTCGACTACTCCCTGTTCTCTGGTGTATACCAGTGGAGCCATTTTTGCCGACAGTCACAAAATGATGCAGAAACTTCTTTGGATTGCCCTTAAATAGCGGCAAGCACTGCGTTGAAAATTTCTCACGATTGTATTTGTTGTATGGAATGCAAAAACGTGGTACTCTTTGCGCCACCAGCTTTCTCATGCCCAAAATTTCACGCAAGATATGACCCATACCGTTTTTAGGGTTTTGTAAAATAATTTTAC
>OZ017738.1:204464275-204476775 GCA_963969285.1 Odontomyia ornata
TCACTTCCTTGAGAAGTTCACTTCATCTGAACATAAGTTGCCTAGTCGCCTCAGCTCATTATCAATTTTTGATTTAATTTTTGAGAAGTCACCACAATCTGTTCTATCTACAAAATCTTTAAAAAGATTCTTGACTTCCCCAACCTTATCCTGAACAGCTTCTGGGTCTTCCTTGGCCGAAAATGGGTAGGGCTTTTCCTCAACCATCAAGGAGTCCATATCCCACTCCACCTTGAGCGCTGTTCGTAACGCCTTCCTCATCTCATCCCAGTATCCAACGGCTGACCTCGAATCCTTAGTTTTAAGCTCAACTCATCCCAGCTAAGTCTGTCAACGAGAATTTTCTTTCTTGATGCCATTTTTACCTGAAATATTCTAGAATTTTATACAATTGTACTCAATGCCAAATCAAATTTTTTGACGTCTTACAACACACGTTTAATTATTTTTTTTTTCGTTTGACTACAGAAATTGTATTTTAGCACTAAACACATGCACAAAACGTCTCCATTCCCTACAATCTCCAAATTTTGTTAAAATTTTACACATTCTACCACTGGAATTCTATCCAATCAATATTCAAACGTCAATCACCCACACTCACTTTAAATCACCACAATCATTTCATACAACCAATTATATACACAGAGTCACTCTGTCAAAACTCTTCGACCAGCATCCAGCTGCTAACCAGCCACAACTTGAAACAAGCAACCATACATGCACCACTTGCACTTGTTTCTCCAGCAGTCAGTTCAATTCCCCGCGTAATTTCAAACACTAGTAATTTTCTTGATATCTTCAAATTTTTAATTTGTATGCAGGTCATTGACACTTTTCACTAGTATTTTCTGGCACCGCAATTTCAAAACTTCTACTGCTTACACTGCACTGATCATAAACTTAACTTGCTAGACAAAACTTCCACAATACGCCCCAAAATCTGCAAACACCTCGAAAAAACCAACCCTTTTAAAAATTCGGCGCCAAATGATACACCCCAAGTGGTTGGGTGCTCTGGTGGAACTTGTGGACTCGGGTAAGCTCATCTGAAAATGGGCATGGAAGCGCCACTCGTTTGCCCAGTAGAGCGCCGATAAGCCGCCAAATGAGAACTCGGCTTGCCGGTACAAATTTAGGTGGAAGCTATTCCTACCAACACCACCTTCTTACACACTGTTGAAAATACTATACTCGTACTTCGCTTCGTTTTCCCCAGTTTGACCACTAAACACTGCCTAACAATCACTATTATTCACCTCCCTTTCTTAAGTAGCTGCTTCAACCTTCCGAACACTATTGTACCTTACCTTTATTCCACACGGGGATTCAGCTCCCGGACCGACCTGTACAGGATTTGTTCTGAGTTAAAAAATTATTCAATTTTTACAACGTTATAATTAAAATAATGAAATCACAGTCATATTTAATAAAGTTCATAACAAAATTTCGTGATCGTATGAAGTAAAGCCAAAATTCTGTTCAAACGTAAGTCTATTCACAATCGCTACAAATCCACGACTCTTGCTGATTTGCTCGTTAGAGGCCCTTTGCGTGTTTGGTACCCCAATTTCCAATATCTCCACTCTTGCTGACTTCTCGCAGACGATGTCCAACTTCGAAAACATCCTTCTTGGATAACTTCTTCGAAGGCTGCGCTATCTTTTCCTGTTCACCGCACTACTTACCCTTGCTGGAATACTTGTAAATTTCCTGTAGTTCACTTGTGCTTCCAACTTGAACACCTTCCTTGCATTGTCTTCACTCCACAAATCCACACATAACGTTCGTCCGCTAAACTCTTGCCAATCACCCACACACCAGCTAGTTCAAAAAGACACGTTCCCTTTTCCGTCGAAGCTTAAATCCCCTCTTCCCATGTTTCCACTTCCACCTGACGTTTACAGGCAGCTGTCAGTTTATTGTTTATTTTGATGTCGAGTAATTTTGTGTGCCGCGGACCAATAATACTCGCTTCCTTCCCAATGTTTGCTCGGAGGTATCGGAAATATATATATATATATATATATATATATATATATATATATATATATATATATACATATATATATATATATATATATATATATATATATATATATATATATATATATATATATATATAGATATCAATATGTGTTGTATATATATATATATATATATATATATATATATATATATATATATATATATATATATATATATATATATATATTGTATATATGTATTGTCGCGTATTATGGTTCGCAGTCAATAATTTTAATGTTCCGGGAAAGTGAAAACGCAATGTCTTTTAAGTTAAATTAAAAGAGTTTATTAAATTACTTAAAAATGCACAATCACTTATTTGGTCTATTTCACAATTTTAATTTTCACTATTAAAATCTAACTTCCACTTGTCCATAAATTTCTATCGCAATTGTCTTCTAAGATCACTTCACAGTCACTTTTCTATTACTCGAACAATATCGCTTCCACAAACTATCGCAGTTTTATCGCGGTCGAATGAATGATCCCCCCATTCGTTCAGCTAACCTTTATATAGGGGTCTCTACCTATTTACCCATTTCTCGTACATTGACGAATGTTCTACCTAGAGGTACCTGGTAGATTCGAGCAAATTAATGAATGGAATGGAATGGATCATGCTTGGTGGGTTCTCGGGGTTTCGAGTAAATTCATTTTGTTGATGTTCTTAATGGTTGTGAAATTAATTGCGATTGTAACACTGCCCCCACCTCAGTTCTTTTCGCCCCAAAAAGATGTGTCGCCAGTTGTAGTCAATTTTCCTTGGCAAGACGGTCCAGATGCACGATTTTCATTTTGGCTCTTGGCTTACGATGTTCCTGTATTCGGTATGCGACGTCGTTGATTCGCTTTGTAACTCGGTATGGTCCCTCCCAATTATGTTGCAACTTTGGAGACCTACCCTTCCGTCGCTGTGGGTTATATAGCCATACCAAGTCATCTGGCTGGAAGCCAGTAGAATTTGCCTTTAGATCATACCTGGTCTTCATGCGGTCAGTAGCCGATTCGAGGTGTTTTCGCACTGTCCGGTGTATCTGGTTCAACCGTTGCCTTAGCTCACTTGCGTACTCCGAGATCATGTGGGGTTTCTCAGGGGGTGTTCCGAACTTTATATCAGCTGGCAGACGAGTACTCTTTAAAAAATTACTTTGGCTGGGGCTTGGCCCGTCGATGCATGTTCGGCAGCTCTCTACGCCATCAAAGATAGTGGAATGTGTCGGACCCAGTCCCTTTGGTTCTCGTCAACCATCTTGGCCAGGTGTTTATTGAGAGTGCCGTTGAAACGTTCGACCATTCCATCGGATTGGGGATGCAGCGGTGTTGCCCTCGTTTTCCGTATTCCCAGCAGCTCGCACATTTCAATAAAAACTAGTGACTCAAAGTTTAAGCCTTGATCCAAATGTAGTTCGCAAGGTACGCTGTACCTTCTGACCCGATTTAACACTAGCTGTTCGGCTACAGTAGTTGCTTCCTGGTTGGGAATGGGGTAGACCTCGGGCCACTTGCTGAAATAATCGGCTACAACCAGCGTGTATCGATTTCCCCATTCGGATTCAGCAAAGGTACCCCCACGTTGTAGATTAGCACTTGTCCCCTCAGTCGTCACTTTGGACCTTTGACGGAAGCGCAAATTGTGCATCTACGGTACCAGTCCTCTACGTCTTCTCGAGCATGGAGCCAGTAAAACCTTTCCCGCAATTTCGCTAAGGTCTTATTAACGCCAAGGTGGCCCCCCGAGGATCCTTCGTGCATCTCCTTAACCAGATCGTGGATTCGGCTTTTGGGAAGTAAAGTTTGCATCCTATAGAAGCTGCCATCCGCCGTTTCCCATTTCCGCTTGAGTACGCCACCCTCCACCTGAAGGGAGTTCCATTGTGCCCAATAGCTTTTCAGGGTTACGCCATGTATTGAAACGTCTTTCCACTCAGGTCGCCCAGTCGTCTACTTCCATACGAGCAATGGTCCGATGTTTTCATCGGCTAGCTGGGCATTTCGAATCTCCTCCGGTGACCAACCTTCATCAGATTCGGCCGTTATCAATCGCAGATCAAGGGGCGATTTCTTCTTCTCATTCTGCCGGCAATGCTTCCAGTAAGCTGGACATGGATGACGAGATAGGGCATCAGCATTTCCATGAACTCTGCCCTTGTGAAGTAGTTGGGGCCTCATTAGGTCTGGTCGGATCGTCGATCGGGTTACACCAGTGTCGTTTATTATGGTGCAATGTTCTTCATCAACTTGACCAGAAAGGCATAAGTCTGCTTCTCCACGATGTTGCCTTGACACGGTGATGGGGGTGCTGGGGATGTCGATCCTCCTAGCCAACGTTCGCCCCACGAAGTTGGCCCTTGCAGTTTGATGGGCCTCCATTCTAGGCTCCTGACACGGTCTGGATCTCCACCATCCTGGAAAAAAAGCTCCGTTTTCTTCGCTTCTTGCAGTCTCCTTGCAGGTGCCCCTTCTCACCGCAATCCCAGCATCTAGGCGCACCATTCATCTGCGGCTCTCGCTCATTTTCCACGCGCTTAGACCTGCACTCGTCTGCCACTATTTCACGTACGCGGGCAGTGGTACGAGTCGCATTTTTCGCTGCCTCAAAGTGCAGACTATAAACCAATGCGTCCTTAACCGTTTGCTTTAGAGCTAAACGGACGTCTTGTTGCGATTCCTGGTCCTTTAAGGCGCTGACGAATGCTTCTGTTGCTGCGTCATCTCGATGTTCTGGGTCGTAAGCTGGATAAGCCAAAAGTGCCAGGCGCTCAATGTCTTGGGCTAGCTGCTGTAAGGTTTCGTCAGACTTCTGCATCCGATTCCGTAGCTGTGCCCGGTAAATCTGCTTCAGATGATCGTCTCCATAACGCATGTCGAGCGCATTCATTATAGCAGCCGGGTTTGAATTCAACTCAACGGGGATCGTCTGCAAAAGTTCCTGCTCATTCCAGTGATTTATGCGAACGGCTGCTTCAAACTGGATTTTGTAAATAGTCCAGACGGTTTGCCCGTCGAATATTGGTGCTTGTACATTTCTGGATGTGCTTTGCGCTGCAGTTATTAGCGGGGCTGGTGAGGCGGTTACTACTGCCTTCGCTGCTTCCAAGTTTTTTTTCACTTTTTCCATCTTATGGTTGATTCTCTCCTCGACCTGGCTGATCTCAAGGTTGATTCTCTCCTCGACCTGGTATACCTTTTCCTCGACGCATTTAATTTGCCTATTGAGACTACTGAGGTCCGCCTTCATTTCAGTTGACTGATTTTCCAGCTTCTGTGTGATGTCTGCTTGATTTCGAA
The DNA here is from genome assembly GCA_963969285.1 of Odontomyia ornata. NCBI lineage: Eukaryota > Metazoa > Arthropoda > Insecta > Diptera > Stratiomyidae > Odontomyia > Odontomyia ornata. Next base: position 204,469,592 of record OZ017738.1, read on the forward strand.
CGCTTGTTGGTCTAGCTTCGCTGATTGTTCATTTAGCTTCACAGCTAAACTGGATGTCTGTTCATTAAGCTGCGCTGATTGTTCATTTAGCTTCGCAGTTAAATTGGATGACTGTTGTCGCTGCTCTTGCTTCATCAGCATCGACATTTGCATCAGCGCATTTTCTGGTTCCTTTGGTTTTGGTGTTTCGGCTTCACCACCTTCTGCGCCTTTTTGTGCATCTGAGTACTCACCCAAATCCAAATTCCCGCCTTCCGACTCGATCGCGTTACGCAAGCGTGCAATCAGTATGGCCTTTGTACCTTGCGTGGCCAGACTTCGCTGTTCCAACTCCTCTTTGAGCTCCGATATGGTCAATTGATTAATTTTTAGATGTAAGTTTAATGGCATTTTTATTGTTTCCGCCATTTTTCCACCAGTTTCCACGCTAATTTACACTATTCTGCACTTTAAAAATGTTTAAAAGTTTTCACTTCCAAAATTTTCTTTCTCACCTCTTGACACCATTGTCGCGTGTTATGGTTCGCGGCCAATAATTTTAATGTTCCGGGGAAGTGAAAACGCAATGTCTTTTAAGTTAAATTAAAAGGTTTTATTAAATTACTTAAAAATGCACAATCACTTATTTGGTCTATTTCACAATTTTAATTTTCACTATTAAAATCTAACTTCCACTTGTCCATAAATTTCTATCGCAATTGTCTTCTAAGACCACTTCACAATAACTTTTCTATTACTCGAACAATATCGCTTCCACACACTATCGCAGTTTTTATCGCAGTCGAATGAATGATCCCCCCATTCATTCAGCTCGCCTTTATATAGGGGTCTCTACATATTCACCCGTTTCTCGTACATTGACGAATGTTCTACCTAGAGGTACCTGATAGATTCGAGCAAATTAATGAATGGAGTCACGCCACTTTCAGATGTTGATCATGCTTGGTGGGTTCTCGGGGTTTCGAGTAAATTCATTTTGTTGATGTTCTTAATGGTTGTTAAAACAATTGCGACAGTAGCTCGCAGAATTCTTTGTACATGTAACAGTATATATACAATATATATGTATATATGTATATATGTATATATGTATATATATATGTGTATATATATATATATATATATATATATATATATATATATATATATATATATATCATGTGGACAGTATATATTGTATATATATTTATAAATATATATATAGATATATATATATATATATATATATATATATATATATATATATATATATATATATATATATATATGTATATGTATAGATATATATAAAGATATATATATTTAAATATATATATATATATATATATATATATATATATATATATATATATATATATATATATATATATATATATATATATAGTCACGTTGAAATACCCATGAGAAAGGAACCCGCATACCACACAACATCTAATTTAAATAATTACGAAACTGTTGGAAAATTTAAGGAGACCCCTGACCAAGGTGTTAGTCTTAACTTTAATAATTCATCACATTAATAATATTCTGGCGCAGTATAACCTGATGACACGGGATCTGGTTTTAGGAACGTTGCACCGTCAAGACCGTTGTAGAGACTTGATGTGGACATGGCGCTTGTTGCGGAACCAGCTGTTTGCATGTTGTTGATTCTGCGGGATCGAGGCTTGCTATTGAAATTAGGCATGCTCCGATGTTATTCGTGCTTTGTGTATGTTCATGATGATAACATTTGGTTGTAGCTATTGTTCTAATGCTTAAAATAACCTACATTTTACAAGCTATATAAATGCATTCAGTAACTTTTCATTTACTAATTATTTAACTCCAGTCGTTGGTTGATTTAAAGAAAATAAAGCTGTGTTAGCTTAGCTTCAACATTTCGAGCTTCTTTGCTCTCTCAGGTTGTCATGCAACGGTTGGGTTCGATTAACGCCTTTATTTTTAACCGACGTTTAAAAGAAGAAGGTTATCAATTCATCGTGTAAATTCTTCTTTTTTTGCTTTTTTTATGTTCACGCATAACTTTTAAACGGAGGTAGATAGAAGAATCCTGATTTTGGCAAATGATTCGTCTTTCTTCCAGTTGGTCACCTTTAAAGGATGAGAAATTCAAGTAACGGTAAAGAGCTCTTACCGTTAAAACCAGAAAATTTCCTACCATCACCTCGATTTTTCAGCAAAACTGATCGGTGAATGCAAGGATTTGTATTGTAGAAGTTTCAAATGAAGGAAAACATATTGATCTAAAATGCATCTGAACAGAATTGAAATCCTTTCAAGGCCTCTGTAGATATTTGTAATGATTTTAACCTTTCAGATCGAACGCGAAACCGACCTCTCATCGGTTCTAGACGTTAAGTCTGAGTAGTGCCAACGGATGGTACCAACAGGTCAACCAATCCGTGCACCGTAACCCATTCACGCGGTGACTGCTTGTCGGCCAGCTAGTTCGGAGAGGATTTCGGTCGCGGGTCTCCGAATGGATTACGCTCAATTACAATATTCCAGTCACCTGAACTTGCCCGTTTTCCAAACGCGTCAACAATTACTCATCCAGAACGAGAAACCTACATTACGTTAATTCTGGATGTGATCTATCCACAGATCTCAAATCAAAAACGCTACAAAATCCCATAGGCGCGTTACCGAATCACCGACGCGGTACCGAAAAATATGCTACTCGAACTTAAACCGACGAAAACTACTCTAATGAAATGACGAAACAATCAAAGGTACCGCGTACCGCGCGCGACGCGAAACCGACTTCAGCGGATTTGTCGAAACCCTACCCTCGCGACGGCATACTTACCCTACACTCTCGGTTCCCACTGAAAAAGAACGAGTCATCTGTACGTGCGAGCTTCGGAAAACAAATAAGTATCGCGAAATCGTTCTGCCAATATGGCCACTCAGGAAAGTGTTTCGCGACAGGCAACTGCAACACTGGCTGCATCCAATTCGCGCACGCAAAATAAATTTACAAATTGCCTTTAACTTCTGCCACTGCTGATGGTTTTACAGTACTGCTGCTTTCACCCGCATGGTCACCTTTCGCCTGACTATTATCTTCTGGTGCCTTTCCGCTCACCTAGACAAAATATTGCTAATATTTTCTGTCTTTCTTAACTAAACTAACCTCTTTCATGATTGGAGCCTGTTGATCTTCTTGCTGAGTTTGACAGAGTTCCCTGTTCTAGCCTGAGGCAATGTTCCGGTGAATTTCACAAGTGTTTGATGTTCCCTTTGCAGTTTTCTTGAGTACGTTTCGCTCCGACCAAATCCTACACACAAACGATCGTCAACGAAAGTATGTTAAGAGGTAGAAAAGCACTTGAAACGTTCTAGACAGCACAACCTACGATCACGAACCATCGATCACCACAAACAGTTCTTTTGTTTCCTTCGCCGCCATGTGGCTGTCAAAATCCCAGGTTGTCACCTCGGACAAAACATCTGTGTGTGGAATGGCACGCCATATGGCGGCAATGTGCCTCTCCAGTTGTCGCCAGTGGCATAGTTTTCTCGATGGCCACGGTGGAGGGGCATTTCCAGATGGCTATGTCTCGAAATGTGCCGGGGTTTGGATTAATTCTATATTTCGAATATTTATATCCACAGATCTAAATATTTGGACAGAAAAAAAATATTTTCTGCACAACAATATCCGCACGACAGATGAAGTCCGCTGGCACTTCGAGGACATATCCATCTGGCCGGTTGCAAGGGTTCGGGATCGGAATCACTTCGATTCCCGGGCGTAGGCGTCACATTACATATTAAAAACTCAATATGATACATTGATGTCGAGAAATTGAATTCAAATAATCTTTCGCACGAAAAGTGCCAATTGGTTGGCACTCTTCACGGATTTGATGGAGATACCGAGTCCTTTATTGACGGATGATAAAAATGATCAGTATCCTTAATTTTCTGCATAAATGGTACATTTTAAACCGACTTCCAAAGGAAAGAGGGTTATCAATTCATCACGTATATTTTTTTTGTATGATCACGCATAACTTTTAAACGAAGCTAGATAGGAGAGTCCTGGTTTAGGCAAATGATACGTCTTTTGTCTAGGTCCCGTTTAAAGGATAAGAAATTCTGGTAACGATAAAGGACTTTTACCAATAAAACTAAAAAATTTCCGGCTTTCACCCCGGTTTTTCAGCATAACTGATCGACGCGTGTAAGGATTTCGATTGTAGGGGTTTCAAATCAAGGACAACATATTGATCTAAAATGAGTCGCAACGCAATTAATATCCTTCCAAGGACTCTGTAGATATTAACAGTTAAATATGATACATTGATGTCGAGAAATTGAATTTGAATGATATTTCGTACGAAAAGTGCCAATTAGTTGGCACTCTGCTAGGATTTGTTAGAGATACCGAGTCCTTTGGCGACGGATGATAAAAACTATCAGTATTCTTAATTTTTTGCATAAACGATACATTTTAATCCATGATTTCTACCGGAAATACCTAATAAATTAATTCTAAATGTAGCATAATTACAATTCAACAATAGTTAAAGGGAACATTTCAGGATGGATTTCTCTTCCGCATTCATTCTTTGCTTACCAATAAGCTTGATATGGGATCTTTCTTACATCTTAAGACGTAAACGTTACATATAGGATTATAAAACTTCACAAAGAAATAATGAGGATTGAGTGATTGCAAATTATTGAGTTGACTCGTTACTTTCCAGTTAATATTATATGTACAAATCTAACAGTGATTTCCACACTAAAAACCAGCGAGAATCGCAACCTAAAAAGAGATACGTTTCCTGCTATAATTGATCATAACTGTACAGATGAAGTGAAAATGCATAGCCGAGTTTTCATTGAACTATATGGTACGATTTTCTTGAAACTTTCATGAAAATTTAGTGCCATAATTAACTAAAAACGAAGGCGATGGGCATCGAATAAATGTGAACGAATGATGCGGTTAAGAAGGATATTTTTAAGTAAGTTTCATGAGATTGATTGCGAAGTGAACTTTATGTTTACATCTATAAATACATATGTCTTTACACTCATATATATATATATATATATATATATATATATATACATATATATAACTATCTATATATATATATATATATATATATATATATATATATATATATATATATATATATATATATATATCTAATGTCGCGTGTTTTGGTTTGCGGCCAATAATTTTAATGTTCCGAGAAAGTGAAAACGCAATATCTTTTAAATTAAATTAGAAGAGCTTATTAAATTACTTAAAAATGCACAAACACTTGTCCATAAATTTCTATCGCAATTTTCTTCTAAGATCACTTCACAATCAACGAAAATCACTTTTCTATTCCCCGAACAATATCGCTTTCCACACACTATCGCAGTTTTTATTGCGGTCGAATGAATGATCCCCCCATTCATTCAGCTTGCCTTTATATAGGGTCTGTAGTCATTCAACCCAGTTCTCGTACATTGGCGAATTAGCGGGAACATTCGAGCAGCGTGAATGAATGGAGCAGTGACTCACTTTCAGATGTTGATGCTTGGTGGGTTCCCGTGGTTTCGAGTAAATTCATTTTGTCGATGTTCTTAATGGTTGTGAAAACAATTGCCACAGTAGCTCGCAGAATTATTTGTACATGTAACACTGCCCCCACCTCAGTTTGTTTCGCCCCAAAAAGATGTGTCGCCAGTTGTAGTCAATTTTCCTTGGCAAGACAGTCCAGATGCACGATTTTCATTTTGGCTCTTGGCTTACAATGTTCCTGTATTCGGTATACGACGTTGTTGATTCGCTTTGTAACTCGGTATGGTCCCTCCAAATTATGTTGCAACTTTGGAGACCTACCCTTTCGCCGCTGCGGGTTATATAACCACACCAAGTCATCTTGCTGGAAGCCAGTAGAATTTGCCTTTAGATCATACCTGGTCTTCATGTGGTCAGTAGCCAATTCGAGGTGTTTTCGTACGGTCCGATGTATCTGGTTCAACCGTTGCCTTAGCTAACTTGCGTACTCCAAGATGGTCTGGGGTTTCTCGGGAGGTGTTCCGAACTTTATATCAGCTGGCAGACGAAAAGTCTTTCCAAAAATGACTTTGGCTGGGGCTTGGCCAGTCGATGCATGTTCAGCAGCTCTCTACGCCATCAAAAGTAGTGGAATGTGTCGGACCCAGTCCCTTTGGTTCTCGTCAACCATTTTGGCTGGGTGTTTATTGAGAGTGCTGTTGAAACGTTCGACCATTCCATCGGATTGGGGATGCAGCGGTGTTGCCCTCGTTTTCCGTATTCCCAGCAGCTCGCACATTTCGATAAAAACTAGTGACTCAAAGCTTCGGCCTTGATCTAAATGTAGTTCGCTAGGTACGCTGTACCTACTGACCCAATTTAACACTAGCTGTTCGACTACAGTAGTTGCTTCCTGGTTGGGAATGGGGTAGACCTCGGGCCACTTGCTAAAATAATCGGCTACAACCAGCGTGTATCGATTTCCCCATTTGGATTCAGGGAAGGATCCTGCGATGTCAACAGCAATCTTTTCAAATGGTACACCCACGTTGTAGGTTTGCATTTGTCCTCTCAGTCGTCGCTTTAGGCCTTTGACGGAAGCGCAAATTGTGCATCTACGGCACCAGTCCTCTACGTCTTCTCGAGCGTGGAGCCAGTAGAACCTTTCCCGCAATTTCGCTAAGGTCTTGTTAACACAAAGATGGCCTCCCGAGGATCCTTCATGCATTTCCTTTACCACATCGTGGATTCGGCTTTTGGGTAGTATAGTTTGCATCCTATAGAAGCTGCCATCCGCCGTTTCCCATTTCCGCTTGAGTACACCACCCTCCACCTGAAGGGAGTTTCATTGTGCCCAATAGCTTTTCAGGGTTGCGCCATGTATTGAAACGTCTTTCCACTCAGGTCGCCCAGTCGTCTCCTTCCATACGAGCAATGGTCCGATGTTTTCATCGGCTACCTGGCCTTTCGAATCTCCTCCGCTGACCAACCTTCATCAAATTCGGTCGTTATCACTCGCAGATCAACGGTCGGCTGCGATTCCTTAACCCGTTGGCAATGCTTGCAGTTAGCTGGACATAGACGGCGAGAAAGGGCGTCAGCATTGCCATCAGCTCTGCCCCTGTGAAATAGTTGGGGCCTCACTAGGTTGGGTCGGATCGTCGATTGG
>OZ017738.1:204481775-204514275 GCA_963969285.1 Odontomyia ornata
AATGATAACAGGGAGCGATGATTAACTCAAATGAACACTACCACGTGATCAAGCGTTTTTGGAATCAAACATCACCGAGCCGAACTATAATAATTGTAATTAATTTAAATAACTTTTCATTTACTTCAAATTACAAGATTTCAACTAAATATTGTAAACAAGGTAGGAAGTAGTGTAGGGAGTCTGAGGGAATCTAGGACTACCTCTCGGTAAAATGAATGGAACTCGAAACATTGCGCTTACGTAGACAAGGGAAACACTGTCGGATCGAGTCCTCAACGCCGTATCAAGCCGGCTTCTCAAGTCCGAGTGTGATATTCAGAGCTCCAACTTAACAAACAATATGTCCTGAGTTTGCAATGGACAATTTCACCATAGGGCAACAGTCACAGATGACTATCAACTAACACGGTTCAACCACCAAAGTAAACCTTAAATGCTGCCAAGCAATAGTAACTATTCTCATCCGACCGCCCGTATGTTCAGTGAAGGTCAGAAGAAAGAGCGGAGGTGTTTCACGGATTAATGCGCGCTTTTTAGTACAAAAGTAGTTCAAAAGGAACATTGGTGATCGACCAGTTATATCCTCGAAACCGCTGGTAACTCTAGCGAGGTATTTGTCTATTAATTACCCAACTTAAAAGAAAGTAAACTGTGCATGCAACTTTCCGGCGAAAAATTAGCTGCATTAACTTCACGCACGGATCACGCACAGTTCCGTCACGTCGCGCACAAACCCACAAGTAATTTTAAACAAACGTTTCGATAACTCCGAGCAAACATTGGGAGGGAAGCGCGTATTACTATTGATACTAGTGAAAAGTGTCAATGATCTGCGTGCAAATTAAAAATTGAAGTTATCAAGAAAATTACTAGTGTTTGAAGTTACGCGGGGAATTGAACTGACTGCTGGAGAAACAAGTGCAAGTGGTGCATGTATGGTTACTTGTTTCGAGTTGTGGCTGGTTAGTAGCTGGATGCTGGTCGAAGAGTTTTGACAGAGTGACTCTGTGTATATAATTGGTTGTATGAAATGATTGTGGTGGTTTAAAGTGAGTGTGAGTGATTGACGTTTGAATATTGTTTGGATGGAATTCCAGTGGTAGAATGTGTAAAATTTTAACAAAATTTGGAGATTGTAGGGAATGGAGACGTTTTGTGCATGTGTTTAGTGAGGAAACACTGCCTAAATATAATTTCTGTAGTCAAACGAAAAAAAAATAATTAAACGTGTGTTGTAAGACGTCAAAAAATTTGATTTGGCATTGAGTACAATTGTATAAAATTCTAGAATATTTCAAGTAAAAATGGCATCAAGAAAGAAAATTCTCGTTGACAGACTTAGCTGGGATGAGTTGAGCTTAAAACTAAGGATTCGAGGTCAGCCGTTGGATACTGGGATGAGGTGAGGAAGGCGTTACGAACAGCGCTCAAGGCGGAGTGGGATATGGACTCCTTGATGGTTGAGGAAAAGCCCTACCCATTTTCGGCCAAGGAAGACCCAGAAGCTGTTCAGGATAAGGTTGGGGAAGTCAAGAATCTTTTTAAAGATTTTGTAGATAGAACAGATTGTGGTGACTTCTTAAAAATTAAATCAAAAATTGATAATGAGCTGAGGCGACTAGGCAACTTATGTTCAGATGAAGTGAACTTCTCAAGGAAGTGACCAGGTTCAATGGGCGAAAAGTTGATTAAGGCAAAAGAAGAAGAGCCAGAGGTAGTCACTCCAGCAGAATTGGAACCTGCTGCGATACCACTATGCTACGGGCGGATGAGTCCAAGGGAATTCAAGGTGATAAAGCACAGATATACAGGTATAAACTGGGATGACGTGAAACAAAAGCTGCGGGCAGAATTTATACCGCCAGATTATTATGACCGTCTGTGGGAAGAGATCAAGCTCTAAACTCAAGGAAAAAAATCCATCGGAGTATATGTCGCTGCAATCGAAGGTCTTTTCAATCAACTTACCATACAGTGAACGGAGGCGGAGAAGCTTCACCAGATAAGACGGAACATCTCACCATTTTAGCAGATGCCACTAAGTCTAGTATCGGTCTCCTCAATAGCGCAACTCGTTGAACTTAGAAGGCACCTTGAAGCAACGAAAGCAATGGTTGAGTGCTTTACACCACCGACCAACCGTTGGACTCAGAGGCCGTTAGAATCAGACTTGGCTTACTGTGAGGACACAAGGGGGGGGGCAGTTACTGCACTTCAAAGGACTGCTAGAATGATTCGTTGCTGAAATTGTAGGGAAATGGGCTACACCACAAGCGCTTGTAGAGAGCCTCAACGATTCTTTTGCTGCGGGAAGGTTGAAACAAGGAAAACTACCTATCCAAATTGTTCTACAGGTTCAGCTGTGAGATGCCAGTTCCCGTAAGGAATAACGATACCATCCACTGGCATAGTCAAGCACCTTTGGGAATCGGCGATTGTGCTCATTAGGCAGTGGAATGAGTACGATGCAACACTAGAAGCAAGCCGCAATAACAGGCAGCGTTGACTATGCATTGGAGAAGTCAACAAGGGATGATTGGTCACATATAGTCATGGATATTTTTGGGAAGGAGTTGCGGGGTTATTGGACTCGGGCGCAACACATTCTATGCTAGATGCTGAGGAATGGGAATTACTGGAAGCACGGGGAGTAGAATTGGGCAAGATGAGTGAAGAGTCGATACAATTAGTCAACAATGATCAAGTTAGGGTAGAGGGTGAAGTGAACGCATCGGTGAAAGCAAAAGGAGCTATAAACTAGATGAGTTTTCTGGTAGTACCGGAGCTTAGTTTATGTTTGGAGGCCTAGAACAGTTCAGGATCATTTTTGGACTAAAGTAATGAGTCCTGGAATTTCGCATCTATTGACACCTATGAGGCGCTGAAGAGAAGATCCCACCTATCAGAGACGGAAGAGGCCGTGCTGAACTCGTTGGCAAAGGAAAATTTTGCTTTGATGGGGAAGGGCATTGGTTGCACCTCTGTATTGGAGCATTAAATTAACACCTCCGCAAGTCCAATCAAAAAGTGGTACTCAGCAGCAGCACATTAATTTGGAGGTGGATGAGATGCTGCAGTTAGGTATAGTGGAGCGCTCTTCTAGCCTTTGTTCATCACCTATTTTACTCGTCAAAAAATATTTCGCTTCTATGTGGACTACTGGAAGCATAGATATTTTTGGAAAGGAGTATCGGGGTTATTGGGGCACAATTTCAATGGACGAAGCTTCAGAAGTTGGGAGCGTCATACGGTGCTAACATTCAATATACGGCATTTTATCATCCACAAGCGAGTTCTGCAGAATGTATTTACGAAAACACCAAACAGATGCTGTAAGAAAATCAGCGGAAGTGAGAGAAAGACCTCCGAAAGATCGGTTACTCGTTACGGACATTGACTTACGAGGCGGTTGAAGTTACCCCATATTTTGCGAACTTTGCGCGGGACATGGTTGTTTTGCGGATGGGGTTTTTGTAGTGTCGCAAATAGAAAGCAGGATCCTAAGGTATGAGCTAAACTAGCAACGAAACTGCGGGTGAATATTAGACAACGCATGGAGAGAACAGCTCGGCAGAGCTCTCACCTAGATGGTGTGGAGATGGAACTTCACTTTTCAGTCAAGCTAGCGTCAGAGTACATAGGACCCTACCAAATTTACGGCAAGGAGTAATCGTACATGTATAAATGGTGCATGTAATAACATATTACAAATCGTTTGTTGTAAATGATGGAAATCTCACAACAATGCGCGAGTTCAAGGTCTTGAATGGTCTACAGCAGAGAACAGTTACTGTGCCTCTGCTTTTTCAATCTTGATTCGCAAGCTATTGAACGGCTTTGATTTTAACGTCTCGCCAACGCGATCATTGGTAGCGTTTGCTGATGATCTGATCATCTATACGGCAGACCGAAAAGCTACAATAGTTCAGAGCAATCTCCAAAAAATGTTCAATGATGTACAGCTGTACACTGACAATTGGCGAATGAAAATCAATGTGCAGAAGTGTGAAACAATCTTATTTCGGACAACGCTGCGGGGGGTCAGTCAAGACCTGAAACGTAATTGGAAAGATTTCCACATCATGGCTGGTGAGGGTAGTCTTGAACGGGTTCCACATAAATCCTGTGTTCGATACCTCGGTGTTTATCTCGATCAGTATCAGTACTATACTGAACATGTGTAAATCATGCTCAGTAAGGCACTTAAAGTAGTCATGGCCCTTCGAAAACTCTTTCATTCCAGATACATTGATCAAAAGGTCAAAATTATCTGTTACAAGACACTGGTTAGACCAGTTTTGACATATGGATGTCAGATCTGGTACAACCAGAGCGCTAGTCATATGGAAAAATTAAGAGTTTTCGAAAGGAAATGCCTTCGTGCATGTACTGGTTTGTACAGAAAGCCTGAGACTGATTGGAAACATTATATATCGAATAGAAAAATTTATCAAACTGCTGAAGTGACTAGAGTCGATATTTTCATATTGAAACTTCTTCGGAATCATATCGCAAGATCTGTGACTGTGAGTGAAAACCCTTGGATTTCACAGCCGTTCCACCCTACAGACGGGTATATAGCGACTTGCCTCGCTACTGGCTTCATTCCTCCAGAAGCATTCGTGTATTTGGACATGAATCGATATGTTTTTGATTCTGACGGCGTCCCAGTCATATATCACATATATCGACGGGCCACCGATAAGAAGATAAAATATCCTCCGAATTTGAGTTCACGAGACCAAGAATTCCAATGGAGATACTCATTTGCTAGATTCGTTGAAGCTGATCGAGTTGAGACGGGGCAATCTAGGTATTGGTGACTGAATGACAATGTCTAAATTATTCGTGTGTATTTTCAGTTTTGGTGTTTTTCGTTGAGTTTTTGAGTTTCAGCTCATTATTGCTACATTTAGTGTTGTTGTTTATTTTTGTTAAAAATTAGGTATATGCTAGGTTTATATTATTTTTATTATATTAAGTTAGAGATAAGGTAAAACGCTTAGGTTAGGAACATTGTTATAGATTTTTTTGAGTATAAGATAAAGTTTTTGATAGCATTTATTAGAATTAATTTAAAACATATTAGGTGTAGGATCAAAGTTCACTGTAGTGTTAAGATGATAAATAATTTTAGAATAGTGTTGGTTGGTTTTTTCTCCTTTTTCCAATTGAATTGTAAAAATATGTAATAATCCATTGATTTGAATTTGCTATAGCTTTTTTTTTTAAATGTGATGAATGATAACGTACAAATTTAGAGAGCCATTTGGGCCATTAAGTTTTATATTGTTATTGTTTGGAATTGGCTTTATATTCTTTTAAAATTTATAACGATTAGTATTAAATAAAGCGCTTTTGACTTTGACTTTGCATGTAAATGGTTACGACGCAGAGTCTGGTATGCGACTGATTTGAAGCCGCACGTGACTGAAGAGGAAATATGCGGGCAGTAGTCATAAAAATGTATGGGGTGTATGGGAAATGATCGGCGGGTATCGTAAATTTTGGGAGCCTAACGAGTCCTTTTTTTGTATACGTAGGCGGGTCTAGACATACGAAATTTATCAGGCTAACTCGAGCTAATTTGGCAAGTGGCGATATTTCAGAGAAAGGGATCTTGAAGTGGAATTGAACTAATAACTCGAGAATTTTTGTCATTCAAACAGATCGGAAGCCGTAGTAAGGCCAACGTGGTTTAAAAGTACAGGAATTTTAGGGCATATAGGACAGCACAACAAATGAGAATCTGATTGTAAAAGAAAACGCTCCCGTTGTTTGTTTTTCAGTGCAACGTACATCAATAGACTCTCCCTTTTTGCCCCTCCTTTTTTATTTTTTCCTTTCCGGGTCTTTCCTGCTATTGCTTTTTGACTTCCTTTTGATTCCAAAAATATAAACAAAGTTATTACTTCCATTTTTTATTCGTTGAACTATTTATTTGACCATACGCCAATGTTTTGAAGCACACACTTGCTTCTTTATCAGTGGGACAATAACTAATCTTACATTTTCCTTAAAGCTACTTATATACCTACTACTTTTACAATTTTAACCCTTACCTTAATTACTTCCTTAATTGGTTTTTACAGCTAATTACTCAATGATAGGCTGCCATTTTTTGCTGATATGCGTGGTCAGAATCACTGATGATCGTTCGCTGCGTGCTCGAAGGTTTCCTGTAGATGACAAAATTCTAGGTGTTGATTGTTGCAAATAATTTCGAGGTCCAGGAAATTCAATACGTTGTTAACCTCTTGTTCCATCGTAAATCGTATGTTTTGGTGAATGTTGTTGATTTTCTCCAACGTTACTTTAGCTTCGTCTTTTTTCACCACGGCAAAGACATCATCAACGTATCGCCACCATATTCGAGGAGTTATTTGGAGATTGTCCATTTTTTCCTCAAATTTGGCCATAAATACTTCAGCTATTAGCGGAAAGAGGGGGCTTCCCATCGCAGCACCGTCCTTTGTTTTATAAAACTAACCTCTGAAGGTAAAATAATTCTCCCTCATACTTAATGCTGCTAATTTTACATAATGCCTAGTTGTTTTTTTGGATTCACGATCTACATTGCCATCTTTTAACCAATCTTCGAAAAAACATAGTGCCTCTTTGACAGGGATACGTGAAAATAGTGCATTGACATCAAAGGAAACCAACATCTCGTCTTCTTGGATGTTTAGACCTTTGATTTTTTGTATTAAATCATGTGTACTATGTGCTTGATCGCCTACTCAGTTCCTTACCAATGTTACCGATTTCTGCAACCAACCATTTCGCAATGTTATACGTTGGGAAATTCGTGCCCGCTATAATTTCCCTCATCTTGTTTCCTTTTTTGTGGATTTTAGGTTGGCATCTAATACGTGGCAGCGAGAGATTAGGCATCTTCAACTGGTTGATATTCTGGAACGTTGAACTAGCTTACTTCAGCGCTTTTTCCACCCGTTTAATTAAATCTGGTAGTGGGTCTTTGCGAATTGCGACGAAGTATTCTATTGCCAGTTTCTCCATAGTGTGGTTATCATATTCCGTCTCATCAATAATAACGACTTAATTTCCTTTATTTGCTTTGAAGTAAAATACCGGCTTCTTCTTCAGTTCGTTGATCGTTCGTTCGTCGTTGGACACTCTACTGTTCATTGATGTACTCAAATCGTTTTGAATACTATTACGAATGTTTTCTTTTTCATCTGGGCTGAAGTCAAGCATAGTTGTTTCGATGTCTACCACCAGGTCGTCCGCTGGAAAGGTTCCTCTGATAGCAAAGTTTAATCCTTTATTCAATAGTTCCATTTCGGCTGTTGAAAAACTTGTACTCGACTTATCAATGACAAAATCCGGTATTAATTCCACTTTTGGTATGATATTTGTTTGATTGCTCATGATACTCATCTTCGCGTGAATTAACGCTGCCACTTTTCGTTCATGTATTTCTCGTTTACGTTTTTGCTCACATCCCACTGCTCGTGCAATTTTCAAAATCATTAGATGCAAATCTCCTTTATTGGCTATCTATCCTAGCTTAAGATGTGCGTTGTAAGCTTTCAATGTGAACTCCGCCAATTTTTGTATAGGTTTTTAATACTTAGTTTAATTAAATTCTTCGTTTATATCGACCAGACGAAGCGATTAATCAAAACAAGATTTAAGGAACATATAAAGGAGGCGAAGCGGCAGTCAGGCACAACAAAAGCAGCAGTACAATTAAATCATCGGTAGCAAGACATATTATGGAGCAGAAGCAAAGCATGAGCGACGAGAATCTTGAGTTAATCAAAGAACTCAAATCTACATATAAATTGGACGCCTACGAAAGCCTGGTTATAGCAAGACAACCACAGGAGATACTTTTAAATACCGTTCTAGGTAATAATTTCTCACCCCTTATGAGAGTAATTAGTGGTATTAGTCTCGAGATAGGATAGAAATAGAATATACGGTAGGTTAGTTTACATGATGGTGGGTTATTAGATGTAGATTAGAAAGGAAGTATGTTTTCTCCCTTCTCTAATTCGTTTTTAGGGAAAACAAAACTAATATTTGGAGTTTCATGTAGTAGCAAGGATATATGGCGTGAGTGGTAGAAGGATCAGGCAGTTTGGATTATGACTTAGTTGGATTTGTAGTTAAGGACGTAAGATAAATAGTTTGTCTTTACTATATCACTTAAGATTCTTCATTGTTTCCAAGGCTTAGTTTTATTGCAATTTTGGAATTTTTTCGGGGGAGTGTTAGAGAGAGTTGAAACAGGGAGCAAGGATTAACTCAACTGAGCACTACCGCGTAGTTATCCGTTCTTTAAATCAAACATTTCCGAGCAAAACTATACTAATTGTAATTAATTAATCAACTTTTCATTTACTTTAAATCACAACATTTCAACTAAATATTGTAAACACGGCAGGACGTAGTGTAGGGAGACTACGGGAATCTACGACTACCTCTCGGTTAAATAAATGGAACTCGAAAAATTGCGCTTTTGTAGACAAGGGAAACACTGTTGAATCGAGTCCTCAACAGCGTATGAAGTCGGCTTCTCAAGTACGAGCGTGATAATCAGAGCTACAACTCAACAAATGATAAGTCGTGAGTTTGCAATGGACACTTTCACCATCGGGCAAAAGTCGTAGATGACTGTCAACTGACATGGTTCAACCACAAAGTAAACTTTATACACTGCCAAGCAATAGGAACTATTCTTATCCGACCGCCCGTATGTTCAGTGAAGGCTGGAAGAACGGGCGGAGGTGTTTCACGGATCAGTACGTGATTGTTAATACAAAAGTAGCTCGAGAGGAACATTGGTAATTGACCAGTTACATCCTCGAAACCGCTGTTAACTCCAGCAAAGCATATGTCTGTTTGATACCCAACTTAAAAGAAAGTAAACTGTGCATGAAACTTCCCGGCAACAATTTAGCTGCATTAACTTCACGCACGAATCACGCACAATTCCATCACTTCGCATTCAAACCCAAAAGTAATATCATACAAACTTTCCGATACGTCTGAGCAAACACTGAGAAGGAAGCGCGTATTATTTGTCCGCGGCGCACAAAATTACTCGGCAACAAAACCAGCAAAAATAGCAGCAATCCGTTGGACCGAGGTGAAATAAGCGTCGATGGAAAAGGGAACGTGACCTTTTTAACTAGATGGTGTGATAGCAATTGGTACAAGTTTGGCGGATGAACGTTACATGTAGATTTGTGGAGTGAAGACATCGAAAGAAAGGTGCTCAAGTTTGAAGCATAAGTGAACTGCAGGAGATTCAAAGGACGCCAGTGGAAATATAAATAAGGTGTGCGTGAACAAGAGAAGATATCGCAGCCTTCGGAGACGGTATCCAAGAAGGAAGGGGGCAGTAATAGAGGAGTAGTACCTTTTTCTGAAATTTTCTTTGCGAAAAAAGTTTTGCAACATGCTTTTATTCGTAAATATTTAAAGAATTGGCATTTTTGTCGCAAAAAAAGTTTGCGTAAAAAAGGTCAAAGGGGGAGTTCTAAGAATTATTACCAAAGAAAGAGGAATCCCAAAGATTATTTGTGAAAGAAGCGGGATTAAAAAGAGATTTTCATATTGTCTGGAGGGTTTGTGTGATAAATTGGTTTAAAAACTCAAAAAAAAAAATCAAATAGACAAAAAAAGAATACCAACAACTACCAGTGAAAGGGATATAATAGCGAAATTATGAAAAGAGGAAAATAGTTCTTCGAAATCGGTCAAACCGTCGGTGGGCACACTCTTTGATTCCAAGAGTAAATGAAATGTATAAATAGATGCTATCTACTGCCTTAAAACCTCGTTTGGGATGCGCCTCAAAATAGACTGATCGAGGAAAACGCTTTATACTTAGTGAAGTAGAGAAAAACCCAGGACTTAAGGAATGATCTAATAAATCAATTTGCAACGACACACTGGGTCCAATTTTGATGAAAGATGGTTACCCTAGCCGAGTTACAAGGAAGAAGGCCTTTGCATCATTAACTAACGAATTGCATTTGCTCACGAATGTTTATATCAATAAGCCACAAGAATAATGGAAACAGGTTATTTTTTCGGACAAAAGTAAATTTGCATATTTGGAATAAAAGGGCGTAAGTTGATATGAATAAAAGTAGGTACTGCATTCAATAAACAAGTTGGGTAGACAGACTTACGCTCATGTCAGAAGGGTTTTGTCTCAACTTAAAAAATGCAGTAACCAGCAACGAATAAAATCAAGAAACATGTCAAAGACGATTTTAATGGAGAAAATGTGAAATTCGAAGATCATACTATTATTAACAAAGTTGAACGAATTTTGACTTCTGAAGTATTTGTTATTGCTAAGCCCATAAATATCTCAATTGATATTTTTTTCGGATTTTTTAGATCACAGGTGTCCATTCGCGAGGGAGGAAACACATTTTTCATGTATTTCCCCCCTGTGCCCACAATGAAGTAAAAATTCTCAATTAAAGAACTGTTTTGAAAAGCTCTCGTAAAGAACTTTCATTTGATACTCATATCGGCTGCCTTTGATGACATTTTTTTCACGAGCCATTGCCCTGTACTGCAATCATCAACTCATAGCCTATTTTTTCGAATCCTAGAATGGTTTCAAAGCCCTTTTGCTAGCAGCTCTCTCCTGCCTCTTCGACTTGTTTCACTTATGAACATTAATTGTAGGTACTCATCTTCAGGCATTCAATAAATTGAATCAAGTGTTCAACGCATGCACCTTAAACGTTGAAGTTGGGGAAAAACATCTCAAAATTATTCAATCTTCGCATTCAAAACAGCCACTATTTTGTTTTACGATTACTGATACCACTAACTAAACCGAATCTCAAAGATATTCATGATACCTGTCATTCCTGAAATGTTCATGCAAATCCTAGCAAAGCTGTAGTGTCTAAGCCGGTAAAAAGCTCAGTTCGTACATTTTCCCTTCCCCTGCCCCCCTCGGTACAGATAAGGCAATTTTAAGACTTGTTTTGAAAAGATCTCATTAATACCTTTCTAATGACACCCTACTCGACTACCAAAGGTGAAAGTTTTTGTTGAGGGATCACCTCCCTATATGGGGAGACCCCCCTTAAACCCCTTTGAAAAATTTTTCCACCTTTGATTTTTCAAGAAGTCACCACTTCAGCCCTTTCTACAAAGTTTTTTGGCTGTAGCCTCTATAGTTTCGGAGAAAAAGTGCTGTGACATACAGACGGACAGACGGACGGACAGATGGACATAGGTCGTGATTGCAATAGGGTTTTGTATTTTAGTACAAAACCCTAAAAAACTCGCGCCAACAGAGAAACATGGTGGTGGTGGTGTCATAGTCTGGGGGTGTATGGCTAGTAACTGGGTAGATATGTAATATCGTGTTTATTGGGACAACAATGGACGGTTTATCTAGGTATACAACAAAACTGGGGTTTGAGAATAGGAACATGATAATGATCACAATCATACTGTACAAATTGTTAAGCTTTCGTTACTTTATAATGTACCAAAATAACTGCGTACACCTCCGCAATCACCAGACCTCAATTCCATTGAGCATCTATGGAATTTATTAGAGTCGGATCCACCAACAATATATATATATATATATATATATATATATATATATATATATATATATATATATATATATATATATATATATATATATATATATCTATATATATACATACTCGTATATATATATATATATATATATATATATACACATATATATATATATATATATATATATATATATATATATATATATATATATATATATATATATACTCGTATATATATATATATATATATATATATATATATATATATATATATATATATATATATATATATATATATATATACTCGTATATATATATATATATATATACATATATATATATATATATATATATATATATATATATATATATATATATATATATATATATATATATATATATATATTGGAAGAGATGCTTGAAAAATGTAATATTGAAGGTATGGCGTAAAATTTCAACTGAGGGTACATAAAATCTCCTTACTTCAATGCCAAAACGTTTCAGAGAGGTTATTTAGCGTAACAAATACCTCAATAGTTATTAACAAATGCAATTTTTATATTATATGAATTTTTGGATATATTTTATTTGTTTGCACGAAAACGTATTCTGAAGAAATTTTCGTTTATATTCTATTTGGTTGTTGCTTTTATCTTAATTTTATTTGAAAAGCTGCAAAACTACTTTAGAAAAAGACTGAATTGCAATATGCATATAAAGTTCGATGTCGTGTATTTTTAAATTAATTTTTTGAACACTCAAATGGACCAGAGCTTATACGCAAGCGTTTCTGAATAGTGTATTTATACGAGTATATGTATGTATATGCATGTATCTATATATATATATATATATATATATATATATATATATATATATATATATATATATATATATATATATATATATATACATATATATATATATATATATATATATATATATATATATATATATATATATATATATATATATGTGTATATATACAGTGGAATCTCTATAACTCGAACCTCGTTAAGTCGAAATCCGCAGTAAGTCGAAATCGGCAGTAAGTCGAAATCCGCAGTAAGTCGAAATCCGCAGTAAGTCGAAATCCGCAGTAAGTCGAAAAAATTGCCATTCCCTTCCGCTGGACCCCTAAATACGCGGTATCTCGAATTATTTAGACTTTGTAACTCGAACAAAATGTTATTTCCCTACGAAGTATTGATAATACATATTTATACTCTATAACTCGAATTTCAAAAAGGAGACTCCGTAAGTCGTAGTTAGTAAAATTTAATGACGTCTTACTTGGAATTCCCCGAAATAATAGCAATAAAATCCAAAATGAATGTTCGGGTTCGAGGCTCCTAATCTATTGTTTTTGTCTTGTACACGTGCAATGAATGAATACATTCATGAAACTTTCTAAGTAACACAGCTGTGAACGTTATGTTTGTTTACGTTATGTTATCGTGTCGACACAGGACACGATTACTTTTGAGCTTGTCCGTCAGTATTATTTTGGCTGTTAACTAGCAACAACATGAGTACAAAGCGGAAACTAAAGACTTTGACATTACGTGAAAAAAGCGATGTTATCAATGCGGTAAAAAGAGGCATGAAAAAAAAAGACGTCGCAGCTCATACGGATTGCCAGCAAGCACTTTGTCTACAATAATTAAGAATGAAGCCAAAATATTGCAAAGGTATGAATCAAGTGGCAATTTGTCTAGCAAAAGACGGCGTCTAGCTGAGTTTCCTGATGTAGAAGAATGCTTACTCACCTGTTTCAAACAGTGTCGGGACAAAAACATAAGTGTATCTGGGCCTATCTTACGCGAAAAGGCAGAAGAATTTTCAAAATCACTGGGACACAATTCTTTTCGTGCCAGCAACGGTTGGTTGGTGAATTTCAAGAAGTGTCATGAACTTGTGTTTAGGAAAGTTTGCGCGAAAGTGCAAGCGTCAATAACGAGATATGTGATGAATGGATAATTGAGTTGCAGAGTTTATTGAAGGCTTATGAACCAAAAGTTGTCTTTAATGCCGACGAGACTGGCCTTTTTTTCAAGTGCTTACCTGATAAAACACTTATTTTTAAAAATGAAAAATGTCATGGCGGTAAGCACAGTAAAGAGCAATTAACAATATTGCTAGCAACAAACATGACAGGCTCTGAAAAACTTAAGCTATTAGTTATAGGAAAGGCTAAAAAGCCTCGTTGTTTTTCTGGTTGTAAATCTCTACCACTAGACTATGATGCTAACAAGAAAGCATGGATGACAGCTGATATATTCAAAGGATGGCTCATTAAAGTCGACAAGAAAATGATTAAGGAGAAACGAAAACTATTACTCTTCATTGACAACTGTACAGCCCACCACATAATTCCGCCATTAAAAGCCGTGAAAGTTAATGTTTTCCACCCAATACAACATCTAAGCTACAGCCCTTAGATCAAGGAATAATAAAAAACTTCAAATCCGCTTACAGAAAGGAAGTTGTTAGGAAACTGATAACAGATATGGAACAACAGTCAGCTTTATCCATTAATGTATTGCATGCAATTAGGATGATAGACAAGGCTTGGAGAAGTGTATCTAAAACTACAATATCAAATTGCTTCAAAAGCTGTGGATTTTCGTTGCCACAAGAAGAAGCTTCGGAAGAACCCCTTGTGCTGGACGTGAGTGTAGAGGCTGACTGGAATAAACTTCAGAATATAGAAGTTCAATTTGAAGATTATGTGGTATGTGATGAAGGGCTAGCTACTACTGGAACGCTAAATGATGCTGAAATCATCGACACAGTTAATCAGAATATGGATGACGATGATGTTAATGAAAATGACGTTGATCATACTGATTCAACAAGTTTTGAACCCCCAATAACAAATAAAGAAGCCAGAGCTGCAATCAACACTCTACGAGCTTATGTTGAAAGATGTGATGATATCGAGGATCATGTATTCGGTTCATTGTTTGAGCTTGAAAAAATAATTGATAAAAAATCTGTAAATAGTTTAAATCAAAAGAAGATAACGGATTTTTTTTAGTGTACGGTGTACTTCATTAATATGTAATTTGTATTACATAATATGTAACAAATATATATACATACTATAAAACTTAAGTTGAATTGTAATTCAAATTCGACTCTACAAATCGAAAAATACACTTAGAAATCGCGCCTCTGTAAGTCGAAATTTTAGCAGTTAAGTCATATGTATCTCGAAGTTCTTGCTTAGTCGAAAACTCTTTAACTCGAATTTTTTTGCCTTTCCCTTAACATTCGAGTAATAGAAATTCCACTGTATCTATATATATATATATATATATATATATATATATATATATATATATATATATATATAGGGTTATCCATTTTACGCTTGGGAAAGTCAAGCTAAAAAAACACATAAAATATTCAGATAGAAACGAAATTTTTTATTCCTTGCCATTATACGTGAAATACAACATCATTCAAATATCCTCCACGGGACCTCTTACAGGCTTCAATCCTTTTGAGGTAATTTTCAATGACGTTTCGGTACATTTCCGGCAATATCTCGGCCATAACTTCACGAATATTGGTTTTCAATTGCTTAAAATTTTGAGGATTGTTCGCGTAAACACGATCTTTCGCACAGCCCCATAAAAAGAAATCCAAAGGTGTTTGATTGCAGGATCTTGCGGGCCAATTCACATCACTCAATCTCGAAATTACGCGTCCTGGAAATTTCTCTTGCAAAAGAGCTCGATTAGCCTGTGTTGTGTGGCTTGTGGCTCCGTCCTGTTGGAACTACATGTTTTCCAGATCAAAGTCTTCAATTTCTCTCCAAAAATAATCGGTTAACATCCGTCCATAGTAATCAGAATTGACTGTAATGGCTCTTCATTGATCGTTTTCAAAAAAATATGGGCCAATAACACCACCAGCCCATAATGCACACCAAACGGTCACTTTTTCCAGATGCAAAGGCTTTTCTGCGATCACCTGAGGATTTTGAGAGGCCCATATATGGCAATTCTGTTTATTTACGTAACCACTGAGCGAAAAATGAGCCTCATCACTAAAGAAAATTTTGTTCGAAAAATTGTTATCAATGGCTTGTTGTTCAATCACCCAATTCGCATACATTCTGCGTTGTGTATGGTCTTGAGGCTTAAGTTCTTGAGTGAGTTGGATTTTGTATGGATGGAGATGCAAATCCAAATGCAAAATCTGCCACAATGTGCCGTAAGACAAGCCCAAATGTTGAGCACGTCGAGGAATCGACAAACTCGGGTCTTCTTCCACACTTTGAGCAATGACAGCGATATTGTCAGCAGAACGAATGTTGCGATGATGCACAAGCCTTGCAATATCAATAAGCGATCCAGTCTCTTCAAATTTTCTCACTGTGTTCGAAATTGTTTGCTGTGTAGGTCGATTATGTCGACCGTAATCGGCTCGTGAAGCCCTAAATGTTGATACAGCAAAATCACCCTTTTTAGGGTTTGGTAAAATAATTTTACAAAACCCTTCTAAAATCGCGTCCTTTCTGCCCGTCTGTCCGTCCGTCCGTCCGTGTGTCACAGCAGTTTTTCTCGGAAACTACTTAAGCTAGAAGCATCAAATTTTGTATGTAGGTGTAAAGTGATGCTCTCTTCAAAGTTCATTTGCGAATAAATTTTATAAGGTATTTAAGGGGGGTCTCCCCATGTAGGGGAGTGACCCCCCGAAAAAAAATTTCAGGTCTTTGTTTGGCAAAGTTTGCTTCGAGGGGCGCACAGGGGGGGGAAATACACGAAAAATTTGTATCCTCCCCCCACTCGCGATTGGACACCTTCCATCGGAAAAATCCGAACTAAATCAAAAATGTAGGCCTTGATGAGTACAACAACAACAACAAATACGTGAGAAGTTGCAATTCACTCAACTTTGTTAGTAATAGTATGATTTATCGATTTTATGTTTTCTTGAATAAAATCTTAACGGTACCCTAAAACTCAATGAAATTCAGTACACAGATGACTATTTATGAGATTGATTAACCCTGCAAGTTTCATAAAGATCAAATCATAATTAGCGAAGTAATAGCGGTTTGAATTTTCCTGTATTACTATGGATCAATATGCGCTGCATGTATTACTATGGCAACATATGGCTATGGAACAACATGCGCTTTTTACCGACTCAGACACTACAGTTTTGCTAGGATTGGCATGAAAATTTCAGGAATGATAGGTGTCATGAATACCTTTGAGAACCAGTTCAGCTGGTGGTGTCAGTAATCGTAAAACAAAATAGTGGCTGTTTTAAATGCGAAGATTGAATAATTTTGAGTTATTTTTCCCAACTTCAACGTTTAAGGTGCATGCTTTGAACACTTGATTCAATTTAATGAATGACTGAAGATGAGTACCTACAATTAATACTCATAAGTGAAACAAGTCAAGGAGGCGGGAGGGAGCTTCTAGCAAGAGGGCCTTGTAACAACTCTAGGATTCGAAAAAATTGGCTATTTATCGATGATAGCAGTACAGGAGAGTGGCCCCTGAAAAAAATTCATCAAACGTAGCCGATATGAGTATGAAATGAAAGTTTTCATGGGAGCTTTTCAAAACAGTTCTTAAACTGTCAGTTTTTGCTTCAGTGGGGCACAGGGGGAAATACATGAAAAATGTGTTTCCTCCCTTGCGAATGGACATCTGAAATAATTATCAAGGGAGATATTTATGAGTATAACAATAACAAAAACCTCAGAAGTCTAAATTCGTTCAACTTTGTTAATAATAGTATGATCTTCGAGTTTCATAGTTTCTCCAATAAAATCGTCATTGACATGCTTCTTGACTTTATTCAATCTGGTGACTGCATTTTGAAAATTGAATACAAAACCCTTCTGACATGAGCGTAGGTCTGTTAATCCAACTTGTTATAGTAAAATTTAATAATTTTAACACGTTATTCGACTGTTGAGCGATCCGTATTTCTAAACGGCAAACCTTCAACTAAAAAAACATGCTTTGGTAACATTTAATTTTGACAGATCTCAAATGGCATGGTTACACTTTCCTACCACGAAATGGATAACCCTGTACATACATATATATGTATATATATTGTCGCGTGTTTTGGCTCGCGGCCAATAATTTTAACGTTCCGGGAAAGTGAAAACGCAATGTCTTTTAATTTAAGTTAAAAGAGTTTATTTAATTACCAAAAATGCACAATAATCAGTTTAACACTTTCACTAATTTTAATTTTCACTATTAAAAAATCTAACACTTGTCCATAAATTTCTTATCGCAATTGTCTTCTAAATCACTTCACTATTACGAAACACACTATCGCAGTTCTTATCGCGGTCGAATGAATGGTCCCCCAATTCATTCAGCTCGCCTTTATATAGGGTCTCTACCTATTCACCCATTTCTCGTACATTGGCGAATGTTCTACCGAGAGGTACCTGGTAGATTCGAGCAAATTAATGAATGGAGTGACGTCACTTGCAGATGTTGATCATGCTTGTTGGGTTCTCGTGGTTTCGAGTAAATTCGTGTTCTTCATTGTTGTGAAAACAATTGCGACAGTAGCTCGCAGAATTATTTGTACATGCAACACTGCCCCCACCTCAGTTCTTTTCGCCCCGAAAAGATGTGTCGCTATTTGTAGTCAATTATCCCTGGGTGTAATATGGGGCAAGACGGTCCAGATGCACGATTTTCATTTTAGCTCTCGGCTTACGATGTTCCTGTATTCGGTATACGACGTCGTTGATTCGCTTTGTAACTCGGTATGGTCCCTCCCAATTATGTTGCAATTTTGGAGACCTACCCTTTCGCCGTTGCGGGTTATAAAGCCACACCAAGTCATCTTGCTGGAAGCCAGTAGAATTTGCCTTTAGATCATACCTGGTCTTCATGCGGTCAGTAGCCGATTCGAGGTGTTTTCGCGCTGTCCGATGTATCTGGTTCAACCGTTGTCTTAGATCACTTGCGTACTCTGAGACCGTTTGGGGTTTCTCAGGGGGTGTTCCGAACTTTATATCGGCTGGCAAACGAATAGTCTTTTCAAAAATGACTTTGGCTGGAGCCTGTCCCGTCGATGCATGTTCAGCGGCTCTCTACGCCATTAAAAATAGTGGGATATGTCGGTCCCAGTCCCTTTGATTCTCGTCAACCATTTTGGCCAGGTGTTTATTGAGAGTGCCGTTGAAACGTTCGACCATTCCATCGGATTGGGGATGCAGCGGTGTTGTCCTCGTTTTCCGTATTTCGAGCAGCTCGCACATTTCGCCAAAAACTAGTGACTCAAAGTTTCGGCCTTGATCCGAATGTAGTTCGCCAGGTACGCCGTACCTACTGACCCAATTTAACACTAGCTGTTCAGCTACAGTAGTTGCTTCCTGGTTGGGAATGGGGTAGGCCTCGGGCCACTTGCTGAAATAATCGGCTACAACCAGCGTGTATCGATTTCCCCATTCAGATTCGGGAAAGGGTCCTGCGATGTCAACAGCAATCCTTTCAAACGGTACCCCCACGTTATAGGTTTGCATTTGTCCTCTCAGTCGTCGCTTTGGGCCTTTGACGGAAGCGCAAATTGTGCATCTGCGACACCAGTCCTCTACGTCTTCTCGAGCGTGGAGCCAGTAGAACCTTTCCCGCAACTTCGCTAAGGTCTTGTTAACACAAAGATGGCCTCCCGAGGATCCACCATGCATTTCCTTTACCACATCGTGGATTCGGCTTTTGGGTAGTATAGTTTGCATCCTATAGAAGCTGCCATCCGCCGTTTCCCATTTCCGCTTGGGTACACCACCCTCCACCTGAAGGGAGTTTCATTGTGCCCAATAGCTTTTCAGGGTTGCGCCATGCGTTGAAACGTCCTTCCACTCAG
The DNA here is from genome assembly GCA_963969285.1 of Odontomyia ornata. Classification (NCBI taxonomy): domain Eukaryota; kingdom Metazoa; phylum Arthropoda; class Insecta; order Diptera; family Stratiomyidae; genus Odontomyia; species Odontomyia ornata. The sequence continues at coordinate 204,501,209 of OZ017738.1, forward strand.
GTCGCCCAGTCGTCTCCTTCCATACGAGCAATGGTCCGATGTCTTCATCGACTAACTGGGCATTTCGAATCTCCTCCGGTGACCAACCTTCATCGAATTCAGCCGTTATCAGTCGCAGATCAACGGGCGGTTCCTTTTCCTCAATCCGTCGGCAATGCTTGCAGTTCGCTGGACATGGGCGACGAGATAGGGCGTCAGCATTTTCATGAACTCCGCCCTTTCGATGAACAATTTCGTAGTCGTATGACTGCAATCTTCGACCCATCTCGAAACTTGTCCCTCGGGGTTTTTGAAGTTAAGTAGCCATCTCAACGATGCATGGTCCGTTCGAAGAACAATTTTCTGGCCATATAGGTATTTGTGGAACTGCTTGGTGGCCTCTATTATAGCCAATAGCTCCTTCCTGGTCACACAGTAGTTCCTCTCACTTTTTGAAAGAACTCGACTGTAACACGAGAGGACTCTTTCTTCGCCATTGATCTGCTGGGAGAGTACAGCTCCAATACCGCCGTTGCTTGCATCAGTGTCAACTACAAACATTTTTCCGGGTTTCGGATACGCCAGCACGGGTGATTCACACAGCTTTTCCTTCAGGGTCTCAAAGGCTGTCTGGCATTGTTCGTTCCAGACATACGGACGATTTTTCTCGGTTAGCTGATGGAGACACTTAGCTATTTTGGCAAAGTCTTTGACGAATCTTCGATAGTAGGTTGCCAGACCCAGGAAACTTCGTAGTTGGCGCTTGTTGTTTGGTGTTGGCCAGCTCTTCATCGCTCCAATTTTCTCAGGGTCTGTTTTGACCCCTTCTGCTGATACGACGTGTCCCAGGTATTTTACTTCAGCTGCGAAAAGGGTACACTTGTCGAGACTAAGTTTCAAATTTGCCCGTCGCAGTCTGGAGAAAACCTCTTCTAAGTTCCGCGCATGCTCTTCGAACGTTCTCCCGATGACGATGATGTCATCTAGGTACACCAAGCAGGTTTTCCAGGTTAGACCACGTAGCACGTATTCCATCAAGCGTTCGAAAGTGGCTGGAGCATTGCAAAGCCCAAATGGCATCACCACAAACTGCCACAATCCGGTCCCAACTGAAAATGCGGTCTTCTCTCGGTCCTTCTTGTTGATTTCTACCTGCCAGTAGCCACTCTTGAGATCGAGTGTAGAAAACCATTTTGCGTCGGCTAAAGTGTCCATGATGTCATCGATGCGTGGGAGCGGGTAACTATCTTTCTTAGTGACGTCGTTAAGCTGCCTACAGTCGACACAAAAACGAGTGCTACCATCCTTTTTCTTGACTAGAACTACAGGCGCGGCCCATGGACTGACAGAAGGTTCAATAACGCCTTGTTTTTCCATGTCCGAGATCAGCGCGCTCACTTCTCCTTGTTTGGCTATAGGGAGGCGTCTGGGTGCTTGTCGAATCGGCTTGGCTCCCTGTGTATCTATGACGTGAGTTACGAGACTCGTTCGGCCTTGGTCATCCGGGCTTGTTGAGAAGATGTCACTGTACTAGGTGACCAGATCAGAGGCTCGTTTGAATAGCTGCACTGGCAATTTGACTTGCTTAAATATTGCAGACGTTGATTCCCGGGCTTTGTCTGTGTCTTGCCTCCTTTTGCAATGATGGTCGTGAGTAGCTTCCAAAGAGGTGATGGTGGAAACAGGCTGGCAGCTGCTGATGACTTCTCCCGCTTTGATGCTCGTGGTTGAGTCTGCGGTGTTGAGGACTCTAACCGGCACATATCCGTTCCTTAAAGATCTTACAAGGCTTCGTCCTACAATCAAACTGCGCAATGCGGACGTCTTCGTTGGCTCTATCAGATAAGATCGGTGGTCTCCAGAATCACCATCAAGCTTGGCCCATACAATGCTTTCGGAAGAATTCGGTACATCAGTGTCAGTACATACCACTACATTCATCTTGGGAATTTGGACGCTGGGATCCTCCATCAGTACTTCGACATTCTGCCATTTCAATACACGTTTGCCCAAATCCAACGTGATTCCATGTGGTCGCAGAAAATTCATTCCGAGAATGCAGTCATCCATAATATTCGCAACCAGAAAATTGTGTTGGAACACAAGGTCTCCCAACTGTATCTGGAGGTTGACCTCTCCATGAACAGGTGCAGTTTCTCCCGTAGCTGTCCGTAATGAGAAAATTCTGCCCTTGTGATGTTGTTGCTGTCCAACTAGGTCTTGTCGGATAATCGATCGGGTTGCACCAGTGTCGATTGTTATGGTGCAGTTTTCTCCGTTAACTTGACCAGGAAGGCATAAGTCCGCTTCTCCACGATGTAGTCTTGACACGGTGATGGTGGTGCTGTGGACGTCGATCCTCCTAGCCAACCTCTGCCCCACGAAGTTGGCTCTTACATGTTTCCCGACCCCTCTGTTTGAAGGGCTTCCATTCTGGGCTCCTGACTCGGTCTGAATCTCCTTCTAGCTGCACACCCTGGACAATAGCTCGGTTTTCTTTGCTTCTTGCAGTCTCTTTATAGGTGCCCCTTCTCTCCGCGATTTCAGCATCTAGGCGCACCATTTGCATGCGGGTCTCGCTCAATTTCGACGCGCTCACACCTGCACTCGTCTGTCACTACCTCACGAACCCGGGCAGTGGTACGAGTCACATTTTTCGCTGCCTGGAAGTTCAGACTGCAAGCCAATGCGGCCTTAACCGTTTGCTTTTGAGCTAAACGCACGGCTTGTTGCGATTCCGGGTCCTTTGGTGCACTGATGAATGCTTCTGTCGCTGCATCATCTCGATGTTCTGGGTCGTAGGCTGGGTAAGCCAAAAGTGACAGTCGCTCAATGTCTTGGGCTAGCTGCTGTAGGGTTTCACCAGACTTCTGCATCCGATGCCTCAGCTGTGACCGATAAATCTGCTTTAGATGATCGTCTCCATAACGCATGTGGAGCGCATTCATTATAGCATTCGGGTTTGAGTGTAATTCATCGGGGATCGTCTGCAAAAGCTCGGCAGCTGGGCCTTTTAGAGCAAGAATCAGCGCAGTTGCTTGGTCCTGTTCATTCCAGTGATTTGCTCTTGCGGCAGCTTCAAACTGGGTCTTGTAAATACTCCAGACCGTTTCCCCATCGAATATTGGTGCTTGCACATTTCTGGATGTGCTTTGCGCTGCGGTTATAAGCGGGGCTGGTGAAGTGGTTGCTACTGCCTTCGCAGATTCCAATTCCTTTTCATTTTTTCCATCTCATGGTTCATTCTCTCTTCGACCTGGCTGACCTTTTCCTCGACCTGGCTGACCTTTTCCTCGACCTGGTAAACCTTTTCCTCGACCTGGTCAACCTTTTCCTCGACACCTTTAATTTGTTTGTTAAGACTACTGAGCTCCGCTTTTATTTCGGTGGACTGCGTTTGAAAATCTGCCTTGATTTCGATCGCTTGTTGATCTAGCTTCGCTGATTGTTCATTAAGCTTCGCTGATTGTTCATCTAGCTTCGCAGTTAAATTAGATGACTGTTGTCGCAGCTCTTGCTGCATCAGCATTAACATTTGCATCAGCGCATTTTCTGGTTCCTTTGGTTTTGGTGTTTCTGCTTCACCACCTTCTGCGCCTTTTTCTGCATCTGAGGGCTCACCCGAATCCAGATACGCGCCTTCCGATTCAATTGCGTCACGCAAGCGTGCAATTAGTGTGGCCTTTGTACCTTGCGTAGCCAGGTTTCGCTGTTCCAACTCTTCCTTAAGCTCCGAAAGGGTCAATTAATCAATTTTTAAGTTTAGGCTTCGTGGCATTTTCAATGTTTCTTTAAATTTTACCATTGTGCACTATAAAAATGTTCAAATTTTCACTTTCAAAATTTTAATCTCACTTCTCGACACCACTGTCGCGTATTTTGGCTTGCGGCCAATAATTTTAACGTTCCGGGAAAGTGAAAACGCAATGTCTTTTAATTTAAGTTAAAAGAGTTTATTTAATTACCAAAAATGCACAATAATCAGTTTAACACTTTCACTAATTTTAATTTTCACTATTAAAAAATCTAACACTTGTCCATAAATTTTTTATCGCAATTGTCTTCTAAATCACTTCACAATTACGAAACACACTATCGCAGTTCTTATCGCGGTCGAATGAATGGTCCCCCAATTCATTCAGCTCGCCTTTATATAGGGTCTCTACCTATTCACCCATTTCTCGTACATTGGCGAATGTTCTACCGAGAGGTACCTGGTAGATTCGAGCAAATTAATGAATGGAGTGACGTCACTTGCAGATGTTGATCATGCTTGTTGGGTTCTCGTGGTTTCGAGTAAATTCGTGTTCTTCATTGTTGTGAAAACAATTGCGACAGTAGCTCGCAGAATTATTTGTACATGTAAGAATATATATATATATTTATATATATATATATATATATATGTATATACTCGTATATATATATAGATATATATACATATCTATATATATATATATATATATATACTTATACTTATATATATATATATATATATATATATATATATATATATATATATATATATATATATATATATATATATATATATACTGTATATACTGTATATTAATGTTTATATATATATATATATATATATATATATATACTTATATATATATATATATATATATATATATATATATATATATATATATATATATATACTGTATATTAATGTTTATATATATATATATATATATATATATATATATATATATATATATATATATATATATGGGCAAAAAAGTACCCGGAAATTGCAAATAAAACGCAAAATATTTAATTATAGACGCAAGTTATCAAAATGGATACGAGAGAGGTCATTTCTCGGTGGGGAAAACGAAGGCTCTCACGAAGAAGTCCAAGCATTTGTGTCTAAATCTTTGTGCCAAAGTCGAGAAGGTGATTCGCAACCGTACTAGTTGCATACCCGTTGGATACTTTTTACGTCGATCATTTTGGACCTTTGGCGATGACAAGGAAAAGTTACTGACTTATCCTTGTTTTTATTGACAGCGTTTAAAATTTACATGGTTCCACGCAACCAAATCTATAACGAGGGCTGAAGTGCTGCATCGGCTTACTAAGCGTCCGTGACGTTTGGAAATCCAAGAAGAATTGTACCTGATCATGGCACTGCCTTCACATGAGGCGTAATGCAACAACGAAGGGAGAAGTTTTGCCGTTGGCCGACGCCACTTCAAACGCGACGCAAGTGATAGAAGCAAAAGGGCTAGGAAACGGGGGCCTCTCCCAAGAGGTGGCGCCAAATGACACAATCGCCCTTGACCACGCCGAAGAGGAGCGGCTTACTCGGAAAGCGGGGACTATCGTCAAACAACTGAGGGCTGCCTGCGAAGTGCAGAAAAACATAGGCAAGAGTGTCAAGAATGGCATTCTTGAACTGGAGGAGCTTTTTGGCCGCATAACGCACTACAGGCGGAGGTGGCTTGCAACCGAAAAGCACCAAAAAGACACGCTCTCCCTCGAGTCATCAGTGGGTCCTAGCAGCAGCAAAAGAATGGCCAGTAGCCCAATTGAAGGCGACCGTGAGAAAAGGAGGAAGGACGAGACCTTAACGAAGTTTACACTCCAGGCGAGGAGTTTCATGTGGTGCGAAACAAGGCAGCGAAAAAAGCGGTCAAAAAGCTACTCCTAGAAAAAACAGACAAAGAGCTCAACCACGAAAAGAACAAAGAACCCCCCGATATACCGCAGAAAACAAAAAGCAAACCCTTGCGAGAGGCACTGCTTATTAAACCCACTAAGGGCCGAACCTACGCAGATGTCCTCCGTGAAATTAAAGGAGCGGTCAAGCCAGACGACACCAAAACTGCCATCAAAGCAGTTCGACCAACCCGGACCGGTGGCCTGCTGGTGGGATTCGGGCCAGAGGCCACAAACAAAGATGCATTCCGTGACGTGGTGCAAAAGGTTCTTGGAGATGCGGCAACGGTTGCCTCGCTCGAACCAATGGCCACCCTGGAAATCAGGGACCTCGACTGCGTCACGGACAAAGCTGAAGTAGAGGATGCCATTAGGAGGGAGTTCCCCAGCTTAAGTGAAGTCAAGGCAAGATTGACACGTGAAAACACAAGGGGGCAACGCATGGCTATTATCGAACTAGCTGATAAAGACGCTCAGCAAATCCTGGCGAAGGGCAAAATTAAGATAGGTTGGGTGATCTGCAGGATACGGAGAAGAGCGATCCCTATCCGCTGCTTCAGATGCTTCGAATACGGACACACCGCGTATGGCTGTAGGGGACCCGACAGGAGATCTCTGTACTACAAATGTGGTGAAACGGGGCACAAAAGGAAGGAGTGCACGAACGAGGTAAAATGCATTCTTTGCAAGGATGTTAAGCTAGCACCCGGCGACCTCAAACATGAGCCGGGGACAGGGAGATGCTGGGTTTTCAAGGAGGCCCTAACTTAAGCCAAATCGATACTCAAATGATCCGTATCTTACAGGTCAATTTGCACCGAAGCACAAACGCCCAGGACCTACTTGAGCAGTTTGCGAGGGATAAGAAAGCTGACCTCCTGTTGCTGAGCGAGCAACATCATAACAAGGACTCGCAAGCGTGGTAACCTGACAAATCTAGTACCTCGGCCATCTGGGTTCGAGACAGCGCCCGCCTCTATGTGCAGGGCCATGGACGCGGGGATGGTTTTGTGTGGGTGCGGTGTTCAGGGATAACATATTTCAGTGTTTATCTGACGCCTAACGAGGCAATGCGATCTTTTCGAACCAAACTCGATGCCCTGGAGGACGCTGTCTCGAACACAGAGGGCCACATGCTGGTCGGGGGAGACTTCAACGCTAGAGCCATTGAATGGTGTATGCCACAATCCGACCAAAGGGGAAAGCAAATCTTGGACATGGTGGCCAGAACAGCGCTTTTTGTCCTAAATACTGGTAACACCCCTACTTTCCGCCGCTGGGGTTGCGTAGGAACCATACCCGATGTGACACTCGCTTCGGAGTCTCTGGTACCTAGAGTACACAACTGGCGAGTACTAGAGGACTACTCGGCTAGTGATCACCAGTATATAGCGGTTGAGATTCACGACAGTGCCACTCTGCGTGCATATGCCCAAACTTCAATCCTCGGATGGAGGACTGGGAGGATGGACGTTGAGAGGTTCGCTGAAGCGCTTATGGCAGGCGCACCGTTGCTGGAAGCTCCGCTAGGGAGTGGAGGGCCTACAGCCAAGGACTTGGTGAACTCAACTATGAGTACCATCATAGCTGCTTGCTAGTCTTCCATGCCCCGTCGGAGACCCCGACACGGTAAGCCTCCAGTATACTGGTGGTCAAACGAGATCGCCGAATAAAGAAGCGAGTGTCACAAACTTCGGCGAAAGGCCCAGCGGGCGCAAACACGGGAGGAGGCAGACACTAGGCTAGCAGCATACAGGTCCGGCAGGAAATATCTTCGCAGGCTTATTAACAAGAGCAAGGCCCGATGCTGGCAAGACCTCGTGGACGATGTAAATAGGGATCCGTGGGGCCTTGGCTACAAGCTGGTCATGGGGAAACTTGGTGCCCTACGGAAGCTTTGTATACATGACGCGGAAAAGATGGACGCGATAGTGCGGGGACTCTTCCCCACCCATCCCGTCCGTGTTGACGCTGTCCATGGTGAAACAGCAGTCGAGTGCCCACTCTTCACACAGCTGGAACTGGAGGAGGCAGTCCTCTCCCTGAAAGCGAGGAAGGCTCCAGGTCCAGATGGTGTTCCAGCTGAGGTTTTGCAGCTTGTCTATCACCATTGTCCTGACTTGCTGCTCAGCACATTCAACGCTTGCCTACGGGACGGGGTTTTCCCAGTACGATGGAAGGTGGCGAGGCTCGTGCTGGTCAGCAAGGGGAAGGGAAATCCCGAATCGCCGTCTGTATACCGCCAGTTATGCATGCTAGACACGGCTGGCAAAGTGCTAGAGAAACTCATCAAGGGAAGACTGGGGACCTATCTCCTCGGCAGTACGGCTTTAGAGCAGGACGTTCTACCATTGATGCGATTGCAGAGGTGGTGAATGCGGTCCAAAAGGCAGAGGCATATAGTCGCACCAAGCGACGGATCGTCCTGTTGGTGACACTCGACGTCAGGAATGCCTTCAACTCCGCTAGATGGGTGGATATTCTGGATACGCTGGAAAACTCTTTTCAAGTTCCAGAATATCTAATGCGGCTTTTGAGGCACTACCAAAAGGACCAAAGCCTACTCTACCACACGACACAGGGCCAACGAAGGATGGAAATTACATCGGGTGTTGCCCAGGGATCTATCCTTGGTCCGGACCTGTGGAACGTATCTTACGACGGGCTACTGAGACTTGAGATGCCAGATGAGTCGCGCTTGGTCGGCTATGCGGATGATGTTGCGGCTCTGGTCGCCGGACGCACCGTTGAACAAGCGCAACTTAGGCTAGGTATGCTAATGTGCCGAGTGAGGGACTGGATGACTGCTCGCGGGCTCAGTTTAGCACTGGAGAAAACCGAAGTGGTCATCTTGACAAAAACGAGAATCCCTAGAGTAAGGATGATCAGTATTGGAGATATACAAATCGAATTGAAGCCAGCGGTGAAGTACTTGGGGCTACTGATCGACTCGAAGATGAGTTTCTCTGAGCAAATCAGGGCAATGGCTGAGAAGGCTGCTTCGGGAATATCGGCCCTGAGTCGACTTATGGCCAACGTAGGGGGACCCAGCCCATCATGAAGACGCCTCTTGATGAGTGCTGTAGGGTCAGTGCTACTGTACGGAGCAGAGGTATGGGGCGACGCTCTCAGCAAGGAGGTATACCGAAAACGATTGGCACAGGTACAGAGAAGAGGAGCACTGAGAATTGCATCTTCGTATCCAACAGTCTCCGACTCGGTGGTGAGAGTGATTGCAGGCGTGATACCTGTCGCCCTCCTTGCTAGAGAGCGCCACGCTATTTACCTGCGCCGAAACGAGGATGCGAGGGAGATGGTTTTTCCGCGAGGAGAGACCACGCTCGCTCAACGATTGGCAGCAGTCTTGGAGGAATTGCACGAAGGGAAGGTGGACTGCGCGCCTCATCCCGGGTGTGAGACCGTGGCTAAATCGAAGGCATGGTGAGACTGACTTCTATCTGACCCAGTTTTTGAGCGGGCACAGGTGTTTTCAGTCTTACCTGCACAAGATCGGTAAGTCACGGTCTCCCGATTGTCAGTTTTGCCCAGGAGAGGAGGACAATGCCTGTCACACATTTTTGCGTGTACCAAATGGGCCAGGCTGCGAAGAAAACTCTACAGGGAGACGGGAGAGCTCACCCCGGATAATATAGTTGCGGTTATGCTCGAATCAGTTGAAAAATGGAACCAGGTGGCACATTATGCTCGGGCAGTCCTAAAAGATAAAAGGGACTCGCAGCAGCCGGAGGTGCTGGGGCTGGGGGATCGCTCTTCTAGCATTTCCTCTTCCCCTCTCCCCTCCCGCTAGGAAAGGGACTCCCCAGCTTAAAGGTGCCCCACGGCGTAACAAAACGAGACCTGGCCCGAAGTAATGTGTCAAACGGTTCCAGGCTAGGTTCTCAGATTGACAGGGGAGGTGTTTAGTGGGTAGTCCAAGGGTATCCTCCATGGGAGTCCCACACTGCCAGACTCGGCGGGCGTAAATGCCTTCACCTCCCTACCACAAAAAAAAAATACAACAACGAAAAGATTCAACATGTGCTAATTAAGATAGGAATCCCGAGAGGGAATGGTCAAGTGGAGCGGGTAATTTGTATGCTCATGCATGGCACAAATATCTGAGCACGGCTCAGCTATACACAACTCTCCACAGAAGCATCGATACGATGCCATTTAATTTCCTTTTTGGAACCCATGCGCATATTCGTAAAAATCAAAATATTTGCAAGCTGGTCGAAAACCGCTACAAAATTTGGTTTTAGCCATGGATAGTATCGAAAAAATTCAAGAGGAGAACCGACATCTTTTTAGCAACAAAAGAAAATACGCAAGTGATTATCGAGGAGATGATATGGTAGCTATTGTTGGGACTCAGGAAGGACCGAGTTTAAAATTAGCAGTTAAATATTTGAGACCATACAAAGATGACTTCTGTTTGTCTAATTAATAATTTCGCAAATGAAATCATTTTAAGTTTGATCTAAACCCGAGTGGTTTCTTTAGTCGAAGGGATAAGCTGATCCTATATAAATATGTAAATACAGTGTCCCGTGGAAACCAACATCAAGTTGGTAACGAATGAGAGGCCAAGCTGTGACAGTTATCAGAAAAGTATCAAGGGATAATTCGGGAAAAAAGACACCCCGTGGTGGTTTTTCAAGTTTTGTGACTACAAATATTAAATTTTCTTCGATGTTTTTCTTTAACATTATGATGACTAACCCTTATGTAATCGACAGTTTAAAATTCAAGCATAATTGTTTCAGCTTTATACGAAATGTTAGATTTTTCCCAACATTTGATTCCGAATAATCACATTACCCAACTTTAACGGACTATGCTATAAAAATGTACTACAGTTTTTTTGCAAGTGACTTTCAAAATGGCGCATTTAGTCTGAATACATAAAAAGTATAACACTCATCAAACAACTTCATGCATGTTTTTTAGGTACTACTATTTTCAAAGCATAAGTGCTCGCCATTTCCACAATGCGAGTGAAAGAGATCAAGGGGCTTCCATGGTAAAACGGTCCCATCGATTATCAAGTAATTTGTTCATTTTATGGAGCTCCAAAAAAGCTGGGCCTTTAAGTTCTCTAGTAGCTTGAAAGGACCAATAACTCTACTACATATTTATAGCTCCTGTCAGCATGTTTACTTTAAACTGGTACTGTGTTCTGTAATTCTGCATCAAATGTGGACTTTGCACTTACCATTCGGACAAATTGTGAAGGTTTACGTAACCAGCCTCTTTAAATGTTGATTCATCAGACCACCGATTTTTTTCAAAGAATCATGGATCCTCTCTGTACCCCTGCAACGTTTTCGAGAAAATCGCACTCTCTTTGGTTTCTTGTAGCAAACTTTTGTACTCGTTGTACATGGTATGAGTGAAAGTGATGCTTTGTTAAAAAATGATGTCCGGTACTTTTGGGTACTCCAGTGCACTCTTCAATTCCATGTACTGAGATACTACGGTCCTATTCACTTGCTTAGAAGGCTTGTCCTCCTAGGGCATGATGCGTCTTTCCTCCCTAACCATATGCAAGGGAATCGACCCTCTGCCAATGGCCGATGCACATTCATAAATACTCAATGATCGGGATGACACTCGGCGCTTGGGTATCTCTCATGATACTTCTAGCTGCAGCATTAGCGTCACAAAAGGATTCTCCATAAATGAGATGCATGTTGGTATATTCCACAATTCCACTTGTGAAGAAATATATTTATAATTTCATACTATTTTGGGATTCAAACTGAATGCGCTCACTTTTAAATTCATTTGTCAAAGTATCGTAAATGATTTTTTAGAGAACAGTCGGCTTAAATTGGGTGATATAATTATTATTAAATCAATATTGGGCAAAGATCTAACATTTTATTTGAAACTGATGTATTTATATATCTTTTTGTTTTCAACTTTTATTTAGAAAAGAGTTTTTTTGTGGTTACATCACCGAAAAATAATTCAGGAAAAGTTAATACAAGATTTTTCTGATAACTGCTGTCACTATGCCTATGGCTTGACGTTGATTTGTGGAATATCCAGTAGAAATGCATGTATATCACTTTGTTTATATATATATATATATATATATATATATATATATATATATATATATATATATATATATATATATATATATATATATATGTAGGGTTTTCCAATAAGAGGTGTTATTTTGAATAGATCTTGTGATTTAACGCCTTGTGACTTCTTCCTTTGGGGCCACGTGAAAGAGAAGGTTTAACGCCAACAGCACAGCGTGAATGCAAGACCTCAAAGATGGAATTCCTGAGGCTATCGAGGACATAGGGCAGCCACTTTGCGATTTGGTTCTGGGAAATTGCATGAAAAGGAAAGGCATACCTTTTTCTTTATAATGAAATAAACATCCGATCACTTGTATTCAACAATAACATTTTTCTTTTAATATCAAAATAACACCTCTTATTGGAAAATCATATATATATATATATATATATATATATATATATATATATATATATATATATATATATATATATATATTTATATATATATATTTATCTATATATATATATATATATATATATATATATATATATATATATATATACATAAAGTGACATTTGAATTTAAACTGAGCGCATCGAAGGATTTGGAGAGTTATTATTTTTTTAGGTTGGTAGTACTGTCAGTGACATCTGTGTTAAATTTACATATCAAAATATTCATTAGTGTTTGAGATACGCATCGTTTCCGGGATGGCCTTCAGTTCCCTCTTCGCTGCAGCTTGAATCTCCACTATCGTATCAAAAAGGTGTCGCCGGAGTGGTCTTTTGAGCTTGCTGAGCAGCCAGAAGTCGCGCGGCACTAGATCAGGTGAACACCGTGGTTGCGGAACGATATGGGTCGAGTTTTTGGCGCCATGATCACGAATTACGAGTGCAGTATGGGATGGTGCATTATTGTGGTGTAAAAACCAAGAATTGTCTTTCCACAATTCCGGCCTTTTTAGGTGGATAACGCTCCGCAAACGACGCGTAACGTTCAATTAATATTCCTTGTTGACTGTTGGCCCGGCGGGAGGAATTCATAGTGCACAACACCACGATAATCGAAGAAGAGAAGAGGTTGATGGTCGCCCAGGACGCTCTTTGTCTTCGAGACGTTCACGGCCGGCTTGGAACCCACTATACATTTTTTTCAGACAAAGCATGATCACCAAAGGCTTTCTGCACCATCAACAACGTATCCGCAGCAGAAAATTGACCCCGCAAACAAAATTTAATGCAAATTCAACAAATTTCGACATCGCAAAAAACGAAAAACTCACTTTGAGCAGCTCATAAAACGACGCGTATCTCAAACACTAATGAATTTTTGACATGTAAATTTGTCATAGATTTCACTGACAGCACTACCAACCT
>OZ017738.1:204516775-204526775 GCA_963969285.1 Odontomyia ornata
GGCTAAGTACTTGGTGAATGACCCTCGTACATGTATATATATATATATATATATATATATATATATATATATATATATATATACACTACCGGTCAAAAGTTTGAGACCACTAATAAAAACTTTTGTTATTAGAAAATATTTTAGAAAATATTGGTGATAAATAGTAATCTGCACACCTGCATATTCTATTGTTCATAAAGATTGCCTAAAAGCTAATTCTTTTGTATAGAAGCCAAGGAAAGGGCAATAAACAAGCATTATATCCAAACAGCAATGTTAGCCGCGGAAGAGGTAGGCCGACAGATCAATTGTTAAAAATTTATTACCTCATTACCGCAGCTGGCGCTTCTTTTTTTTACATCAACTTACAATACAATTGTTCTAAATTCTCTGAATATTTTTAATTATTATTTTAACCTTGCATTTGTTTGGTTATCTACAGTTATCCACAGTTAGTCTGATCTTGTGGTTCCTACAGTCAAGACATCTCTAAAATGGGAAAAGTTCCGGAAATTAGTGTTGAAACGCGATGTGCCATCGTTGTTCTTCACAACGACGTTCAGACGTCAGATAGCGAGTCAACTCAAGTTATCGAAGACTTGTGTTCATCACACTATTGTGCGCTACAAACAAACCGGCAGTAATCAAGATCGTCCGCGCTCTGGGAGACCAAGAGCTACAACTTCTAGTGAAGACAAATTTACTGTGGTGACCAGCAAGCGAAATAGACGTCTGACAGCCCCAGAAATTCGTGTAGATGTCAACAAATCTCGGGAAAAACTTGTGTCAGTGTCTACAAAGCAAAGACGATTGCGAGACGCCAAGTTGTTTGGCCGCGTTGCTGTGCGGAAACCTCTGTTAAAACCGCAGAATAAAAAGAAACGGATGCAATGGGCCTTAACCCATCGAGACTAGACCGAAGAAGGCTTCAGAAAAGTTCTTTGGAGTGACGAATCAAAATTTGAAGTGTTCGGGTCAAAAAGAAGAATTTTCGTCCGACGCTCCGCCGAAGAAAAGATGATGCCGCAGTGTGTAGTGCCGACTGTCAAGCATGGTGGTGGATCTGTTATGGTCTGGGGTTGTTTCTCTGGCTTTGGGATTGGAAATCTAGTCCAAATCAAAGGCATAATGAAAAAGGAGCAATATAAAGAAATTTTGGAGAAAAACGCCATTCCCTCCGGAATAAAGTTAATCGGCCGTGGATTTATTTTCCAACAGGACAATGATCCAGAACATAGTTCAAAATTATGTAGAAGCTATTTAGATAAAAAACAGTCGGAAAAAGTATTAGAAAACATGACCTGGCCACCTCAAAGCCCCGCTCTTAATCCCATTGAACTTTTGTGGGAAGAGCTCGATCGAAACGTTCGGGAACAGTGTCCATCTTCACAGCAGGCCATGTGGAATGCGTTGGAGGAAAGCTCGCAAGAGACTATAGTTAAATTAATTGCTCGCATGCCTATATTGGTAAAAGAAGTCATTAAGTGCAAAGGAGGATATTTCGACGAAAAATCTGTTTAAACTCTCTTGTGTGTATTTTGTTAAGAATACTGTCTTCGTCAAGAATTCGTCTATTTTTTTAGTTTTAAATCTTGCGTGCAAAATGATAATTAATCCAGTTTTCCATAAAGTTTTAAATATCTTGACTTTTATTTGTTTTCTTATATTTTTTCATAGTGGTCTCAAACTTTTGACCGGTAGTGTATATATATATATATATATATATATATATATATATATATATATATATATATATATATATATATATATATATATATTGTTACATGTACAAGGGCTACTGTTGCAATTGTTTTCATAACCAATAAGAACATCAGCAAAATGAATTTACCCGAAACCACGAGAACCCTTTGAGCATCAACATCTGAAAGTGAGTCACTGCTCCATTCATTACGCTGCTGGAATGTTCCCGCTAATTCACCAATCTACGAGAGCTGAGTTGAATGATTAGAGACCCTATATAAAGGCGAGCTGAATGAATGGGGGGGATCATTCATTCGACCGCGATAAGAACTGCGATAGTGTGTGGAAGCGATATTGTTCGAGTAATAGAAAAGTGATTGTGAAGTGATCTTAGAAGACAATTGCGATAGAAATTTATGGTCAAGTGGAAGTTAGATTTTAAAAGATAAACTTAAAATTGTGAAATAGACCAAATAAGTGATTGTGCATTTTTGAGTAATTTAATAAACTCTTTTAATTTAATTTAAAAGACATTGCGTTTTCACTTCCCCGGAATTAGAATTATTGGCCGCGAACCATAACATGCGACAATGGTATCAGAAGTGGAATAGAACATTTCGAAAAGTGAAAACATTCAAACGTTTTTAAACTGCACAATTGTGAAATATAACGTGGAAATAATAAAAATGCCAGGAAACTTTCATCTAAAAATTGATCAATTGACCATACCGGAGCTCAAGGAGGAGTTGAAACAGCGGAATCTGGCCACACAAGGTACAAAGGCCATACTGATTGCACGCTTGCGTGACGCGATCGAGTCGGAAGGCGGGAATCGAGATTCGGGTGAGCCTACAGATGCAGAAAAAGTTGCAGAAGGTGGTGAAGCCGAAACACCAAAACCAAAGGAACCAGAAAATGCGCTGATGCAAATGTTGATGCTGATGCAGCAAGAGCAGCGACAATAGTCATCCAATTTAACTGCGAAGCTCAATGAACAGTCGTCCTATTTAACTACGAAGCTTGATGAACAATCAGCGCAGCTATATGAACAGACATCCAGTTTAGCTGTGAAGCTAAATGAACAATCAGCGCAGCTAAATGAACAGACATCCAGTCTAGCTGTGAAGCTAAATGAACAATCAGTGAAGCTAGACCAACAAGCGTTCGAAATCAAGGCAGACATCACACAGAAGCTGGAAAAACAGTCAACCGAAATAAAAGCGGAGCTCAGTAGTCTCAAGAGCCAAATTAAATGCGTCGAGGAAAAGGTATACCAGGTCGAGGAGAGAATCAACCTTGAGATCGGCCAGGTCGAGGAGAGAATCAACCATGAGATGGGAAAAGTGAAAAAGGACTTGGAGGCAGCGAAGGCAGTAGTAACCGCCTCACCAGCCCCACTTATAACCGCAGCGCAAAGCTCATCTAGAAATGTGCAAGCACCAATATTCGACGGGCAAACGGTCTGGAGTATTTATAAAATCCAGTTTGAAGCCGCCGCTAGGACAAATCAGTGGAATGAGCAAGAAGAGCAACTGCATTAATTCTTGCTCTAAGAGGCCCAGCTGCCGAGCTTTTGCAGACTATCCCCGTTGATTTACACTCAAACCCGACTGCTATATTGAATGTGCTCAACATGCGTTATGGAAGCGCCCATCTGAAGCAGATTTACCGGGCACAGCTACGGCATCGGATGCAAAAGTCTGGCGAAACCTTACAGCAGCCAGCCCAAGACATTGAGCGCCTGGCACTTTTGGCTTATCCAGCTTACGACCCAGAACATCGAGATGACGCAGCAACAGAAGCATTCATCAGCGCGTTAAAGAACCAGGAACTGCAACAACCCGTGCATCTAGCTCAAAAGCAAACGGTTAAGGACGCATTGGTTTATAGTCTGAACTTAGAGGCAGCAATAAATGCAACTCGTACCACTGCCCGGGTCCGTGAAGTAGTGGCAGACGAGTGCAGGTGTAAGCGCGTGGAAAATGAGCGAGAGTCGCAGGTGAATAGTGCGCCTAGATGCTGGGATTGCGGAGAAAACGGGCACCTGCAAAGAGACTGCAAGAAGTGAAGAAAACGGAGCTATTTTCCAGTATGGTGGATGTCCAGACAGAGTCAGGAGCCAAGAATCGAGGCCCATCAAACTGCAAGGGCCAACTTCGTGGGGCGAACGTTGGCTAGGAGGATCGACATCCCCAACACCCCCATCACCGTGCCAAGAAAACATCGTGGAGAAGCAGACAGATGCCTTCCTGGTCAAGTTGATGAAGAACATTGCACCATAACAAACGACACTAGTGCAACCCGATCGACGATCCAACCAGACCTAGTGAGGCCCCAACTACTTCATAAGGGCAGAGTTCATGGAAATGCTGACGCCCTATCTCGTCATTCATGTCCAGCTAACTGTAAGCATTGCCTGCGGATTGAGGAGAAGGAGCCGCCCGTTAATCTGCGATTGATAACGGCCGAATCCGATGAAGGTCGGTCACCGGAGGAGATTCGAAATGCCCAGTTAGTCGATGAAGACATCGGACCATTGCTCGAATGGAAGGAGACAACTGGGCGACCTGAGTGGAAGGACGTTTCAATACATGGCGCAACCCTGAAAAGCTATTGTGCACAATGGAACTCCCTTCAGGTGGAGGGTGGCGTACTCAAGCGGAAATGCGAAACGGTGGATGGCAGCCCCTATAGGATGCAAACTATACTACCCAAAAGCCGAATCCACGATGTGGTTAAGGAAATGCATGAAGGACCTCGGGAGGACACCTTGTTGTTGACAAGACCTTAGCAAAATTGCGGGAAAGGTTCTACTGGCTCCACGCTCGAGAAGACGTAGAGGACTGGTGTCGCAGATGCACAATTTGCGCTTCCGTCAAAGGCCCAAAGCGATGACTGAGAGGACAAATGCAAAGCTACAATGTGGTGGTACCGTTTGAAAGGATTGCTGTTGACATCGCAGGTCCCTTTCCTGAATCCGAATGAGGAAATCGATACACGCTGGTTGTAGCCGATTATTTCAGCAAGTGGCCCGAGGTCTACCCCATTCCCAACCAGGAAGCAACTACTGTAGCCGAACAGCTAGTGTTAAATTGGGTCAGTAGGTACGGCGTACCTTGTGAACTACATTCAGATCAAGGTCGAAACTTCGAATCACTGGTTTTTGGCGAAATGTGTGAGCTGCTGGGAATACGGAAAACGAGGACAACACCGCTGCATCCCCAATCCGATGGAATGGTCGAACGTTTCAACGGCACTCTCAATAAACACCTGGCCAAGATGGTTGACGAGAACCAAAAGGACTGGGACCGACACATTCCACTATTTTTGATGGCGTACAGAGCTGCCAAACATGCATCGACGGGCCAAGCCCCAGCCAAAGTCATTTTTGGAAAGACTATTCGTCTGCCAGCTGACATAAAGTTCGCAACACCCCCCGAGAAACCCCAAACCATCTCGGAGTACGCAAGTGAGCTAAGACAACGGTTGAACCAGATACATCGGATAGTGTGAAAACACCTCGAATCGGCTACTGACCGCATGAAGACCAGGTATGATCTAAAGGCAAATTCTACTGGCTTCCAGCAAGATGACTTGGTGTGGTTATCTAACCCGCAACGGTGAAAGGGTAGGTCTCCAAAGTTGCAACATAATTGGGAACGACCATACCGAGTTCTAAAGCGAATCAACGACGTCGTATACCGAATACAGGAACATCGTAAGCCATGAGCCAAAATGAAAATCGTGCATCTGGACCGTCTTGCCCCGTATTACGCCCAGGGAGAATTGACTACAAATGGCGACACATCTTTTCGGGGCGAAAAGAACTGAGGTGGGGGCAGTGTTGCATGTACAAATAATTCTGCGAGCTACTGTCGCAATTGTTTTCACAACCAATAAGAACATCAACGAAATGAATTTCCTCGAAACGACGAGAACCCTTTGGGCATCAACATCTGAAAGTGAGTCACTGCTCCATTCATTACGCTGCTGGAATGTTCCCGCTAATTCACCAATGTACGAGAACTGAGTTAAATGATTAGAGACCCTATATAAAGGCGAGCTGAATGAATGCGGGGGTATCATTCATTCGACCGCGATAAGAACTGCGATTGTGTGTGGAAGCGATATTGTTCGAGTAATAGAAAAGTGATTGTGAAGTGATCTTAGAAGACAATTACGATCGAAATTTATGGACAAGTAAAAATTAGATTTTAAAAGTGAAAATTAAAATTGTGAAATAGACCAAATAAGTGATTGTGCATTTTTAAGTAATTTGATAAACTCTTTTAATTTAACTTAGTAGACATTGCGTTTTCACTTCCCCAGCACATTAAAATTATTGGCCGCGAACCATAACACGCGACAATATATGTATATATATATATATATATATATATATATATATATATATATATATATATATATATATATATATATATATGTCTAAATATATATATATATACATAAATATATATATAAAAATATATATATACATATATATATATATATATATATATATATATAAATATGTATGTATATATATATATATATATCTATATATATATATATATATATATATATATATATATATCTATATATATATAAATATGTATGTGTATATATATATATATATATATGTATGTATATATATATATATATATATATATATATATATATATATATATATATATATATGTATGTATATATATATATATATATATATATATATATAGATATATATATATATATATATATATATATATATATATATATATATATATATATATATAAATATGTATACATATATATATATATATATATATATATATATATATATATGTATGTATATATATATATATATATATATATATATATATACATTTATACATATATTGATATATATTTATATATATATATATATATATATATATATATATATATATATATATATATAAATATATATATATAAATATATATATATATATATATATATATATATATATATATATATATATATATATATATATATGTATATATATATATATATATTTATATATATATATATATATTTCATTTCTTGCAGTCGCTTTGCAGGTGCCCCTTTTCTCCGCAATCCCAGCATCTAGGCGCACCATTCACCTGCGGCTCTCGCTCATTTTCCACGCGCTTACACCTGCACTCGTCTGCCACTACTTCACGGACCCGGGCAGTGGTACGAGTTGCATTTATTGCTGCCTCTAAGTTCAGACTATAAACCAATGCGTCCTTAACCGTTTGCTTTTGAGCTAGACGCACGGGTTGTTGCAGTTCCTGGTTCTTTAACGCGCTGATGAATGCTTCTGTTGCTGCGTCATCTCGATGTTCTGGGTCGTAAGCTGGATAAGCTAAAAGTGCCAGGCGCTCAATGTCTTGGGCTAGCTGCTGTAAGGTTTCGCCAGACTTTTGCATCCGATGCCGTAGCTGTGCCCGGTAAATCTGCTTCAAATGGGCGCTTCCAAAACGCATGTTGAGCACATTCAATATAGCAGTCGGGTTTGAGTGTAAATCAACGGGGATAGTCTGCAAAAGCTCGGCAGCTGGGCCTCTTAGAGCAAGAATTAATGCAGTTGCTCTTCTTGCTCATTCCACTGATTTGTCCTAGCGGCGGCTTCAAACTGGATTTTATAAATACTCCAGACCGTTTGCCCGTCGAATATTGGTACTTGCACATTTCTAGATGAGCTTTGCGCTGCGGTTATAAGTGGGGCTGGTGAGGCGGTTACTACTGCCTTCGCTGCCTCCAAGTCCTTTTTCACTTTTTCCATCTCATGGTTGATTCTCTCCTCGACCTGGCCGATCTCAAGGTTGATTCTCTCCTCGACCTGGTATACCTTTTCCTCGACGCATTTAATTTGGCTCTTGAGACTACTGAGCTCCGCTTTTATTTCGGTTGACTGTTTTTCCAGCTTCTGTGTGATGTCTGCCTTGATTTCGAACGCTTGTTGGTCTAGCTTCACTGATTGTTCATTTAGCTTCACAGCTAGACTGGATGTCTGTTCATTTAGCTGCGCTGATTGTTCATTTAGCTTCACAGCTAAACTGGATGTCTGTTCATATAGCTGCGCTGATTGTTCATCAAGCTTCGTAGTTAAATAGGACGACTGTTCATTGAGCTTCGCAGTTAAATTGGATGACTATTGTCGCTGCTCTTGCTGCATCAGCATCAACATTTGCATCAGCGCATTTTCTGGTTCCTTTGGTTTTGGTGTTTCGGCTTCACCACCTTCTGCAATTTTTTCTGCATCTGTAGGCTCACCCGAATCTCGATTCCCGCCTTCCGACTCGATCGCGTCACGCAAGCGTGCAATCAGTATGGCCTTTGTACCTTGTGTGGCCAGATTCCGCTGTTTCAACTCCTCCTTGAGCTCCGATATGGTCAATTGATCAATTTTTAGATGAAAGTTTCCTGGCATTTTTATTATTTCCACGTTATATTTCACAATTGTGCAGTTTAAAAACGTTTAAATGTTTTCACTTTTTGAAATGTTCTATCCCACTTCTGACACCATTGTCGCATGTTATGGTTCGCGGCCAATAATTTCAATGTTCCGGGAAAGTGAAAACGCAATGTCTTTTAAATTAAATTAAAAGAGTTTATTAAATTACTTAAAAATGCACAATCACTTATTTGGTCTATTTCACAATTTTAAGTTTATCTTTTAAAATCTAATTTCCACTTGTCCATAAATTTCTATCGCAATTGTCTTCTAAGATCACTTCACAATCACTTTTCTATTACTCGAACAATATCGCTTCCACACACTATCGCAGTTCTTATCGCGGTCGAATGAATGACCCCCCCCATTCATTCAGCTCGCCTTTATATAGGGTCTCTAATCATTCAACTCAGCTCTCGTACATTGGTGAATTAGCGGGAACATTCCAGCAGCGTAATGAATGGAGCAGTGACTCACTTTCAGATGTTGATGCTCAAAGGGTTCTCGTGGTTTCGAGTAAATTCATTTTGTTGATGTTCTTATTGGTTGTGAAAACAATTGCAACAGTAGCCCTTGTACATGTAACAATATATATATATATATATATATATATATATATATATATATATATATATATATATATATATATATATATATATATATATATATATATATATATATATATATATATATATATATATATATATATATATATATATATATATATATATATATATATATATAGATATATATATATATATATATATATATATATATATATATATATATATATATATATACACTACCGGTCAAAAGTTTGAGACCACTATGAAAAAATATAAGAAAACAAATAAAAGTCAAGATATTTAAAACTTTATGGAAAACTGGATTAATTATCATTTTGCACGCAAGATTTAAAACTAAAAAAATAGACGAAGTCTTGACGAAGACAGTATTCTTAACAAAATACACACAAGAGAGTTTAAACAGATTTTTCGTCGAAATATCCTCCTTTGCACTTAATGACTTCTTTTACTAATATAGGCATGCGAGCAATTAATTTAACTATAGTCTCTTGCGAGCTTTCCTCCAACGCATTCCACATGGCCTGCTGTGAAGATGGACACTGTTCCCGAACGTTTCGATCGAGCTCTTCCCACAAAAGTTCAATGGGATTAAGAGCGGGGCTTTGAGGTGGCCAGGTCATGTTTTCTAATACTTTTTCCGACTGTTTTTTATCTAAATAGCTTCTACATAATTTTGAACTATGTTCTGGATCATTGTCCTGTTGGAAAATAAATCCACGGCCGATTAACTTTATTCCGGAGGGAATGGCGTTTTTCTCCAAAATTTCTTTATATTGCTCCTTTTTCATTATGCCTTTGATTTGGACTAGATTTCCAATCCCAAAGCCAGAGAAACAACCCCAGACCATAACAGATCCACCACCATGCTTGACAGTCGGCACTACACACTGCGGCATCATCTTTTCTTCGGCGGAGCGTCGGACAAAAATTCTTCTTTTTGACCCGAACACTTCAAATTTTGATTCGTCACTCCAAAGAACTTTTCTGAAGCCTTCTTCGGTCCAGTCTCGATGGGTTAAGGCCCATTGCATCCGTTTCTTTTTATTCTGCGGTTTTAACAGAGGTTTCCGCACAGCAACGCGGCCAAACAACTTGGCGTCTCGCAATCGTCTTTGCTTTGTAGACACTGACACAAGTTTTTCCCGAGATTTGTTGACATCTACACGAATTTCTGGGGCTGTCAGACGTCTATTTCGCTTGCTGGTCACCACAGTAAATTTGTCTTCACTAGAA
>OZ017738.1:204529275-204561775 GCA_963969285.1 Odontomyia ornata
ATATATATATATATATATATATATATTTATATATATATATATATATATATATATATATATATATATATATATATATATATATATATATATATATATATATTTATATATATATGTATATATATATGTGTATATATATGCTTAAAAATATGAATCAAAATGCCTTATTAGTGGTGCATCTCGAAACATCTGACTCGAAGGTTCAGAAATCATTTGTGTTTATGTTTTTCTTAAGTACATCGAAGAAGATACTCTTACCGAAACTTGTGTTGCCGTGTAGGAATTTGATCTAGGCCGGTGACTATAGAAAACAGCACGCCATTTTCGTTTCATTTGAGCGACCACTTCGCCGTTGCAGAAGCAAAATAATGTAGCAACACAAAGACCCTGCAATTCAGAAATTGGCTTATTATTTTGTTTGAAATGCTTCGCTGTGAAAAAATCAGTGTGTTAAATATAATTTTTGTTTGTTTTGGTATTTATTTTTAGCTTTGCAATAACATGATAAAAACATTATACTTTAAGACAACTGTTAAATATGTACCTGCTTTTACATGTATGTATATATCTGTGTCCAAAAAATAAGGTGACTGCGCGCGTCGAAGGATTTGGAGAATGACATTTTTGTCTAGGTTGGTAGTGCTGTCAGTGAAATCTATGACAAATTTACATGTCAAAAATTCATTAGTGTTTGAGATACGCGTCGTTTTATGAGCTGCTCAAAGTGAGTTTTTCGTTTTTTGCGATGTCGAAATTTGTTGAATTTGCATTAAATTTTGTTTGCGGGGTCAATTTTCTGCTGCGGATACGTTGTTGATGGTGCAGAAAGCCTTTGGTGATCATGCTTTGTCTGAAAAAAATGTATAGTGGGTTCCAAGCCGGCCGTGAACGTCTCGAAGACAAAGAGCGTCCTGGGCGACCATCAACCTCTTCTCTTCTTCGATTATCGTGGTGTTGTGCACTATGAATTCCTCCCGCCGGGCCAACAGTCAACAAGGAATATTAATTGAACGTTACGCGTCGTTTGCGGAGCGTTATCCACCTAAAAAGGCCGGAATTGTGGAAAGACAATTCTTGGTTTTTACACCACAATAATGCACCATCCCATACTGCACTCGTAATTCGTGATCATGGCGCCAAAAACTCGACCCATATCGTTCCGCAACCACGGTGTTCACCTGATCTAGTGCCGCGCGACTTCTGGCTGCTCAGCAAGCTCAAAAGACCACTCCGGCGACACCTTTTTGATACGATAGTGGAGATTCAAGCTGCAGCGAAGAGGGAACTGAAGGCCATCCCGGAAACGATGCGTATCTCAAACACTAATGAATATTTTGATATGTAAATTTAACACAGATGTCACTGACAGTACTACCAACCTAAAAAAATAATAACTCTCCAAATCCTTCGATGCGCTCAGTTTAAATTCAAATGTCACTTTATGTATATATATATATATATATATATATATATATATATATATATATATATAGATAAATATATATATATAATATATATATATATATATATATATATATATATATATATATATATATATATATATATATATATATATATATATATATATATGATTTTCCAATAAGAGGTGTTATTTTGATATTAAAAGAAAAATGTTATTGTTGAATACAAGTGATCGGATGTTTATTTCATTATAAAGAAAAAGGTATGCCTTTCCTTTTCATGCAATTTCCCAGAACCAAATCGCAAAGTGGCTGCCCTATGTCCTCGATAGCCTCAGGAATTCCATCTTTGAGGTCTTGCATTCACGCTGTGCTGTTGGCGTTAAACCTTCTCTTTCACGTGGCCCCAAAGGAAGAAGTCACAAGGCGTTAAATCACAAGATCTATTCAAAATAACACCTCTTATTGGAAAACCCTACATATATATATATATATATATATATATATATATATATATATATATATATATATATATATATATATATATATATATATATAAACAAAGTGATATACATGCATTTCTACTGGATATTCCACAAATCAACGTCAAGCCATAGGCATAGTGACAGCAGTTATCAGAAAAATCTTGTATTAACTTTTCCTGAATTATTTTTCGGTGATGTAACCACAAAAAAACTCTTTTCTAAATAAAAGTTGAAAACAAAAAGATATATAAATACATCAGTTTCAAATAAAATGTTAGATCTTTGCCCAATATTGATTTAATAATAATTATATCACCCAATTTAAGCCGACTGTTCTCTAAAAAATCATTTACGATACTTTGACAAATGAATTTAAAAGTGAGCGCATTCAGTTTGAATCCCAAAATAGTATGAAATTATAAATATATTTCTTCACAAGTGGAATTGTGGAATATACCAACATGCATCTCATTTATGGAGAATCCTTTTGTGACGCTAATGCTGCAGCTAGAAGTATCATGAGAGATACCCAAGCGCCGAGTGTCATCCCGATCATTGAGTATTTATGAATGTGCATCGGCCATTGGCAGAGGGTCGATTCCCTTGCATATGGTTAGGGAGGAAAGACGCATCATGCCCTAGGAGGACAAGCCTTCTAAGCAAGTGAATAGGACCGTAGTATCTCAGTACATGGAATTGAAGAGTGCACTGGAGTACCCAAAAGTACCGGACATCATTTTTTAACAAAGCATCACTTTCACTCATACCATGTACAACGAGTACAAAAGTTTGCTACAAGAAACCAAAGAGAGTGCGATTTTCTCGAAAACGTTGCAGGGGTACAGAGAGGATCCATGATTCTTTGAAAAAAATCGGTGGTCTGATGAATCAACATTTAAAGAGGCTGGTTACGTAAACCTTCACAATTTGTCCGAATGGTAAGTGCAAAGTCCACATTTGATGCAGAATTACAGAACACAGTACCAGTTTAAAGTAAACATGCTGACAGGAGCTATAAATATGTAGTAGAGTTATTGGTCCTTTCAAGCTACTAGAGAACTTAAAGGCCCAGCTTTTTTGGAGCTCCATAAAATGAACAAATTACTTGATAATCGATGGGACCGTTTTACCATGGAAGCCCCTTGATCTCTTTCACTCGCATTGTGGAAATGGCGAGCACTTATGCTTTGAAAATAGTAGTACCTAAAAAACATGCATGAAGTTGTTTGATGAGTGTTATACTTTTTATGTATTCAGACTAAATGCGCCATTTTGAAAGTCACTTGCAAAAAAACTGTAGTACATTTTTATAGCATAGTCCGTTAAAGTTGGGTAATGTGATTATTCGGAATCAAATGTTGGGAAAAATCTAACATTTCGTATAAAGCTGAAACAATTATGCTTGAATTTTAAACTGTCGATTACATAAGGGTTAGTCATCATAATGTTAAAGAAAAACATCGAAGAAAATTTAATATTTGTAGTCACAAAACTTGAAAAACCACCACGGGGTGTCTTTTTTCCCGAATTATCCCTTGATACTTTTCTGATAACTGTCACAGCTTGGCCTCTCATTCGTTACCAACTTGATGTTGGTTTCCACGGGACACTGTATTTACATATTTATATAGGATCAGCTTATCCCTTCGACTAAAGAAACCACTCGGGTTTAGATCAAACTTAAAATGATTTCATTTGCGAAATTATTAATTAGACAAACAGAAGTCATCTTTGTATGGTCTCAAATATTTAACTGCTAATTTTAAACTCGGTCCTTCCTGAGTCCCAACAATAGCTACCATATCATCTCCTCGATAATCACTTGCGTATTTTCTTTTGTTGCTAAAAAGATGTCGGTTCTCCTCTTGAATTTTTTCGATACTATCCATGGCTAAAACCAAATTTTGTAGCGGTTTTCGACCAGCTTGCAAATATTTTGATTTTTACGAATATGCGCATGGGTTCCAAAAAGGAAATTAAATGGCATCGTATCGATGCTTCTGTGGAGAGTTGTGTATAGCTGAGCCGTGCTCAGATATTTGTGCCATGCATGAGCATACAAATTACCCGCTCCACTTGACCATTCCCTCTCGGGATTCCTATCTTAATTAGCACATGTTGAATCTTTTCGTTGTTGTATTTTTTTTTTGTGGTAGGGAGGTGAAGGCATTTACGCCCGCCGAGTCTGGCAGTGTGGGACTCCCATGGAGGATACCCTTGGACTACCCACTAAACACCTCCCCTGTCAATCTGAGAACCTAGCCTGGAACCGTTTGACACATTACTTCGGGCCAGGTCTCGTTTTGTTACGCCGTGGGGCACCTTTAAGCTGGGGAGTCCCTTTCCTAGCGGGAGGGGAGAGGGGAAGAGGAAATGCTAGAAGAGCGATCCCCCAGCCCCAGCACCTCCGGCTGCTGCGAGTCCCTTTTATCTTTTAGGACTGCCCGAGCATAATGTGCCACCTGGTTCCATTTTTCAACTGATTCGAGCATAACCGCAACTATATTATCCGGGGTGAGCTCTCCCGTCTCCCTGTAGAGTTTTCTTCGCAGCCTGGCCCATTTGGTACACGCAAAAATGTGTGACAGGCATTGTCCTCCTCTCCTGGGCAAAACTGACAATCGGGAGACCGTGACTTACCGATCTTGTGCAGGTAAGACTGAAAACACCTGTGCCCGCTCAAAAACTGGGTCAGATAGAAGTCAGTCTCACCATGCCTTCGATTTAGCCACGGTCTCACACCCGGGATGAGGCGCGCAGTCCACCTTCCCTTCGTGCAATTCCTCCAAGACTGCTGCCAATCGTTGAGCGAGCGTGGTCTCTCCTCGCGGAAAAACCATCTCCCTCGCATCCTCGTTTCGGCGCAGGTAAATAGCGTGGCGCTCTCTAGCAAGGAGGGCGACAGGTATCACGCCTGCAATCACTCTCACCACCGAGTCGGAGACTGTTGGATACGAAGATGCAATTCTCAGTGCTCCTCTTCTCTGTACCTGTGCCAATCGTTTTCGGTATACCTCCTTGCTGAGAGCGTCGCCCCATACCTCTGCTCCGTACAGTAGCACTGACCCTACAGCACTCATCAAGAGGCGTCTTCATGATGGGCTGGGTCCCCCTACGTTGGCCATAAGTCGACTCAGGGCCGATATTCCCGAAGCAGCCTTCTCAGCCATTGCCCTGATTTGCTCAGAGAAACTCATCTTCGAGTCGATCAGTAGCCCCAAGTACTTCACCGCTGGCTTCAATTCGATTTGTATATCTCCAATACTGATCATCCTTACTCTAGGGATTCTCGTTTTTGTCAAGATGACCACTTCGGTTTTCTCCAGTGCTAAACTGAGCCCGCGAGCAGTCATCCAGTCCCTCACTCGGCACATTAGCATACCTAGCCTAAGTTGCGCTTGTTCAACGGTGCGTCCGGCGACCAGAGCCGCAACATCATCCGCATAGCCGACCAAGCGCGACTCATCTGGCATCTCAAGTCTCAGTAGCCCGTCGTAAGATACGTTCCACAGGTCCGGACCAAGGATAGATCCCTGGGCAACACCCGATGTAATTTCCATCCTTCGTTGGCCCTGTGTCGTGTGGTAGAGTAGGCTTTGGTCCTTTTGGTAGTGCCTCAAAAGCCGCATTAGATATTCTGGAACTTGAAAAGAGTTTTCCAGCGTATCCAGAATATCCACCCATCTAGCGGAGTTGAAGGCATTCCTGACGTCGAGTGTCACCAACAGGACGATCCGTCGCTTGGTGCGACTATATGCCTCTGCCTTTTGGACCGCATTCACCACCTCTGCAATCGCATCAATGGTAGAACGTCCTGCTCTAAAGCCGTACTGCCGAGGAGATAGGTCCCCAGTCTTCCCTTGATGAGTTTCTCTAGCACTTTGCCAGCCGTGTCTAGCATGCATAACTGGCGGTATACAGACGGCGATTCGGGATTTCCCTTCCCCTTGCTGACCAGCACGAGCCTCGCCACCTTCCATCGTACTGGGAAAACCCCGCCCCGTAGGCAAGCGTTGAATGTGCTGAGCAGCAAGTCAGGACAATGGTGATAGACAAGCTGCAAAACCTCAGCTGGAACACCATCTGGACCTGGAGCCTTCCTCGCTTTCAGGGAGAGGACTGCCTCCTCCAGTTCCAGCTGTGTGAAGAGTGGGCACTCGACTGCTGTTTCACCATGGACAGCGTCAACACGGACGGGATGGGTGGGGAAGAGTCCCCGCACTATCGCGTCCATCTTTTCCGCGTCATGTATACAAAGCTTCCGTAGGGCACCAAGTTTCCCCATGACCAGCTTGTAGCCAAGGCCCCACGGATCCCTATTTACATCGTCCACGAGGTCTTGCCAGCATCGGGCCTTGCTCTTGTTAATAAGCCTGCGAAGATATTTCCTGCCGGACCTGTATGCTGCTAGCCTAGTGTCTGCCTCCTCCCGTGTTTGCGCCCGCTGGGCCTTTCGCCGAAGTTTGTGACACTCGCTTCTTTATTCGGCGATCTCGTTTGACCACCAGTATACTGGAGGCTTACCGTGTCGGGGTCTCCGACGGGGCATGGAAGACTAGCAAGCAGCTATGATGGTACTCATAGTTGAGTTCACCAAGTCCTTGGCTGTAGGCCCTCCACTCCCTAGCGGAGCTTCCAGCAACGGTGCGCCTGCCATAAGCGCTTCAGCGAACCTCTCAACGTCCATCCTCCCAGTCCTCCATCCGAGGATTGAAGTTTGGGCATATGCACGCAGAGTGGCACTGTCGTGAATCTCAACCGCTATATACTGGTGATCACTAGCCGAGTAGTCCTCTAGTACTCGCCAGTTGTGTACTCTAGGTACCAGAGACTCCGAAGCGAGTGTCACATCGGGTATGGTTCCTACGCAACCCCAGCGGCGGAAAGTAGGGGTGTTACCAGTATTTAGGACAAAAAGCGCTGTTCTGGCCACCATGTCCAAGATTTGCTTTCCCCTTTGGTCGGATTGTGGCATACACCATTCAATGGCTCTAGCGTTGAAGTCTCCCCCGACCAGCATGTGGCCCTCTGTGTTCGAGACAGCGTCCTCCAGGGCATCGAGTTTGGTTCGAAAAGATCGCATTGCCTCGTTAGGCGTCAGATAAACACTGAAATATGTTATCCCTGAACACCGCACCCACACAAAACCATCCCCGCGTCCATGGCCCTGCACATAGAGGCGGGCGCTGTCTCGAACCCAGATGGCCGAGGTACTAGATTTGTCAGGTTACCACGCTTGCGAGTCCTTGTTATGATGTTGCTCGCTCAGCAACAGGAGGTCAGCTTTCTTATCCCTCGCAAACTGCTCAAGTAGGTCCTGGGCGTTTGTGCTTCGGTGCAAATTGACCTGTAAGATACGGATCATTTGAGTATCGATTTGGCTTAAGTTAGGGCCTCCTTGAAAACCCAGCATCTCCCTGTCCCCGGCTCATGTTTGAGGTCGCCGGGTGCTAGCTTAACATCCTTGCAAAGAATGCATTTTACCTCGTTCGTGCACTCCTTCCTTTTGTGCCCCGTTTCACCACATTTGTAGTACAGAGATCTCCTGTCGGGTCCCCTACAGCCATACGCGGTGTGTCCGTATTCGAAGCATCTGAAGCAGCGGATAGGGATCGCTCTTCTCCGTATCCTGCAGATCACCCAACCTATCTTAATTTTGCCCTTCGCCAGGATTTGCTGAGCGTCTTTATCAGCTAGTTCGATAATAGCCATGCGTTGCCCCCTTGTGTTTTCACGTGTCAATCTTGCCTTGACTTCACTTAAGCTGGGGAACTCCCTCCTAATGGCATCCTCTACTTCAGCTTTGTCCGTGACGCAGTCGAGGTCCCTGATTTCCAGGGTGGCCATTGGTTCGAGCGAGGCAACCGTTGCCGCATCTCCAAGAACCTTTTGCACCACGTCACGGAATGCATCTTTGTTTGTGGCCTCTGGCCCGAATCCCACCAGCAGGCCACCGGTCCGGGTTGGTCGAACTGCTTTGATGGCAGTTTTGGTGTCGTCTGGCTTGACCGCTCCTTTAATTTCACGGAGGACATCTGCGTAGGTTCGGCCCTTAGTGGGTTTAATAAGCAGTGCCTCTCGCAAGGGTTTGCTTTTTGTTTTCTGCGGTATATCGGGGGGTTCTTTGTTCTTTTCGTGGTTGAGCTCTTTGTCTGTTTTTTCTAGGAGTAGCTTTTTGACCGCTTTTTTCGCTGCCTTGTTTCGCACCACATGAAACTCCTCGCCTGGAGTGTAAACTTCGTTAAGGTCTCGTCCTTCCTCCTTTTCTCACGGTCGCCTTCAATTGGGCTACTGGCCATTCTTTTGCTGCTGCTAGGACCCACTGATGACTCGAGGGAGAGCGTGTCTTTTTGGTGCTTTTCGGTTGCAAGCCACCTCCGCCTGTAGTGCGTTATGCGGCCAAAAAGCTCCTCCAGTTCAAGAATGCCATTCTTGACACTCTTGCCTATGTTTTTCTGCACTTCGCAGGCAGCCCTCAGTTGTTTGACGATAGTCCCCGCTTTCCGAGTAAGCCGCTCCTCTTCGGCGTGGTCAAGGGCGATTGTGTCATTTGGCGCCACCTCTTGGGAGAGGCCCCCGTTTCCTAGCCCTTTTGCTTCTATCACTTGCGTCGCGTTTGAAGTGGCGTCGGCCAACGGCAAAACTTCTCCCTTCGTTGTTGCATTACGCCTCATGTGAAGGCAGTGCCATGATCAGGTACAATTCTTCTTGGATTTCCAAACGTCACGGACGCTTAGTAAGCCGATGCAGCACTTCAGCCCTCGTTATAGATTTGGTTGCGTGGAACCATGTAAATTTTAAACGCTGTCAATAAAAACAAGGATAAGTCAGTAACTTTTCCTTGTCATCGCCAAAGGTCCAAAATGATCGACGTAAAAAGTATCCAACGGGTATGCAACTAGTACGGTTGCGAATCACCTTCTCGACTTTGGCACAAAGATTTAGACACAAATGCTTGGACTTCTTCGTGAGAGCCTTCGTTTTCCCCACCGAGAAATGACCTCTCTCGTATCCATTTTGATAACTTGCGTCTATAATTAAATATTTTGCGTTTTATTTGCAATTTCCGGGTACTTTTTTGCCCATATATATATATATATATATATATATATATATATATATATATATATATATATATATATATATATAAACATTAATATACAGTATATATATATATATATATATATATATATATATATATATATATATATAAGTATATATATATATATATATATATATATATATATATAAACATTAATATACAGTATATACAGTATATATATATATATATATATATATATATATATATATATATATATATATATATATATATATATATATATATATAAGTATATATATATATATATATATATATAGATATGTATATATATCTATATATATATACGAGTATATACATATATATATATATATATATAAAAATATATATATATATTCTTACATGTACAAATAATTCTGCGAGCTACTGTCGCAATTGTTTTCACAACAATGAAGAACACGAATTTACTCGAAACCACGAGAACCCAACAAGCATGATCAACATCTGCAAGTGACGTCACTCCATTCATTAATTTGCTCGAATCTACCAGGTACCTCTCGGTAGAACATTCGCCAATGTACGAGAAATGGGTGAATAGGTAGAGACCCTATATAAAGGCGAGCTGAATGAATTGGGGGACCATTCATTCGACCGCGATAAGAACTGCGATAGTGTGTTTCGTAATTGTGAAGTGATTTAGAAGACAATTGCGATAAAAAATTTATGGACAAGTGTTAGATTTTTTAATAGTGAAAATTAAAATTAGTGAAAGTGTTAAACTGATTATTGTGCATTTTTGGTAATTAAATAAACTCTTTTAACTTAAATTAAAAGACATTGCGTTTTCACTTTCCCGGAACGTTAAAATTATTGGCCGCAAGCCAAAATACGCGACAGTGGTGTCGAGAAGTGAGATTAAAATTTTGAAAGTGAAAATTTGAACATTTTTATAGTGCACAATGGTAAAATTTAAAGAAACATTGAAAATGCCACGAAGCCTAAACTTAAAAATTGATTAATTGACCCTTTCGGAGCTTAAGGAAGAGTTGGAACAGCGAAACCTGGCTACGCAAGGTACAAAGGCCACACTAATTGCACGCTTGCGTGACGCAATTGAATCGGAAGGCGCGTATCTGGATTCGGGTGAGCCCTCAGATGCAGAAAAAGGCGCAGAAGGTGGTGAAGCAGAAACACCAAAACCAAAGGAACCAGAAAATGCGCTGATGCAAATGTTAATGCTGATGCAGCAAGAGCTGCGACAACAGTCATCTAATTTAACTGCGAAGCTAGATGAACAATCAGCGAAGCTTAATGAACAATCAGCGAAGCTAGATCAACAAGCGATCGAAATCAAGGCAGATTTTCAAACGCAGTCCACCGAAATAAAAGCGGAGCTCAGTAGTCTTAACAAACAAATTAAAGGTGTCGAGGAAAAGGTTGACCAGGTCGAGGAAAAGGTTTACCAGGTCGAGGAAAAGGTCAGCCAGGTCGAGGAAAAGGTCAGCCAGGTCGAAGAGAGAATGAACCATGAGATGGAAAAAATGAAAAGGAATTGGAATCTGCGAAGGCAGTAGCAACCACTTCACCAGCCCCGCTTATAACCGCAGCGCAAAGCACATCCAGAAATGTGCAAGCACCAATATTCGATGGGGAAACGGTCTGGAGTATTTACAAGACCCAGTTTGAAGCTGCCGCAAGAGCAAATCACTGGAATGAACAGGACCAAGCAACTGCGCTGATTCTTGCTCTAAAAGGCCCAGCTGCCGAGCTTTTGCAGACGATCCCCGATGAATTACACTCAAACCCGAATGCTATAATGAATGCGCTCCACATGCGTTATGGAGACGATCATCTAAAGCAGATTTATCGGTCACAGCTGAGGCATCGGATGCAGAAGTCTGGTGAAACCCTACAGCAGCTAGCCCAAGACATTGAGCGACTGTCACTTTTGGCTTACCCAGCCTACGACCCAGAACATCGAGATGATGCAGCGACAGAAGCATTCATCAGTGCACCAAAGGACCCGGAATCGCAACAAGCCGTGCGTTTAGCTCAAAAGCAAACGGTTAAGGCCGCATTGGCTTGCAGTCTGAACTTCCAGGCAGCGAAAAATGTGACTCGTACCACTGCCCGGGTTCGTGAGGTAGTGACAGACGAGTGCAGGTGTGAGCGCGTCGAAATTGAGCGAGACCCGCATGCAAATGGTGCGCCTAGATGCTGAAATCGCGGAGAGAAGGGGCACCTATAAAGAGACTGCAAGAAGCAAAGAAAACCGAGCTATTGTCCAGGGTGTGCAGCTAGAAGGAGATTCAGACCGAGTCAGGAGCCCAGAATGGAAGCCCTTCAAACAGAGGGGTCGGGAAACATGTAAGAGCCAACTTCGTGGGGCAGAGGTTGGCTAGGAGGATCGACGTCCACAGCACCACCATCACCGTGTCAAGACTACATCGTGGAGAAGCGGACTTATGCCTTCCTGGTCAAGTTAACGGAGAAAACTGCACCATAACAATCGACACTGGTGCAACCCGATCGATTATCCGACAAGACCTAGTTGGACAGCAACAACATCACAAGGGCAGAATTTTCTCATTACGGACAGCTACGGGAGAAACTGCACCTGTTCATGGAGAGGTCAACCTCCAGATACAGTTGGGAGACCTTGTGTTCCAACACAATTTTCTGGTTGCGAATATTATGGATGACTGCATTCTCGGAATGAATTTTCTGCGACCACATGGAATCACGTTGGATTTGGGCAAACGTGTATTGAAATGGCAGAATGTCGAAGTACTGATGGAGGATCCCAGCGTCCAAATTCCCAAGATGAATGTAGTGGTATGTACTGACACTGATGTACCGAATTCTTCCGAAAGCATTGTATGGGCCAAGCTTGATGGTGATTCTGGAGACCACCGATCTTATCTGATAGAGCCAACGAAGACGTCCGCATTGCGCAGTTTGATTGTAGGACGAAGCCTTGTAAGATCTTTAAGGAACGGATATGTGCCGGTTAGAGTCCTCAACACCGCAGACTCAACCACGAGCATCAAAGCGGGAGAAGTCATCAGCAGCTGCCAGCCTGTTTCCACCATCACCTCTTTGGAAGCTACTCACGACCATCATTGCAAAAGGAGGCAAGACACAGACAAAGCCCGGGAATCAACGTCTGCAATATTTAAGCAAGTCAAATTGCCAGTGCAGCTATTCAAACGAGCCTCTGATCTGGTCACCTAGTACAGTGACATCTTCTCAACAAGCCCGGATGACCAAGGCCGAACGAGTCTCGTAACTCACGTCATAGATACACAGGGAGCCAAGCCGATTCGACAAGCACCCAGACGCCTCCCTATAGCCAAACAAGGAGAAGTGAGCGCGCTGATCTCGGACGTGGAAAAACAAGGCGTTATTGAACCTTCTGTCAGTCCATGGGCCGCGCCTGTAGTTCTAGTAAAGAAAAAGGATGGTAGCACTCGTTTTTGTGTCGACTGTAGGCAGCTTAACGACGTCACTAAGAAAGATAGTTACCCGCTCCCACGCATCGATGACATCATGGACACTTTAGCCGACGCAAAATGGTTTTCTACACTCGATCTCAAGAGTGGCTACTGGCAGGTAGAAATCAACAAGAAGGACCGAGAGAAGACCGCATTTTCAGTTGGGACCGGATTGTGGCAGTTTGTGGTGATGCCATTTGGGCTTTGCAATGCTCCAGCCACTTTCGAACGCTTGATGGAATACGTGCTACGTGGTCTAACCTGGAAAACCTGCTTGGTGTACCTAGATGACATCATCGTCATCGGGAGAACGTTCGAAGAGCATGCGCGGAACTTAGAAGAGGTTTTCTCCAGACTGCGACTGGCAAATTTGAAACTTAGTCTCGACAAGTGTACCCTTTTCGCAGCTGAAGTAAAATACCTGGGACACGTCGTATCAGCAGAAGGGGTCAAAACAGACCCTGAGAAAATTGGAGCGATGAAGAGCTGGCCAACACCAAACAACAAGCGCCAACTACGAAGTTTCCTGGGTCTGGCAACCTACTATCGAAGATTCGTCAAAGACTTTGCCAAAATAGCTAAGTGTCTCCATCAGCTAACCGAGAAAAATCGTCCGTATGTCTGGAACGAACAATGCCAGACAGCCTTTGAGACCCTGAAGGAAAAGCTGTGTGAATCACCCGTGCTGGCGTATCCGAAACCCGGAAAAATGTTTGTAGTTGACACTGATGCAAGCAACGGCGGTATTGGAGCTGTACTCTCCCAGCAGATCAATGGCGAAGAAAGAGTCCTCTCGTGTTACAGTCGAGTTCTTTCAAAAAGTGAGAGGAACTACTGTGTGACCAGGAAGGAGCTATTGGCTATAATAGAGGCCACCAAGCAGTTCCACAAATACCTATATGGCCAGAAAATTGTTCTTCGAACGGACCATGCATCGTTGAGATGGCTACTTAACTTCAAAAACCCCGAGGGACAAGTTTCGAGATGGGTCGAAGATTGCAGTCATACGACTACGAAATTGTTCATCGAAAGGGCGGAGTTCATGAAAATGCTGACGCCCTATCTCGTCGCCCATGTCCAGCGAACTGCAAGCATTGCCGACGGATTGAGGAAAAGGAACCGCCCGTTGATCTGCGACTGATAACGGCTGAATTCGATGAAGGTTGGTCACCGGAGGAGATTCGAAATGCCCAGTTAGTCGATGAAGACATCGGACCATTGCTCGTATGGAAGGAGACGACTGGGCGACCTGAGTGGAAGGACGTTTCAACGCATGGCGCAACCCTGAAAAGCTATTGGGCACAATGAAACTCCCTTCAGGTGGAGGGTGGTGTACCCAAGCGGAAATGGGAAACGGCGGATGGCAGCTTCTATAGGATGCAAACTATACTACCCAAAAGCCGAATCCACGATGTGGTAAAGGAAATGCATGGTGGATCCTCGGGAGGCCATCTTTGTGTTAACAAGACCTTAGCGAAGTTGCGGGAAAGGTTCTACTGGCTCCACGCTCGAGAAGACGTAGAGGACTGGTGTCGCAGATGCACAATTTGCGCTTCCGTCAAAGGCCCAAAGCGACGACTGAGAGGACAAATGCAAACCTATAACGTGGGGGTACCGTTTGAAAGGATTGCTGTTGACATCGCAGGACCCTTTCCCGAATCTGAATGGGGAAATTGATACACGCTGGTTGTAGCCGATTATTTCAGCAAGTGGCCCGAGGCCTACCCCATTCCCAACCAGGAAGCAACTACTGTAGCTGAACAGCTAGTGTTAAATTGGGTCAGTAGGTACGGCGTACCTGGCGAACTACATTCGGATCAAGGCCGAAACTTTGAGTCACTAGTTTTTGGCGAAATGTGCGAGCTGCTCGAAATACGGAAAACGAGGACAACACCGCTGCATCCCCAATCCGATGGAATGGTCGAACGTTTCAACGGCACTCTCAATAAACACCTGGCCAAAATGGTTGACGAGAATCAAAGGGACTGGGACCGACATATCCCACTATTTTTAATGGCGTAGAGAGCCGCTGAACATGCATCGACGGGACAGGCTCCAGCCAAAGTCATTTTTGAAAAGACTATTCGTTTGCCAGCCGATATAAAGTTCGGAACACCCCCTGAGAAACCCCAAACGGTCTCAGAGTACGCAAGTGATCTAAGACAACGGTTGAACCAGATACATCGGACAGCGCGAAAACACCTCGAATCGGCTACTGACCGCATGAAGACCAGGTATGATCTAAAGGCAAATTCTACTGGCTTCCAGCAAGATGACTTGGTGTGGCTTTATAACCCGCAACGGCGAAAGGGTAGGTCTCCAAAATTGCAACATAATTGGGAGGGACCATACCGAGTTACAAAGCGAATCAACGACGTCGTATACCGAATACAGGAACATCGTAAGCCGAGAGCTAAAATGAAAATCGTGCATCTGGACCGTCTTGCCCCATATTACACCCAGGGATAATTGACTACAAATAGCGACACATCTTTTCGGGGCGAAAAGAACTGAGGTGGGGGCAGTGTTGCATGTACAAATAATTCTGCGAGCTACTGTCGCAATTGTTTTCACAACAATGAAGAACACGAATTTACTCGAAACCACGAGAACCCAACAAGCATGATCAACATCTGCAAGTGACGTCACTCCATTCATTAATTTGCTCGAATCTACCAGGTACCTCTCGGTAGAACATTCGCCAATGTACGAGAAATGGGTGAATAGGTAGAGACCCTATATAAAGGCGAGCTGAATGAATTGGGGGACCATTCATTCGACCGCGATAAGAACTGCGATAGTGTGTTTCGTAATAGTGAAGTGATTTAGAAGACAATTGCGATAAGAAATTTATGGACAAGTGTTAGATTTTTTAATAGTGAAAATTAAAATTAGTGAAAGTGTTAAACTGATTATTGTGCATTTTTGGTAATTAAATAAACTCTTTTAACTTAAATTAAAAGACATTGCGTTTTCACTTTCCCGGAACGTTAAAATTATTGGCCGCGAGCCAAAACACGCGACAATATATATACATATATATGTATGTACAGGGTTATCCATTTCGTGGTAGGAAAGTGTAACCATGCCATTTGAGATCTGTCAAAATTAAATGTTACCAAAGCATGTTTTTTTAGTTGAAGGTTTGCCGTTTAGAAATACGGATCGCTCAACAGTCGAATAACGTGTTAAAATTATTAAATTTTACTATAACAAGTTGGATTAACAGACCTACGCTCATGTCAGAAGGGTTTTGTATTCAATTTTCAAAATGCAGTCACCAGATTGAATAAAGTCAAGAAGCATGTCAATGACGATTTTATTGGAGAAACTATGAAACTCGAAGATCATACTATTATTAACAAAGTTGAACGAATTTAGACTTCTGAGGTTTTTGTTATTGTTATACTCATAAATATCTCCCTTGATAATTATTTCAGATGTCCATTCGCAAGGGAGGAAACACATTTTTCATGTATTTCCCCCTGTGCCCCACTGAAGCAAAAACTGACAGTTTAAGAACTGTTTTGAAAAGCTCCCATGAAAACTTTCATTTCATACTCATATCGGCTACGTTTGATGAATTTTTTTCAGGGGCCACTCTCCTGTACTGCTATCATCGATAAATAGCCAATTTTTTCGAATCCTAGAGTTGTTACAAGGCCCTCTTGCTAGAAGCTCCCTCCCGCCTCCTTGACTTGTTTCACTTATGAGTATTAATTGTAGGTACTCATCTTCAGTCATTCATTAAATTGAATCAAGTGTTCAAAGCATGCACCTTAAACGTTGAAGTTGGGAAAAATAACTCAAAATTATTCAATCTTCGCATTTAAAACAGCCACTATTTTGTTTTACGATTACTGACACCACCAGCTGAACTGGTTCTCAAAGGTATTCATGACACCTATCATTCCTGAAATTTTCATGCCAATCCTAGCAAAACTGTAGTGTCTGAGTCGGTAAAAAGCGCATGTTGTTCCATAGCCATATGTTGCCATAGTAATACATGCAGCGCATATTGATCCATAGTAATACAGGAAAATTCAAACCGCTATTACTTCGCTAATTATGATTTGATCTTTATGAAACTTGCAGGGTTAATCAATCTCATAAATAGTCATCTGTGTACTGAATTTCATTGAGTTTTAGGGTACCGTTAAGATTTTATTCAAGAAAACATAAAATCGATAAATCATACTATTACTAACAAAGTTGAGTGAATTGCAACTTCTCACGTATTTGTTGTTGTTGTTGTACTCATCAAGGCCTACATTTTTGATTTAGTTCGGATTTTTCCGATGGAAGGTGTCCAATCGCGAGTGGGGGGAGGATACAAATTTTTCGTGTATTTCCCCCCCCTGTGCGCCCCTCGAAGCAAACTTTGCCAAACAAAGACCTGAAATTTTTTTTCGGGGGGTCACTCCCCTACATGGGGAGACCCCCCTTAAATACCTTATAAAATTTATTCGCAAATGAACTTTGAAGAGAGCATCACTTTACACCTACATACAAAATTTGATGCTTCTAGCTTAAGTAGTTTCCGAGAAAAACTGCTGTGACACACGGACGGACGGACGGACAGACGGGCAGAAAGGACGCGATTTTAGAAGGGTTTTGTAAAATTATTTTACCAAACCCTAAAAAGGGTGATTTTGCTGTATCAACATTTAGGGCTTCACGAGCCGATTACGGTCGACATAATCGACCTACACAGCAAACAATTTCGAACACAGTGAGAAAATTTGAAGAGACTGGATCGCTTATTGATATTGCAAGGCTTGTGCATCATCGCAACATTCGTTCTGCTGACAATATCGCTGTCATTGCTCAAAGTGTGGAAGAAGACCCGAGTTTGTCGATTCCTCGACGTGCTCAACATTTGGGCTTGTCTTACGGCACATTGTGGCAGATTTTGCATTTGGATTTGCATCTCCATCCATACAAAATCCAACTCACTCAAGAACTTAAGCCTCAAGACCATACACAACGCAGAATGTATGCGAATTGGGTGATTGAACAACAAGCCATTGATAACAATTTTTCGAACAAAATTTTCTTTAGTGATGAGGCTCATTTTTCGCTCAGTGGTTACGTAAATAAACAGAATTGCCATATATGGGCCTCTCAAAATCCTCAGGTGATCGCAGAAAAGCCTTTGCATCTGGAAAAAGTGACCGTTTGGTGTGCATTATGGGCTGGTGGTGTTATTGGCCCATATTTTTTTGAAAACGATCAATGAAGAGCCATTACAGTCAATTCTGATTACTATGGACGGATGTTAACCGATTATTTTTGGAGAGAAATTGAAGACTTTGATCTGGAAAACATGTAGTTCCAACAGGACGGAGCCACAAGCCACACAACACAGGCTAATCGAGCTCTTTTGCAAGAGAAATTTCCAGGACGCGTAATTTCGAGATTGAGTGATGTGAATTGGCCCGCAAGATCCTGCAATCAAACACCTTTGGATTTCTTTTTATGGGGCTGTGCGAAAGATCGTGTTTACGCGAACAATCCTCAAAATTTTAAGCAATTGAAAACCAATATTCGTGAAGTTATGGCCGAGATATTGCCGGAAATGTACCGAAACGTCATTGAAAATTACCTCAAAAGGATTGAAGCCTGTAAGAGGTCCCGTGGAGGATATTTGAATGATGTTGTATTTCACGTATAATGGCAAGGAATAAAAAATTTCGTTTCTATCTGAATATTTTATGTGTTTTTTTAGCTTGACTTTCCCAAGCGTAAAATGGATAACCCTATATATATATATATATATATATATATATATATATATATATATATATATATATATATATATATATATATATATATAGATACAGTGGAATTTCTATTACTCGAATGTTAAGGGAAAGGCAAAAAAATTCGAGTTAAAGAGTTTTCGACTAAGCAAGAACTTCGAGATACATATGACTTAACTGCTAAAATTTCGACTTACAGAGGCGCGATTTCTAAGTGTATTTTTCGATTTGTAGAGTCGAATTTGAATTACAATTCAACTTAAGTTTTATAGTATGTATATATATTTGTTACATATTATGTAATACAAATTACATATTAATGAAGTACACCGTACACTAAAAAAAATCCGTTATCTTCTTTTGATTTAAACTATTTACAGATTTTTTATCAATTATTTTTTCAAGCTCAAACAATGAACCGAATACATGATCCTCGATATCATCACATCTTTCAACATAAGCTCGTAGAGTGTTGATTGCAGCTCTGGCTTCTTTATTTGTTATTGGGGGTTCAAAACTTGTTGAATCAGTATGATCAACGTCATTTTCATTAACATCATCGTCATCCATATTCTGATTAACTGTGTCGATGATTTCAGCATCATTTAGCGTTCCAGTAGTAGCTAGCCCTTCATCACATACCACATAATCTTCAAATTGAACTTCTATATTCTGAAGTTTATTCCAGTCAGCCTCTACACTCACGTCCAGCACAAGGGGTTCTTCCGAAGCTTCTTCTTGTGGCAACGAAAATCCACAGCTTTTGAAGCAATTTGATATTGTAGTTTTAGATACACTTCTCCAAGCCTTGTCTATCATCCTAATTGCATGCAATACATTAATGGATAAAGCTGACTGTTGTTCCATATCTGTTATCAGTTTCCTAACAACTTCCTTTCTGTAAGCGGATTTGAAGTTTTTTATTATTCCTTGATCTAAGGGCTGTAGCTTAGATGTTGTATTGGGTGGAAAACATTAACTTTCACGGCTTTTAATGGCGGAATTATGTGGTGGGCTGTACAGTTGTCAATGAAGAGTAATAGTTTTCGTTTCTCCTTAATCATTTTCTTGTCGACTTTAATGAGCCATCCTTTGAATATATCAGCTGTCATCCATGCTTTCTTGTTAGCATCATAGTCTAGTGGTAGAGATTTACAACCAGAAAAACAACGAGGCTTTTTAGCCTTTCCTATAACTAATAGCTTAAGTTTTTCAGAGCCTGTCATGTTTGTTGCTAGCAATATTGTTAATTGCTCTTTACTGTGCTTACCGCCATGACATTTTTCATTTTTAAAAATAAGTGTTTTATCAGGTAAGCACTTGAAAAAAAGGCCAGTCTCGTCGGCATTAAAGACAACTTTTGGTTCATAAGCCTTCAATAAACTCTGCAACTCAATTATCCATTCATCACATATCTCGTTATTGACGCTTGCACTTTCGCGCAAACTTTCCTAAACACAAGTTCATGACACTTCTTGAAATTCACCAACCAACCGTTGCTGGCACGAAAAGAATTGTGTCCCAGTGATTTTGAAAATTCTTCTGCCTTTTCGCGTAAGATAGGCCCAGATACACTTATGTTTTTGTCCCGACACTGTTTGAAACAGGTGAGTAAGCATTCTTCTACATCAGGAAACTCAGCTAGACGCCGTCTTTTGCTAGACAAATTGCCACTTGATTCATACCTTTGCAATATTTTGGCTTCATTCTTAATTATTGTAGACAAAGTGCTTGCTGGCAATCCGTATGAGCTGCGACGTCTTTTTTTTTCATGCCTCTTTTTACCGCATTGATAACATCGCTTTTTTCACGTAATGTCAAAGTCTTTAGTTTCCGCTTTGTACTCATGTTGTTGCTAGTTAACAGCCAAAATAATACTGACGGACAAGCTCAAAAGTAATCGTGTCCTGTGTCGACACGATAACATAACGTAAACAAACATAACGTTCACAGCTGTGTTACTTAGAAAGTTTCATGAATGTATTCATTCATTGCACGTGTACAAGACAAAAACAATAGATTAGGAGCCTCGAACCCGAACATTCATTTTGGATTTTATTGCTATTATTTCGGGGAATTCCAAGTAAGACGTCATTAAATTTTACTAACTACGACTTACGGAGTCTCCTTTTTGAAATTCGAGTTATAGAGTATAAATATGTATTATCAATACTTCGTAGGGAAATAACATTTTGTTCGAGTTACAAAGTCTAAATAATTCGAGATACCGCGTATTTAGGGGTCCAGCGGAAGGGAATGGCAATTTTTTCGACTTACTGCGGATTTCGACTTACTGCGGATTTCGACTTACTGCGGATTTCGACTTACTGCCGATTTCGACTTACTGCGGATTTCGACTTAACGAGGTTCGAGTTATAGAGATTCCACTGTATATATACACATATATATATATATATATATATATATATATATATATATATATATATATATATATATATATGTATATATATATATATATATATATATATATATATATATATATATATATATATATATATATATATATATATATATATATATATATATAGATACATGCATATACATACATATACTCGTATAAATACACTATTCAGAAACGCTTGCGTATAAGCTCTGGTCCATTTGAGTGTTCAAAAAATTAATTT
Source organism: Odontomyia ornata (assembly GCA_963969285.1). Taxonomy (NCBI): domain Eukaryota; kingdom Metazoa; phylum Arthropoda; class Insecta; order Diptera; family Stratiomyidae; genus Odontomyia; species Odontomyia ornata. Next base: position 204,550,137 of record OZ017738.1, read on the forward strand.
AAAAATACACGACATCGAACTTTATATGCATATTGCAATTCAGTCTTTTTCTAAAGTAGTTTTGCAGCTTTTCAAATAAAATTAAGATAAAAGCAACAACCAAATAGAATATAAACGAAAATTTCTTCAGAATACGTTTTCGTGCAAACAAATAAAATATATCCAAAAATTCATATAATATAAAAATTGCATTTGTTAATAACTATTGAGGTATTTGTTACGCTAAATAACCTCTCTGAAACGTTTTGGCATTGAACTAAGGAGATTTTATGTACCCTCAGTTGAAATTTTACGCCATACCTTCAATATTACATTTTTCAAGCATCTCTTCCAATATATATATATATATATATATATATATATATATATATATATATATATATATATATATATATATATATATATATATATATATATATATATATATATATATATATATGTATATATATATATATATATATATATACGAGTATATATATATATATATATATATATATATATATATATATATATATATATATATATATATATATATATATATATATATACGAGTATATATATATATATATATATATATATATATATATATATATATATATATATATATATATATATATATATATATATATATATGTGTATATATATATATATATATATATATATATATACGAGTATGTATATATATAGATATATATATATATATATATATATATATATATATATATATATATATATATATATATATATATATATATATATATATATATATATATATATATATATATATATATATATATATATTGTTGGTGGATCCGACTCTAATAAATTCCATAGATGCTCAATGGAATTGAGGTCTGGTGATTGCGGAGGTGTACGCAGTTATTTTGGTACATTATAAAGTAACGAAAGCTTAACAATTTGTACAGTATGATTGTGATCATTATCATGTTCCTATTCTCAAACCCCAGTTTTGTTGTATACCTAGATAAACCGTCCATTGTTGTCCCAATAAACACGATATTACATATCTACCCAGTTACTAGCCATACACCCCCAGACTATGACACCACCACCACCATGTTTCTCTGTTGGCGCGAGTTTTTTAGGGTTTTGTACTAAAATACAAAACCCTATTGCAATCACGACCTATGTCCATCTGTCCGTCCGTCTGTCCGTCTGTATGTCACAGCACTTTTTCTCCGAAACTATAGAGGCTACAGCCAAAAAACTTTGTAGAAAGGGCTGAAGTGGTGACTTCTTGAAAAATCAAAGGTGGAAAAATTTTTCAAAGGGGTTTAAGGGGGGTCTCCCCATATAGGGAGGTGATCCCTCAACAAAAACTTTCACCTTTGGTAGTCGAGTAGGGTGTCATTAGAAAGGTATTAATGAGATCTTTTCAAAACAAGTCTTAAAATTGCCTTATCTGTACCGAGGGGGGCAGGGGAAGGGAAAATGTACGAACTGAGCTTTTTACCGGCTTAGACACTACAGCTTTGCTAGGATTTGCATGAACATTTCAGGAATGACAGGTATCATGAATATCTTTGAGATTCGGTTTAGTTAGTGGTATCAGTAATCGTAAAACAAAATAGTGGCTGTTTTGAATGCGAAGATTGAATAATTTTGAGATGTTTTTCCCCAACTTCAACGTTTAAGGTGCATGCGTTGAACACTTGATTCAATTTATTGAATGCCTGAAGATGAGTACCTACAATTAATGTTCATAAGTGAAACAAGTCGAAGAGGCAGGAGAGAGCTGCTAGCAAAAGGGCTTTGAAACCATTCTAGGATTCGAAAAAATAGGCTATGAGTTGATGATTGCAGTACAGGGCAATGGCTCGTGAAAAAAATGTCATCAAAGGCAGCCGATATGAGTATCAAATGAAAGTTCTTTACGAGAGCTTTTCAAAACAGTTCTTTAATTGAGAATTTTTACTTCATTGTGGGCACAGGGGGGAAATACATGAAAAATGTGTTTCCTCCCTCGCGAATGGACACCTGTGATCTAAAAAATCCGAAAAAAATATCAATTGAGATATTTATGGGCTTAGCAATAACAAATACTTCAGAAGTCAAAATTCGTTCAACTTTGTTAATAATAGTATGATCTTCGAATTTCACATTTTCTCCATTAAAATCGTCTTTGACATGTTTCTTGATTTTATTCGTTGCTGGTTACTGCATTTTTTAAGTTGAGACAAAACCCTTCTGACATGAGCGTAAGTCTGTCTACCCAACTTGTTTATTGAATGCAGTACCTACTTTTATTCATATCAACTTACGCCCTTTTATTCCAAATATGCAAATTTACTTTTGTCCGAAAAAATAACCTGTTTCCATTATTCTTGTGGCTTATTGATATAAACATTCGTGAGCAAATGCAATTCGTTAGTTAATGATGCAAAGGCCTTCTTCCTTGTAACTCGGCTAGGGTAACCATCTTTCATCAAAATTGGACCCAGTGTGTCGTTGCAAATTGATTTATTAGATCATTCCTTAAGTCCTGGGTTTTTCTCTACTTCACTAAGTATAAAGCGTTTTCCTCGATCAGTCTATTTTGAGGCGCATCCCAAACGAGGTTTTAAGGCAGTAGATAGCATCTATTTATACATTTCATTTACTCTTGGAATCAAAGAGTGTGCCCACCGACGGTTTGACCGATTTCGAAGAACTATTTTCCTCTTTTCATAATTTCGCTATTATATCCCTTTCACTGGTAGTTGTTGGTATTCTTTTTTTGTCTATTTGATTTTTTTTTTTGAGTTTTTAAACCAATTTATCACACAAACCCTCCAGACAATATGAAAATCTCTTTTTAATCCCGCTTCTTTCACAAATAATCTTTGGGATTCCTCTTTCTTTGGTAATAATTCTTAGAACTCCCCCTTTGACCTTTTTTACGCAAACTTTTTTTGCGACAAAAATGCCAATTCTTTAAATATTTACGAATAAAAGCATGTTGCAAAACTTTTTTCGCAAAGAAAATTTCAGAAAAAGGTACTACTCCTCTATTACTGCCCCCTTCCTTCTTGGATACCGTCTCCGAAGGCTGCGATATCTTCTCTTGTTCACGCACACCTTATTTATATTTCCACTGGCGTCCTTTGAATCTCCTGCAGTTCACTTATGCTTCAAACTTGAGCACCTTTCTTTCGATGTCTTCACTCCACAAATCTACATGTAACGTTCATCCGCCAAACTTGTACCAATTGCTATCACACCATCTAGTTAAAAAGGTCACGTTCCCTTTTCCATCGACGCTTATTTCACCTCGGTCCAACGGATTGCTGCTATTTTTGCTGGTTTTGTTGCCGAGTAATTTTGTGCGCCGCGGACAAATAATACGCGCTTCCTTCTCAGTGTTTGCTCAGACGTATCGGAAAGTTTGTATGATATTACTTTTGGGTTTGAATGCGAAGTGATGGAATTGTGCGTGATTCGTGCGTGAAGTTAATGCAGCTAAATTGTTGCCGGGAAGTTTCATGCACAGTTTACTTTCTTTTAAGTTGGGTATCAAACAGACATATGCTTTGCTGGAGTTAACAGCGGTTTCGAGGATGTAACTGGTCAATTACCAATGTTCCTCTCGAGCTACTTTTGTATTAACAATCACGTACTGATCCGTGAAACACCTCCGCCCGTTCTTCCAGCCTTCACTGAACATACGGGCGGTCGGATAAGAATAGTTCCTATTGCTTGGCAGTGTATAAAGTTTACTTTGTGGTTGAACCATGTCAGTTGACAGTCATCTACGACTTTTGCCCGATGGTGAAAGTGTCCATTGCAAACTCACGACTTATCATTTGTTGAGTTGTAGCTCTGATTATCACGCTCGTACTTGAGAAGCCGACTTCATACGCTGTTGAGGACTCGATTCAACAGTGTTTCCCTTGTCCACAAAAGCGCAATTTTTCGAGTTCCATTTATTTAACCGAGAGGTAGTCGTAGATTCCCGTAGTCTCCCTACACTACGTCCTGCCGTGTTTACAATATTTAGTTGAAATGTTGTGATTTAAAGTAAATGAAAAGTTGATTAATTAATTACAATTAGTATAGTTTTGCTCGGAAATGTTTGATTTAAAGAACGGATAACTACGCGGTAGTGCTCAGTTGAGTTAATCCTTGCTCCCTGTTTCAACTCTCTCTAACACTCCCCCGAAAAAATTCCAAAATTGCAATAAAACTAAGCCTTGGAAACAATGAAGAATCTTAAGTGATATAGTAAAGACAAACTATTTATCTTACGTCCTTAACTACAAATCCAACTAAGTCATAATCCAAACTGCCTGATCCTTCTACCACTCACGCCATATATCCTTGCTACTACATGAAACTCCAAATATTAGTTTTGTTTTCCCTAAAAACGAATTAGAGAAGGGAGAAAACATACTTCCTTTCTAATCTACATCTAATAACCCACCATCATGTAAACTAACCTACCGTATATTCTATTTCTATCCTATCTCGAGACTAATACCACTAATTACTCTCATAAGGGGTGAGAAATTATTACCTAGAACGGTATTTAAAAGTATCTCCTGTGGTTGTCTTGCTATAACCAGGCTTTCGTAGGCGTCCAATTTATATGTAGATTTGAGTTCTTTGATTAACTCAAGATTCTCGTCGCTCATGCTTTGCTTCTGCTCCATAATATGTCTTGCTACCGATGATTTAATTGTACTGCTGCTTTTGTTGTGCCTGACTGCCGCTTCGCCTCCTTTATATGTTCCTTAAATCTTGTTTTGATTAATCGCTTCGTCTGGTCGATATAAACGAAGAATTTAATTAAACTAAGTATTAAAAACCTATACAAAAATTGGCGGAGTTCACATTGAAAGCTTACAACGCACATCTTAAGCTAGGATAGATAGCCAATAAAGGAGATTTGCATCTAATGATTTTGAAAATTGCACGAGCAGTGGGATGTGAGCAAAAACGTAAACGAGAAATACATGAACGAAAAGTGGCAGCGTTAATTCACGCGAAGATGAGTATCATGAGCAATCAAACAAATATCATACCAAAAGTGGAATTAATACCGGATTTTGTCATTGATAAGTCGAGTACAAGTTTTTCAACAGCCGAAATGGAACTATTGAATAAAGGATTAAACTTTGCTATCAGAGGAACCTTTCCAGCGGACGACCTGGTGGTAGACATCGAAACAACTATGCTTGACTTCAGCCCAGATGAAAAAGAAAACATTCGTAATAGTATTCAAAACGATTTGAGTACATCAATGAACAGTAGAGTGTCCAACGACGAACGAACGATCAACGAACTGAAGAAGAAGCCGGTATTTTACTTCAAAGCAAATAAAGGAAATTAAGTCGTTATTATTGATGAGACGGAATATGATAACCACACTATGGAGAAACTGGCAATAGAATACTTCGTCGCAATTCGCAAAGACCCACTACCAGATTTAATTAAACGGGTGGAAAAAGCGCTGAAGTAAGCTAGTTCAACGTTCCAGAATATCAACCAGTTGAAGATGCCTAATCTCTCGCTGCCACGTATTAGATGCCAACCTAAAATCCACAAAAAAGGAAACAAGATGAGGGAAATTATAGCGGGCACGAATTTCCCAACGTATAACATTGCGAAATGGTTGGTTGCAGAAATCGGTAACATTGGTAAGGAACTGAGTAGGCGATCAAGCACATAGTACACATGATTTAATACAAAAAATCAAAGGTCTAAACATCCAAGAAGACGAGATGTTGGTTTCCTTTGATGTCAATGCACTATTTTCACGTATCCCTGTCAAAGAGGCACTATGTTTTTTCGAAGATTGGTTAAAAGATGGCAATGTAGATCGTGAATCCAAAAAAACAACTAGGCATTATGTAAAATTAGCAGCATTAAGTATGAGGGAGAATTATTTTACCTTCAGAGGTTAGTTTTATAAAACAAAGGACGGTGCTGCGATGGGAAGCCCCCTCTTTCCGCTAATAGCTGAAGTATTTATGGCCAAATTTGAGGAAAAAATGGACAATCTCCAAATAACTCCTCGAATATGGTGGCGATACGTTGATGATGTCTTTGCCGTGGTGAAAAAAGACGAAGCTAAAGTAACGTTGGAGAAAATCAACAACATTCACCAAAACATACGATTTACGATGGAACAAGAGGTTAACAACGTATTGAATTTCCTGGACCTCGAAATTATTTGCAACAATCAACACCTAGAATTTTGTCATCTACAGGAAACCTTCGAGCACGCAGCGAACGATCATCAGTGATTCTGACCACGCATATCAGCAAAAAATGGCAGCCTATCATTGAGTAATTAGCTGTAAAAACCAATTAAGGAAGTAATTAAGGTAAGGGTTAAAATTGTAAAAGTAGTAGGTATATAAGTAGCTTTAAGGAAAATGTAAGATTAGTTATTGTCCCACTGATAAAGAAGCAAGTGTGTGCTTCAAAACATTGGCGTATGGTCAAATAAATAGTTCAACGAATAAAAAATGGAAGTAATAACTTTGTTTATATTTTTGGAATCAAAAGGAAGTCAAAAAGCAATAGCAGGAAAGACCCGGAAAGGAAAAAATAAAAAAGGAGGGGCAAAAAGGGAGAGTCTATTGATGTACGTTGCACTGAAAAACAAACAACGGGAGCGTTTTCTTTTACAATCAGATTCTCATTTGTTGTGCTGTCCTATATGCCCTAAAATTCCTGTACTTTTAAACCACGTTGGCCTTACTACGGCTTCCGATCTGTTTGAATGACAAAAATTCTCGAGTTATTAGTTCAATTCCACTTCAAGATCCCTTTCTCTGAAATATCGCCACTTGCCAAATTAGCTCGAGTTAGCCTGATAAATTTCGTATGTCTAGACCCGCCTACGTATACAAAAAAAGGACTCGTTAGGCTCCCAAAATTTACGATACCCGCCGATCATTTCCCATACACCCCATACATTTTTATGACTACTGCCCGCATATTTCCTCTTCAGTCACGTGCGGCTTCAAATCAGTCGCATACCAGACTCTGCGTCGTAACCATTTACATGCAAAGTCAAAGTCAAAAGCGCTTTATTTAATACTAATCGTTATAAATTTTAAAAGAATATAAAGCCAATTCCAAACAATAACAATATAAAACTTAATGGCCCAAATGGCTCTCTAAATTTGTACGTTATCATTCATCACATTTAAAAAAAAAAGCTATAGCAAATTCAAATCAATGGATTATTACATATTTTTACAATTCAATTGGAAAAAGGAGAAAAAACCAACCAACACTATTCTAAAATTATTTATCATCTTAACACTACAGTGAACTTTGATCCTACACCTAATATGTTTTAAATTAATTCTAATAAATGCTATCAAAAACTTTATCTTATACTCAAAAAAATCTATAACAATGTTCCTAACCTAAGCGTTTTACCTTATCTCTAACTTAATATAATAAAAATAATATAAACCTAGCATATACCTAATTTTTAACAAAAATAAACAACAACACTAAATGTAGCAATAATGAGCTGAAACTCAAAAACTCAACGAAAAACACCAAAACTGAAAATACACACGAATAATTTAGACATTGTCATTCAGTCACCAATACCTAGATTGCCCCGTCTCAACTCGATCAGCTTCAACGAATCTAGCAAATGAGTATCTCCATTGGAATTCTTGGTCTCGTGAACTCAAATTCGGAGGATATTTTATCTTCTTATCGGTGGCCCGTCGATATATGTGATATATGACTGGGACGCCGTCAGAATCAAAAACATATCGATTCATGTCCAAATACACGAATGCTTCTGGAGGAATGAAGCCAGTAGCGAGGCAAGTCGCTATATACCCGTCTGTAGGGTGGAACGGCTGTGAAATCCAAGGGTTTTCACTCACAGTCACAGATCTTGCGATATGATTCCGAAGAAGTTTCAATATGAAAATATCGACTCTAGTCACTTCAGCAGTTTGATAAATTTTTCTATTCGATATATAATGTTTCCAATCAGTCTCAGGCTTTCTGTACAAACCAGTACATGCACGAAGGCATTTCCTTTCGAAAACTCTTAATTTTTCCATATGACTAGCGCTCTGGTTGTACCAGATCTGACATCCATATGTCAAAACTGGTCTAACCAGTGTCTTGTAACAGATAATTTTGACCTTTTGATCAATGTATCTGGAATGAAAGAGTTTTCGAAGGGCCATGACTACTTTAAGTGCCTTACTGAGCATGATTTACACATGTTCAGTATAGTACTGATACTGATCGAGATAAACACCGAGGTATCGAACACAGGATTTATGTGGAACCCGTTCAAGACTACCCTCACCAGCCATGATGTGGAAATCTTTCCAATTACGTTTCAGGTCTTGACTGACCCCCCGCAGCGTTGTCCGAAATAAGATTGTTTCACACTTCTGCACATTGATTTTCATTCGCCAATTGTCAGTGTACAGCTGTACATCATTGAACATTTTTTGGAGATTGCTCTGAACTATTGTAGCTTTTCGGTCTGCCGTATAGATGATCAGATCATCAGCAAACGCTACCAATGATCGCGTTGGCGAGACGTTAAAATCAAAGCCGTTCAATAGCTTGCGAATCAAGATTGAAAAAGCAGAGGCACAGTAACTGTTCTCTGCTGTAGACCATTCAAGACCTTGAACTCGCGCATTGTTGTGAGATTTCCATCATTTACAACAAACGATTTGTAATATGTTATTACATGCACCATTTATACATGTACGATTACTCCTTGCCGTAAATTTGGTAGGGTCCTATGTACTCTGACGCTAGCTTGACTGAAAAGTGAAGTTCCATCTCCACACCATCTAGGTGAGAGCTCTGCCGAGCTGTTCTCTCCATGCGTTGTCTAATATTCACCCGCAGTTTCGTTGCTAGTTTAGCTCATACCTTAGGATCCTGCTTTCTATTTGCGACACTACAAAAACCCCATCCGCAAAACAACCATGTCCCGCGCAAAGTTCGCAAAATATGGGGTAACTTCAACCGCCTCGTAAGTCAATGTCCGTAACGAGTAACCGATCTTTCGGAGGTCTTTCTCTCACTTCCGCTGATTTTCTTACAGCATCTGTTTGGTGTTTTCGTAAATACATTCTGCAGAACTCGCTTGTGGATGATAAAATGCCGTATATTGAATGTTAGCACCGTATGACGCTCCCAACTTCTGAAGCTTCGTCCATTGAAATTGTGCCCCAATAACCCCGATACTCCTTTCCAAAAATATCTATGCTTCCAGTAGTCCACATAGAAGCGAAATATTTTTTGACGAGTAAAATAGGTGATGAACAAAGGCTAGAAGAGCGCTCCACTATACCTAACTGCAGCATCTCATCCACCTCCAAATTAATGTGCTGCTGCTGAGTACCACTTTTTGATTGGACTTGCGGAGGTGTTAATTTAATGCTCCAATACAGAGGTGCAACCAATGCCCTTCCCCATCAAAGCAAAATTTTCCTTTGCCAACGAGTTCAGCACGGCCTCTTCCGTCTCTGATAGGTGGGATCTTCTCTTCAGCGCCTCATAGGTGTCAATAGATGCGAAATTCCAGGACTCATTACTTTAGTCCAAAAATGATCCTGAACTGTTCTAGGCCTCCAAACATAAACTAAGCTCCGGTACTACCAGAAAACTCATCTAGTTTATAGCTCCTTTTGCTTTCACCGATGCGTTCACTTCACCCTCTACCCTAACTTGATCATTGTTGACTAATTGTATCGACTCTTCACTCATCTTGCCCAATTCTACTCCCCGTGCTTCCAGTAATTCCCATTCCTCAGCATCTAGCATAGAATGTGTTGCGCCCGAGTCCAATAACCCCGCAACTCCTTCCCAAAAATATCCATGACTATATGTGACCAATCATCCCTTGTTGACTTCTCCAATGCATAGTCAACGCTGCCTGTTATTGCGGCTTGCTTCTAGTGTTGCATCGTACTCATTCCACTGCCTAATGAGCACAATCGCCGATTCCCAAAGGTGCTTGACTATGCCAGTGGATGGTATCGTTATTCCTTACGGGAACTGGCATCTCACAGCTGAACCTGTAGAACAATTTGGATAGGTAGTTTTCCTTGTTTCAACCTTCCCGCAGCAAAAGAATCGTTGAGGCTCTCTACAAGCGCTTGTGGTGTAGCCCATTTCCCTACAATTTCAGCAACGAATCATTCTAGCAGTCCTTTGAAGTGCAGTAACTGCCCCCCCCCTTGTGTCCTCACAGTAAGCCAAGTCTGATTCTAACGGCCTCTGAGTCCAACGGTTGGTCGGTGGTGTAAAGCACTCAACCATTGCTTTCGTTGCTTCAAGGTGCCTTCTAAGTTCAACGAGTTGCGCTATTGAGGAGACCGATACTAGACTTAGTGGCATCTGCTAAAATGGTGAGATGTTCCGTCTTATCTGGTGAAGCTTCTCCGCCTCCGTTCACTGTATGGTAAGTTGATTGAAAAGACCTTCGATTGCAGCGACATATACTCCGATGGATTTTTTTCCTTGAGTTTAGAGCTTGATCTCTTCCCACAGACGGTCATAATAATCTGGCGGTATAAATTCTGCCCGCAGCTTTTGTTTCACGTCATCCCAGTTTATACCTGTATATCTGTGCTTTATCACCTTGAATTCCCTTGGACTCATCCGCCCGTAGCATAGTGGTATCGCAGCAGGTTCCAATTCTGCTGGAGTGACTACCTCTGGCTCTTCTTCTTTTGCCTTAATCAACTTTTCGCCCATTGAACCTGGTCACTTCCTTGAGAAGTTCACTTCATCTGAACATAAGTTGCCTAGTCGCCTCAGCTCATTATCAATTTTTGATTTAATTTTTAAGAAGTCACCACAATCTGTTCTATCTACAAAATCTTTAAAAAGATTCTTGACTTCCCCAACCTTATCCTGAACAGCTTCTGGGTCTTCCTTGGCCGAAAATGGGTAGGGCTTTTCCTCAACCATCAAGGAGTCCATATCCCACTCCGCCTTGAGCGCTGTTCGTAACGCCTTCCTCACCTCATCCCAGTATCCAACGGCTGACCTCGAATCCTTAGTTTTAAGCTCAACTCATCCCAGCTAAGTCTGTCAACGAGAATTTTCTTTCTTGATGCCATTTTTACTTGAAATATTCTAGAATTTTATACAATTGTACTCAATGCCAAATCAAATTTTTTGACGTCTTACAACACACGTTTAATTATTTTTTTTTCGTTTGACTACAGAAATTATATTTAGGCAGTGTTTCCTCACTAAACACATGCACAAAACGTCTCCATTCCCTACAATCTCCAAATTTTGTTAAAATTTTACACATTCTACCACTGGAATTCCATCCAAACAATATTCAAACGTCAATCACTCACACTCACTTTAAACCACCACAATCATTTCATACAACCAATTATATACACAGAGTCACTCTGTCAAAACTCTTCGACCAGCATCCAGCTACTAACCAGCCACAACTCGAAACAAGTAACCATACATGCACCACTTGCACTTGTTTCTCCAGCAGTCAGTTCAATTCCCCGCGTAACTTCAAACACTAGTAATTTTCTTGATAACTTCAATTTTTAATTTGCACGCAGATCATTGACACTTTTCACTAGTATCAATAGTAATACGCGCTTCCCTCCCAATGTTTGCTCGGAGTTATCGAAACGTTTGTT
>OZ017738.1:204566775-204571775 GCA_963969285.1 Odontomyia ornata
AACGAGCAACTGCATTAATTCTTGCTCTAAGCGAGCTTTTGCAGACTATCCCCGTTGATTTACACTCAAACCCGGCAACTATATTGAATGCGGTCGACATGCGTTATGAAGGTGCCCATCTAAAGCAAATTTATCGGGCACAGCTACGGAATCGGATGCACAAGTCTGGCGAAACCTTACAGCAGCTAGCCCGAGACATTGAGCGACTGGCACTTTTGGCTTACCCAGCGTACGACCCAGAACATCGAGATGACGCAGCAACAGAAGCATTCATCAGCGCCTTAGAAGACCAGAAATTGCAACAAGCTGTGCATTTAGTTCAAAAGCAAACAGTCTAGGATGCATTGGCTTATAGCCTGAAATGTGACTCGTACCACTGCCCGGGTTCGCAATGTAGTGGCAGATGAGTGCAGGTGTGAACGCAAGGAAAACGAGCGAGAGCCGCAAGTAAATGGTGAGCCTAGATGCTGGAATCGCGGTGAGAAGGGGCACCTGCAAAGAGACTGCCAGAAGCGAAGAAAACGGAGCTATTGTCCAGAATGGTGGAGATCCAGACCGTGTCAAGGACCCAGAAGAGAACCCCATCAAACTGCAAGGGCCAACTTCATGCGACGGACGTCGGCTAGGAGGATCGACATCCCCGGCATCCCCATCACCGTGTCAAGGCAACATCGTAGAGAAGCAGACTTATGCCTTCCTGGTCAAGTTGATGAAGAACATTGCACCATAACAAACGACACTGGTGCAACCCAATCGACGATCCGACCCAACCTAGTGAGGCCCCAACTATTTCACAGGGGCAGAGCTGATGGCAATGCTGACGCCCTTTCTCGCCGTCTATGTCCAGCTAACTGCAAGCATTGCCAACGGGTTAAGGAATCGCAGCCGACCGTTGATCTGCGAGTGATAACGACCGAATTTGATGAAGGTTGGTCAGCGGAGGAGATTCGAAAGGCCAGGTAGCCGATGAAAACATCGGACCATTGCTCGTATGGAAGGAGACGACTGGGCGACCTGAGTGGAAAGACGTTTCAATACATGGCGCAACCCTGAAAAGCTATTGGGCACAATGAAACTCCCTTCAGGTGGAGGGTGGTGTACTCAAGCGGAAATGGGAAACGGCGGATGGCAGCTTCTATAGGATGCAAACTATACTACCCAAAAGCCGAATCCACGATGTGGTAAAGGAAATGCATGAAGGATCCTCGGGAGGCCATCTTTGTGTTAACAAGACCTTAGCGAAATTGCGGGAAAGGTTCTACTGGCTCCACGCTCGAGAAGACGTAGAGGACTGGTGCCGTAGATGCACAATTTGCGCTTCCGTCAAAGGCCTAAAGCGACGACTGAGAGGACAAATGCAAACCTACAACGTGGGTGTACCATTTGAAAAGATTGCTGTTGACATCGCAGGATCCTTCCCTGAATCCAAATGGGGAAATCGATACACGCTGGTTGTAGCCGATTATTTTAGCAAGTGGCCCGAGGTCTACCCCATTCCCAACCAGGAAGCAACTACTGTAGTCGAACAGCTAGTGTTAAATTGGGTCAGTAGGTACAGCGTACCTAGCGAACTACATTTAGATCAAGGCCGAAGCTTTGAGTCACTAGTTTTTATCGAAATGTGCGAGCTGCTGGGAATACGGAAAACGAGGGCAACACCGCTGCATCCCCAATCCGATGGAATGGTCGAACGTTTCAACAGCACTCTCAATAAACACCCAGCCAAAATGGTTGACGAGAACCAAAGGGACTGGGTCCGACACATTCCACTACTTTTGATGGCGTAGAGAGCTGCTGAACATGCATCGACTGGCCAAGCCCCAGCCAAAGTCATTTTTGGAAAGACTTTTCGTCTGCCAGCTGATATAAAGTTCGGAACACCTCCCGAGAAACCCCAGACCATCTTGGAGTACGCAAGTTAGCTAAGGCAACGGTTGAACCAGATACATCGGACCGTACGAAAACACCTCGAATTGGCTACTGACCACATGAAGACCAGGTATGATCTAAAGGCAAATTCTACTGGCTTCCAGCAAGATGACTTGGTGTGGTTATATAACCCGCAGCGGCGAAAGGGTAGGTCTCCAAAGTTGCAACATAATTTGGAGGGACCATACCGAGTTACAAAGCGAATCAACAACGTCGTATACCGAATACAGGAACATTGTAAGCCAAGAGCCAAAATGAAAATCGTGCATCTGGACTGTCTTGCCAAGGAAAATTGACTACAACTGGCGACACATCTTTTTGGGGCGAAACAAACTGAGGTGGGGGCAGTGTTACATGTACAAATAATTCTGCGAGCTACTGTGGCAATTGTTTTCACAACCATTAAGAACATCGACAAAATGAATTTACTCGAAACCACGGGAACCCACCAAGCATCAACATCTGAAAGTGAGTCACTGCTCCATTCATTCACGCTGCTCGAATGTTCCCGCTAATTCGCCAATGTACGAGAACTGGGTTGAATGACTACAGACCCTATATAAAGGCAAGCTGAATGAATGGGGGGATCATTCATTCGACCGCAATAAAAACTGCGATAGTGTGTGGAAAGCGATATTGTTCGGGGAATAGAAAAGTGATTTTCGTTGATTGTGAAGTGATCTTAGAAGAAAATTGCGATAGAAATTTATGGACAAGTGTTTGTGCATTTTTAAGTAATTTAATAAGCTCTTCTAATTTAATTTAAAAGATATTGCGTTTTCACTTTCTCGGAACATTAAAATTATTGGCCGCAAACCAAAACACGCGACATTAGATATATATATATATATATATATATATATATATATATATATATATATATATAGATAGTTATATATATGTATATATATATATATATATATATATATATATATATATATATATATATATATATATATATATATATATGAGTGTAAAGACATATGTATTTATAGATGTAAACATAAAGTTCACTTCGCAATCAATCTCATGAAACTTACTTAAAAATATCCTTCTTAACCGCATCATTCGTTCACATTTATTCGATGCCCATCGCCTTCGTTTTTAGTTAATTATGGCACTAAATTTTCATGAAAGTTTCAAGAAAATCGTACCATATAGTTCAATGAAAACTCGGCTATGCATTTTCACTTCATCTGTACAGTTATGATCAATTATAGCAGGAAACGTATCTCTTTTTAGGTTGCGATTCTCGCTGGTTTTTAGTGTGGAAATCACTGTTAGATTTGTACATATAATATTAACTGGAAAGTAACGAGTCAACTCAATAATTTGCAATCACTCAATCCTCATTATTTCTTTGTGAAGTTTTATAATCCTATATGTAACGTTTACGTCTTAAGATGTAAGAAAGATCCCATATCAAGCTTATTGGTAAGCAAAGAATGAATGCGGAAGAGAAATCCATCCTGAAATGTTCCCTTTAACTATTGTTGAATTGTAATTATGCTACATTTAGAATTAATTTATTAGGTATTTCCGGTAGAAATCATGGATTAAAATGTATCGTTTATGCAAAAAATTAAGAATACTGATAGTTTTTATCATCCGTCGCCAAAGGACTCGGTATCTCTAACAAATCCTAGCAGAGTGCCAACTAATTGGCACTTTTCGTACGAAATATCATTCAAATTCAATTTCTCGACATCAATGTATCATATTTAACTGTTAATATCTACAGAGTCCTTGGAAGGATATTAATTGCGTTGCGACTCATTTTAGATCAATATGTTGTCCTTGATTTGAAACCCCTACAATCGAAATCCTTACACGCGTCGATCAGTTATGCTGAAAAACCGGGGTGAAAGCCGGAAATTTTTTAGTTTTATTGGTAAAAGTCCTTTATCGTTACCAGAATTTCTTATCCTTTAAACGGGACCTAGACAAAAGACGTATCATTTGCCTAAACCAGGACTCTCCTATCTAGCTTCGTTTAAAAGTTATGCGTGATCATACAAAAAAAATATACGTGATGAATTGATAACCCTCTTTCCTTTGGAAGTCGGTTTAAAATGTACCATTTATGCAGAAAATTAAGGATACTGATCATTTTTATCATCCGTCAATAAAGGACTCGGTATCTCCATCAAATCCGTGAAGAGTGCCAACCAATTGGCACTTTTCGTGCGAAAGATTATTTGAATTCAATTTCTCGACATCAATGTATCATATTGAGTTTTTAATATGTAATGTGACGCCTACGCCCGGGAATCGAAGTGATTCCGATCCCGAACCCTTGCAACCGGCCAGATGGATATGTCCTCGAAGTGCCAGCGGACTTCATCTGTCGTGCGGATATTGTTGTGCAGAAAATATTTTTTTTCTGTCCAAATATTTAGATCTGTGGATATAAATATTCGAAATATAGAATTAATCCAAACCCCGGCACATTTCGAGACATAGCCATCTGGAAATGCCCCTCCACCGTGGCCATCGAGAAAACTATGCCACTGGCGACAACTGGAGAGGCACATTGCCGCCATATGGCGTGCCATTCCACACACAGATGTTTTGTCCGAGGTGACAACCTGGGATTTTGACAGCCACATGGCGGCGAAGGAAACAAAAGAACTGTTTGTGGTGATCGATGGTTCGTGATCGTAGGTTGTGCTGTCTAGAACGTTTCAAGTGCTTTTCTACCTCTTAACATACTTTCGTTGACGATCGTTTGTGTGTAGGATTTGGTCGGAGCGAAACGTACTCAAGAAAACTGCAAAGGGAACATCAAACACTTGTGAAATTCACCGGAACATTGCCTCAGGCTAGAACAGGGAACTCTGTCAAACTCAGCAAGAAGATCAACAGGCTCCAATCATGAAAGAGGTTAGTTTAGTTAAGAAAGACAGAAAATATTAGCAATATTTTGTCTAGGTGAGCGGAAAGGCACCAGAAGATAATAGTCAGGCGAAAGGTGACCATGCGGGTGAAAGCAGCAGTACTGTAAAACCATCAGCAGTGGCAGAAGTTAAAGGCAATTTGTAAATTTATTTTGCGTGCGCGAATTGGATGCA
>OZ017738.1:204576775-204581775 GCA_963969285.1 Odontomyia ornata
TCTTTGATGGCGTAGAGAGCTGCCGAACATGCATCGACGGGCCAAGCCCCAGCCAAAGTAATTTTTTAAAGAGTACTCGTCTGCCAGCTGATATAAAGTTCGGAACACCCCCTGAGAAACCCCACATGATCTCGGAGTACGCAAGTGAGCTAAGGCAACGGTTGAACCAGATACACCGGACAGTGCGAAAACACCTCGAATCGGCTACTGACCGCATGAAGACCAGGTATGATCTAAAGGCAAATTCTACTGGCTTCCAGCCAGATGACTTGGTATGGCTATATAACCCACAGCGACGGAAGGGTAGGTCTCCAAAGTTGCAACATAATTGGGAGGGACCATACCGAGTTACAAAGCGAATCAACGACGTCGCATACCGAATACAGGAACATCGTAAGCCAAGAGCCAAAATGAAAATCGTGCATCTGGACCGTCTTGCCAAGGAAAATTGACTACAACTGGCGACACATCTTTTTGGGGCGAAAAGAACTGAGGTGGGGGCAGTGTTACAATCGCAATTAATTTCACAACCATTAAGAACATCAACAAAATGAATTTACTCGAAACCCCGAGAACCCACCAAGCATGATCCATTCCATTCCATTCATTAATTTGCTCGAATCTACCAGGTACCTCTAGGTAGAACATTCGTCAATGTACGAGAAATGGGTAAATAGGTAGAGACCCCTATATAAAGGTTAGCTGAACGAATGGGGGGATCATTCATTCGACCGCGATAAAACTGCGATAGTTTGTGGAAGCGATATTGTTCGAGTAATAGAAAAGTGACTGTGAAGTGATCTTAGAAGACAATTGCGATAGAAATTTATGGACAAGTGGAAGTTAGATTTTAATAGTGAAAATTAAAATTGTGAAATAGACCAAATAAGTGATTGTGCATTTTTAAGTAATTTAATAAACTCTTTTAATTTAACTTAAAAGACATTGCGTTTTCACTTTCCCGGAACATTAAAATTATTGACTGCGAACCATAATACGCGACAATACATATATACAATATATATATATATATATATATATATATATATATATATATATATATATATATATATATATATATATATATATATATATATATACAACACATATTGATATCTATATATATATATATATATATATATATATATATATATATATATATATATATATATATATATATATATGTATATATATATATATATATATATATATATATATATATATATATATATATATATATATATTTCCGATACCTCCGAGCAAACATTGGGAAGGAAGCGAGTATTATTGGTCCGCGGCACACAAAATTACTCGACATCAAAATAAACAATAAACTGACAGCTGCCTGTAAACGTCAGGTGGAAGTGGAAACATGGGAAGAGGGGATTTAAGCTTCGACGGAAAAGGGAACGTGTCTTTTTGAACTAGCTGGTGTGTGGGTGATTGGCAAGAGTTTAGCGGACGAACGTTATGTGTGGATTTGTGGAGTGAAGACAATGCAAGGAAGGTGTTCAAGTTGGAAGCACAAGTGAACTACAGGAAATTTACAAGTATTCCAGCAAGGGTAAGTAGTGCGGTGAACAGGAAAAGATAGCGCAGCCTTCGAAGAAGTTATCCAAGAAGGATGTTTTCGAAGTTGGACATCGTCTGCGAGAAGTCAGCAAGAGTGGAGATATTGGAAATTGGGGTACCAAACACGCAAAGGGCCTCTAACGAGCAAATCAGCAAGAGTCGTGGATTTGTAGCGATTGTGAATAGACTTACGTTTGAACAGAATTTTGGCTTTACTTCATACGATCACGAAATTTTGTTATGAACTTTATTAAATATGACTGTGATTTCATTATTTTAATTATAACGTTGTAAAAATTGAATAATTTTTTAACTCAGAACAAATCCTGTACAGGTCGGTCCGGGAGCTGAATCCCCGTGTGGAATAAAGGTAAGGTACAATAGTGTTCGGAAGGTTGAAGCAGCTACTTAAGAAAGGGAGGTGAATAATAGTGATTGTTAGGCAGTGTTTAGTGGTCAAACTGGGGAAAACGAAGCGAAGTACGAGTATAGTATTTTCAACAGTGTGTAAGAAGGTGGTGTTGGTAGGAATAGCTTCCACCTAAATTTGTACCGGCAAGCCGAGTTCTCATTTGGCGGCTTATCGGCGCTCTACTGGGCAAACGAGTGGCGCTTCCATGCCCATTTTCAGATGAGCTTACCCGAGTCCACAAGTTCCACCAGAGCACCCAACCACTTGGGGTGTATCATTTGGCGCCGAATTTTTAAAAGGGTTGGTTTTTTCGAGGTGTTTGCAGATTTTGGGGCGTATTGTGGAAGTTTTGTCTAGCAAGTTAAGTTTATGATCAGTGCAGTGTAAGCAGTAGAAGTTTTGAAATTGCGGTGCCAGAAAATACTAGTGAAAAGTGTCAATGACCTGCATACAAATTAAAAATTTGAAGATATCAAGAAAATTACTAGTGTTTGAAATTACGCGGGGAATTGAACTGACTGCTGGAGAAACAAGTGCAAGTGGTGCATGTATGGTTGCTTGTTTCAAGTTGTGGCTGGTTAGCAGCTGGATGCTGGTCGAAGAGTTTTGACAGAGTGACTCTGTGTATATAATTGGTTGTATGAAATGATTGTGGTGATTTAAAGTGAGTGTGGGTGATTGACGTTTGAATATTGATTGGATGGAATTCCAGTGGTAGAATGTGTAAAATTTTAACAAAATTTGGAGATTGTAGGGAATGGAGACGTTTTGTGCATGTGTTTAGTGCTAAAATACAATTTCTGTAGTCAAACGAAAAAAAAAATAATTAAACGTGTGTTGTAAGACGTCAAAAAATTTGATTTGGCATTGAGTACAATTGTATAAAATTCTAGAATATTTCAGGTAAAAATGGCATCAAGAAAGAAAATTCTCGTTGACAGACTTAGCTGGGATGAGTTGAGCTTAAAACTAAGGATTCGAGGTCAGCCGTTGGATACTGGGATGAGATGAGGAAGGCGTTACGAACAGCGCTCAAGGTGGAGTGGGATATGGACTCCTTGATGGTTGAGGAAAAGCCCTACCCATTTTCGGCCAAGGAAGACCCAGAAGCTGTTCAGGATAAGGTTGGGGAAGTCAAGAATCTTTTTAAAGATTTTGTAGATAGAACAGATTGTGGTGACTTCTCAAAAATTAAATCAAAAATTGATAATGAGCTGAGGCGACTAGGCAACTTATGTTCAGATGAAGTGAACTTCTCAAGGAAGTGACCAGGTTCAATGGGCGAAAAGTTGATTAAGGCAAAAGAAGAAGAGCCAGAGGTAGTCACTCCAGCAGAATTGGAACCTGCTGCGATACCACTATGCTACGGGCGGATGAGTCCAAGGGAATTCAAGGTGATAAAGCACAGATATACAGGTATAAACTGGGATGACGTGAAACAAAAGCTGCGGGCAGAATTTATACCGCCAGATTATTATGACCGTCTGTGGGAAGAGATCATGCTCTGAACTCAAGGAAAAAAATCCACAGGAGTATATGTCGCTGCAATCGAAGGTATTTTCAATCAACTTACCATACAGTGAACGGAGGCGGAGAAGCTTCACCAGATAAGACGGAACATCTCACCATTTTAGCAGATGCCACTAAGTCTAGTATCGGTCTCCTCAATAGCGCAACTCGTTGAACTTAGAAGGCACCTTGAAGCAACGAAAGCAATGGTTGAGTGCTTTGCACCGCCGTCCAACCGTTGGACTCAGTGGCCATTAGAATCAGACTTGGCTTTCTGTGAGGCCACAAGGGGAGGGGCAGTTACTGCACTTCAAAGGACTGCTAGTATGATTCGTTGCTGAAATTGTAGGGAAATGGGCCACAGCACAAGCGCTTGTAGCGAGCCTCAACGATTCTTTGGCTGCGGGAAGGTTGGAACAAGGAAAACTTCCTATCCAAGTTGTTCTACAGGTTCCGCTGTGAGGCAGCCAGTTCCCGTAAGGAATAATGATACCATCCACTGGCATAGTCAAGCACCTTTGGGAATCGGCGATTGTGCTCATTAGGCAGTGGAATGAGTACGATGCAACACTAGAAGCAAGCCGCAATAACAGGCAGCGTTGACTATGCATTGGAGAAGTCAACAAGGGATGATTGGTCACATATAGTCATGGATATTTTTGGGAAGGAGTTGCGGGGTTATTGGACTCGGGCGCAACACATTCTATGCTAGATGCTGAGGAATGGGAATTACTGGAAGCACGGGGAGTAGAATTGGGCAAGATGAGTGAAGAGTCGATACAATTAGTCAACAATGATCAAGTTAGGGTAGAGGGTGAAGTGAACGCATCGGTGAAAGCAAAAGGAGCTATAAACTAGATGAGTTTCCTGGTAGTACCGGAGCTTAGTTTATGTTTGGAGGCCTAGAACAGTTCAGGATCATTTTTGGACTAAAGTAATGAGTCCTGGAATTTTGCATCGATTGACACCTACGAGGCGCTGAAGAGAAGATCCCACCTATCAGAGACGGAAGAGGCCGTGCTGAACTCGTTGGCAAAGAAAAAGTTTGCTTTGATGGGGAAGGGCATTGGTTGTACCTCTGTATTGGAGCATGTAATTAACACCTCCGCAAGTTCAATCAAAAAGTGGTACTCAGCAGCAGCACATTAGTTTGGAGGTGGATGAGATGCTGCAGTTAGGTATTGTGGAGTCTTTGGTCATCACCTATTTTACTCGTCAAAAAATGTTTCGCTTCTGTGTGGACTACCGGAAGCTCAATTGAGTGTCTGAACGAAATGCGTATCCAATACCTAATGTTTCAGCAAACCTGGGTAAACTACGTAGTGCTAGATATTTGTCAACGCTGGACATTAAGCCCGTGTACTAGCAAGTGCCCATCGCGGAAGGTTTCAAGCCGTTAATCGCATTCACAATTCCGGGCAGTGGTTTGTTTCAGTTTAGACGCATGCTTTTTTGCCTTCATAGAACTCGGACAACCTGGCAGCGACTCATCGACAGGGTTTCGGGA
>OZ017738.1:204586775-204609275 GCA_963969285.1 Odontomyia ornata
TGCCTGGACTAATTAAAGATGTTTCGCCTATGTATAAAGAAACAGTCTCGGTTATGGCAATGTAAATAATGGCTCATCCCGCGTATGGGAAACCGTATGCGAGGTTGACAGCAGACTTTAAACTCGGAGCACTACTAGGTCTTGGAAAAATCTGGGACGTGTTTACATTGCGCGCGAAGTTAACACTCGCTTCATGGTTGCAATGAAAATTATGTTCAAGTCGGAACTCAGCAAAGAACGAGTAGAGCGGCAGCTTCTCCGTGAAATTGAAATTCAATCCCGATCAAAGCATCAAAATATTCTGCGCTTGTATACATGGTTCCATGATGAAAAAAGAAACTATCTAGCTCTTGAACTAGCTACTCAGGCTGAATTGTATAAACATCTGAGGAATGGTCCTATGCATCGTTTCGGTGAACATCAGGCCGCCAAATACACATATCAAGTGGCAGATGCTTTCAAATATTGTCACATGAACAATGTTATCTATCGTGATTCAAAGGCAAATTTTCACTTGTTTGTTCAAGAAATTGTTGATTCCGTTTTGGGATGTGATTTTCTTGTTGTAGTAACGTATTTCGTACCGATTTTGGGATAAATTCACGAAGCTTACTCGGCCAATTTTTCAACTCGGTTAATTCACTATCCGTTAAACGTTCTGATTTGATAGTCTTATTCCTTCTGAGTTCGTTCTTGAAACGAACAGTCGGTACGCCCGAAGTGGCTTTGACCACAGTTGATTTGCCGTGCGCCAGATAGTGCCAATATTGATGGTTGCCTGGCTGGAAATTACCTCGGCAAAAGTGACGTCGACTTGGTGATATCCAGCTGTGATAGATCCTGCTTTTGCAGATTCGAGTTACCGATGGTCTGCATTTCGCCTGATGACAATTCCGGTTGTTTAAAATTACACATATTCGTACTTAACCTACTGTTGTGAGTACAATTTGGAGTGGCAAACAAACCCTAGACGAGTGCGGCTTAGCTTTCTGAATTTACCAAGTCACGCGAATACTACGATAGTATTCGGGATGAGATAATGATGATGTCCTTCTGTTTCATCCGTAACATTTCCCCCCTACTTTTAGTGGGTTTCCCTGAAATCCACTCCTATAATACTAACCACTCAACGTCCCTGAGATTAAGAGTCTCATGCTCTACCAATTGAGTTGGCATGGCCCACCAGTCTCACATAATACTAGTACTAATAAGAAAAGGAAGAGGAAAAAAAGAAACTAATACTCTGACTTCTACCAACCCAAGAGACTACGAATACTAAGTAGAAAAAAAATAAAAGAAAACTAATATTATGACCTCCACTAACCTAACAGAATACGAGTACTGAGTAGAAAATAGACAACTAATACTAAGACGTCTGCCAACCTAACAGACTACGAGTACTTAGTAGGAAAAAAAAATAAAAGAAAACTAATATTATGACCTCCACCAACCTAACAGACTACGAATACTGAGTAGAAAAAAAGAAAACTAATACTAAGACTTCTGCCAACCTAACAAACTACGAGTACTAAGTAGGAAAAAAATAAAAGAAAACTAATATTATGACCTCCACCAACCTAACAGACTACGAGTACTGAGTAGATGAAAAGAAAACTAATACTAAGACTTCTGGGCCTCTCAAACTAACCTAATATTAGTACCAAACAATATGAACACAACTAAAACCATACTTGAAAACCTCGACTTCCCTTAAAACTACCGATAATTCAACATTATCCTTCTATAAACTGCATAAATCCTTCCTGTTTATCGTCTGAATCTCCATGTTCTTTCCTAGATGTACTTCGTGTGTGCTTCATTGAACTACTACCGGACAAGACTCCCTTTTTTTATGTCTCTTACTCCATTATCCTGTAATCATTCCATCCTCGGAACTTGTTAATTCATTTCTCTGTCGAAGTCTACATTAATTCCTGTGATTTTGAGTCCTCCAAGCACGTAAGGGGACTCGAGAAGAGAAAAGGGAAGAAAGAGGGGGGAAAAATCAAAAGAAGACCCAAAAAGAAAGAAACGGAAGAGCCCAAAAGAGGAAAACTTAACTCACTATAGGTAAATATTTCCATTCATACCGGTTTTTCCTTTTACTCTACGTTGTGTCGTCATCCGTCGAGACTCTCTACTTTTATTATTAGCTCTAAGATAACCTTCCATTTAAGGTCAGGAGCTCGCTGATACTTGTTTCTCCACCACAAAAGGTCCTATATATTCTGGAGCCAGTTTCGTGGAGAAATATTTTGCGGCATCCGACTGCACGAAATTTCGTCTCCAAACCCTGTCACCTTTCTTAAAAGATGCTGGACGTTTTCGGAAATTGTACCGGGCCGTGACCTTTCCTGCCATCTGCTTCATCCGCTGGGCAATTTCTGCTCGTATAGTCTGCAGGACCCTAGCTTTCTCTTGTATGCACGGAATCGGATTCTCCTCTCCACCTATCTCGTACTGTCATTGATCTGTGACCATCTTTCTTCCAAGATTGACGAAATATGGAGTTGTTTTCATAACCTCATGAGTGTACGTCCGTAAGGCACATCCAATTTTTGCCAAGTTAATATCTTTCCGGTGGTTCTCTGTACTGTACGCCCTCAGCATTTTCTTAACTTCTTGATTCACTCGCTCGGCGGGATCAGGTTGAGGGTGGTGGAATGCGGTAAATTTTGCGTAAACCCCATAAGGCCCTAGCATTTGCGAAAAATTCTCGAGTAAAATTGCACACCATTATCGCATATAAAGGAGCGTGGTACGCCAAACAGCATGAAGACTTGGTCCTTCAAGATCCATGTGACCTCATTGGCTGTGGCTGATCGTACTGGATATAACAACACGAACTTTGAGAAGTAATCGACAACTGTCAGAATGTGTGTGTTCCCCTTTGTTGTCTTTGGAGAAGAGGTCCAATTAGATCAACATAAAGACTTTCCCATGGTTGTTTCGCCTCGTTGACCCTACTTACCATATGACCCGCAGATCCCTGACGATCCACTTTTACTGACTGGTAAACTTTGCATCTTCTCACGTATGTATTAACGGCCGCGGCCATCTTCGGCTAGTAGAAGTGCTGTGCAATACGATCAACGTTCTTGTCATTTCAATAGGTCCTGCTTTGGGTCATCATGGAATTTTAGTAAGAGCTCTCTTCGTTCTGGTTTCGGAACTACCTTCTTCCAGGAGTCTTCCCCTCCGGAACCTGGCAAACGACTTTGTATCCGCTTATATAATTCCCCCGACCTCACTTGCTAGGCGGCATATTTCTCGGGCTCGGCTTCTATTTTCTGTTTCATCTTCCGATACC
This sequence comes from Odontomyia ornata, assembly GCA_963969285.1. Lineage (NCBI taxonomy): Eukaryota > Metazoa > Arthropoda > Insecta > Diptera > Stratiomyidae > Odontomyia > Odontomyia ornata. Next base: position 204,590,086 of record OZ017738.1, read on the forward strand.
ATGCGTCGTCCTTCACATTTGCTATTAATTCTATCGCTGGTACTGAGCGCGATGGAGCTTCTGGAACAAGGTATTCCTTTCCTTTTCGATGGATGATTTCAAAGTCAAATTGCTGCAGTCTGACCGCCCAGCGAGCCAATCGACCGGTGGGATCTCGCAGATTATTTAACCGCACCAATGAACGGTGGTCCGTTATCACTTGGAAATGGTAGCCTTCCACATATAGCCGCAGCTTCTCCACCGCCCACAGCACCGCGAGGCATTCTTTCTCCGTGGTTGAATATTTCTTCTCCGCCTTACTAAGGGAGCGACTCAAATAGCACACTGCCTTTTCTCCTGAGGCATGCTTCTGGCTAAGAACTGCCCTTAATCCGACATCAGACGCATCCGTTTGTATACAAAAAGGCATGTCGAAATCTGGGCAGCTCAAGATTGGTGCGGATGACAATTTTGCTTTATAGACTTCAAATGCTTCTTGGCACTGTTGAGTCAACACCAATTTCTTATTCTTCCGTAGAAGGTCAGTCAGTGGTGCAGTCATGGTGACATGGTTCGGGATAAATCGCCGGTACCAGGATACCATTCCTAAAAATTGCCGAACCTTCTTCACGGTGTTTGGTGGCGGAATACGCGGCATCGATTCAATCTTATCTGGGTCCACGTTTAACCCCTGTTCATCAACGACGTAACCCAGGTACTTTAACCGCGGCCGGCAGAACTGACACTTTTCCCTCGAAACCCGTAATCCTGCTTTTCGTAGCCGTCGAAATACTTCCCTAAGTATTGCCACATGCTTTGTAAAGTCCAGAGTCACGATCACTATATCGTCCAGGTACGTATATACGTACGGTTCTAGTTCTGGTCCCAACACGCGATCAATCAATCGTTGCCAAGTCGCTGGTGCATTCTGCAGTCCGAGTGGCATTCTTCTGAACTGGAAAAGTCCCCTCCCAGGCACGGTAAATGCAGTGTAAGCTTTTGAGTCCGCTGCCATTGGGACTCGCCAATACGCTGATTTTATGTCGAGTGATGATAGATACTGAGCATTCCGTTATTTATCGAGGTTCGAGAAAGCGTATGGTATTGGGTACGCATCCTTCTCCGATACTGCATTGAGTTTCCGATAGTCTACGCAAAATCTATAGGTACCCTCCTTTTTCTTCACAAGCAAGAGTGGGGAGGACCAGGCACTGTTCGAAGATTCCACTACTCCCATGGCTAGCATCTCATCCAACTCGGTATGGACATGCTTCAATATGGCCGGTGACATCGGATAATACTTTTGTTTTATGGGCGCTGCAGTTGTCTTGATCACATGTTCTGCTACCGATGTTTCCCCCAACCCTTCACCCATAGCCTTAAATTCCTCCTCCAGCAGATTATTGAATTCCAACTCCTGCTCTAGAGTAAGACTACTCAGTGATCGTAAGTGGCTAGGTAGTTTCTCATCTAGTAATGAGACAAAGTCCCAATGCTGACTGCTAAGGTCCAAGACAATTCTAAAGTTTTTACTGAAATCCACCCCCAGGATTAGTGTTTGCGGGACCAAGGTAACCACCAATGCTTCCAAGTATTGTGTATGTCCTTTTAATCTAAAGGGCAAACATACGGAGCCCTCCACTTCACAACTCTCGCCGCTCGCTGTTCATACTGCATGGGTCCCACACTTATCCAAGGAAACATCGATCGTCCTCAATTGCTCCCAACATTCTGAACCAATGATTGTTCTGCTTGCCCCCGAATCCAATAGACCTGGCATTCTCCTTCCTGCAACTTCGACCAGAACATGTGGGCGAGCATCTCCCTCTTTCTCCTCCAAGGCGAATTCTACTTTTGAAACACTCCGTTGCGACCTTTTATCCGTGCCACCGCGGTCGCCTATGGGACACGTTGCTCGTTTTCCGATAGCCAATTAGTTGCTCCCCGTGCCCTCGTCGTGTCCTGTTGGCGATAATTTGGACAGTTAGCTCGAGTTGGGTCCCTTCTTCCGCACCCGTAACAGGTTTTTGGTTGTCTACACTTCCTGCCCAGTGTCCAGCTTGCTGGCAATTCCAACACCGTCCCACATTCCCGCGTTGGCCCCTTACTTCCACAGATGGTGTGGTCTCCACATAAGCCAGGTCCTGCTCCAAACGTCGCTTTCCTCGATGATTGACTGGTGGCACAAAGGCTTCAACCGCTTGCCGAGTCCCTTCTAACCTCCTTCCTAATTCAACCAACTCTTTCAAACTCTCGATTGGCCTTAAACTCAACTGAGTTTGATAGAAAGGGGATATGTTTTTCCGAATGATCTTGAGCTTTTGCTTCTCCGATTTGGGCTCCGACAATCACTTGAATATTCCTTCCATCACCGCTACATAAACTCCAATTGTCTCATCTGCGCCCTGAATCCTCTCCTTGATCTCCTCTCCAAGACGACTATCATAGTCTGGCGGTAAGAATTCCGTTTTCAAGGTTTTGACCAAACCGTCCCAATCATCCACTAATTGTCGATTGGCCCGGAACCAAATTAGAGCCTTTTTCTCGAAAAGCTCCACCGCTGACCTAAATAATTGTCCTCCGGTCATTTCCCGAGCCTCCCTTAATTCCTCTTCCCTTTCCAGAAAAGCATTCAAATTCTCCGAGGCTTCTCCAGCAAACGTAACACCCCACTTTGTGATGTTCTGATGTTTCAGATCAACATTGCGAAATCTCCTTCATTTTCTGACCGATCAATCACCATTCCCAGGACCATGATTATCTGTTGACGCAACCTGTCCAATACCACCTGCGATGCCTCCGGCAGCTGAGCCGTGTTGCGAATTCTTCGCAAACCAAACTCCACCTTAGCCCGGATTTTCAGGTATTCTTTGGACTTCTTGTCATTTGAAAAGCTTATTGCTTCCAAATCTTCCCCATAAGTGAACGGGTAATTTTTCGCCACTAACGACTCGTTCAGGGCGTTCTCTGCCCGTAACACAGCTCAAAACGATTTGCTCATTGCTTCCACGGTGTCTTGCGGCAGATTCCGGATGGCCAACTCATAGCATAGCTCGTCCTTCAACAGTCGATCCACTAAAAATTTTCCTGATTTCGACATCCTCGAATTTTAGAATGCAAACAACTTTAAAATGAAAACGACTTATTTCTTAATTCGACGGCCTGAGCAGAAAAACACAATTATTATCGCTAAAATAGGAGCCACTTCTATACTTTTTTTCATATATATTACCGAAAGATACAATACAAATGGAATCAACTATCACCTTATCACTATACCTAAAAGCTACTCTCCACCACAATGTAGTTCCACCGAGTTTCACTTTCGCACTGTTCCACACCCGCAATATTATCCACTTCACTTCTCATTCACAATTCACTCACTTTTCAGCGTAAACTTTACTTCAACGTAACTTCAACTCGGACGATTAATCCTCCCGAGGATTCCAACGAACTTTTGCCCCACGTTGGGCGCCAAATAGTACACCCCCTTTTTATTCCACGGGAGCCGCTATGGCCCCCAGGGAAATTAGGGTGCTCCGGTGGGGCTTACGGACCTGGTTTAGCTCGTCCGGAGACGGGCGTGGGACGCCACTTGCTTGTCCCTCAAGGCCCCAATAAGCCGCCAAGCGAGAATGCGGCTTGCCGGAATAACCACACTCCTCTCTAACACTAACCCTTTCCGTCTGGGAAGCTTTTGGAATCACCACACCACCCCCGAGAACTTTTATATAACACCGATTTCTTTTTTTTTATTAATATTACACCTCGACTTGCCGCTCAAGCCGCACCCGTCCCAATCTGTAACACAGAAAATTTTTACCTTTTCTTTTACTTTTCTCCTAAAGACGTTTCATCAATCAAATACGGTTTGGTAGAATTTCAATTTATATACAAATAAACATCTGATTTACGTTAATGAAAAGGAACTTACTTCTAATTGTACCTACACTTTGTTGATTTGCCGTGCGCCCGAAAGTGCCAATATTGATGGTTGCCTGGCGGGAAACTACCTCGGCGAAAGTAACGTCGACTTGGTGATATCAAACTGTGATAAATCCTGCTTTTGTAGATTCGAATTACCGATAGTCTGCCCTTCGCCTGATGACAATTTCGGTTGTTTAAAATTACAAATTTTCGTACTTAACCTACTGTTGTGAGTACAATTCGAAGTGGCAAACAAACCCTAGACGAGTGCGGCTTAGCTTTCTGAATTTACCGAGTCACGCGAATACTACGATTGTGTTCGGGATGAGGTAATGATGATGCCCTTCTGTTTTATCCGTAACATTTCCCCCCTACTTCACTCACTCACTTTTCAGCGTAAACTTTACTTCAACGTAACTTCAACTCGGACGATTAATCCTCCCGAGGATTCCAACGAACTTTTGCCCCACGTTGGGCGCCAAATAGTACACCCCCTTTTTATTCCACGGGAGCCGCTATGGCCCCCAGGGAAATTAGGGTGCTCCGGTGGGGCTTACGGACCTGGTTTAGCTCGTCCGGAGACGGGCGTGGGACGCCACTTGCTTGTCCCTCAAGGCCCCAATAAGCCGCCAAGCGAGAATCCGGCTTGCCGGAATAACCACACTCCTCTCTAACACTAACCCTTTCCGTCTGGGAAGCTTTTGGAATCACCACACCACCCCCGAAAACTTTTATATAACACCGATTTCTTTTTTTTTATTAATATTACACCTCGACTTGCCGCTCAAGCCGCACCCGTCCCAATCTGTAACACAGAAAATTTTTACCTTTTCTTTTACTTTTCTCCTAAAGACGTTTCATCAATCAAATACGGTTTAGTAGAATTTCGATTTATATACAAATAAACATCTGATTTACGTTAATGAAAAGGAACTTACTTCTAATTGTACCTACACTTTGTTGATTTGCCGTGCGCCCGAAAGTGCCAATATTGATGGTTGCCTGGCGGGAAACTACCTCGGCGAAAGTAACGTCGACTTGGTGATATCAAACTGTGATAAATCCTGCTTTTGTAGATTCGAATTACCAATAGTCTGCCCTTCGCCTGATGACAATTTCGGTTGTTTAAAATTACAAATTTTCGTACTTAACCTACTGTTGTGAGTACAATTCGAAGTGGCAAACAAACCCTAGACGAGTGCGGCTTAGCTTTCTGAATTTACCGAGTCACGCGAATACTACGATTGTGTTTGGGATGAGGTAATGATGATGCCCTTCTGTTTTATCCGTAACATTTCCCCCCTACTTTTAGTGGGTTTCCCTGAAATCCACTCCTATAATACCAACCACTCAATAAAAGAAAACTAATATTATGACCTCCACCAACCTAACAAACTACGAGTACTGAGTAGAAAAAAAGAAAACTAATACTAAGACTTCTGGGCCTCTCAAGCTAACCTAATATTAGTACCAAACAATATGAACACAACTAAAATCAAACTTGGAAACCTCGACTTCTCTTAAAACTACCGATAATTCAACATTATCCTTCTATAAACTGCATAAATCCTTCCTGTTTATCGTCTAAATCTCCATATTCTTTCCTAGATGTACTTTGTGTGTGCTTCATTGAACTATTACCGGACAAGGTTCCCTTTTTTATGTCTCTTACTCCATTATCCTGTAACCATTCCATCCTCGTAATTTGTTCATTCATTTCTCTGTCGAAGTCTACATTAATTCCTGTGATTTTGAGTCCTCCAAGCACGTGAGGGGAGAAGAGAAAAGGGAAGAAAGAGGGGGGAAAAATCAAAAGAAGACCCAAAAAGAAAGAAACGGAAGAGCCCAAAAGAGGAAAACTTAACTCACTATAGGTAAATATCTCTACTCATACCGGTTTTCCCTTTTACTCTACGTTGTGTCGTCATCCGTCGATACTCTCTACTTTTATTATTAGCTCCAAGACAACCTTCCATTTTAGGTCCTCTGGGAACAACACCGCAAGAATGTCCGAAGCGTCGTAAGAAGAAGGCCAAAAGGAAAAAAAACACTGTAACCGCCCCGGAAGCAACCCTCCCTCAACGACGTTACTGAAGTATGCTGTCAACGGTAATCCTTTCATTTTTTTTCATTCATAAGTTTAACTAGTTATGTAAGCTATATACTCATTTCGAACTCCGACTCATGATTGCGCCAATTCTATCCATTTATCCCTTAGTTTCTCATTCGCGGTTTTTCTACATATTGAAACTCATGTACGCTGGTTCTCCATTCATGTCTTACACTCAGAAAACTAACTCCTATTACGATCCGCCTTGATTTAGAATGCGTAATTCACTCGTGCCTATGTTACCGTAACCTCCCCTTTGTTGACCCGCTTCTACCTTTACGAGACATACACTTTGAGGTCCTTCGCATGCCAGAGGCCTGCAGCTCTCCCATTCATGTGTCTGAGGTTGTAGGAGCTCGCTGATACTTGTTTCTCCTCCACAAAAGGTCTTATATATTCTGGAGCCAGTTCCGTGGAGAAATATTTTGCTGCATTCAACTGCACGAAATTTCGTCTCCAAACCCTGTCTTCTTCCTTAAAAGATGCTGGACGTTTTCGGAAATTGTACCGGGCCGTGACCTTTCCTGCTATCTGCTTCATCCGCTGGGCAATTTCTGCTCGTATAGTCTGCAGGGCCCTGGCTTTCTCTTGTATGCATGGAATCGGATTCTCCTCTCCACCTATCTCGTACTGTCGTTGATCTGTGACCATCTTTCTTCCAAAATTGACGAAAAATGGAGTTGCTTTCATAACCTCATGAGTGTACGTCCGTAAGGCACATCCAATTTTGCCAAGTTAATATCTTTCCGGTGGTTCTCTGTACTGTACGCCCTCAGCATTTTCTTAACTTCTTGATTCACTCGCTCGGTGGGATTAGCTTGAGGATGGTAGAATGCGGTAAATTTCGCGTGAACCCCATAAGCTCCTAGCATTTGCCGAAAAATTCTCGAGTGAAATTGCACACCATTATCGCATATAAGGGAGCGTGGTACGCCGAACAGCATGAAGACTTGGTCCTTCAAGATCCGTGTGACCTCATTGGCTGTGGCTGATCGTACTGGATATAACAACACGAACTTTGAGAAGTAATCGACAACTGTCAGAATGTGTGTGTTCCCCTTTGTTGTCTTTGGAGAAGAGGTCCAATTAGATCAACATAAAGACTTTCCCATGGTTGTTTCGCCTCGTTGACCCTACTTACCATATGACCCGCAGATCCCTGACGATCCACTTTTACTGACTGGTAAACTTTGCATCTTCTCACGTATGTATTAATGGCCGCGGCCATCTTCGGCTAGTAGAAGTGCTGTGCAATAAGATCAACGTTCTTGTCATTTCAATGGGTCCTGCTGTTGGGTCATCATGGAATTTTAGTAAGAGCTCTCTTCGTTCTGGTTTCGGAACTACCTTTTTCCAGGAGTCTTCCCCTCCGGAACCTGGCAGTCGACTTTGTATCCGCTTATATAATTCCCCTGACCTCACTTGCTAGGCGGCATATTTCTCGGGCTCGGCTTCTATTTTCTGTTTCATCTTCCGATACCATGCGTCGTCCTCCACATTTGCTATTAATTCTATAGCTGGTACTGAGCGTGATGGAGCTTCTGGAACAAGGTGTTCCTTTCCTTTTCGATGGATGATTTCGAAGTCAAATAGCTGCGGTCTGACCGCCCAGCGAGCCAATCGACCGGTGGGATCTCGCAGATTATTTAACCGCACCAACGAACGGTGGTCCGTTATCACTTGGAAATGGTAGCCTTCCACATATAGCCGCAGCTTCTCCACCGCCCACAGCACCGCGAGGCATTCTTTCTCCGTGGTTGAATATTTCTTCTCCGCCTTACTAAGGGAGTGACTCAAAAAGCACACTGCCTTTTCTCCTGAGGCATGCTTCTGGCTAAGAACTGCCCTTAATCCGACATCAGACGCATCCGTTTGTATACAAAAAGGCATGTCGAAATCTGGGCAGCTAAAGATTGGTGCGGATGACAATTTTGCTTTACAGACTTCAAATGCTTCTTGGCACTGTTGAGTCCACACCAATTTCTTATTCTTCCGTAGAAGGTCAGTCAGTGGTGCAGTCATGGTGACATGGTTCGGGATAAATCGCCGGTACCAGGATACCATTCCTAAAAATTGCCGAACCTTCTTCACGGTGTTTGGTGGCGGAATACGCGGCATCGATTCAATCTTATCTGGGTCCACGTTTAACCCCTGTTCATCAACGACGTAACCCAGGTACTTTAACCGCGGCCGGCAGAACTGACACTTTTCCCTCGAAACCCGTAATCCTGCTTTTCGTAGCCGTCGAAATACTTCCCTAAGTATTGCCACATGCTTTGTAAAGTCCAGAGTCACGATCACTATATCGTCCAGGTACGTAAATACGTACGGTTCTAGTTCTGGTCCCAACACGCGATCAATCAATCGTTGCCAAGTCGCTGGTGCATTCTGCAGTCCGAATGGCATTCTTCTGAACTGGAAAAGTCCCCTCCCAGGCACGGTAAATGCAGTGTAAGCTTTTGAGTCCGCTGCCATTGGGACTCGCCAATACGCTGATTTTATGTCGAGTGATGATAGATACTGAGCATTCCGTTATTTATCGAGGTTCGAGAAAGCGTATGGTATTGGGTACGCATCCTTCTCCGATACTGCATTGAGTTTCCGATAGTCTACGCAAAATCTGTAGGTACCCTCCTTTTTCTTCACTGGTAAGAGTGGGATGACCAGCAGATTATTTAATTCCAACTCCTGCTCTAGAGTAAGACTACTCAGTGATCGTAAGTGGCTGGGTAGTTTCTCATCTAGTAATGAGACAAAGTCCCAATGCTGACTGCTAAGGTCCAAGACAATTCTAAAGTTTTTACTGAAATCCACCCCCAGGATTAGTGTTTGCGGGACCAAGGTAACCACCAATGCTTCCAAGTATTGTGTATGTCCTTTTAACCTAAAGGGCAAACATACGGAGCCCTCCACTTCACAACTCTCGCAGCTCGCTGTTCATACTGCATGGGTCCCACACTTATCCAAGGAAACATCGATCTTCCTCAATTGCTCCCAACCTTCTGAACCAATGATTGTTCTGCTTGCCCCCGAACCCAATAGAACTGGCATTCTCCTTCCTGCAACTTCGACCAGAACATGTGGGCGAGCATCTCCCTCTTTCTCCTCCAAGGCGAATTCTACTTTTGAAACACTCCGTTGGGACCTTTTATCCGTGCCACCGCGGTCGCCTATGGGACACGTTGCTCGTTTTCCGATAGCCAATCATATGCTCCCCGTGCCCTCGTCGTGTCCTGTTGGCAACAATTTGGACAGTTAGCTCGAGCTGTGTCCCTTCTTCCGCACCCGTAACAGGTTTTTGGTTGTCTACACTCCCTTGCCCAGTGTCCAGCTTGCTGGCAATTCCAACACCGTCTCACATTCCCACATTGGCCCCTTACTTCCACAGATGGTGTGGTCTCCACATAAGCCAGGTCCTGCTCCAAACGTCGCTTTCCTCGATGATTGACTGGTGGTACAAAGGTTTCAACCGCTTGCCGAGTCCCTTCTAACCTCCTTCCTAATTCAACCAACTCTTTCAAACTCTCGATTGGCCTTAAACTCAACTGAGTTTGATAGAAAGGGGATATGTTTTTCCGAATGATCTTGAGCTTTTGCTTCTCCGATTTCGGCTCCGACAATCGCTTGAACATTCCCTCCAGCACCTCTACATAAACTCCAATTGTCTTATCTACGCCCTGAGTCCTCTCCTTGATCTCCTCTTCAAGACGATCATCATAGTCTGGCGGTAAGAATTCCGTTTTCAAGGCTTTGACCAAACCGTTCCAATCATCCACTAATTGTCTATTGGCCCGGAACCAAATTAGAGCCTTCTTTTCGAAAAGCTCCACCGCTGACCTAAATAATTGTCCTTTGGTCATGCTCCGAGTCTCCCTTAATTCCTCTTCCCTTTCCAGAAAAGCATTTAAATTTCCCGATGCTTCTCCAGCAAATGTGACACCCCACTTTGCGATGTTCTGATGTTTCAGATCACCATTGCCAAATCTTGGTGTTGAACAGGACTTCGGCCTTCCAGGTCTTAAGGACGATCTGCGTTCGTATTCTCGCTCCTATGCTACGGGTTCCTCTTCCGTCTCCCCTTCATTTTCTGACCGATCAATCACCATTCCTAGGGCCATGATTATCTGTTGACGCAACCTGTCCAATCCCACCTGTGATGCCTCCGGCAGCTGAGCCGTATTGCGAATTCTTCGCAAACCAAACTCCACCTTAGCCCGGATTTTCAGGTATTCTTTGGACTTCTTGTCAGTTGAAAAGGTCGCCACCAAATCATCGACCTTCACTATCTTCTCCTTTATCGCTTCCAGATCTCCCTCATAAGTGAACGGGTAATTTTTCGCCACTAACGATTCGTTCAGGGCATCCTCTGCCCATAACACAGCTCAAAACGATTTGCTCATTGCTTCCACGGTGTCTTGCGGCAGATTCCGGATGGTCAACTCATAGCTTAGCTTGTCCTTCACCAGTCGATCCATTAAAAATTTTCCTGATTTCGACATCCTCGAATTTTAGAATGCAAACAACTTTAAATTGAAAACGACTTATTTCTTAATTCGACGGCCTGAGCAGAAAAACACAATTATTATCGCTAAAATAGGAGCCCCTTCTGTACTTTATTTCATATACATTACATACAATACAAACGGAATCTTCTATCACCTTATCACTATACTTGAAAGCTACGCTCCACCACAATGCACTTCCACCGTGTCTCACTTTCGCACTGTTCCACACCCGCAATATTATCCACTTCACTTCTCATTCACAATTCACTCACTTTTCAGCGTAAACTTTACTTCAACGTAACTTCAACTCGGACGATTAATCTTTCCGAGGATTCCAACGGACTTTTGCCCCACGTTGGGCGCCAAATAGTACACCCCCTTTTTATTCCACGGGAGCCGCTATGGCCCCCAGGGAAATTAGGGTGCTCCGGTGGGGCTTACGGACCCAGTTTGGCTCGTCTGGAGATGAGCGTGGGACGCCACTCGCTTGCCCCTCAAGGCACCAATAAACCGCCAAGCGAAAATATGGCTTGCCGGAATAACCAACGTCACGATTTGCCCGAATCATACCTACCGAGCACACACTGGCTACCACACAATCTTTACACTTACATAACCTTGCCGCCCTTATGCGTCTAGCCAGCTTTCGGAATCACCACACCACCCCCGAACACTTTTATATTATACCGATTTCACTTTTTTATTAATATTATACCTCGACTTGCCACTCAAGCCGCGCCCGTCACAATCTGTAACACAGAAAATTTTTACCTTACATTTTACTTTTCCTCTAAAGACGTAAATTTCATCAATCAAATACGGTTTAATAGAATTTCAAATTATATACAAATAAACATCTGATTTACGTTCATGAAAAGGAACTTACTTCTAATCGTACCTACAAGAGGCCCCTTCACGATCTGCATCCGTTGGTGCACTTTTATTTTGCATCGACACCCGGGCTCTGCTTGTCACTTCTCGTCGCTTTGCACTTTCTGGTTGGTATTTGCTTCGCGTTTGCCGCTTCGCCACTTGATGCTTTTTATCTCCTCACGCTGCCGCTTCCCAACACATCTGCTCTGCCACTTGATTGGTTTTTATCCCTCATGCTGCCGCTTCCCAGCACATCTGCTTCGCCACACCCGAGAAGAAAGAAAAAGAGGAGGCGCGGTATTCTTCGCGCGCCTTTATAATCTCCTCGTAACGGACAATGTATACGCTTGAATACATGGTTCCATGATGAAAAGAGAAACTATCTAGCCCTTGAACAAGCTACTCAGGGTGAATTGTGTAAACATCTGAAGAATGCTCCTATGCATCGTTTCGGTGAACATTGGGCCGCCAAATACACATATCAAGTGGCAGATGCTTTCAACTATTGTCACATAAACAATGTTATCTATCGTGATTCAAAGCTAGAGAACATTTTATTGACTTCTGATGATAATGTTAAATTGGCAAATTTTCACTTGTTTGTTCAAGAAAGTGTTGATTCCATTTCGGGCTGTGATTTTCTTGTTGTAGTGACGTATTTCGTACTGATTTTGGTATAAATTTACGAAGCTTACTCGGTAAATTCACCATCAGTTAAACGTTCTGATTTGATAGTGTTATTCCTTCTGAGTTCGTTCTGGGAACGAACAGTCGGTACGCCCGAAGTAGCTTTGACCACAGTTAATTGCCGTGCGCCCGATAGTGCCGATATTGATGGTTCCCTGGCGGGAAACTACCTTGGCGAAAGTGACGTCAACTTGGTGATATCCAGCTGTGATAGATCGTGCTTTTGCAGATTCGAATTACCGATAGTCTGCACTTCACCTGATGACAATTTCGGTTGTTTAAAATTACAAATATTCGTACTTAACCTACTGTTGTGAGTACAATTTGGAGTGGCAAACAAACCCTAGACGAGTGCGGCTTAGCTTTCTGAATTTACCGAGTCACGCGAATACTACGATAGTGTTTAGGATGAGGTAATGATGATGCCCTTCTGTTTTATCCGTAACAATTTATATATATATATATATATATATTTATATGTATATATATATATATATATATATTTCTATATATATATATATATATATATATATATATATATATATATATATATATTTCTATATATATATATATATATATATATATATATATATATATATATTTCTATATATATATATATATATATATATATATATATATATATATATATATATATATATATATATATATATATATATATATATATATATATATATATATATATATATATATATATATATATATAAAGATTATATTTTTCTTCAAGTGCGCTTCAAGTGTTAAATATTCCCGCACACCAAGTGCCATCGTGATCGTAACAGAACGCGACATAACAATTGTACAAATTGAAGTGTAACCTATAAATGCTGTCGAGCAAGTTATTAAAAGTTTCACTTGTCAATTAAATTTCTATCGCTATTGTCTACTAAAATCACTTCACACTCAAACAATCAATATCGCCTGTACTTCGCGTATCGCAATTTTGTATCGCGGTTGTAATGAAAGATTCCCCCCATTCATTCAGCTCGCCTTTATATAGGGTCTCTAATCATTCAACTCAGTTCTCGTTATTGGTGAATTAGCGGGAACATTCCAGCAGCGTAATAAATGGAGCAGTGACTCACTTTCAGATGTTGATCATACTTGTTGGGTTCTCGTGGTTTCGAGTAAATTCGTTTTGTTGATGTTCTTAATGGTTGTGAAAACAATTGCGACAGTAGCTCGCAGAATTCCTTGCACATGTAACACTGCCCCCACCTCAGTTCTTTTCGCTCCGAAAAGATGTGTCGCCATTTGTAGTCAATCTCCCTGGGTGTAATATGGAGCAAGACGGTCCAGATGCACTATTTTCATTTTGGCTCTCGGCTTACGGTGTTTCTGTATGCGATATACGACGTCGTTGATTCGTTTTGTGACCCGGTATGGTCCCTCCCAATTATGTTACAACTTTGGAGACCTGTCCTTCCGCTGATGCGGGTTATATAACTGCACCAAGTTATCTTGCTGGAAGCCAGTAGAATTTGCCTTGAGATCATACCTGGTCTTCATGCGGTCAGTAGCCGATTCGAGGTGTTTTCGCACTGTCCGATGTATCTGGTTCAACAGTTGTCTTAGCTCACTTGCGTACTCCGAGATCGTTTGAGGTTTCTCAGGGGGTGTTCCGAACTTTATATCAGCTGGTAGACGAAGAGTCTTTCCAAAAATGACTTTGGCTGGGGCTTGGCCCGTCGATGCATGTTTGGCAGCTCTGTACGCCATCAAAAATAGTGGAATGTGTCGGTCCCAGTCCCTTTGGTTCTCCTCAACCATCGTGGCCAGATGTTTATTTAGCGTATCGTTGAAACGTTTGACCATTCCATCGGATCGGGGATGCAGCGGTGTTGTCCTCGTTTTCCGTATTCCCAGTAGTTCACACATTTCGCCAAAAACTAGTGATTCAAAGTTTCGGTCTTGATCCGAATGTAATTTGCAAGGTACGCCGTACGTACTGACCCAATTTAAGACTAGCTGTTCGGCTACAGTAGTTGCTTCCTGGTTGGGAATGGGGTAGACCTCGGGCCACTTGCTGAAATAATCGGCCATAACCAGCATGTATAAATTTCCCCATTCGGATTCAGGAAAGGGTCCTGCAAAGTCAACAGCAATCCTTTTAAACGGTACCCCCACGTTATAGGTTTGCATTTGTCCTCTCAGTCGCCGCTTTGGGCCTTTGGCGGAGGCGCGAATTGTGCATCTGCGACACCAGTCCTCTACGTCTTCTCAAGCGTGGAGCCAGTAGAACCTTTCCTGCAGTTTCACTAGGGTCTTGTTAACCCCAAGGTGGCCTCCCGAGAATCCTTCATGCATTTCCTTAACCACATCGTGGATTCGGCTTTTGGGTAGAATAGTTTGCATCCTATAGGAGCTGACATCCGCCGTTTCCCATTTCCGCTTGAGTATGCCACCCTCCACCTGAAGGGAGTTCCATTGTGCCCAATAGCTTTTCAGGGTTGCGCCATGCATTGAAACGTCTTTCCACTCAGGTCGCCCAGTCGTCTCCTTCCATACGAGCAATGGTCCGATGTCTTCATCGGCTAACTGGGTGTTTCGAATCTCCTCCGGTGACCAACCTTCATCGAATTCGGCCGTTATCAATCGCAGATCAACGGGCGGTTTCTTATCCTCAATCCGTTGGCAATGCTTGCAGTTAGCTGGACATGGACGGCGGGATAAGGCGTCAGCATTTCCATGAACTCCGCCCTTCCGATGAACAATTTCGTAGTCGTATGACTACAATCTTTCTATCCATCTCGCAACTTGTCCCTCGGGGTTTTTGAAGTTGAACAGCCATCTCAGTGGTGTATGATCCGCTCGAAGAACAAAATTCTGGCCATATAGGTACTTGTGGAACTGCTTGGTGGCCTCTATTATAGCCAATAGCTCCGTCCTGGTCACGCAGTAGTTCCTCTCACTTTTTGAAAGAACTCGACTGTAATACGAGAGGACTCTTTCTTCACCATCGATCTGCTGGGAGAGTACAGCTCCAACACCGCCGTTGCTCACTTTAGTGTCAACTACAAACATTTTTCCGGGTTTCGGATATGCCAGCACGGGTGATTCACACAGCTTCTCCTTCAAGGTCTCAAAGGCTACCTGGCATTGTTCATTCCAGACATACGGACCATTAACTGATGGAAACACTTAGCTATTTCGGCAAAGCTTCGTAGTTGGCGCTTGTTGTTTGGTGTTGGCCAGCTTTTCACGACTTCAATTTTCTCAGGGTCTGTTTTGACCCCTTCTGCTGATACAACGTGTCCCAGGTATTTTACTTCAGCTGCAAAAAGGCTACACTTGTCGGGACTAAGTTTCAAATTTGCCAATCGCAATCGGGAGGAAACCTTCTCTAAGTTCCGCACATGCTCTTTGAACGTTCTCCCGATGACAATGATGTCATCTAGGTATATCAAGCAGGTTTTCCAGGTGAGGCTACGTAGCACGTACTCCATTAGGCGTTCGAAAGTGGCTGGAGCATCGCAAAGCCCAAATGCCATCACCACAACTTGCCACAATCCGGTCCCAACTGAAAATGCGGTCTTCTCTCGGTCCTTCTTGACGATTTATACCTGCCAGTAGCCACTCTTGAGATGAGTGTAGAAAACCATTTTGCGTCGGCTAAAAGGTCCACGATGTCATCGATGCGTGGCAGCGGGTAACTATCTTTCTTAGTGACGTTGTTAAGCTGCCTATAGTCGACACAAAAACGAGTGCTACCATCCTTTTTCTTTACTAGAACTACTGGCGCGGCCCATATACTGACAGAAAGTTCAATAATTCCTTGTTTTTCCATGTCCGAGATCAGCGCGCTCACTTCTCCTTGTTTGGCTATAGGGAGGCATCTCGGTGCTTGTCGAACAGGCTTGGCTCCCTGTGTATGTATGACGTGAGTCACCAGACTCGTTCGGCCTTGGTCATCCGGGCTTGTTGGGAAGATGCCACTGTACTTGGTGACCAGATTAGAGGCTCGTTTGAATGGCTGCACTGGCAATTTGACTTGCTTCAATATTCCAGACGTGGATTTCCGGGCTTTGTCTGTGTCTTGCTTTCTTTTCCAATGATGGTCGTGAGTAGCTTCCAAAGAGGTCATGGTGGAAACAGGCTGGCAGCTGCCGATGACTTCTCCCGCTTTGATGGATGCTCGTGGTTGAGTCTGCGGTGTTAAGGACTCTAACTGGCACATATTCGGTCCTTGAAGATCTTACAAGCTCTCGTCCTACAATCAAACTGCGCAATGCGGACGTCTTCGTTGGCTCTATCAGATAAGATCGGTGGTCTCCAGAATCACCATCAAGCTTGGCCCATACAATGCTTTCGGAAGAATTCGGTACATCAATGTCAGTACATACCACTACATTCATCTTGGGAATTTGGACGCTGGGATCCTCCATCAGTACTTCGACATTCTGCCATTTCAATACACGTTTGCCCAAATCCAACGTGATTCCATGTGGTCGCAGAAAATCCATTCCGAGAATGCAGTCATCCATAATGTTCGCGACCAGAAAATTATGTCGGAACACAAGGTCTCCCAACTGTATCCGGAGGTTGACCTCTCCATGAACAGGTGCAGTTTCTCCCGTAGCTATCCGTAGTGAGAAAATTCTGCCCTTGTGAAGTTGTTGCTGTCTAACTAGGTCTGGTCGGATAATCGATCGGGTTGCACCAGTGTCGATTGTTATGGTGCAATGTTCTCCGTCAACTTGGCCCGGAAGACATAAGTCCGCTTCTCCACGATGTAGTTTTGACACGGTGATGGTGGTGCTGGGGACGGCGATCCTCCTAGCCAACCTCTGCCCCACGAAGTTAGCTCTTACATGTTACCCGACCCCTCTTTTTGAAGGACTTCCATTTTGGGCTCCTGACTCGGTCTGGATCTTCTCCTAACTGCACACCCTGGACAATAGCTCGGTTTTCTGCGCTTCTTGCAGTCTCTTTGCAGGTGCCCTTTTCTTCGCAATTCCAGCATCTACGCGCACCATTTACCTGCGGGTCTCGTTCAATTTCGACGCGCTCACACCTGCACTCGTCTGTCACTACCTCGAGAACCCGGGCAGTGGTACGAGTCACATTTTTCACTGCCTCAAAGCTCAGACTGTAAGCCAATGCGTCCTTAACCGCTTGCTTTTGAGCTAAATGCACGGCTTGTTGCAACTCCGAGTCCTTTCGTGCGCTGATGAATGCTTCTGTCGCTGCATCATCTCGATGCTCTGGGTCGTAGGCTGGGTAAGCCAAAAGTGCTAGTCGCTCAATATCTTGGACTAGCTGCTGTAGGGTTTCAACAGACCTCTGCACCCGATGCCTTAGCTGTGACCGATAAATTTGCTTCAGATGATCGTCTCCATAACGCATGTCGAGCGCATTCATTATAGCAGCCGGGGTTGAGTGGAACTCGACGGGGATAGTCTGCGAAAGCTCAGCAGCTGGGCCTCTTAGAGCAAGAATTAATGCAGTTGCTCATTCCTGCTCATTCCAGTGATTTACCCTAGCGGCGGCTTCAAACTGCCAATCGAATATTTGCGCTTTCACATTTCTGCATGAGCTTTGCGCTGCGGTTGTAAGAGGGGCTGGTGAGGTAGTTACTACTGCCTTTGCTGCTTCCAATTCCTTTTCATGTTTTCCATCTCCTGGTTGATTCTCTCTTCGACCTGGCTGACCTTTTCCTCGACCTGGCTGCCCTTTTCCTCCAACTGGTAAACCTTTTCCTCGACCTGGTCAACCTTTTCCTCGACGCCTTTAATTTGTTTGTTCAGATGACTGAGCTCCGCTTTTATTTCGGTTCACCGTTCCTCCAGCTTCTGTGTGATGTCTGCCTTGATTTCGATCGCTTGTTCATTTAGCTTCCCAGTTATATTCGACGACTGTTCATTGAGCTTCGCAGTTAAATTAGATCATTTGCATCAGCGCATTTTCTGGTTCCTTTGGTTTTGGTGTTTCTGCTTCTCCACCTTCTGCACCATTTTCTGCATCTGAGGGCTCACCCGAATCCAGATTTACGCCTTTCGATTCGATCGAGTCGCGCAAGCGTGCAATCAGTGTGGCTGTCGAGCTTTCGCAGACAATCCCCGTCGAGTTGTACTCAACCCTGGCTGCTATAATGAATGCGCTCGACATGCGTTATGGAGACGATCATCTGAAGCAGATTTATCGGTCGCAGCTAAGGCATCGGGTGCAAAAGTCTGGTGAAACCCTACAGTAGCTAGCCCAAGCCGTTGAGCGGCTAGCACTTTTGGCTTACCCAGCCTACGACCCAGAGCATCGAGATGATGCAGCAACAGAAGCGTTCATCAGCGCACTAAAGGACACCGAGTTGCAACAAGCCGCGTGTTTAGCTCAAAAGCAAACGGTTAAGGACGCATTGGCTTACAGTCTGAGCTTTGAGGCAGTGAAAAATGTGACTCGTACCGCTGCCCGGGTTCTCGAGGTAGTGACAGACGAGTGCAGGTGTGAGCGTGTCGAAATTGAGCGAGACACGCAGGTAAATGGTGCGCGTAGATGCTGGAATTGCGAAGAAAAAGAGCACCTGCAAAGAGACTGCAAGAAGCGAAGAAAACCGAGCTATTGTCCAGGGTGTGCAGCTAGGAGAAGATCCAGACCGAGTCAGGAGCCAAAAATGGAAGCCCTTCAAACAGAGGGGTCGGGTAACATGTAAGAGCCAACTTTGTGGGGCAGAGGTTGGCTAGGAGGATCGCCGTCCCCAGCACCACCATCACCGTGTCAAGACTACATCGTGGAGAAGCGGACTTATGCCTTCCGGGTCAAGTTGACGGAGAACATTGCACCATAACAATCGACACTGGTGCAACCCGACCGATTATCCGACCAGACCATGTGAGGCAACAACTACTTCACAAGGGCAGAATTTTCTCACTACGGACAGCAACGGGAGAAACTGCACCTGTCCATGGAGAGGTCAACCTTCAGATACAGTTGGGAGACCTTGCGTTCTGACATAATTTTCTGGTCGCGAACATTATGGATGACTGCATTCTCGGAATGGATTTTCTGCTGGCCACGTGAAGCTTTTGGACGAACCACGGATAGCCAAAAACGTATTCGTTGGGAGGACTGACGAGCGAAGACCAGGGAGAGACCGA
>OZ017738.1:204611775-204621775 GCA_963969285.1 Odontomyia ornata
CTCGTCATACTAACTAATTTTATTCATTTGCTCCCTCTAACAAATTTTATTTGGTATCCTAACAAAACTGCATTCACGCTTTCATACTAACAAATTTCATTTACATGCCCATTAAGAAAGATGCATAGTTGAAGTTACTAACTCGACGAATGGAAAATCAACAGGAGGTGGCTCCGTTGGTAGCGTCGTTGATTCTTGACCAGGGGTCTGCTGCGATCCTGGGTTCAAATTCCCCCGAGCGCAGGAAATCACTCTTTTTGGGATATTGGCAAAAGGAATTGTTTCCGTATATATATATATATATATATATATATATATATATATATATATATATATATATATATATATATATGTATATATATATATATATATATACACATATACATATATATATATATATATATATATATATATATATATATATATATATATATATATATATATATATACATATATATATATATATATATATATATATATATATATATATATATATATATACATATATATATATATATATATATATATATATATATATATATATATATATATATATATATGACGATTTGCATCTACAAGTAACGAAACACTATTATGGTTATGCAAATCGCCATATATGCAAAATGGAAATTGTTGCGTTCGTCGATATGAAAAATATGTTTAGGTAGTGGAATCAAAGTCGATTACGTTACGCAGATGCAGCAGCGGTAATGGGAATGAAAGGATTGCGGAGTTGAGGAGTGAAATTCTTGATTTGGAAAGGCAGTTAGTATTTGGCTTGTGAATAAGAGGGAGTTTCTTTGTGGTGTCGAGGTGATTTTGGTGTTTACTAGTTCGGAAAAAGTTTGAGTTCAGAGAAAATAAGTCTTGATTTTGGAGAGGAGACTGGGATTTTTCCCTATTTTTTACAATTTTTGCGTGATGTGATATTAATATTTGAAGAGTGGGACTCACAAAGTATCGGAGATTAATTTGAAAATTCGGGTGCGAATCGCAATGAATAGGACAAAACAAACAGAATAAGAACAACCAGAGAATTCGAGAGAAGTTATGTGATGGTCAATGTGCAAACGTTAGTAGAACTCAAAATTTTCGTCAGAGTAAAGTTTACGAACCAGCAAGATTTTGATAATTGGTCAATAGAATTTAAACGTGAAAATAAGTCTTGATTTTGGAGAGGAGACTGGGATTTTTCGCTTTTTTCTTACAATTTTTGCGTGATGTGATATTAATATTTGAAGAGTGGGACTCACAAAGTATCGGAGATTAATTTGAAAATTCGGGTGCGAATCGCAATTAATAAGACAAAACAAACAGAATAAGAACAACCAGAGAATTCGAGAGAAGTTATGTGATGGTCAATGTGCAAACGTTAGTAGAACTCAAAATTTTCGTCAGAGTAAAGTTCACGAACCAGCAAGATTTTGATAATTGGTCAATAGAATTTAAACGTGAAATTGCAGTGTGTTGGAATAATATAAGCTGTAGCAAAGTGCAGGTCTGTCAATTAATAGTTCATAAAAAAAAATTTTTTTTTTGTTGGGTTGTGGAGAGGGCCAGGTGCGATCACGCTATAATGACGGATCAGAGAGTTGAAAGTCTTCGTCTTCTTCTGCTTAGCACTTCAGCCCCTCTCGGGCCTTCGCTTCCTGCAAATAGCGCATCCAACTGTCTCGGTCAATTAACCGCGTCCTCCAATTTCAAAATCAGAGCAGTGTTGAACTGTCTTCGTTGACCGAGTCAGACCAGGGATTTCTCAGTTTCCCGACTGATCTCCATTCTTTAGTTCTCCCAATGAATACCTTTTTGGGTATCAGTTGTTTGTCCATACGATTCATGTGGCTAGCCCATTGCAGCTTCCGCAGTCTTATAATCGTTAAGGCCTCCGGGTCGTCAAAAATTTCATACTGCTCACGGTTGTCATTGGTCTCTGTCAAGCTTTGCTCCGAATACTCATCTCAAGACCCGTCGCTCAAAGGCGTTCAATATATTTGCGGATGCTTGGGTTAGGGTCCATGTTTCACACCCATAGCATAATATAGAACTTATCACAAATTAGCATACCTGGAGCTTTGTTTTCCTGTGTATGCACCTGCTCTTCAAGATTGTCAATACTGAATAAAATATTTTATTTGCGAGCTGTATTCTTCGGCGTATTTCATCTCTTTCATTGCTCGTTTTCGTTATTTTGGCGTCTAAATACACAAATTTGAGTTGAAAGTGGCCGTTACTATTTTGATTTTATGTGATATTAACTTTAAAATTTAATTTTCAGTGGGCCTTCGCTTCTTTTTTTGTATTTCACCGGGCGTTTGAAGTTCTGCAAGGAAAGAAGTAAGCGCCAATCTGGTATTTTTTTCAATATTTTATAAATTAGAATATATAAGTAGCTTGTTTTATCTATTCTTTATAATATATATATTTAAGAAAATAAACTAAAATATAAAACCATTAACTAAGGTTTTATATTTTAGTTTATTTTCTTGAATTTCGAAGGGGGCTTTCAGTAGTTTTTCTTGTTGTTCTTCTGCAAATAATTTGATTTGAATAAGAATTTGTGATTAATAAAACGGCAATGCCTCTTTCAGTTAATAATTTTTATTTCTAAAGATGACCTCCCCTTTCCCGTCCTTTTCCCCTTCGTGTTAGTTTTTATTTGTAGGGTGGCTCAGCACGAGCACAGGGTGTCCCGGAAGACCCATGACACGACTGAGTGCTAGCCGGCCTCAGTATGCCACCCCGGGCTATGAACTTCTCTGCTGAAACTTAATGACTGCAACTGCGGTGACTTCCACGGTTGTAACAGAATGGCGCCCAAGTATTGGTACTTGTTGTATTTAGTTCATTTTAAATAGCACCATTCGTTGCTTTGCAACAGAATGGCGCCCAAACTTAAGGTTTTTTAATGATTTTAGTTGATTGTGTAAGTTTTTTATTATAGTTTAAACTTTTTAGGGTTTTGTAAAATAATTTTACAAAACCCTACTAGTTTCGCGACCAGTCTGTCCGTCTGTCCGTCTGTCCGTCCGTCCGTCCGTCCGTCCGTGTGTCACAGCAGTTTTTCTCGGAAACTACTGAAGCTAGAAACATCAAATTTTGTGTATGGGTGTAAAGTGGTGTTCTTTTTAGAGTTCAACTACAAAAAAATTTTATAAGGTATTTAAGGGGGGTCTCCCCATATAGGAGAGTGACCCCCCGAAAAAAAAATTTCATTGAAGGTAGCCGATATGGGTATCAAATGAAAGGTCTTGATGAGAACTTTACAAAACAGGTCTTTGTTTGGCAAAATTCGCTTCGAGGGGCGCACAGGGAGGGGAAATACACGAACAATTTGTGTCCTCCCCCTCGCGATTGGACACCTGTGATCCGAAAAATCTGAAAAAAATCAAGATTGTAGGCCTTGGTGAGTACAATAACAACAAATACGTTAGAAGTCGCAATTCACTCAATTTTGTTAGTAATAGTATGATTTATCGATCTTATGTTTTCATGAATAAAATCTTAACGGTACCCTTAAATTCAATGAAATTCAGTACGTAGATGTCTTTTTATAAGATTGACCAATCCTGAAAGTTTCATAAAGATTGAATTATATTTAGCGAAGTTATACCGGTTTGAATTTTCCTGTATTACTATGGAACAGTATGCGCTGCATTTATTACCATGGCAACATATGGCTATGGAACAACATGCGCTTTTTACCGACTCAGACACTACAGTTTTGCTAGGATTTGCATGAAAATTTCAGGAATGATAGGTGTCATGAATATCTTTGAGAATCGGTTCAGCTAGTGGTATCAGTTATCGTTAAACAAAATAGTGGCTGTTTTAAATGCGAAGATTGAATAATTTTGAGTTATTTTTTCCCAACTTCAACGCTTAAGGTGCATGCTTTGAACACTTGATTCAATTTAATGGATGACTGAAGATGAGTACCTACAATTAATGCTCATAAGTGAAACAAGTCAAGGAGGGGGGAGAGAGCTCCTAGCAAAAGGGTTTGTAACCATTCTAGGATTCGAAAGAATTGGCCATTAATCGATGATAACAGTACAGGAGAGTGGACCCTGAAAAAAAAATCATCAAACGTAGCCGATATGAGTATGAAATGAAAATTTTCATGGGAGCTTTTCAAAACAGTTGTTAAACTGTCAGTTTTTGCTTCAGTGGGGGCACAGAGGGGAAATACATGAAAAATGTGTTTCCTCCCTCGCGAATGGACATCTGAAATAATTATCAAGGGAGATATTTATGAGTATAACAATACCAAAAACCTCAGAAGTCGAAATCCGTTCAACTTTGTTAATAATAGTATGTTCTTCGTATTTCATATTCTCTCCAATAAAATCGTCTTTGACATGTTTCTTGATTTGATTCGATCTGGTGACTGCATTTTGTAAATTGAATACAAAACCCTTCTGACATGAGCGTAGGTCTGTTTACCCAACTTGTTTATTCAAAGATCTGAAAAAATAAAGTTGCATCAAATGCCAAGAGTATTATCGGGGAGTATCAAGGTGTTTTTAGCGGAGGTAGATCGACACTATACCAATTGTTCAAAGTCAAGCAGTTACTTGAAAAATGCTGGGAGTTCAACATACAAATAGACGTACACCAATTTTTCGTTGACTAAGCAAGCGTACGATAGTGTTGATCGTAACGCACTGTACCAGATAATGCTTTGCTTTGGCATCCCAGCCAAATGAGTCCATTTTACCGAAATGACAATGACGTCAGCGACCTCTAATGTCCGCATCAATCACCATGCCTTTGACACAAATATGGGATTGAAATAGGGCGATTTTATTTAATTAGGGTTTGAAGTACGCCACAAGAAAGCTACCTGTCGATACACGTAGTACATTTCTATACACGTCGAGCCAAGTAGTAGCCTATGCGGACAACATCATTTTTTTGTCACGGTCATTAACAAATGCCAAAGAACTATTCCTTAAACTCGACAGCAAAACAAAACAAGTAGGACTACACATCAACGAAAATAAAGCTCATGAGGCAATCGAGGAAAAATTACTTATGTATACATAATATCACACTTGGCAAATACAACGGACTTGTCTATTTAGGTGCCAATGTAATGAGAACCAGTAATGAAAGAGACGAAATACATCGAAGAATACAGCTCGCAAATAAAATATTTTATTCAGTTTTGACGATCTCGAAGAACAACTATATACCTGTATACAGGAAAACAAAGCTCCAAGTATATAAATCTGTGATAAGTCCGATATTATGCTATGGGTGTGAAACATGGACCCTAACCCAAGCGTCCGCAAACATATTGATCGCCTATGAGCACCCGGTCCTACAGCAAACGATCGGAGTAAAGCTTGACGGGGACCAATGGCAAGTTCGATATAACCAGGAGCTGTATGAAATGTTTAATGAACTGGAGATTTCAACGATTGCAAAACTGCGGAAGTTATAATGGTCTGGAGACATGAATCGTATGACCGAACAACGGATTCTCAAAAAGGTATTCATTTGTAGAACTGAAGGCCGGAGACCAGTGGAGAAACCATGGAAATGCTGGTCCGACTCGGCCAAAGAAGAAAGTTCATTGCCGCTCGGTTTTCAGAATTGGAGGACGCGGTCAATGGACCGAGACAGTCGGGGGCGCTATTTGTAGGAAGTGAAGTTCCGTGGGGGGTCGCTGTGCTACGAAGAAGCTGTGATCAAGCTGGTTGACCGATCACGCTCATCTTTGGCATAGTAACTAAGCGCAGTCCTCCCAACTTAACAAAATACATTTTTTTGAAATATCATTTACCTGTTGAATTTAAATTACAACTTCCGGGTACTTCGTTGTCACAATGCATATGTACGAGTTTATATACGAGTATAAAGATCGATATATATATATATATATATATATATATATATATATATATATATATATATATATACATATATATATATATATATATAAATATATATATATATATATATATATATATATATATATATATATAGATATATAAATGTATGTACATATATAAATAAATATATATATATATATATATATATATATATATATATATATATATATATATATATGTGTGTATATATATATATATATATATATATATATATATATATATACATATGTACATACTTTATACATATACATATATATAAATATATATATTTATATATATATATATATATATATATATATATATATATATATATATATATATATATATAAATATATATATATATATATATATATATATATATATATACATATATATATATATATATATATATATATATATATATATATATATATGTATATAAATCTATATATATATATATGTACATATATGTATATATATATATATATATATATATATATATATATATATATATAAAGGTATATGTGTTTGTATTTATATCTATATATTTATATATATATATATATATATATATATATATATATATAATATATATATATATATATATATATATATATATATATATATATATATATATATATATATATATATTTATATATATACAGGCACTGCATAATAACTAACCGGACTGACCTCAGGAAATTTTTCTTTAGAAATCTTCAAAGTAGTCCCCATTGGAGTCGATAACATGCTGATACCGGATTTTCCAATCCCCAAACGCTCCCTGGAAGTCGGCAACCTCGATGCTGTCTAGAGCCCTCGTCGTAGCACGTTGAACGTTTTCCAGAGTCCTGAACCGCGCCCCCTTAAGGTGTCTCTTGATCTTGGGGAACAGAAAAAAGTCCGCTGGTGCCATATCCGGGCTGTAAGAACTCTGGTTCGGTTTGCAGTCGGTCAAGGATTTCCGAAGCGACAGCAACACGATGCTCCTTTTGCTCATCAGTCAGGTGTTTGGGTACCAGCTTCGCGCAGATCTTCCTCATGCCCAGATCGTTCTTAATAATATTGTGAACGGTCATCTTATCGATTCCAACCTCATCTGCGATAGCCCGAATGCTCAGACGACGATCGCTGTTCAACACATCACGCACTTTTTGCACATTTGTGTCCGTGTAACTCGTTGATGGGGGACCGACGCGCTGTTTGTCATGGACGTCATCGCGGCCCTCCCAGAAATTTCTGTGCCACTGAAACACTTGAGTCCTGGACAGAGAATCCTCACCGTAAGCCTCTTGAATCATTTGAAGAGTTTCCGTGGCCGTTTTTTTTAGTTTGACACGAAATTTGATGCTAACACGTTGCTCGATCGTACGCACTCCGCTCTGGCTCGATGCTATCTCTCCAAGCGCTTGGAGGCAACTGCTGCAGCCCGGTTCCCCACCAGCACTATAGCACCAGAAACCGGTTAGCAGACGCTTTGACGGCGCGGGGCAGGTTCAGTCCGGTTACTTATTATACAGACGCTGTATAAATAAATAAATAAATAAAAATATATATTTATATATATATATATATATATATATATATATATATATATATATATATATATATATACGAGGTGTGTTCAAAAAATATCGCGAATTTTGTTTTTTTTCAAAAATTATTTATTTATTCATGAATATCTATTTTGTCCCCTTCAAAGTAATTTCCATGAGATACTATACACTTGTGCCAACGGTTTTTCCAATCTTCGAAGCACTTCAAAAAATCATTTTTTTTAATCTTGTTCAGCTCCTCCTTCGATGCCGTCTTTATCTCGTCAAGCGTAGCGTAACGTCGTCCTTTCATGGGCCTCTTCAGTTTAGGAAACAAGAAAAAGTCACAGGGGGCCAGATCTGGGGAATACGGTGGCTGCGGCATCATTAGTGTGTTGTTTTTGGCCAAAAAGTCGCGCACAAGCAACGATGTGTGAGCAGGGGCGTTATCGTGGTGCAAAAGCCAATTTTTGTTCCCCCACAAATCCGGGCGTTTCTGGCGGATTGCTTCGCGCAAATTGCGCATAGCTTGCAGGTAATATTCCTTATTGACCGTTCTTCCCTGTGGCAAGAACTCATGATGCACCACGCCCCTGCAATCGAAGAAAACTGTCAGCAAAACTTTCACATTCGACCGAACTTGGCGCGCTTTTTTCGGTCTTGGTTCATGCGGCAGCTTCCATTGAGATGATTGAGCTTTGGTTTCCACGTCATAACCATAAACCCGCGATTTGTCACTAGTTATGACCCTCTGGAGCAAATTTGGTTCGTCGCGGACAGAGTTTAACATCTCATTAGCAATGTTCATGCGTTGCTGTTTTTGGTCGCAGTTGAGCAATTTTGGTAGGAATTTCGCGGCGACCCGTCTCATGCCCAAATCGTTGATAAAAATCGAATGGCACGAGCCAATCGATATGTTTAGGTCCTAAGCAACTTCTCTAACGGTGATTCGACGATTGGCCAATACCATTTTCTCCACTTCATTAATTTTTTCGTCTGTTGTTGAAGTGCTCGGGCGTCCGGCACGCTCTTCGTCGTTCACATCTTCTCGGCCTTCTAAAAACATTTTGTACCACCGATAAACGTTGCTTCGGTCCAAGGTAGCTTCTCCGTATGCCACAGTCAACATTCGGAATGCATCCGCGCACTTGATCTCGTTTTTCACACAAAATTTGATACACGTTCTTTGATCGATTTTTTTGAATAGGTAAAAATCGAAGACGATTGAAAACACGTGCAAGTAAAGCAGCTATCACCAATCAAGTGAACATTCAAAATAGCCGAGCTTGTCGGCATAAGTGGCAGACATGAGTACCAACATAACGCCACAAAAAAATCGAAATTCGAATATACGTAACCCACGAAAATTCAAAATTCGCGATACTTTTTGAACACACCTTGTATATATGTATATATATATATGTATATGTAGATTGATAAATATGAAAATACATAGGTACTGACTTTGTCGATCTGGCTAATTTAGAAAAGTTTTCTTGCCCTACAGACCCGTGAGCAAGCTGCATTCAGTTGGGGGAAGGAAAAAACTTCAGACCTCAAATCACCGCCTGCACAATCTAGGCTCTGTTCGGGGACATGTTTGAAGTATATCTAGCATTTTTCCTCGCATACCATAAGCAGCCATCGAACACCATCATCAGTATTGCCCTCGTCAGCCATCTTGCGTCATCATCCGCCAAATGAGCAATCATTAGCCATCACAAGCTTCTATGTGCCATCATCATTTTTCATCCTCAGCAATCATCCGCCCGAATCCACCTTCATCAATATTTATATACCCTTATCAGCCAACTACCGCCATCATAAGCCATTATTCGAGATCATTCGCCGTTACCAGAAACCCCATTAGCCATCATATTACGTCATCATCCGACATGACTGACCCTCATCAGCCATCATCTGAATAATTCTTCTATCATCCACTCATCATCAAAACCGTTTCAGTGGTTTTGAAAAAACCAGGGGTGAATTCAAATATCAACACTAGCCTTACGTGACCTCAACGGACTTAGTGCAGAAAACTTCAAATTAATCGATGCAATGCTTTTTGAGTTAAAGAGATTGCGCTGGTAGATGCTAGGATGCCATGGGTCGACATGCTAATTCGCATATAACTATCAGTAGATGATGAAAATAAAAGAAATCAAATCCATCAAATTGCACTGGAGTTACAGCACAACCATCAGCCATTCAAATTTATATATATATATATATATATATATATATATATATATATATATATATATATACATATATATATATACATATATATATATATATATATATATATATATAGATATATATATATATATATATATATATATATATATATATATATATATATATATCTATGTATATATATATTTATATATATATTTATATATATATATATATATATATTTATATATATATATATATATATATATATATATATATATATATATATCTATATATATCTATGCATATTTATATATAAATTTGCAAGTCTGATCGTTGTGCCAATTGAAAAGTCCCCAATCCATATGATTTTTAGTTAGTACCAACCTTCAAACAATAAGTTTCAATATT
>OZ017738.1:204626775-204706775 GCA_963969285.1 Odontomyia ornata
ATATGTTCCTTGGTGTTAGGCGAAAGTGTGAAGTGGGAACCACTAAGGTAGTTCTACTCCTGAAGGATTGGTCAGGTCTGCAGGATAGGATTTTTAAAATTAGGGCAACGAAAAATAGAAGATAGAATAGAATGTTTTGTCGTTAATTGGGTAGGTATACTAAAATTAGAGTAGAAGTAGAGGGACTGCAAAAAAATGAAAGCATTGTTAAATTAGAAGTTACAGGAGAGTCCTCTAAAGATGTGGAATGGTGGTAGCATTATAAACTAGAAGGAGCTGTATGGGCAAGGAAGGGCAAGGGAAAGCCCTTTGTGTCTACGAAAAGAGCTAGGAGCTACGACAACTTGATTTAAATGGATGTAGGATATAGGACGGATGTACGAGTTGTAAGTTTGAGGTTAAGATTACGTAGTGAAATCTAAGGAATTATGTATTTAGAAATAAAAGAAGTAAGAAAATTCCTTTTTAAACATGAGCAACTTGCTCTCAAGCGGTACTATCTCGTTTGGACTTCAGTCGCGATGTTTTATAATTGAGTTGAGTTTTACTGTAGTCGTAGCAATGGAATAAATACATAGATAAGATTTCAATATCTGATTGAATCTTTGGCAAATTCACTCAAAGTAAGAGAGGAATTGTTACGTTGAAGTACCTATGGAAAAGCACCCCACATATTGCACGCAACATACAGCTTAAATAAATACGATGATGTTAAAGAATTTTGAGGAGACCCCAAACCAAAGTGCTAGATTCATTTTCATTTCATTCATTTTTCTACTGCCGTTATCATCAGCAAAAAAGTCGATCACCACAAATGCAAGCAGATGAATCAAATTCCTCAAACAATATAAACACTAGTATTAGCCACTATAGCAACAACCACAGCAACAATAATAACAAATGCTGCAGCACTAACTAGAACAAGAGAATAACACTCTCATTAAAAAAAATTCCGTCACCTGAATAAACCACCTTCAATAGCAAAATCACCTAATCCGTTTCTTCATCCCCATCGATTATGTGTGCGTCCTTCTGATGTGCATAGTATGAAAAGCGAATCGCTGAAGGGTTGCGTTAATAACGACAATCCCCTTCATATGGAGCGAAAGAAATCGTCGATGGCGGCTGTAGCAGCCACTGCTGCTCAACATCCTCAAATAAAGGGTGATTCATAACAAACGTACACATTTTTGTCCAAAAAAAACATAGTTTTTGTGAAAACTGAGCTGTAATGTTTATTTATTATAGAAATTTGATCTCTTACAATTAAATATAAAACATTACTTTGGGCATATGTGCACCTCGTGCTACTTTACAGACTATCAAATGATGATTGTAATTTTCGATAACATTTTCGCACATTTCCGGCGTTATAAGGCGTATGTTGGCTCCAATATTGCTTCAGTAGTCTGAAGAGTATCAGCAAAAACACGATCTCTCAGAAATCTCCAAAGGAAGAAGTCACAAGGAGTCAAATCACACGATCTCGCCGGCCAATTTATGGGTCCATTTCGTGAAATTATTCGATTCACGTAGAGCCCGAAATGTTTGTACTGGCGATTCATTATTTTTGTAAAAAGTTTTAACAATGATAAAACGTTCGGCTGATGTGTATGGCGCCATGGTTAGAATTGTAAATGACCAAGCTCTCATAATCTGCCAATATCTGGACCTGAAGTTGGTGATGAATAAATTAAGGCCCATTCACATGTGTACATTTGTTATGAGTGTAATGGTGGGATGAGCTCTTCAAATTTACACCAGCCCCATCAAGGACACAAATGTGTGGATGCAGAAATGATGAATCGTTCGACGAAAGACATAAAGGATTAAACGTAGATGCCAAGCGAAGTCAGATGAGACGAGTGCAACTTCTAAGGATAGGAATCCTTCCACTATCGATATGAGTGGTATGAGTACAAGCTATAGTTCTTTATATTTGACGAGAGAGTCAATGGCAGTAGAATATTGCAATAATGTGTAGTTTATTATTTAATAGAAATGTGAAAAACAAAAGAAAATTCCGTTTAACAATACGATAAAGTCGTGTATTCTGGTGACCAGGAAAGTATCTTCCGCTACACAAAACGCCCCAGCAAAGGAATTCTCTTATGTGAACAGATGCAAATTTATAATATTTAAAATCAGTGGAAAATTAGGACGCAACGGAGAAGTAATACCTCTCAATTTTGAGATTAAATTACGAGAGTTCACATGACATACATGAAAGTTATAAATATATTGAAACAAAAGACGCAAGAAAGCATTCTTTCAATCAGTAAATATCGCACATTTCATCAAGTTATGGAAGGATGACTTACTTGGATTTCTCATACCTCTACGGAGGATCAATAAAACACCCCCCTACTTTGCAGCTCCACCACTCGCATTTTTCTTGCGCACACGCGTCACAACATCTCGATTTAACCCACGGAAAAATAGTCCCAGGCTGAACAAATAAACGCGTTTTAAGCCACTTCGTGATTACAGCCATCGCGACTAAATACAAACATTGGCTATTGTCAACTAGAGTAGTTGACATTTGTCACGCAATGAAAAAGAAACGAGAAATACTCGAAAGTGCAATAAGTGCGCAAAAATGCACCAAACAGCTCTGCAACCATTTGGTTTGCACCAAAGCTAAATGCATGTATTCAAACAACTACTGATGCTTACACGAAAAAAATGTCGGATTCCCCGGAGACGGCCGTTAATGCTATTCCCAGTAAATGCGAGGTGTAATGGAACCTTGGAATAATGATTACGTTCTGTTTCACGAGTGGAGCATTTTGAGGTAGTATTTCAAGCATCTCCTTAATCCTCCGCACAGCTCCAGAACACTGGAGCCTATAGACGTCTGCGGAGAGCTTCCATTGGCCCCAACAACTCTGAATGAAGTTCGTTCCATCATCAAAGCCCAAAAGAATAATAAAGCACCGGGCATTGATGAGATTCCGCTGGAGCTCATCAAATATGGTGGCAGTAGTGTTCACCAAGCTATTTACAAAGTCATCCAGTACATTTGGCAACAAGAACATATCCCGAAAGAGTAGAGCCAATCAATTATATTCCCTATACACAAAAAAGGTGACAAGCTACAGTGCGAAAATTATAGAGGCATATCACTACTTTGTACGGCGTACAAAATATTTTCTAAAATCTTAGAAAATCAAGGTGGTTTTAGGGCAGGTAGAACAACAACAGACCAATTGTTCACGGTCAAGCAGGTACTTGAAAAATGCTGGGAGTCCAACATAGACGTACACCAAATTTTCGTTGACTTCAAGCAAACATACGACAGTATTGATCGTAACATACTGTACCAAATAATGATTGGTTTTGGCATCCTAGCCAAAAAAGTCCGTCTTACTAGAATGACAATGACGTCAAAACCTCCCAAGTCCGCATCAATAACCAACTCATCGATGCCTATGACACCAATATCAGACTAATGCAGGGAGATGGGCTGGTCCCATTGCTATTCAATTTGACTCTGGAAGCTACCTGTCGATACGCGAGGTACATTACTATACAAGTCGAGCCAAGTAGTGGTCTATGCGGACGACATCAACATCCTATCACGGCAACTAACAACTCCTAAAGAACTCTTCCTGAAACTCGACAGCGAAGCAAAACTAGTAGGGCTACAAATCAACGAAAATAAAACGAAGCTCATGACGCAGTCGAGAAGAAATACCCCAGATACACAAAATATCACACTTGGCGAATACAGTATCGAAAATGTTAGCGAATTTGTGTATATAGACGCCAAAATAACGAAAACGGGCAACGAAAGAGACGAAATACATCGAGGAATACAGCTCGCAAATAAAATATTTGATTCAGTATTGACGATTTTGAAGAGCAGCAGCATACACAGAAAAACAAAGCTCCAAGTATACAAATCTGTCATAAGACCTGCGTTATGCTATGGGTGTGAAACATGGACCCTAACCCAAGCATCCGCAAATATATTGAACGCATTTGAGCGACGGGTCCTGAGGCGAATAATCCGAGCGAAGCTAGACGGGGACCAATGGCGAATTCGATACAACCATGAGCTGTATGAAATTTTTGATGAACCGGAGTTCTCAAGGATTGTAAGACTGCGGAAGCTGCAATGGGCTGGACACATGAATCGTTTTGACGAACAACGGATACTCAAGAAGGTATTGGTAGGGAGAACTGTAGGTCGGCGGCCAGTGGGGAAACAGAGGAAACGCTGGCCTGACTCGGTCGACGAAGACAGTTCATCGCTGCTCAGATTTCAGAATTGGATGACGCGGTCAACGGACCGAGACAGTTAAAGGCGCTGTTTGCAGGAAGTGAAGGCCCGAAAGGGGCTGTAGGGCTAAGAAGAAGAAGAAGAATGGAACCTTGGAATAATGATTACGTTCTGTTTCAAGAGCGGAGTATTTTGAGGTGGTAACGAGGAAATTGCTGTAAAGCGGAGATATATGTCGGTTTCTTTTTTTTGACAGTGGCGGATGTAGCTATTGGTGTGGAGCTCGAGAAGTTGACGTATAGCGAAAGAGATCGGAGAAAGTGTTCTAGTGTATTCGACAAGTATTTATTCAGCGAGAGAGCAAGACTAGAAGCTTGGAAGCATTATTTTGACCGGCGAAACATTTGGTGGCAAAGTAGACAGTATTCGCCAGCGATAATGTCTCGGAGCCTCGCTCCTTGTAAGTAGATTTAAGTCTCTTTTATCAACTTTCAATTTTGTATCGATTACTTTTCATTAAACCAAGTGAAGTATGCCAATGAAATTGAATCTTTTGATTAGTGATCACGTTGCGTAAGCTGTGAACCTTAGCTCGGGTGGTGTTTTCACGCGTATACACCAAAAAAAACCCTTTTTGTTCTTTCGCAGAGTTTTCCTGTTTGTATCTTGCTGGTGTTATCTAGCTGACATCTAGAAGATTCGGCGAAACAAGAATTTTGGGAGTAGGAAGGCCGAAGCAGTGGGAAGTCGACTCACTAATAGTTTGCTTAAATTCTGGTATGCCGTGTTCTCGCTTGGTATCTCAAACGGGGTGAGTAGGTAAAGCCAGTGGCACATGCGCCTGGCTTTAGATGAGCTTGCCGGGTCCGTACACTCCAGCCAAAACTCACTTGCTCGTCTAGGGAGTGATAGCACTCCTGTCTCCTTTTAGAGATCCCGGCCCAGCATGACCCATTTTTGACAAGCAATGTGTGGCAGGCATCGTTTGCCTCTCCTAGGCAAAATCTATAGTCGTAGGACGATAATATACCAACCATGTGCAGGTTAGACTGAGAACCCTCATGTCTGCTTGAAAGCTAGGTTAGATGGAGGTCAGTTTTCACCATAATAAGCCACGCAGTCCACCTTCCCTTCATGCAATTCACCCAAAACTGCTGCCACTTGATGAGTGAGCGTTGTCTCTCCTTACGAGCGATTGTCTCCCTTATGTCCTTGTTGCGGAGCAGGTAAATAGCATGGCTCTCTCGAGCAAGGAGGACGTTGATACCAAACCGTAAAAATCATTCTGACCAACATTGATCTATAAATGCAGACGTTGCATTTACCTAAATGCATCGAACTCCTAGCGGGAGTGGTGTGGATAATTGCTAGGTGTATGACGCGATAGAATATGTCCACACGTAAGCTAATTACTTTAGTCAAAAAATATGCTTATACATGATCACCGCTAGTTAGTTTATTATCGTTAAGCCGTTACGCTGTAAATTTTTCGAAACTTGTTTTAAATAAATGATTATTCGTATTTCAATTCACGCGCAGAGCACTTACGTTCAGTTAGTAAACAGACAAAGCTGGCACAGTCGGCAAGCCCCACAATTCGAAAATCTTCAAAAGGAAATATCGATAAAATGTTGTGGCTCTTCAGTGAAAATAAAATCCGTTGAGTGGCACGAAGGTACCGATAAGCATAAAAACATAAAAAAAATTGGAGAGCAATGAAGGTTGATAGGGTTACTATATATATATATATATATATATATATATATATATATATATATATATATATATATATATATATATATATATATATATATATATATATATATATATATATCTATATATATATATATATATATATATATATATATATATATATACATATATTAATATATATATATATATATATATATATATATATATATATATACATACATATATATATATATATATATATATATATATATATATATATATATAGACACACGCACACACACACACACACACACATATATATATATGTATATATATACATATATATATATATATATATATATATATATATATATATATATATATATATATATATATATATATATATATATATATACTAACCCTATCAACCTTCATGGCTCTCCGAATTATTTATGTTTTTATGCTTATCGGTACCTTCTTGTCACTCAACGGGTTTTATGTTTACTGAAGAGTCAATACATTTAATCGATATTTCCTTTTGAAGATTTTCGAATTGTGGGGTTCGCCGACTGCGCCAGTTTTGTCTTTGTACTTACCGAACTTTGAAATAATTAACGTAAGTGCTCTGCGCGCGAATGAAAATACGAACAATCATTTAACACGACTTTTTATTTTAAAAAAGTTTTCATTAGTTTTTCCTATACAGCAATCCTCTGCAGCAACAATCAGCTAAATTCTGGAGGGGCAAGTATTTTTGTTTTTGGTGTGCCAAAGTATCTGGCTGCTGATAATGATGTATAATTTTAGGCCAAGTTGTTCACGCGGACGGTGGAATCATGTGGAGCTTCGATAAAATACACGGCTTTTTATCACCTTCAAGCAAACCCGGCAGAACGACGCTGCCAAGATATAAAGAAGATGCTACTGTCGTACGTCGAAAACAATATAGTTTTCGACGACGTGAAACAAGATTTGAAGTTGGTGATAAACTATGAAGTGAAAACTACCTTAGCTGAGAACCTTTTCAACGCGTCAGAGTTGGAATACTTCTCAGCTGAGCTGGTTCCAGACTATATGCGTTCTGGTTAGACCTGTAGGCTGGAAGGATAGGGTGAACAAGATTGCGGTAAATGGCATGCTTAGAATCTAAAACCTTATGTACTGTGGGAGTGAGCGATTCCTTTTAGGGAGAGCCTCGAGAGAGAACGTCTATATCTCTGCAGCAGTTACTGGCGTCAACATTTACGTTAAATAAGAGGAAGTGTTTAATTTTATCCTCTACGGAACACGCACATTCAAAGATGGTAACTCACTTAACGCGTCCTGGTTGTTCGCTTGTTTTCCTTTTTTCGGCTTTTCTTCATTTTTTCTTTCCTTTATCTTCGGCTCTGTTGCCATTTTCATGGAACAATTCCCTATAATGAATGAAAGTCAAATTTGGCAAAGGGAAAGGTGAAAGAATACCCTTCGGAGCTTGACTCAATCGGTGATACCATTATTCCAGATAGTTTTATCTATTCCTCTGTCTTCTACTTTTTTGGCTATAACTCCGCGGTTCTTAGAGGTCGGCTCCATTTGAGTTCCTGCTCTTCCTTGCAGCTAAAATGAAAACGGTTATGGGTAGCTGCTGCGGACTATATGTTCCTTGGTGTTAGGCGAAAGTGTGAAGTGGAAACCACTAAGGTAGTTCTACTCCTGAAGGATTGGTCAGGTCTGCAGGATAGGATTTTTAAAATTAGGGCAACGAAAAATAGAAGATAGAATAGAATGTTTTGTCGTTAATTGGGTAGGTATACTAAAATTAGAGTAGAAGTAGAGGGACTGCAAAAAAATGAAAGCATTGTTAAATTAGAAGTTACAGGAAAATCCCCTAAAGATGTGGAATGGTGGTAGCATTATAAACTAGAAGGAGCTGTATGGGCAAGGAAGTGCAAGGCCAAGCCCTTTGTGTGTAGGAAAAGAGCTAGGAGCTACGACAACTTGAATGACCCTAGAATTTACATAGATGTAGGATATAGGATGAATACACGAGTTGTAAGTTTGAGGTTAAGATTACGTAGTGAAATCTAAGGAATTATGTATTTAGAAATAAAAGAAGTAAGAAAATTCCCTTTTAAACACGAGCAACTTGCTCTCAAGCGGTACTATCTCGTTTAGACTTTTACTGTAGTTGTAGCACAGTTTTACTGTAGTTATAGCAATGGAATAAATACATATATAAGATTTCAATATCTGATTGAATCTCTGGTAAATTCACTCAAAGTAAGGGGGGAATTGTTACGTTGAAGTACATATGGAAAAGTACCCCACATATTGCACGCAACATACAGCTTAAATAAATACGATGATGTTAAAGAATTTTGAGGAGACCCCAAACCAAAGTGCTAGATTCATTTTCATTTCATTCGTTTTTCTACTGCCGTTATCATCAGCAAAAAAGTCAATTACCACAAATGCAAGCAAATGAATCAAATTCCTCAAACAATATAAACACTAGTATTAGCCACTATAGCAACAACCACAGCAACAATAATAACAAATGCCACAGCACTAACTAGAACAAGAGA
Source organism: Odontomyia ornata (assembly GCA_963969285.1). Lineage (NCBI taxonomy): Eukaryota > Metazoa > Arthropoda > Insecta > Diptera > Stratiomyidae > Odontomyia > Odontomyia ornata. The sequence continues at coordinate 204,635,260 of OZ017738.1, forward strand.
ATAACACACTCATTAAAAAAATCTCGCCACCTGAATAAAGCACCTTCAATAGCAAGATCACCTAATCCGTTTCTTCACCCCCATCGATTATGTGTGCATCCTTCTGATGTGCATAGTATGAAAAGCGAATTGCTAGAGGGTTACGTTAATAACGACAATCCCTTCACATGGAGCGAAAGAAATCGTCAATGGCGGCTGCAGCAGCCACTGCTGCTCAACATCAGCAAATAGTAGCGAGTGTAATGCTGGGGATGAGCTCTTCAAATTCACAACAGTCTCATCAAGGACACGAATGGATGGATGCAGAAATGATGAATCATTCGACGAAAGACATAAAGGATTAAACGTAGATGCCGCAACGAAGCGAAGTCAGATGAGACGAGTGCAACTTTTAAGGATAGGAATCCTTCCACTATCGATATGAGTGGTATGAGTACAAGCTATAGTTCTTTATATTCGACGAGAGAGTGAATGGCAGTAGAATATTGCAATAATGTGTAGTTTATTATTTAATAGAAATGTGAAAACCAAAAGAAAATTCCGGTTAACAATACGATAATGTCGTGTATTCTGGTGACCAGGAAAGTATCGTCCGCTACACAAAACGCCCCAGCAAAGGAATTCTCTTATGTGGACAGATGCAAATTTATAATATTTATAATCAGTGAAAAATTAGGACGCAACGGAGAAGTAATATCTTCCAATTTTTAGATTAAATTACGAGAATTTACATGACTTACATGAAAGTTATAAATGTATTGAAACAAACAACGCAAGAAAACATTCTTTCAATCAGTAAATATCGCACATTTCATCAAGTTATGGAAGGATGACTTACTTGGATTTCTCATACCTCTACGGAGGATCAATACAACACCCCCCCCCCCCCCCCCCCACTTTGAAGCTCCACCACTCGCATTTTTCTTGCGCACACGCGTCATAACATCTCGATTTAACCCACGGAAAAATAGTCCCAGGCTGAATAAATAAACGCGTTTTAAGCCACTTCGTGATTACAGCCATCGCGACTAAATACAAACATTGGCTATTGTCAACTAGTGTAGTTGACATTTCTCACGCAATGAAAAAGAAACGAGAAATACTCGAAAGTGCAATAAGTGCGCAAAAATGCACCAAACAGCTCTGCAACCATTTGGTTTGCACCAAAGCTAAATGCATGTATTCAAACAACCACTGATGCTTACACGAAAAAAATGTCGGATTCCCCGGAGACGGCTGTTAATGCTATTCCCAGTAAATGCGAGGTGTAATGAAACCTTGGAATAATGATTACGTTCTGTTTCACGAGCGGAGCATTTCGAGGTGGTAACGAGGAAATTGCTGTAAAGCGTAGATACATGTCGGTTTCTTTTTTTGACAGTGGCAGATTTAGCTATGGGTGTGGAGCTCGACAAGTTGACGTATAGCGAAAGAGATTGGAGAAAGCGTTCTAGTGTATTCGACAAGCATTTATTCAGCGAGAGAGCAAGACTAGAAGCTTGGAAGCATTATTTTGACCGGCGAAACATTTGGTGGCAAAGTAGACAGTATTCGCCAGCGATAATGTCTCGGAGCCTCGTTCCTTGTAAGTAGATTTAAGTCTCTTTTATCAACTTTCAATTTTGTATCGATTACTTTTCATTAAACCAAGTGAAGTATGCCAATGAAATTGAATCTTTTGATTAGTGATCACGTTGTGTAAGCTGTGAACCTTAGTTTGGGTGGTGTTTTCACGCGTATACACAAAAAAAAACCCTTTTGGTTCTTCGGAAGAGTTTTCCTGTTTGTATCTTGCTGGTGTTTTCACGCGTTTATAGTTCTAATTGGAAGTACAGAGTCTTCCTTGAGTTACTTAGCTGGCGTCTAGAAGACTCGGTGAAACAAGAATTTTGAGAGTGGGAAGGCCGAAGCAGTGGGAAGTCGACCCACTAGTAGTTTGCTTAAATTCCGGTATGGCGTGTTCTCGCTTGGTGCCTCAAACGGGGTCAGTAGGTAAGGCCAGCGGCATATGCGCCTGGCTTCAGATGAGCTTGCCGGGTCCGTAGACTCCAGCCAGCACTCACTCGCTTGTCTAAGAAGTGATAGCACTCCTGTCTCCTTTTAGAGATCCCGGCCCAGCATGACCCATTTTTGGCAAGCAATGTGTGGCAGGCATCGTTTTCCTCTCCCAGGCAAAATATATATTCGTAGGACGATAATATACCAATCTTGTGCAGGTTAGACTGAAAGCCCTCATGTCTGCTTGAAAGCTAGGTTAGATGGAGGTCAGTTTTCACCATAATAAGCCACGCAGTCCACCTTCCCTTCATGCAATTCACCCAAATCTGCTGCCACTTGTTGAGTGAGCGCTGTCTCTCCTCATGAGCGATTGTCTCCCTTACGTCCTTGTTGCGAAGCAGGTAAATAGCATGGCCCTCTCAAGCAAGGTGGACGATGGGTATCATGCAGTCATGTATACGCTGATACCAAATCGTAATAAAAATCATTCTGACTAACATTGATCTATAAATGCAAACGTTGTATTTACCTGAATGCATCGAACCCCCAACGGAGTTGCATAGAAAATCGCTAAGTATGTATATGACGCGATAGAATATGTCCACTTGTAAGCTAATTACTTTACTATTTCACAAATTCGTGTGCTGCCAAATAAGCAATATTTTAGTGAAAAAAGTATGCGTATACATGATCACCGCTAGATCGTTAATTATCGTTAAGCCGTTACGCTGTATATATTTCGAAACTTTTTTTTTAAATAAAAAGTCGTGTCAAATGATTGTTCGTATTTTCATTCGCGCGCAGAGCACTTACGTTAATTATTCTAAAGTTCGGTAAGTACAAAGACAAAACTGGCGCAGTCGGCGAACCTCACAATTTGAAAATCTTCAAAAGGAAATATCGATAAAATGTATTGACTCTTCAGTAAACATAAAACCCGTTGAGTGACAAGAAGGTACCGATAAGCATAAAAACATAAATAATTCGTTGAGCCATGAAGGTTGATAGGGTTAGTATATATATATATATATACATATATGTATATATATATATATATATATATATATATATATATATATATATATATACATATATATATATATACATATATATATATATATATATATATATATATATATATATATATATATATATATATATATATATATATATATATATATATATATATATATATATATATATATATATACTATCCCTATCAACCTTCATGGCTCAACGAATTATTTATGTTTTTATGCTTATCGGTACCTTCTTGTCACTCAACGGGTTTTATGTTTACTGAAGATTCAATACATTTTATCGATATTTCCTTTTGAAAATTTTCGAATTGTGGGGTTCGCCGACTGCGCCAGTTTTGTCTTTGTACTTACCGAACTTTAGAATAATTAACGTAAGTGCTCTGCGCGCGAATGAAATTACGAACAATCATTTAACACGACTTTTTATTTAAAAAAAGTTTCGAAATATTTACAGCGTAACGGCTTAACGATAATTACCTAACTAGCGGTGATCATGTATACGAATTTTTTTTCCACTAAAATATTGCTTATTTGGCAACACACAAATTTTTGAAATAGGAAAGTGTGGCGTCCACATGCTCACCGCAAGGAGCGCATCAAGCAGTTAGTGGATGCCATGAATTTCTCAACTCATGGCAACGGGACGGCTACTTCATTCGCAACCTCCGACGAGTCAACATCGCGCGCGCCAACATGTAGTCCTTCACTACATTCATTTCTATACTTATAATTCTGTTTTTTAGTTTTACTAAGAAAGTGATATTTGTGTTTTAGTAAAGTAATATCCTTTCTCCTTATGGGGATCGCGTATAGCTTATCAATGATCCCCATAGTGGTGACCCCGTTTTTGTTCACGTTTTTGTTACACGAGTCATGTGCTCGCCATCTTTTTACTATCGCCGCAGGTCGTAACTTCACGAGTCAGCGCAAGCACGCCGCATGCAATCCCGACATGCCCGATCACGCACCCGTCATACGCATGCCCGAACAGACGCCGCGTTCGCATGTGTACGTCACACCGCCTCGATCGCATGTTCGATTGCGCCGCCAACATGCCGCACAGTATCGCATGCCCGACCTCGCACCAGACCACATGCCCGACCTCGCTCAGTGTCGCATGCCCAAACCCGCACAGTGTCGCATGCCCGACCCCGCACAGTGTTGCATGCCCGACCTCGCACAGTGTCGCATGCCCCGACCTCGCACCAGGCCGCAAGCCCGACAGTGTCGCATGCCCGACCTCACACCAGGCCGCATGCCCAACCTCGCACTGCAGCCCCACAGCAACATTCACGACATTGAAAGTGCATCTTCTGAACATGTACTATGCAACCCGCCATTGCTCCAGGCTCATTTACGACATTTTTCAACGCCATTTTTCGATTGTGACATTCTCATCAAAATGTCACTTGGGAGGGAGTATTGTAGCGTCCACATGCTCACCGCAAGGAGCGCGTCAAGCAGTTAGTGGATGCCATGAATTTCTCAACTCATGTCAACGAGGCGGCCACTTCGTTCGCAACCTCCGACGAGTCAACATCGCGCGCGCCAACATGTAGTCCTTCACTACATTCATTTCTATACTTATAATTCTGTTCTTTAGTTTTACTAATAAAGTGATATTTGTGTTTTAGTAAAGTAATATTCTTTCTTCTTGTGAGGAATGCGCATCGCTTATTAATAATCCCCATAAAAGTAATTAGCTTACAAGTGGACATTTTCTATCGCGTCATATACATATTTAGCGATTTTCTATGCAACTCCGTTGGGGGTTCGATGCATTTAGGTAAATACAACGTTTGCATTTATAGATCAATGTTAGTCAGAATGATTTTTATTACGATTTGGTATCAGCGTATACATAACTGCATGATACCCATCGTCCACCTTGCTCGAGAGGGCCATGCTATTTACCTGCTCCGCAACAAGGACATAAGGGAGACAATCGCTCGTGAGGAGAGACAACGCTCACTCATCAAGTGGCAGCAGTTTTGGGTGAATTGCATGAAGGGAAGGTGGACTGCGTGGCTTATTATGGTGAAAACTGACCTCCATCTAACCTAGCTTTCAAGCAGACATGAGGGTTTTCAGTCTAACCTGCACAAGATTGGTATATTATCGTCCTACGACTATAGATTTTGCCTGGGAGAGGAAAACGATGCCTGCCACACATTGCTTGCCAAAAATGGGTCATTCTATGCCGGGATATCTAAAAGGAGACAGGAGTGCTATCACTCCCTAGACAAGCGAGTGAGTTTTGGCTGGAGTCTACGGACCCGGCAAGCTCATCTGAAGCCAGGCGCATGTGCCGCTGGCCTTACCTACTGACCTTGTTTGAGACACCAAGCGAGAACACAGCATACCGGAATTTAAGCAAACTACTAGTGGGTCGACTTCCCACTGCTTCGGCCTTCCCACTCTCAAAATTCTTGTTTCACCGAATCTTCTAGACGCCAGCTACATAACTCAAGGAAGACTCTGTACTTCCAATTAGAACTATAAACGCGTGAAAACACCAGCAAGATACAAACAGGAAAAATCTTCCGAAGAACCAAAAGGGTTTTTTTTGTGTATACGCGTGAAAACACCACCCGAACTAAGGTTAACAGCTTACGCAACGTGATCACTAATCAAAAGATTCAATTTCATTGGCATACTTCACTTGGTTTAATGAAAAGTAATCGATACAAAATTGAAAGTTGATAAAAGAGACTTAAATCTACTTACAAGGAACGAGGCTCCGAGACATTATCGCTGGCGAATACTGTCTACTTTGCCACCAAATGTTTCGCCGGTCAAAATAATGCTTCCAAGCTTCTAGTCTTGCTCTCTCGCTGAATAAATGCTTGTCGAATACACTAGAACGCTTTCTCCAATCTCTTTCGCTATACGTCAACTTGTCGAGCTCCACACCCATAGCTAAATCCGCCACTGTCAAAAAAAGAAACCGACATGTATCTACGCTTTACAGCAATTTCCTCGTTACCACCTCGAAATGCTCCGCTCGTGAAACAGAACGTAATCATTATTCCAAGGTTCCATTACACCTCGCATTTACTGGGAATAGCATTAACAGCCGTCTCCGGGGAATCCGACATTTTTTTCGTGTAAGCATCAGTGGTTGTTTGAATACATGCATTTAGCTTTGGTGCAAACCAAATGGTTGCAGAGCTGTTTGGTGCATTTTTGCGCACTTATTGCACTTTCGAGTATTTCTCGTTTCTTTTTCATTGCGTGAGAAATGTCAACTACACTAGTTGACAATAGCCAATGTTTGTATTTAGTCGCGATGGCTGTAATCACGAAGTGGCTTAAAACGCGTTTATTTATTCAGCCTGGGACTATTTTTCCGTGGGTTAAATCGAGATGTTGTGGCGCGTGTGCGCAAGAAAAATGCGAGTGGTGGAGCTGCAAAGTAGGGGAATCTTGTATTGATCCTCCGTAGAGGTATGAGAAATCCAAGTAAGTCATCCTTCCATAACTTGATGAAATGTGCGATATTTACTGATTGAAAGAATGTTTTCTTGCGTCGTTTGTTTCAATACATTTATAGCTTTCATGTAAGTCATGTAAATTCTCGTAATTTAATCTCTAAATTGGAAGGTTTTACATCTTCGTTGCGTCCTAATTTTTCACTGATTATAAATATTATAAATTTGCATCTGTTCACGTAAGAGAATTTCTTTGCTGGGGCGTTTTGTGTAGCGGACGATACTTTCCTGGTCACCAGAATACACGACTTTATCGTATTGTTAAACGGAATTTTCTTTTGTTTTTCACATTTCTATTAAATAATAAACTACACATTATTGCAATATTCTACTGCCATTGACTCTCTCGTCAAATATAAAGAACTATAGCTTGTACTCATACCACTCATATCGATAGTGGAAGGATTCCTATCCTTAGAAGTTGCACTCGTCTCATCTGACTTCGCTTCGTTGCGGCATCTACGTTTAATCCTTTATGTCTTTCGTCGAATGATTCATCATTTCTGCATCCATCCATTCGTGTCCTTGATGCGACTGTTGTAAATTTGAAGAGCTCATCCCCAGCATTACACTCGCTACTATTTGCTGATCTTGAGCAGCAGTAGCTGCTGCAGCCGCCCATGACGATTTCTTTCGCTCCATGTGAAGGGGACGTAACCCTCTAGCAATTCGCTTTTCATACTATGCACATCAGAAGGATGCACACATAATCGATGGGGGTAAAGAAACGGATTAGGTGACCTTGCTATTGAAGGTGCTTTATTCAGGTGACGAAAATTTTTTAATGAGAGTGTTATTCTCTTGTTCTAGTTAGTGCTGTAGTATTTGTTATTATTGTTGCTGTTCTAGGGTCATTCAAGTTGTCGTAGCTCCTAGCTCTTTTCCTAGACACAAAGGATTTGCCCTTGCACTTCCTTGCCCATACAGCTCCTTCTAGTTTATAATGCTACCACCATTCCACATCTTTAGAGGATTTCCCTGTAACTTCTAATTTAACAATGCTTTCATTTTTTTGCAGTCCCTCTACTTCTACTCTAATTTTAGTATACCTACCCAATTAACGACAAAACATTCTATTCTATCTTCTATTTTTCGTTGCCCTAATTTTAAAAATCCTATCCTGCAGACTTGACCAATCCTTCAGGAGTAGAACTACCTTAGTGGTTTCCACTTCACACTTTCGCCTAACACCAAGGAACATATAGTCCGCAGCAGCTACCCATAACCGTTTTCATTTTAGCTGCAAGGAAGAGCAGGAACTCAAATGGAGCCGACCTCTTAGAAGAGCGGAGTTATAGCCAAAAAAGTAGAAGACAGAGGAATAGATAAAACGATCTGGAGTAATGGTATCACCGATTGAGTCAAGCTCCGAAGGGTATTCTTTCACCTTTCCCTTTACCAAATTTGACTTTCATTCATTATAGGGAATTGTTCCATGAAAATGGCAACAGAGCCGAAGATAAAGGAAAGAAAAAATGAAGAAAAGCCGAAAAAAGGAAAACAAGCGAACAACCAGGACGCGTTAAGTGAGTTACCATCTTTGAATGTGCGTGTTCCGTAGAGAATAAAATTAAACACTTCATCTTATTTAACGTAAATGTTGACGCCAGTAACTGTTGCCTCTTTTTCGAGACTCTCCCTAAAAGAAATCGCTCACTCCTACAGTACAAGAGGTTTTAGATTCTGACCATGCCATATACCGCAATCCTCTTTACCTTATCCTTCCAGCCTACAGGTCCAGCCAGATACTCTCTCTTTTATTTTAAATGAACGCATATAGTCTGGAACCAGCTTAGCTGAGAAGTATTTCAACTCTTCATAGATTATCACCACCTTCAAATCTTGTTTCACGTCGTCGAAGATTAAATTGTTTTCGACTACACTCTGCCGTTTGGCTCATGCATTGCAGTATGTACTTTTGTAGTTCCTCTAGCTGATCTGTTAGGGCTCAAGCTCCACTGTTCTGGATTTGAGTCGTTCGTTTCTCTTTCTGAATATGACCGTGACCCTATCAAAATTAAAAAAATATGCTTCATGAAGACAGGCTCATAGTGCATATCCAATTTTTGCTAATTGTCAATCCCAGTCACGATGGTTATCCTGGACGTACGACAGTAGCATCTTCTTTATATCTTGGCAGCGTCGTTCTGCCGGGTTTGCTTGAGGGTGATAAAAAGCTGTGTATTTTATCGAAGCTCCACAATGATTCCACCATCCGCATGAACAACTTGGCCTAAAATTATACATCATTATCAGCAGCCAGATACTTTGGCACACCAAAAACAAAAATACTTGCCCCTCCAGAATTTAGCTGATTGTTGCTGCAGAGAACTGTTGTATAGGAAAAACTAATGAAAACTTGTTCACACAGTCCAGTACTGTCTAGATATCTACGTGTCTCCTCTTTAAGCGTGGCCACGGTCCCACAAGATCTACGCAGGTAACTTCCCGGACCTGCTTTGCTTCCCCGCTACGAGAAACCATGGACCTACTGGAGCTCTCCATTCAACTTTGTTTGCTTGGCATACTTTGCATCTCCGAGCATACCATTTCACATCGGAGCTTATTTTTGACCAGTAATAACTTCTGGAAAGTCGTGCAAATGTTCAACTTACTGCCATGTGCCCCGCAGTAGGCTCGTCATGGCAACGTTCCAACAATGATTCCGTTCCGGTTTTGGCACTACCTTTTCCCACGCACTACATCCCTTCAGCTTAGGATAAGACCAAACACTTGTCTCCATAGCATACTATCACTCAGTTTCCAATCGGGAAACTTTTCTGGTTGAATTTGTCCTTTTTGCTTCATTTTCTCATACCACCGATCATCACTGCACTCTCCAAACGGTGCCTTTGTCATAGGTAGCATTCGACATAAGCAAGCCAGCACAATATGTTCCTTCTCTTAGTGATGAAATATCTCGTACTCGTATGGTTGTAGGCACACTACCTACTTTGCGAATCACGCTATCTGATCGTTCAAATTATTTAGCCATACTAGGGAATCACACGAAACCTTTTCCCTCTTATATGGTCTCAATTTTTCAATCACCCTTAGTACGGCCAGGCAGTCCTTCTCAGTTGTAGAGCATCTGTGTTTCACCTTAGATCAAGAATGACTCAGGTAGCAGATTACCTTTTTTTCATCCGCATGATGTTGCAAGATTACCTTCCACATCCAAATTTGACTCGTCCGTCAGTTTCGAAAAAGGAAGATCATAGTCCGGGCAGGTAAGAATGTTTGCAGTGGCTAACTTCATCTTTGCTTACGTGGACGCACTCTCGCTCCGTTGCTGCAAAATTTGAGATGAATCTGCTATACCAAGATACCATTTCTAAAAATTATCAGACACCCTTCACATTGCTTGGAGCTGGTATATCCTCACTTTCTCTGGATCCACATTCAAGCCTGCTTCATCTACCACCTATCCCAAACATCAAAGTCAAGACGAACAGAAGTCACACTTTTCGCGTGAAACTTTTGAGCTTGCTTTTTGTAATAACCAGAATATCTTTGCCAATATCTCTGTGTTTTTTAAAGTCCTGTATTGTCATAATAATATCGTCTTGGTACGTGAAGGTGAAGGGTTCATCGCCCTCACCCAAATCTGGTCCATCAACGGTTGTCACGTTGCTGCCAGATTTCACACACCCAAAGGCATTCGTCAAAATTGGCTTAACCCTCGGTGGGGCACGGTAAATGCTGTTAAGGGCCTGGATTTCTCTTCTAGTAGGACTTGTCAGTATACTACCTTCACATTCATTAAAGACAGAATTCTTGCCTCCCGCAATTTATATAAAGTTACCGACACGCATGAAATGGGGTAAGCATCATCATACTTGACCTTGTTGAGCTTCCAGCCATCGACACAGAATTGAAACGTTCCATCTTTCTGGTTTACTAATAATATAAGTGATGCCCACAAGCTTGATGAAGGCTTTGCTATACCCTGTTTTAGCAGAGAAATTAATTCCACATCGATATGTTTTTGAACCACTGGTGAAACAAGGAAATACCTTTGTTAAATCGGAGAGCCCGTTTTCCTGATGACTTGTTCAACCTGGTTAGTATGCCCAATGTCTTCCCCCATGAAAACAAACTGCTCCTAAAACAGAACATCTAGAGCTTTTCCTTCATCAGACAATTTCTGGGTCTTAACTGCTCCGTGGTGCCTCCTTAAATTGCACTCACAAAGTTCCATTCGTTCTCCTTCAAGCCCATCGCCGATCCAAATTGATAGTCTCTTGAGGTAACGATGGAATAACCAAGACGTACACCAAGTTAAGCCTTGAACGCAATTTCATTGGGATGTTTGCTATCCTTGTCACTTCACATCCCTTGTTGTTCGCTATCCAAATATTATTATAAGGTGATTTATTTAGCTCCAAACACATCTTCACTGGCTGCTTTCAACCATCTCCACCAACTATCGTGTTTGAGGTTATGGAATCTAACGGATAAAGAAACCTCTTGCCAAATATATTTCTTTAGAAAAGGTATGCTAACTCTGGCTCCACGGCTATGTTTCTCTTCGGTTTTGTGCACCACCTGCCAGTTAGAGAGCACCGCGGAAGTTTTCCGGCGCCGCTAATTGTGGAGTTACTAGTCCTTGGTTTTCGCTTCTCATTCGCTGAGTTGATTCCTTCTTCTGAAGCCAATTGTCAGACTCCCTAGAACCATTGGAATGTGCCCGCTGCCTGCAGTTCAAACAGTTTGCCCTCCTGACTCCGGGGCGTCCACACCCGAAACATTTGGGTGGCTTCGAGAACTCTCAGAAAGTGTGACTTCTTCGCTGGCAATTCCAGCAATGCATCTTCTCTCTTTTTATCAACACTACCCTCAATGATGCACTTATTCTCTCGTATACCAAATCAGGCTCTAGCAATTCTTGGCTATCATTGGGAGGTGGTAGTCTGTACGACTCTACCAACAACCGCGGCGTTTCTAAGTTCCGCCCTAATTTTGCAAGCTCAACCACCGTTTTGATATCTTTCAACGATAGTTCCATTTGCAACTCGCAGATGTAACTATTCTACGATTACTTTATTCATCCCGCTCCTCCGGCAAAATCTCAATATCATTTTTCACGCCAACATCTTGAACTTGTTGTGTGATGGTGCTTGCAGCAGAATTCTCGCCTTCCTTAACTTCAACGTTCTTCCCATCGGCTTTCACCAATAATCCTTCCATTGACATTACTAGCTGACTCCACAACTTAATCGTTACATCATCAGTACGCTATCCAACCTCCTCATTGTAAAGTTTACTTTTGCTGAAATCTTTAAGAAGTCCAAAAACGGTGTGTTCAAAATAGTTTAAGTACGCAAAGAAATTCTTTTTTTATTCCATTGGTTTATTAATATTCTATTAAATTACTTTCTTGAATGCTATAACAAAAGCTCTTTATGTAAGCTTCTGCTAGCATTTTCTTAAATTATGTATTGTGTGAATAGGTTAGCAGGGAAGTTTCAAAAGGAAATATTGTAAAAGCTTTAGCGGTTATTTATTGGGCATGAGTTAATATGTAAACGGGGAAAGAATATCTCACACGATCGTTACGTTCGGGAATTGATTCGCTTCGGAAGAAGTTTTGCCGAGAGAATTGCTTTCCATTGATGTAGCTTGGGAGTCGTTGTTGTTGCATTCCCAAGACTTTAGTATAAGCTATCTTGGCTTTATAGGGTGCGAGGTAATGAGTGTGATAAATAAACTTTCTCCTTAATATGTATGGTTAATGTTGTTAATGGGAGTGGAGTCATGGATTGAAGGTTTATGTATTTGTTTTTGCTCGCTGCTAACGAGCTTTGAAGATATGATTAGCATTGCCTCTGCAATGACGCATGAGAAAATTGAATGATATGTTGTAGCTTTCACATGCGCTAATTGCTAGGAAATATATGAAGTATATGATATGTATGTACTAATTTGTGGTTGGCTGGTAATTGCCTTGAAGAGCATTTGTTTCTATTTATGTCGGTTTAATGCATTTCGTAGTGGGCAGGGCTTTTAAGATATCTATGCTGTGGGATTGTGTAGGAGGAAGAGCTTTTAAGGTATATGCATTTAATTGTCGTTTAATTGGCTTAAGTGGTCTATTACATACTTTTTATTCATTTGTGGTGGTAAAAAGGGAGGTTTATTAGAAATGTATTCAGCAGTATATGTAAATAGTTGAAAATTATTTGTAAATCGGAATCTACTTTTTATTACGAAGGTTTTTATTAAGTATAGAAATGAGTTAATATAAATCAAGTCGATCTTTTTCTCAAACTGAAATTAGAAGGACCGATTCTGAGCTCTGGTATATACTTTTATTGATTTTAGTGAATTGTTAAATATATATACATCATTGAAAATATCTTGCGAAAAAGATTATTGTAAAAGATGGTCGAAGCGACACTATCACTATATGTTGGGCTTGGGAACATATAATTTCGGCCTTCATTCAAGACCCTATATGTGTTCCGTCTAATTTTTCCCTAGTGCGTGTCTGCTTAGTTTGGCATAATGCTGTACTAGGCCTTGCTGGAAGACAGTACAGTGCCATGCGAGGTCACTTCATTAGCCGTTTATAAAATTTTTGATCTCGATCTTGAGAAAAAGATTGTTCAAAGAATCTTAAAGTATATATTGTAGCATTCTAAGACGCAATTTGATATCTTTGCCATATGTAGGGTAAAAGGGTGGGAAATGGGTGGGTCTTGAATTGTCTTGCGCTTTCTACAAAAGTTTTATTTGTGACTTTTTTTAATTGTTAGCAGTTATAATGTATTTATTGCGCAAGGAAACGTAGTGGCTTGTTAAAAGGATACTTGGTTGATAGCGTGTCAGCAAACCATTTTAGATCAACAGCTCAGAGGCTATGACTAGATGTTAAATTGATGTCTGTTTTGCATATGACTTAATACTAAATGTGGCGTGTCTGCCCAAAATTGAAGTCGGGCAGCTCAGAGGCTATTATTTATTTCTTTAGGAGTTATAACTAAAAATAGCGTGTCCGTCGACTCTTTATGTCAACGGCTCAGAGGCTGTTGTTAAATCTACTGGTTTCCATTCCAGTGATTGTGCAAATTAGACATAGAAAAAGTGTGTCTGCTGACTTGACTGCCACTGTTTCCGTTTCCTTAACATTATGAAATGGCACGTTTAGTGCTGGATGTAAATTTGGTGATTTGAGAGTGAATTGCAGTGGAACTTGAAAGAGATAATTGGTTTTGGGGTAGAATCGTTTGCATTGTTGTATTGTTCTTATAACTAAAATTCTGTTGTTTTAAAGTTCCCATACTTAAATTGTTTCAGTGTAACTTGAAATTAAATTAGTTTCATGTTTATTTGCGTTGGAAAATTGCCGTTCTCATGTAAATTATTTTTTATATTTATTCAGTGCAGTTTATTCCGTTTGCCCTTTAATGTTATTGCATTTAACAATTATTGCACATATGTCTATCTATTCAATTCGTACTTAAATGTTTGTTTTTGTTTGCTCTTTTGATTGCATCTCGGGCAATTCGAATGGTCATTCAATTCGAAAGATAAGACTTTTTATGCACGTGTGTACGTGTATTGTTTAAGTAGTTGGAGTGATAAATGGTATCATATTTCGATAACAATGGGCACGCGTTTGCTTGCTCGCTATTACGTTTTCGTTTCGCTTATTTTTGTTAAATATTTACTTGTAATGTTTTGTGTTTTGCATGTTAGTTGATTGAAACTTTATATCTTCTATAAATTGTACGTTGGATTTGAATGAGTTTGGAGTTAGTTTGAATGACCTTCAGATAAGAAAGATGAGATTTAAGATATATCAATGAGGGAGTAAATGAGTGAAGAACTAAATGTTCAATATGACTACTTGATTTTGGGACTGATCTTATTTGATGGACGTTATGGGTAGAAATAATACTATATTTGAAAGTTGATATCATGTTTGAGTTATTAAAATGATCAATATAATTATTTGTTTCTTTTAAAGGCTGATCTGGTTAGTTGATCAGTATGGCTAGCGTTAAACTGATATTATATTTTTGTTGTTTAAACGATTAACATGATTATATATATTTTTTTAAGAAGACTGGTTTAGTTTGATCAATAATATTATAATTGGATATCCATACTTTCTTTTTGGTATTTAACCGATTGAACTAATTATTTGATTTTTTTTCTTAAGAAGATTGGTCTAGTTTTATGGACTGTTTGAATAGCATTGATATAAGAGTTAGGTATTGATATTATTATTTCTTTAACATTATTATTTGATTTTTTTAAGAAAGTTGATCTAGTTTGATGGAAATTATGAGTAACCTTAATTTTATAGATATTTGAATATTGATATTATCTATAATTTTGTTACTTGAACAATCAATATTATTATTTTATTTTTAGAGAAGTTTAATGCATGTTTTATGAGAAGTATCAATATTGTATTTAGATACTGATATCATTGTTGTTTTGCAAATGATTACAATTATTATTTGATTTTCTTTTAAGCAAGCTGATCTAGTTTAATGGACAGTATGAGTAGCAATGGTGTCATACAGGAGTTTAGTGAGTTCGGATATCGGCTGGGAAATGAGGTTTCCAGCCCATTTAAATTTTCTACACAATGCGCTACATTGTGGTCTCTGCAAAACCGATATCCTACCGGCTGCGCCAATTATGTTACATAACCAGTATACCCTATGTATACTGGTATGAGCTGGGAGCTAATTTAATGTGTATTCTATATACATCATCAAGGCTCCCGGAGAGAGAACTCGCTGTAACACCACTTACCTGCAACTCTGACCACCAAAACCAGAACACCAAAGACGAGGGTTAACTTTAAAGCATTACTTTTATTGTATTATTATTATTTTCTAAAAACATTTGCATTACAATCAAATTTATAAATTATTTTAAAACTATAAATATCAGCCAGTCTGAAGAGGGAATTAAGAAGACGGGCTTATGGATCGGCCAACTGAGGATCACGGCGCAAGCCAACATCTCACTCCTCATCACTTCGTTGTACACTGGATAATATCTTCGGCTAAACTTTAGTCGCGAATACTTTGAACGATGTAGATAGATTGGGCAGCAGTACGCTCCCTACTAGATTTGAATACACACTGACTGGTATAAGACTGCCCAATAACTTTAAATACCATTTTTTCGTGAGCTTTCAACCTAAATTCTCTTTAAAGGTGCTGAGTAGCCGAACACGTGCGCTCTCGTCCCACGAAAGTTTTTCCTCCCCGCTTCGTCTCGCTTGCTCGGCTGGTGAATATGCGAAACTGGAGAAATTGAGCGTAAGAGTGTTTTTTTGACTTCGAAAGAGTGCTTTTAGCTTGAGCTTTCGGCTTTCCCACGATTTCTTGAGGTGAAATAGCGAAGCTGGGGACATTGAGCGAAAGAGTGTTTATGCCAGAACTTTCGGTTTTCCTTTCCGCTTACCTCTCTTCGAAGCACCCCGTTCGTTCACGATGTGAATATCATTGCGGGTTGAACTTTCTCGTTTACTTTGTTGTTTGCTTATTTACTTGCGTAAGTGCTTCTTAGGTTAATTTTCATTGGCGAAGTGCGCTTATATAGGTGTTGTTTGCTCGCTACTACTGCAGATATGAAGCAGAAATATATCCGAGCCCTATTCTTAGCAACTTTATCTCCTGCAGCTTCCCCTTCGAAGTCAAAGTCAAAAGCGCTTTATTTAATACTAATCGTTAAACAATTTTAAAAGAATATAAAGCAAATTTCAAACAATAACAATAAAAAAACTTAATGGCCCAAATGGCTCTCTAAATTTATACGTTATTATTAACACATTTCATCAAAAAAAAAAACTATAGCAAATTCAATTAATTAAGATTTTTATATATTTTTAAGAATTCAATTGGAAAAAGGAGAAAAAACCAACCAACACTATCCTAAAATTATTTATAATTAAAACACAACAGTATAGCTTTGAACTTACACCTAATATGTTGTAACTTATTTCTAACAAAATACAATCAAAAACTTCATCTTATACTTAAAAAATTCTATAACAATGTTTCTAACGTGAGCGTTTAATCTCATCTCTAACGTAATATAGTAAACATTACATATACCTAACTTATACCTAATTTTTAACACAAATAAACAACAACACTAAATGCGGCAATAATGAGCTGATACTCAAAAAACTAAATAGCGAAAAACACAAAAACTGGAAATAAACACGAATAATTTAGGCATTGTCATTTAGCCACCGATACCTGGATTGCGCCGTCTCAATTCGATCAGCTTCAACGAATATCAAACGAGTATCTCCATCGGAATCGTTGGTCTCGTGAACTCAAATTTGGAGGATATTTTATCTTCTTATCGGTGGCCCGTCGATATATGTGATATATGACTGGGACGCCATCAGAATCAAAAACATATCGATTCATGTCCAAATACCAGTAGCGAGGCAAGTCGCTATATACCCGTCTGTAGGGTGGAACGGCTGTGAAATCCAAGGGTTTTCACTCACAGTCACAGATCTTGCGATATGATTCCGAAGAAGTTTCAATATGAAGATATCGACCCTCGTCACTTCAGCAGTTTGATAAATTCTTCTATTCGATATATAATGTTTCCAATCCGTCTCAGGCTCTCTGTACAAACCAGTACATGCACCAAGACATTTCCTTTCGAAAACTCTTAATTTTTCCATAGTACTAGCGCTCTGGTTGTACCAGATCTGAAATCCATATGTCAGAACTGGTCTAACCATGGTCTTGTAACAGATAATTTTGACCTTTTGATCTATGTATCTGGAATGAAAGAGTCTTCGTAGCGCCATGACTACTTTTAGTGCCTGACTGAGCATGATTTTCACATGTTCAGTATAGTACAGATACTGATCGAGATGAACACCGAGGTATCGAACAAAGGATTTCTCTGGAACCCGTTCTAAACTATCCTTGCCAGCCATGATGTGGAAATCTTTCCAATTACGTAACAGGTCTTCACTGACCCCCTGCAGCATTGTCCGAAACAAGGTTGTCTCACACTTCTGCGCGTTGATTTTCATTCGCCAATTGTCAGTGTACAGCTGTACATCATTGAACATTTTTTGGAGATTCCTCTAAACTATTGTAGTTTTTTGGCCTGCCGTATAGACGATCAGATCATCAGCAAACGCTACCAATGATCGTTTTGGCGAGACGTTAAAATCAAAGCCGTTCAATAGCTTGCGAATGAAGATTGAGAAGAGCAGAGGCGCAGTAACTGTTCCCTGCTGCAGACCATTCAAGACCTTGAAGTCGCGCATTGTTGTCAAATTTCCATCAGTTACAACAAACCCGTAAAACATATTACACATCATGGCGACAAGGTATCTGGGGAACTTGTCCTGAAGGAGTTTAAAAACTAGTCCATCTAACCACACTGTATCGAAGGCTTTCTCCATATCAATGAGACATGCTCCAACGCATTGTCTATCATTTCGTTTCCAACAGATGTCTGAGGTTATTTTCGTTATTGCATGTGTGGTCGAATGCCTGGCACAAAAACCAAAGTGGCAATTCGGCATCAACTCATATTCCTCAATGTGGGCGTTTAATTCTCTGTTGAGTATCACTTCAAACACCTTGCTGATGTTAGGCAGCAAGCTGATTGGGTGATAGCTTTTGGGGTATGAAGATTCTTTTCCTTTCTTCAAGATCGGAAATACCTTAGCCTTTTTCCACTCCTCTGGGAAACATGAATTGCTCAACTTCTTGTTGAACAATATGCAATAATTCCTAATAGCAACCTCAGGCAAATGTCGAAGAACTACATTTGGAATACCATCAGTACCACATGATTTCTTGTTGTTTATCCTGCGAAATCTGAAACACAAGTCTTTAAAGCTGACAAAATAATCAATAAGATTCAAGCTCGATATGAGGTCAGATGTTAATGTTTAATTGAAATGAAGGATTGATTGGCCGTTCAGGCTTGATTTGAAGTCGGAAACTTTTGCTTCAACGATCTCTGAAAATATTTCATTACCCCTCCCAGGGTTTGGCAGATGAACCAGTTCAAAATGTGTTCCAATCAGGGCAAGTTTATCCAAGCCCTCATAAATGATCCTGTTTCCATTTCTATCCTGAGTCGTACAATCAATTTCGATACCAGCCCTATCGAGAAGATTTATCTCATTACAAGTGACTTCAAGATTCGATACCTTCACTCGAGACTTCTTGCGGAATATGCTATTCACTTTCGCAAACACGCCGTCTGGGCCCTGTGGGCTAATACCCCTCAATTTGTCCACCCATTGATTGCTGACCTCACTCCTGAAGTGTGACCGGATTAAGTTCCGGACATTCTTCAGGTGTAATTTCAACAAAGCCAACGAGGGATGGTTGTAGTCCATAAATCGTCAATAAATATTGTTGACGCGTGTGAGAAGGAGGCTTTTCAATCTTTTCAACCTTGCGATGGATGGTGTTTCATATCCTTCCATATTGTTTCGATGTTTAATCTTGGGAACGACTTTCTCAATCGTTTCCAACGCCAGCTTCTCTAACTTCGACAAATAGACATCTATTTCATCGTTAGTTAGATTCCTGTCATTAAGAACCATTGAGCAAGAGTTGCCATCTTCAGAAGGGGGACATTGTTTCTGATACTCTCGACCAAACTTCTTTTGAAACTTTCCCCAGTCTGTTTTTTTGAAGTTCAACCGATGATTTTCGTGTTGAGCTGGAATGTGGAAGAAATCATCCCTGTGATGATTAATTTCCATTGCGATTGCGTTATGGTCGCTATCTTAAGGAAGCACCTGCAGTTTCCGTTGAGGACTATTAAAGTTGAATTCGAGTCTTGCGCCAGCAATGCAGAGGTCCAAATATGAATTTATCCTAAGGTATGTTGGGAACTCCGACCCATATAGATTGCACCTGTACTCCATTTGGTTCGCTGTTATCCACGATTTCAGGAATACACCTCTTGGATTATTGTTGGCGTTCAGCCATTATGTATGCTTGGCGTTCAGGTCACCAGCAAGAATATAATAATTATGAAGCCTGTTCAATTCGAGCATTTCAAACAAGGAAGTGAGTTCCTCCTTGAGCTTGAGAACAGTTCCACCAGCTGCATAGCGAAGAGGTTATCCCCACCTGGCAGTGAAATTTTGATAACGGACACTTCAAGAGATTCAAAGCTTTTGAATTCGACTTTTTCAATATTTTGGAAACAATAGGGTCTTCGAACCAATATCCTGGTACCACCTCCCCCATCACCTATTACCCTATCGTTTCTTACGAATTCAAAATCCTTGAATGTCTTGGAGTGCAATGAATTGAGGTGGGTTTCGGTGAGAAGCATGATGTTAGGCTTTTGCTTAACAATGAATTCAAGGAGATAATCACGCCGATGTATAGTAACAATGGAATTGACGTTGATCGAGATGAGATGAATCCTATCCATGGGAATGTGACTGGATGACAAACTATTTTGAAGCATGTTGGCCTAAACTTTGAAAAACGAAATTGATTTTTTGGTCTTGTTAATTAATTCTATCTGAAAGAGATTCAAGTTGCTGGTAGATTTTGAGAAGCAGCTCATTATTGCCACTTACATTATTTATTTTATTTACATTGTTGTCTGCTGGTCCTCTGGCAGCAAGTGCAAATGATATCCCGGGTTTGACGAAGTTGGGAGGCAACAAATTGTGATTTACTTTGGTATGTTTTGGAGAAAATTTAACTCTTGCATCTTGATACCGAGGGCAACGTCGATATGGTGCTGGATGACCAAATATACCGCAATTAACACAATACAATTTTTCTTTTGGCTCCATCTGAGCCAATCTGCTTTCACCGGGGGCGTGAATATCTTTGCACTTAACACAGCGATAGTGCATTGCACAGTTGGCAGCCAAATGACTGAATCTTTGACATCTGTAACACTGGTTGACCTCAGTTTTTTGGAGGCTTTCCCGCCTCACAACTCTAAAGTTTAAGTACCTTATCTGTTGGAGGGCACTCGGACTGCTGTCGTTGGAAATTTGGACCAAATAAAATGGTAATATTTTACCTTCTACAGTTCTCCTTGTAGCAAAATTTTTCACACACAGGAACTTAACAGCTGGTGCTGCTTCCTGCAACAGTTCAAGGAGATCAACTGCATTCTCCCCACAGTCCAAGCCCTTCAACAGGAAGGTCTGATTTTTTTTCGCCTTCGGCGTATATGTGAAGTGGGGAGCGTTGACACTATTAAGAGCATCTTTCGCTCGTTTGAAATCAGCCAGTGTCTTTGTCTTGATCGTGAGCTTATCAGCGGTCACTCTCTTAACTTTGAATTTATCGATTTTATGTTCGGCTGCCAATAACCGAACCATATCTCCTCCACGCAGCCCAAAAACGTTGATAGGAGGAACTTTCTCATTTACCTTATAAATTTTATTAGGGAAACCAGCAGACACACCGGTTGGCTTCTTCTTCTTTTCCTTATTTTTTAATTTTAAATATTGGATGAAATCATTACTACTATCAATATTATCTATGCTATCGTGGCTCTCCATCTCGATGTCCATTTTTTCGTTCATTGCAGACAGCACCACATAATAATTGGCGCTGTCGTTCGCTCCTCCTGCGCTCAGGATATTTTCAGCATCATGGATTGATGGCTTGCTCGTATCTTGCGATTTCGTTTTATATGTTTGAGTTTTCTGTGTTGGCACTGCTTTCTCATTGGTCTTGCTTGTTGTTGTTGTTGTTTCCTTTTTCTCATTCTCCTTAGTTAATATCGGTTCTTCTTTGCCGGACGTATTGTGTGGCTTCATCAATTTCGGTTTGCTCACATTTGATAATGTCCCGACCATATCTTCCAAACTTTGGATACGGAGTTTCAATTTGTCGTTTTGTTTCGTAACCCTTGCGTTTTTTTGGTTATTTGGTCATAATCTTCGCTTGAAAGCGTAATACGCTTTCCATGCTCACATTTGTCTTGTTTATTTTTCCGCTTGATGATTTTATCATTTGTCAATTTAGAAATCCCTGGCTCTGGGTCCCTCAGCGGTGGAAAGCCGTCGGGCTCCTCCATCCCCCCGGTGAGAAAAACTTTTCTAATTTTTTCAAACTTTCTCGCAGGTAAAATCCAGATACTCGATGAATTGTTCGAATAGCTCGACGATGTTATAAGTTTCTTTCTAAAATTGCTTTCTAATTGAAGTTTTTAAAAATTATTTTAATTTATAAAAATTCTTGACAGGAGCGAATGAAAAACACGGCTACACGCAACGAGTGCTAGACCTAGAAATCAGCTTCCCCCTCGTTGCCTAGGTCTTCGTCGTAAATAAACAGGTAGCTTTTTAATACTAAGAGCAACATGTCAATCATTGATTCACCACCAACGGCACTTCGAAGGGTTTTCCTCATTGCATCAACTGATCCTGTTTCCAACCCTCAAATCTCAAGCTCATAAGTCAGTTTCTCTTTATTTAGCCACTCCACACAATATTTTTTGAAGCCATTATAGTGAAAGTTACTCCTAGAATCTTATGTTACATATTTAAATATATGAATTTTTCCTGAGAATATAAAAAAACAAAATTTTATTTCAAAAATCAAGCACGAAATTCATAATATATTTATTTATTTTTAGAATACCTCCATCAAACTCACTTGATAAGAAATAAAATACCCCACTTTTTACTATGTGGCAGTAAAACATTCATTGACATCAACCCTTGGTAAAATTGAATGTTACTTTACCACTTCAACAGTCTCGCAAAAATAAAAAACTTGTAAAATATCAAATTTCCACAAATTCACACACTTGACACTCGTCACTTTCACTATAACTTTTCGCACTGTTTGCTTTTCTCCGATATCCAATTTTAATGAGGATTGTAATTTACTCTGCAACCATAAAACTCTTGAACGTTGGGCGCCAAAATGTTACCCTCTACATGAGCGGGCGAGTTCCGACTGGGGTCAACAGACCCGGGAAGCTCGCCCGGAGAAGGGTGCAGGTGCTGCTCGCTTTGATCCATTTGAGCCGACAAGTAAGAACGCAGCTTGCAAGAACTCAAACAAAGTACTAGCGTGTCAACTGCCCACTTCTTCGGCCTTCCTACCCTCGAAATTTTTGCTTCACCAAATCTCCTAGATGCCAGTTAAATAACTTTATTATAAGAAGATTCCGTATGAACACCAAGAGGGTATCTGTTCAAAACTTTAAACGCGTTAAAGGACCAGCAAAATAACCAACAGGAAAACTCCGCGAAGGAATTAAAAGGGTTTATTTCCGTATAGAACTATAAACGCATGAAGGATCGAAAGATTCTATTTAATTGGTCCACTTCACTTAATTCAATGAATAGTAGTCGATACAAAATTAAAAGTTGATAAAAGCCCCCGAGACAATTTCACTGCCGAGTACTGTCAACTTTGCCACCAAATGTTTCGCCGGTCAAAAATAATGCTTGCAAATTTCTGTTGTTGCTCCCTTGCTGAATAAATGCTTGTCAAATTCACTCGAAAACCTTCTCCGATCTCCTTTGCTATACATCGACTTGTCAAACTTCACTCAAATAGCTACATCCTCCACTGTCAAAGAAAATTATTCCGTTGGCACCACCAGCTGAAAAGGTGAAATGCCGGTAGGTACCGGTGTGTTAAAGCAAATAATCATTTTATTGGCCTCCACTTTGAAAGTCAAACACTGTTTAAGGACCAGAAAAAGAAGCACGATAGTCCTACCAGCAGGCTATTGTAAAATAATTAGGAAATCAAACAACGTCAAAACAACGTCTTCTGAAAATCAAAACTTGGCTCACACGTAAATTTTATGAATTGGGTTCAGAAAAATAATGTATGGTTATTATGTATTTTAATTTGCCGCCATTTAATGTTCCGTCTGTTAACTTTGAGTAGACAATGCTTTAAAATAGTTCTCAAATCTTCACACAACATCACGTGTGATTTTTGTTGTAATTGATAAATTTCAATCGTCTTTTTAAACAACCTTTCCCTACAGCCTTACTCCTCATTCCTTTTGCACACAACCAAACTCGTTCACCATCGTACATGACAAGGGTTTGCCATTTTTAACCGGTTGAGCATCGTTTGGCTAAGCCGTATAAATTCACCTTATGTTTATTTTACAGACCCCTGTTCCACCGAGGTTTACAATAGAATGCCTCCCAACCTGAAACGTAATTGGAAAGATTTCCACATCATGGCTGGTGAGAGTAGTCTAAAACGGGTTCCACATAAATCCTGTGTTCGATACCTCGGTGTTCATCTCGATCAGTATCTGTACTATACTGAACATGTGAAAATCATGCTCAGTAAGGCACTTAAAGTAGTAATGGCCCTTCGAAAACTCTTTCATTCCAGATACATTGATCAAAAGGTCAAAATTATCTGTTACAAGACACTGGTTAGACCAGTTTTGACATATGGATGTCAGATCTGGTACAACCAGAGCACTAGTACTATGGAAAAATTAAGAGTTTTCGAAAGGAAATGTCTTGGTGCATGTACTGGTTTGTACAGAGAGCCTGAGACGGATTGGAAACATTATATATCGAATAGAAGAATTTATCAAACTGCTGAAGTGACGAGGGTCGATATCTTCATATTGAAACTTCTTCGGAATCATATCGCAAGATCTGTGACTGTGAGTGAAAACCCTTGGATTTCACAGCCGTTCCACCCTACAGACGGGTATATAGCGACTTGCCTCGCTACTGGCTTCATTCCTCCAGAAGCATTCGTGTATTTGGACATGAATCGATATGTTTTTGATTCTTGCGGCGTCCCAGTCATATATCACATATATCGACGGGCCACCGATAAGAAGATAAAATATTCTCCTAATTGGAGTTCACGAGACCAACGATTTCAATGGAGATACTCATTTGCTAGATTCGTTGAAGCTGATCGAGTTGAGACGGCACAATCCAGGTATCGGTGGCTGAATGACAATGTCTGAATTATTCGTGTTTATTTTCAGTTCTGGTGTTTTTCGCTATTTAGTTTTTTGAGTTTCAGCTCATTATTGCTACATTTAGTGTTGTTGTTTATTTATGTTAAAAATTAGGTATAGGTTAGGTATATGTAATGTTTACTATATTCCGTTAGAGATAAGATTAAACACTTAGGTTAGGAACATTGTTTTAGAATTTTATTAGTATAAGATAAAGTTTTTGATTGTATTTTATTAGAAATAAGTTACAACATATTAGGTGTAGGATCGAAGTTTCACTGTTGTGTTTTAATTATAAATAATTTTAGGATAGTGTTGGTTGGTTTTTTCTCCTTTTTCCAATTAAATTTTAAAAATATGTAATAATCTTAATTAATTGAATTTGATATAGTTATTTTTGATGAAATGAGTTTATGATAACGTATAAATTTAGAGAGCCATTTGGGCCATTAAGTTTTTTTATTGTTATTGTTTGAAATTTGCTTTATATTCTTTTAAAATTTAAAACGATTAGTATTAAATAAAGCGGTTTTGACTTTGACTTTGACTTTAGAATGCCTTCCTGCGCCCAGTGGCAGGACACTAAAGCGCCAGTGCATCTACCTGGATTCCACACCACACTTGAAAGATGAGCTGTTCTTTCCTGCGGTGCCGCCAAGGATTACTGGCAACATTCAGCGCCAGCCCACAGGGCCCTGTAAACCGCTACCGACATTGGAGGAGATACTGGTATGAAAACCACCCGCAGGGCTGCGCCCAATCTTCCCGAAAACCTACCGGCGTAGGCAGCAGACAGTAATTTTCCCACATGGGTACGACTAGTCTCCTCCCGTAGCCAGTGACGGTGAAACCTGTTAAGACCCTTCATCACTTAATTCCTGCAATAACGGGGCCCTTCTGTGGGGTAAAGATGCCCTGAACGAGCTCATTCACCCCTCAACAAAAACAGCTTAATGTCTCCGAGGTATTGCGCATGCGGTTAAGTAACGAGAAATTGCCCAACAACGTCGACAGGTGTCCATAGCTGAGACTTATTATGAAACGGATCAAGAGTCTCCACACCTAGGAGTAGAAAGAGAAACAACTGCCCCTGCTCCTTAAGTATGGCCACATCCAGAGGCAATGTATTCGATGCACTTAGAATCAACCCACTGGAGAAGATCGCCCGGCTGGCATGAGCAGCAAGCCAAGCTGTTGCTGTTCGCACTACCTATAACACCAAGCCCACTTGTAGAGCGATGAATATTTTACACGTCAACAGGGTACTCTAACAAACCCCGTGGATGTCGGACCCATAACCAGCTACCAACAACACCAGAAGGGGTAGTCTTCCAAATTGGCAGAAGCCTATGAACTCCTCAAAGTGAATGAAATAAAGCAAACTTTCTAACACACTTGAGTACATAGGTTGCGCAAGATTTCTAACCCTCTGATTATGCTAGCCGTATAGCACAAATTAGAAATTTTAGTGAAGCCATGGAGCTATTCAGAGAAGTAAGATAATTTGGGAAATTTCACTCAAACAGACCAGCGAGCGGACTTTACCGCACTCAATAGTAATTTTGATTATGCCACGTGATTAAAAATTCGTTTTGAAGTGAGTGCATCGTCACAAAAATTAAGTGCAAGCCTTTTTTCAACCTCTACCTCTAAACACTAGCAAGAGGTTCACATAAAAACTAAGTCAGAGAAAATGACCGACTCAAAAGTAGTGAAACTAGTAGAGCAAATGATGCCATTTTAGCGAGCACCCAAGCCCCTCCTTAATCATGTAGCTGTAACAATTTATTATTTGCAGCATAGAGGTTAGGCAATATCTGAATGATTGGGAGAGGACAGTGTTTGTGCAAATCTTCCCAACTCACCTGCGAGGAGAAACTTACCAGCTTATCTCCTGAAACTTCCCCGCTGCCATCGAAGCAGCTAAGAAGCTGCTTCCCCGAATTTACCTATCACGAGAAACATATCGAGAACTAGTAAACGGGCTAACACTGCAAAGTCCCGCAAAGACTCTGCTCTCTAACACCACATGCATCAAATCGATGCCAAGAGACGGTATGCATCAAGTACGGTGCTAAAGTGAAGAAATTTTTGCAAAAGCAATTAGAAGGCTTTGCCAAAAACAATTACCAAAGCTTGGTAAATAACCCTTATCTTTGTCAATACCTCCTAATATTGGAATCGAAAACCTTCTAGGACCTTGCCACTAAAGACATGGAAAAGCTCGAACAGGGCGCTTCACTTTCTTAAAATGTGCAAGCTCGAGTTTACCACCAGTGGCCAATGCGACTCAGCTGAAACCGGAATCCACGCGTATAACTCATATGTCGTCCCTTTCCAGCCACAAAAGACTGCTTCAAACGTCAGCAGCACGACCGCTGAGACGTCGAATTCCATAAAGAAAATAACATATACTTTCTGCAACAAACAGGAACTTATCTGTTCCGATTGCTTCAGCCGGAAGAACACCCCATTCTGCCCAAATTGCAAGGAATATGGCCGTAAGCAAAAAGACTGCGCTAAAAACACAGCCAACAGATCAACTGACATTGGGGAAACAGAAAGAGTTTTTAGTGTACAACTCAAATATGACTTCTGTGGACGTAGAAGCCATAACATAGGCGCATGCTACCCAAAAAAAGGGGCGAAGCAAAGATGCAAGGAAACGGGGAAATGTCAAGCCAATAATCTCCATCAATAATTACTAAACCACTAACTAGTGGTATCCTGACTTCGAACCCTAAAAAGCATAAAACAGAAGTGCATGTATCCAAAAAACATGAAACTGATATGATCCCCAAATCAATGCCCTACAGTATCCGACACAAAACTAAGCTGATAGCGGCATCTTTAACACAAAACATAGGGAACAAGTTGGGTAGACAGACTTACACTCATGTCAGAAGGATTTTGTACTCAACTTACAAAATGCAATCACCAGCAACGAATAGTATCAAGAAACATGTCAAAGAGATTTGCTCGTTTAAAAGAAAATCCATTGTTTCTCCATTTTCAACTAACAAAAATCACTCAAATCATGAAATCCTAAAAGCATTTATGTCATTGATCATATTTGAAAATTTTAAGAAGATCAAATTAAAACTGCAGTGTCTGGTTCGATGGAAAGTCCATAAAATACCAAAATAGTACGTTATTGTTGTTTTAATTGGAGAAATGCGAAAAGCTCGTACATTTCCCTTCCCCTGCCCCCCACGGTACTGATACGACAATTTTAAGACTGTTTTTGAAAAGATCTCATTAAGACCTTTCCAACGACACCCTACTCGACTACCAACGGTGAAATTTTGTGGGGTCACCTCCCTATATGGGGAGAGCCCCCTTAAACCCCTTTGGACAATTTTCCAACCCGAAAACTTTCAAGAAGTTGCCACTTCTGACCTTTTCTCAAAGTTTCATGGCTGTAGCTTCTATAGTTTTGGAGAAAAAGTGCTGTGACATACAAAGGGACGGACGGGCGAACATAGTTCGTGATTGCAATAGGGTTTTTATTTTAGTACAAAATCTTAAAAATGACAAAACCAAACTGACTAATACCGGAGCTAAGATCAGTATTATAAAATTATTAGTACTGTAAAGCACATAAAGAGTTAACCAGAATGGCAGCATCATCTAACAAATCCCTTTCAGAGTGGGAGAAATCCTTGGTTCATCACCAAGATAACTTTGACCTTCCAACCAAAATCCTATGCATGTTTCACGTGGCAGATGCAACGCCGGGTCTTTCTAATGATGGTCTTTTGGGTATAGATTTCCTTTCTTCAAACTGTAATATAGAAGGCCCTTTTAACAAACTCACTTTCCCAAATACCAAAACAAATCCCAAGGAATTTTCGATTTCTATTGAACCTCAATAAAGGTGGTGAACCACCATAAGGACACTGCAACATAACCCCTTATGCCAGTGCCAGATGTGATGTCCGTAACAAGCTCAGACCGGTTTGGGAATAGCATCTCTCAGTAGAGAAACTAAGGCAGATTTTCACCCTTCAACGTTGTACACAAGCTTCAGTGGAGTCACCACTCCACTTCAAATAGGTAAAAATTATGCACAGCAAGCAGCATAGCAAAAAGTATTTTCCTAGTCAACTCCCTATTGGACTCTAGATGGTCAGTAATTGGTATCTTTACTTCCAGAGGAACACCAATAGCACTCGATACATAAGTACTTGAACTTAAAACATTAGATGGATATACCGCTGGAGACACTCCATACGGAGGCAGAAAAAACCCATCACCCAATCAAACACATTAAGATTATAGTAAACTGAGCCCTAAAGAATTAAAGTACAAGGTAATACATTACGTAATCTTAAAACAAGAACTCACTCTGCAATCAGACAACTGTGCCGAGAATTTGAGGACAAACTCAGCTACATGATAGCTGTATCACATGAAATTCCTTTGATCACAAATCAAGCACGAATCAACCAAAAGATTTACTATCTAAGCCAACCGCAAAAAGAGGCAATCAACGAGCAACTTAAGAAAATATTAACAAACGATGTCGAGCAACCTAGAAAAAACTCACTGATTTTGGATTGCCCAAAAAATCAGGGGCCTAGGAAAAGGAAAACTAGACCGTGGTTGTCAACTTTCGTAAGTCAAACGAAAAAACGATAGGTGACGCTTTCTCACTGGCCCCAATTGAGGCAATCTTGGACCAACTCGGGTACTCCCGTTACTTCAACACCTTGAACCAAGCCAGAACCTATGATCAGATGCTGGTGCAACCTCAAGATCGAATTAAATCTTCTGTCAACTATGACACTAAGGTAGGGGGAATGCCAGCCAACAGGAATGATCTGGGAGACAAGCTTTCTTTGAGGAGTACCGCCCCCACGTACCCGAGCTAATTTCTATAGGGGGAACGGCAGTCAACAAGAATTCTATTGGAAGCTAGCATTCTTTGTGGAATGCCACCCTCACGGACTCGAGGATATGGTAGTCACAGTGAGGCTCCTCCTGGGAAGACACGCAACGATCCTGACTGAATCTAGACTACACTTTGGGCAAAGAACTGGAATTTACGCGTACACCAATTTAATGATCATATCATCTCTATCCCAGAAATATCTTGGTAGGCCTTTAAGTACGTTTGAAGTTAGGACCATTGGGTTAGTTGGGCTAGATGAGTTAGATGAGCACTAATCGTGTTCTGAGCACTTGCCCCCATGAGGACGATTCTCGACTCTGGCATGGAATCCTTGCTCAGCAAAGATAACCACACGACCACAAAAGTGACTACACACACAAACAAAGAAAGCGGTCAAACTGGAGCGATAAAACAAATAAAAAAAGTAAGTCAAATTAACAACATAGACGACGCAAGCAGTTGCAGCACAACACATCGGAAGCGGTACTAACAGGAGTGGTATTATTAACGACAAAACGGACGATGAACCCAATAATCGCAAAGACGGGCAAAAGACGGAGATTAATATAAAGTCTTGCCCAGACTGAGATTCCTGCGTCGTTCAGGCACAGCAAAAATGATGCTACGGCTAGAAAGTCTAAAGGGGGAAGAGCGAGGTATTCTGCATGATGGACCAGATGTTCGAGTGGTGGGGGAAAATATAAAGAACTTGGAGAATTTGTTGGGCACTGCCATGATGGCAAACGAAGCAATCGAAGTAAAGATCTTTGATCCCGAAATATTAACGCTAACCAAAACTGAATGACACATAAAAATATGCGAACAGCGGCATATACAAACTCAAATGAAAAGACTGCAACATGGTAGACATAGGAAGGGCAACACGGAAACTAACGTCATGATACAAAGAGCACTTGCAATCGTTCGTACACAACAAGGCAGACTCGAATTATGCGACGCACCTACAAAACCACGTACACGAGCCTGACGCTGTGACACAATCTATGACATTGCTGCACAAAAATAATAAACGACTGAGACGTGACATCCTAGAAAGGCTTCAAATATATAAACTTGAAAAAACAGACGGTAACATTATCAATCAACAACTTTTTACGAATCCCGACCCAAAATTTTTCAGTACTAGACCAACTACACACACACACACACTCACACACACACACACTCACACACACACACACACACACACACACACACAGACACACACATATATATATATATATATATATATATATATATATATATATATATATATATATATATATATATATATATATATATACATATTGTACACATATATATATGTATATATATATATATATATATATATATATATATATATATATATATATATATGTATATATATATATATATATATATATATATATATATATATATATGTATATATATATATATATATGTATAGATATATATATATATACATATATATATATATATATATATATATATATATATATATATATATATATAAATATATATATATATATATATACATATATATATATATATATATATATATATATATATATATATATATATATATATATATATATATATATATATATATATATATATATATATGAGGAGTGTCTTTTCAAAAAGGCCTAATTCATGTTTTCGTTTTTTTGAAACTGGTAATGCCATTTGATCCGCCACATATCCTAACATGTTCATAGTTTAGTAGTTCTTTTTCAATTCGTCTCATTTATCTAAAATTTTGCTTAAAAAAGTGATGTTCGCATCAAAACAGCTTAATTAATTACTTTTTCCTTCCATATATCCAGCAGATAAGTTTTTTACAAAACGGTTTATTTCATGGACAAATTCAAACTTATACCTTCTTTTTGCGACAAATAGGCTTATTTCGAATAGATGGGAGACTTGCATTTTAGCGTTAAAATAACGGCGCAAAAGTTTTGGGAGCATATCCATAAAGTTTTTCTCTGAGCCTTCACAACGTTTAAAGTGCAAAGCCAGAAAAAAATAAAAAATAAAATTCTTATTTAATTCTCAAAATGACGGATAACTTCTAACTGGAAAGTTTTTGTGTTGTGCTCAAGCTAAGGTATTATTAAAGGTGCATAATTCAATTTTTACGTAGTTTCTCTTCTAATTAGTAGTAAAGATGGCAGAAAAAACAGTAGAAGAAATAAATGAAGGCAATAGAAAAAGCAGATTGAGTCGGAGAAGTCGTGCAAGGAAGTCGTAAGTAACAGCTCATTTTGAACATCCGCTTGTTATTCTTTATGTAGTTTTTAGCAGTGCTAAGCCTGATTTTGGTTTAGTTATACTGATCCTGATCCTCTTGGCATCCAGTTTCAATAAAGCCAAGTTGATCAAGACATATTTTTGTGTAGATTGTCACATTCGTTTGAACCTCAAGATAGAAGTAGACCGAAAAAGAATGTGAAAACTAGGAATGTTAGTAGTGTTTACAATTTATTTTTGAAAAAGAACAAAATGAAGCGTGTGTGTAAAAATATGTTTGCTGCAGCCTTCAGTGTTTCTGCAAAACGTTTGAACAATATCAACAAAACTACATTGGCCGGAAATATCCCCAAAGAAAAACGTGGTGGAGACCACAAATCACACAAGTCTATTGACAAAAAGGAGGCACTTAGAAACTTCCTAAAAAAGCTACCAGCGACAGAAAGTCATCACAATGGAATGAAATCTAAAAGAATATACATGTCTTTCGAGTTAAACTGCAAAAAACTTTTGGAGTTTTATAATGAGTCTGTGATCCCTGACTTACGCGTTAAAAAAAACATGTTTTACAAAATTTTCCATGGTGAATTCAACATCGGGTTCAAAACGCCATCAACTGATGCGTGTAATGTGTGCGTATTATGGACAAAACGAATAAATCATGAAAAGGTTCATAAATTAAGGGCAAAAGCATTTTATGGTCATATGAAAACTAGTCCAGTTTCTTCTATTTCATTTTGCTGTGATCTACAACAGGTGCAACCGCTCCCTAAAACACCGATACAGGATTCATTTTATACCCGACAAATAAGTTTGTATAATTTTTGTGTTGTGCAGCTCGACTCAAAACATCAAGTATTTTATACATGGGATCAAACAATTGCGAAAAGAGGATCTAATGAAATTGGGTCAGCACTGTATGATTACTTATCCACAATGAATATAGGGCCTGATATAAATACAATTCGTCTATTCTGTGATGGATGCGGAGGCCAGAATAATAATAACCATGTCCTCCACATGCTTGATCATTGGCTTTATTCTAAATCTCCAAAGCAAGTGAAAGAAATACATCTGTTTTTCCCTATACGAGGCCAAAGTTTCTTACCCGCAGACCGTCTGTTTGGTTGCCTGGAGAAAGTTCTAAGAAAAAAGCCTTTTATCACAAAGAAAGAGACTTACCATGATATTTTTAAAAACCATGGAACAGTTAAAATTTTGCAGAAGGACTGGCAGTTATTGGATGTCAAGAAATTGGTTGAACACTTCAAAAACTTTGATAACTTGCAGAAAATGAAAAGAATACAGTTTAAAAAAATAGAAAAAAGAAATAAAACTGTTGGTTGTACAGTTACAGCTTTGAAAATTACAGATTTGAATCTGGTGCAGTTGCTCAGACGTTATTAAAAAAAGGTAAAAGAATCTCAAAGGAAATCGGTGTAAATCAATCGAGCGCACAACCAATTCCTGAAAAGAAGAAAAAAGATGTTATAAACTTGCTCAACAAGCAGTTTGGTGAAGAATGGCCAGAATTACCAGAACTGAAGTGGTATAAAAGCGCGTTATTGCAAGATGCTATAACTAACGAAGCCGATGAATGTGACTATGATTGTGACTGTAATGAGCCTGACGTAGGAGAAGTCCGTATCTAAGCGTTTTTAGTAGTATAGTGTCTTCTTCGTTTTAAGACTAAATTTGTAAGTCATATTTCAATACCTAGTACTTATTGAGTGTGGTATGTATGATGATGGTTAAAATAAAGCTATGTTATCTGAATTCATGTGCATTTTATTTCAAGATTTTTTGAACAAGTACTATAAAATAGTATAAATTTACCAAACACTATCGAAAATTATAATTTGTTATTAAGTATTTATGAAACAAAACACCCTATTTGAAAACAACGTCCAAATCAGAAGGGCTTCTTTCACAATCCGTTCAAATCAAAAGTGCTTATTTCATGTAAGTCCCGATCAAAATGTCGTATTCCTTAAATTCTCCGTCAAAAGTGCTTATTTCAGTTTTATAAAAGCGTGTAGGTTTCAAAATAAGATATGTACAAATAAAACATAAATATTACTGTGTTAACTTACCAACTACATCAACTTTTTCTAAATTTAAGATTCTGCATCAGTTTGAAAGTATTCAGTTTTTTGCAGTTTCTGTAAAAAGTGCTTGTGAGTAAATAAGCTCTTTTGAAAAGACACATATAAGTTAACACACATTACTGAACCATATCACCTTTCCATGTTTCCCATTACCGTACATTCTTCCCACATTTACATGTTTCCCGTAAATTGTCTACGCGGCGTCCTACTTCGTCTTGCTAAAGTGAACTCTGTCTTAGTTTCCCACATTATGTGAATTCACGTGTCTCATTGTCAGCAAAATTATCAAATAAAAACAAAATGTAACTTCGGTTTAAGGTTCAGTTGTTCAAGATTAATAAACACACTCAGTTAAATGTAAAGTTGTGTTTTTTTTTAAACGTGTCGAGAAGGAATACCATTAGTGGTGCCCGAGCAGTGCAAAAAGTGTTTCATAAATAAGTTTTAATATAATTAAACAAAATCAGTTGACTTAACTGAGGCCTTTAAGTCCTTGAATCCTTGGAGAGCCCGGCAAGGAGCTGATTATAAAAAAAACAAAAAATATATATGTATATATATATATATATATATATATATATATATATATATATATATATATATATATATATATATATATATATATGTATATATATATATATATATATATATATATATATATATAAACTTATGAAATAAAAAATATACTTCAAGTTGATAATCACTATTAACAGTGGGAACAAATTAAATAAAAGTGTGAATACAAGTGGAAAATCAGCTACAAGGAGCTGATTACGAAAAGTTACTTTATTGATAATCACTATTAAAAGTGGAAAATAATAAAATAAGAGTGCAAATACAAGTTAGAATAAACTATAGACAGTACAAAAAGAAATATCGGAACATTAAAACCAACTTACATAAGGAAAAGGATACAACCGTCTGCGAACTATTGGTGAATCAAAGGAAGACCAAATAAAGATAGATACAGGCTTGTGACCGCACCCGTGCCGCAGTAAGTTCTCGTCAATACCACAACCCATCAACAGCGATATAAAAATAGGAATAACACGGACAGTCCAATATGCTGGAGTATCTTATTACATTGTAAGTCATTTTATTTTTAAAATCAAATTAATTTTATTATCTTATTGACAATCAGATTTCGATTATTTTGTTATTTATAAATATAACCTTCAACACGTGAATAAAGTAAAAGTGAATTGTGAATATTTATGTGAAAGACAAAGTTCGCATTCGCGGTGTTATACGTTTGTCAAAGCCTATTGTTTACGTTTTCTAAATCTACTGTGTTCTCGCCTCTCCTTATTTTAAAATGGAATTCCGCGATACCCTCGTTCAACTGACCGGGGCAGTGAACGCTCAAATCGAGCAATTTAAAGGATTTGAACAAAGACTAGCTGGGATTGAACAAATAAGTTCTCAAATAGAACAACTTCAAAACCTTGAAATAAATTTTAAAAGGACTGAAGAATTTATCTCGCGTGAAATCGGTAATCTAGTTTCAATTTCTGTATCTAGGCTTGTGACCATCAACTTTCGTTGCTGATTAATAAAATTAAAACTGAGGACCATTCTGCAGAAAAAATTTCCGCCTTGACTGGGAGCTATCGCAATCGAGCTCTCGACGTGTTTATTCGTGGCTTGAATGGTGATTTATCTAGAATGCTCATTATTAAAAAGCCTCAAACCTTACCAGAGGCATATGCATCTCGCCTTGAATTCCAAAATTTGAATTTTAAGAACGCATCAATTCACGAAGGATTTTTCAAAAATACAGTGACTGCTCCAATCAATCAAACATTTTATCGACAACCTGGGAATGCCAGACTACCCTTTAATACTTAACAAAACCAAACACTTTCAGATCGAATCAGAGCTTAGAACATCCATTAGTTACAATACACCACCACCTCCAAGGTCGCATCCCCCGAAACCTCCTGTACCAATGGACATTGACAAGACTATGCAAACCCGCCAAATAGACTATCAGAACAGATCTGGAAACTACCAGCCAAACAAACGCCCTAACAGTTCCTTGCAGTTCCCGCGGAAATCCCAAAAGCTTTTCAATATTGAAGTCGAAGAGGACCAGAACACCCAACAGGATTTCGAAACACCAGAAGATACGTGCATCGAGGCTCTGCCTGAAGATGAGGGAGCTGATCAAAAATCTGCAGAGGAAAATGTTTACCTACATTTTATGATGGACGCCTATCCAGTGTACCATGCACAGAATATTGTGCCAATGATGGAAGAATATTTAAATTTTTGGTGGACACAGGGACAAACAAAACTTTTATTAATACTGAATTATCGCAAGAGGCTAAACTTTTAAATAAACCGTTTGTCGTTAATTGTGCACCAGGTGCCATCAAAATAAATTCAAAAATCAGTGGAGCTTTTTTCAAAAACGTTGGTAATGACACTATATTTGATTTTTACGTTCGTCCTGGTCTCTCCTCCTTTGACGGCATAATTGACGATGACACGCTCAAATCATTAGAACCTATTATTGATAGGAAGCATGATATTCTCTACCTTAGCCGTAACATAAAGATTCCTTTAAAATCCAAATTCTCTAAACAGGTTAACGCTATCGAAGCTAAATGCCTACACCTTAGTCCCGAGTTAAACTCTAAACTGAACGAAATCCTCAATTATTTTCAAAATATCTTTGGTCCAATATCTGACAGTGAAATGATCGAAACTAATGTACGGGCTCAAATAAAAACAAACTACTTCAGACCCAATATATACCAAATCATACCCATACCCCATTAATTTGCGCCCGAAAGTCGAAAAAAATATCGCAAAAATGCTTGAAGACGGCATAATTCGCGCATCAAAAAGTCTTTACAATTGGCCACTTTAGGTGGTGCCAAAAAAGACTAGTTCAGCTGTTGCTAAACAATACAGGGTTGTAATTGATTTCAAGAGGTTAAATTCTGTCATTGTTTGTTGTAAGTACTTCACGACTTTAGATCTCACGTCCGGTTTTCATCAAATACGCATGAAAGAAAGTGACATTCCCAAGACAGCATTCTCGACACTAAATGGGAAATATGAGTTTACTAGGCTCCCATTCGGGCTTAAAAATGCACCCGCTATATTTCAACGAGCAATAGATGACGCATTGAAGACTTTCATCGAGGACGAACATCTAATGAATCGTCATACGATATTAATGCAGTTAAAGAAGGCAAACTTCAAAGTTAATTTCGAGAAATCTAAATTTTTTCAAAAAAAGGTAGAGTTTTTGGGTTATATTGTCTCGGAAGAAGGTATTCTTCCGGATCCAAAGAAAATTAGTGCCATACAAAAGATAAAGCCTCCAGATAATCTCAAGGACCTCAAAGCTTTTATTGGGCTTGCTTCTTATTACAGGAAGTTTGTAAAGGATTTTGCGAAGGTTGCAAGGCCACTAACACAACTCACAAGGGGTGATGATGCCCAAATTAAGGTTGGCCAGTCCAAGAAAAAGAAAATAAGTTTAGAAGGAGCGGAATTGAAGGCTTTCAATCACTTGAAAACAATTTTAACTTCCACCGAAATTCTAGCTTCCGCGAACTTCGAAAAACCGTTCATTCTGATGACTGACGCATCCAATCATGTGATTGGAGCGGTTTTGTCGCACGGCGAAATCGGTAAGGATAGGCCAATAACCTATATATCGAAGTCTCTGAACAAAACTGAGGAAAACGGGAGACCGGAGAAAGGGAAATGCTGGCGATTGTCTGGGCACTTGACAAACTTAGAACATATTTGTATGGCGCAAAAAAAAAAAGTAAAAAAAAATTGTTACGGACCACCAACCACTCACATTTGCTTTAGGCAATAGGAATTTCAATGCCAAGCTAAAAAGATGGAAATCGAGCATTGAGGAGTTTAATTATGAACTGCTCTACAAACTGAGGAAAACAAATTTTTTAGCTGACGCTCTATTGAGATTGCCTCTAGAAGCCAATATGATTACCACCGGCTCCATGACGGCTCACAACGCTCAGGAAGACAATAGTGACCTGATTCCATGCTGTGAAGCACCTATCAATGTTTTTAGAAGGCAGCTTATTTTTTCGGAGGGAAATAATATTATTGCTCACGAAGAGCCTCACCCCAACTATCATCGGTATTACATAAAACTACCCACTATTAATAAGGAAAGCTTACTTGCTGTCTTACGACAGTATCTCAACCCAAATGTTATAAATGGAATAAACACATACAAAATTTACGAGAACTCTACCAGGACCACTTTCAAAATTTCAGGATACGAATAACCCAACGTGTAGTCGAAGATATCTCAAACGAGGATAACAAATTAAGAATCAGACGTGAGATTCATCGTAGTTCTCAACGAAATAGTAAGGAAAATAAGGAGCAAATTTTGGAAAATTATTACTTCCCGGCCATGGTTCGGCTAACTAAATCTTATATCACGGAGTGTGAGATCTGTAACACATGTAAATATGACCGTCATCCTCTTAAGCCTGAATTACAGGAAACTCCAGTTCCAAAAGAACCAACTGAAATCGTACATGTGGACATATGTACTATTAACGGGGAAAAATTCCTAACATGTGTGGACAAATTTAGCAAATTTGTAAAGTATTTCCGAATTAAAAATAAATCAGCCCCATATCCCGGCGATAAAATTGCCAGGTTGTTGCACTACTTCACTGTTCCCAGGAATTCTACGTCTAGCACTCGTTGCGTGTAGACGTGTTTTTAATTCGCTCCTGTCAAGAATTTTTAAATTAAAATAATTTTTAAAAACGTCAATTACAAAGTAATTTTATAAAGAAACTTATTACATCGTCGAACTATTCGAACAATTTATCGAGTATCTTGACTTTACCTACGAGAAAGTTTCAAGAAAGGAAAAAAGTTTTTTTCACCGGGGGGATGGAGGAGCCCGACGGCTTCCCACCGCTGGGGGACCCAGAGCCAGGCATTTTGAAAATTACAAATGATAAAATAAACAAGCGGAAAAATGAACAAGACAATTGTGAGCATGGAAAGCGAATTACGATTTCAAGCGAAGATTATGAAAAAGTAACCATGGAGAATTCAAGGGTTACGAAACAAAATGACGAATTAAAACTCCGGATACAGAGTTTAGAAGATATGGTCCGGACGTTGTCAAATGGGAACAAACAAAAAGCGAAGCCACAGAATACGTCCGGCCAAGAAGAGCCGATACTAACTAAGAAGAATGAAAAACAGGAAACAACAAGCAAGACCAACGGGAAAGGAGTACCAACATATAAA
This sequence comes from Odontomyia ornata, assembly GCA_963969285.1. Lineage (NCBI taxonomy): Eukaryota > Metazoa > Arthropoda > Insecta > Diptera > Stratiomyidae > Odontomyia > Odontomyia ornata. The sequence continues at coordinate 204,674,240 of OZ017738.1, forward strand.
ACGAAATCGCAAGATATGAGCAAGACAATCCATGATGCGGAAAATATCCTGAGCGCAGGAGGAGCGAACGACAGCGCCAATTATTATGCGGTGCTGTCTGCAATGCATGAAGAAATGGACGTCGAGATAGAGAGCAACGATAAGATAGGTAATATTGATAGCGATAATAATTTCATTAAATATTTAAAATTAAAAAATAAGCAAAAGGAGAAGAAGCCAACCGGTGTGTCTGCTGGTCCTCCTAATAAAATTGATGTGGTAAATGAAAAAGTTCCTCCAATAAACGTTTTTGGGCAGCGTGGAGGAGATATGGTTCGGTTATTGGCAGCCGAACATAAAATCAAAAACTTTGAAATTAAGAGAGTGACCGGTGATAAGCTCTCGATCAAGACAAAGACACTGGCTGACTTCAAACAGGCGAAAGATGCTCTTAATAGTGTCCAAGCTCCCCACTTTACATATACGCCAAAGGCGGAAAAAAATCAGACCTTCCTGTTGAAGGGCCTGGACTGTGGGGAGAATACAGTTGATCTCCTTGAGATGTTGCAGGAAGCAGCACCAGCTGTTAAGTTCCTGTGTGTGAAAAATTTTGCCACAAGGAGAACTGTAGAAGGTAAAATATTACCATTTTATTTGGTCCAAATTTCCAACGACAGCAGTCCGAGTGCCCTCCAACAGGTAAGGTACTTAAACTTTAGAGTTGTGAGGTGGGAACGCCTCCAAAAAACTGAGGTCAACCAGTGTTGCAGGTGTCAACGATTCGGTCATTTGGCTGCCAATTGTGCAATGCACTATCGCTGCGTTAAGTGCAAAGATATCCACGCCCCCGGTGAATTTAAATTGGCTCAGACGGAGCCAAAAGAAAAATTGTATTGTGTTAATTGCGGTATATTTGGTCATCCAGCATCATACCGAGGATGCCCTCGGTATCAAGATGCAAGAGCTAAATTTTCCCCAAAGCAAACCAAAGCAAATCACAATCTGTTACCTCCAAACTTCATCAAACCCGGGGTATCATTTGCACTTGCTGCCAGAGGACCAGCAGACAACAATATAAATAAAATAAATAATGTAAGTGGCAATAATGAGCTGCTTCTTAAAATCTACCAGCAACTTGAATCGCTTTCAGATAGAATTAATAAGCAAGACCAAAAAATCAATTTCGTTTTTCAAAGTTTAGGTCAACATGCTCCAAAATAGTTTGTCATCCAGTCACATTCCCATGGATAGGATTCATCTCATCTCGATCAACGTCAACTCCATTGTTACTATACATCGGCGTGATTATCTCCTTGAATTCATTGTTCAGCAAAAGCCTGACATCATGCTTCTCACCGAAACCCACCTCAATTCATGGCACTCCATGACATTCAAGGATTTTGAATTCATAAGAAACGATAGGGTAATAGGTGATGGGGGAGGTGGCACCGGGATATTGGTTCGAAGACCCTATCGTTTCCAAAATATTGAAAAAGTCGAATTCAAAAGCTTTGAATCTCTTGAAGTGTCCGTTATCAAAATTTCACTGCCAGGTGGGGATAACCTCTTCGTTATCTCTGCCTATGCAACTGGTGGAACTGTTCTCAGGCTCAAGGAGGAACTCAATTCCTTGTTTGAAATACTCGAATTGAACAGGCTTCATAATTATTATATTCTTGCTGGTGACCTGAACGCCAAGCATACATCGTGGCTGAACGCCACCAATAATCCAAGAGGTGTCTTCCTGAAATCGTGGATAACAGAGAACCAGATTGAATACAGGTGCAATCTATATGGGTCGGAGTTCCCAACATACCCTAGGACAAATTCATATTTGGACCTCTGCATTGCTGACGCAAGACTCGAATTCAACTTTAATAGTCCTCAACGGAAACTGCAGGTGCTTCCTTATGATAGCGACCATAACGCAATCGTAATGGAAATCAATCATCAAAGGGATGATTTCTTCCTCATTCCAGTTCAACACGAAAATCATCGGTTGAACTTCAAAAAAACAGACTGGGGAAAGTTTCAAAAGAAGTTTAATCGGGAGTACCAGAAGCAATGTCCCCCTTCTGATGGTGGCAACTCTTGCTCAATGGTTCCGAATGACAGGAATCTAACTAACGATGAAATAGATGCCTATTTGTCGAAGTTAGAGAAGCTGACGTTGGAAACGATTGAGAAAGTAGTTCCAAAGATTAAACATCGAAACAATATGGAAGGATATGAAACACCAACCATCGCAAGGTTGAAAAGATTGAAAAGCCTCCTTCTCACACGCGTCAACAATATTTATCGACGATTTTTGGATTACAACCATCCCTCGTTGGCTTTGTTGAAATTACATCTGAAGAATGTCCGGAACTTAATCCGGTCATACTTCAGGAGTGAGGTCAGCAATCAATGGGCGGAAAAATTGAGGGGTATTAGCCCACAGGACCCAGACGGCGTGTTCACGAAAGTGAATAGCATATTCCGCAAGAAGTCTCGAGTGAAGGTATCGAATCTTGAAGTCACTAGTGATGAGATAAATCTTCTCGATAGGGCTGGTATCGAAATTGATAGTACGACTCCGGATAGAAATGGAAACAGGATCATTTGTGAAGGATTAGATAAACTTGCCCTGATTGGAACACATTTTGGATTGGTTCATCTACCAAACTCTGAGAGAGGGAATGAAATAGTTTCAGAGATCGTTGAAGCAAAAGTTTCCGACTTCAAGTCAAGCCTGAACGGCCAATCAATTCTTCATTTCAATGAAACATTAACATCTGACCTCATACCGAACTTGAATCTTATTGATTATTTTGTCAGCTATGAAGACTTGTGTTTCATATTTCGCAGGATAAACAACAAGAAATCATGTGGTACTGATGGTATTCCAAATGTAGTTTTCCGACATTTGCCGGAGGTTGCTACTAGGAATTATTGCATATTGTTCAACAACATGTTGAGCAATTCATATTTCCCAAATGAGTGGAAAAAGGCTAAGGTATTTCCGATCTTGAAGAAAGGAAAAGAATCTTCATGCCCGAAAAGCTATCGCCCAATCAGCTTGCTGCCTAACATCAGCAAGATGTTTGAAGTGATACTCAACAGAGCATTAAACGCCCACATTGAGGAAAATGAGTTGATGCCGAATTGCCAATTTGGTTTTCGTGCCAGGCATTCGACCACACATGCAATAACGAAAGTAACCTCAGACATCTGTTAGAAACTAAATGATAGACAATGTGTTGGAGCATGTCTCATTGATATGGAGAAAGCCTTCGATACGGTGTGGTTAGATGGACTAGTTTTTAAACTCCTTCAGGACAAGTTCCCCAGACATCTTATCGCCATGATGTGTAATATGTTATACGGGAAATCGTTTGTCGTAACTGATGGAAATCTGACAACAATGCGCGAGTTCAAGGTCTTGAATGGTCTACAGTAGGGAACAGTTACTGCGCCTCTGCTCTTTTCAATCTTTATTCGCAAGCTATTGAACGGCTTTGATTTTAACGTCTCGCCAACGCGATCATTGGTAGCGTTTGCTGATGATCTGATCATCTATACGGCAGACCGAAAAGCTACAATAGTTCAGAGCAACCTCCAAAAAATGTTCAATGATGTACAGCTGTACACTGACAATTGGCGAATGAAAATCAATGTGCAGAAGTGTGAAACAATCTTATTTCGGACAACGCTGCGGGGGGTCAGTCAAGACCTGAAACGTAATTGGAAAGATTTCCACATCATGGCTGGTGAGGGTAGTCTTGAACGGGTTCCACATAAATCCTGTGTTCGATACCTCGGTGTTTATCTCAATCAGTATCTGTACTATACTGAACATGTGAAAATCATGCTCAGTAAGGCACTTAAAGTAGTAATGGCCCTTCGAAAACTCTTTCATTCCAGATACATTGATCAAAAGGTCAAAGTTATCTGTTACAAGACACTGGTGAGACCAGTTTTGACATATGGATGTCAGATCTGGTACAACCAGAGCGCTAGTACTATGGAAAAATTAAGAGTTTTCGAAAGGAAATGCCTTCGTGCATGTACTGGTTTGTACAGAAAGCCTGAGACGGATTGGAAACATTATATATCGAATAGAAGAATTTATCAAACTGCTGAAGTGACTAGAGTCGATATTTTCATATTGAAACTTCTTCGGAATCATATCGCTAGATCTGTGACTGTGAGTGAAAACCCTTGGATTTCACAGCCGTTCCACCCTACAGACGGGTATATAGCGACTTGCCTCGCTACTGGCTTCATTCCTCCAGAAGCATTCGTGTATTTGGACATGAATCGATATGTTTTTGATTCTGACGGCGTCCCAGTCATATATCACATATATCGACGGGCCACCGATAAGAAGATAAAATATCCTCCGAACTTGAGTTCACGAGACCAACAATTCTAATGCAGATACTCATTTGCTAGATTCGTTGAGGCTGATCGAGTTGAGACGGGGCAATCTAGGTATTGGTGGCTGAATGACAATGTCTAAATTATTCGTGTATATTTTCAGTTTTGGTGTTTTTCGTTATTCAGTTTTTGAGTTTCAGCTCATTATTGCTACATTTAGTGTTATTGTTTATTTTTGTTAAAAATTAGGTATAGGTTAGGTTTATATTATGTTTATTATATTAGGTTAGAGATAAGGTAAAACGCTTAGGTTAGGAACATAGTTATAGGTTTTTTTTAGTATAAGATGATGTTTTTGATTGCATTTATTAGAATTAAGTTAAAACATATAAGGTGTAGGATCAAAGTTCACTGTAGTGTTAAGACGATAGATAATTTTAGAATAGTGTTGGTTGGTTTTTTCTCCTTTTTCCAATTGAATTGTAAAAATATGTAACAATCTTCATTGATTTGAATTTGCTATGGTTTTTTTTTTTTTTAAATGTGTTTAATGATAACGTATAAATTTAGAGAGCCATTTGGGCCATTAAGTTTTTTTGATTGTTATTGTTTGGAATTTGCTTTATATTCTTTTAAAATTTATATCGATTAGTATGAAATAAAGCGCTTTTGACTTTGACTTTGACACTGTTCCCAGGATACTAGTTTCGCATGTTGAAGGAAGCTTCGTTAGTTCAACTGTCTTAAACTTCATTGAGGCACTCGGCATCCAAGTGTAGTTAGCTCCACCACAGAAGAGCGAAGTCAACGGAGCCATTAAGCGTGCCCACTCCACCATTTTGGAGATCACTAGATGTCTTAAAAAAGAAATGCCAAATTTGGGCCTATGAGAAATGGTAGAGATCTCAGTAGATCATTATAACAATACATTCGATTTGGTGACAAAAGCTAAACCTGCTGACATTTTCTTCGGAAGATCCCAACGTATTAATTATCAAAATTTAACAGACAACAACACAAAATTGCAGGAGAATATAAAAACAGAAATAGCGGGAAAACAGAAAACCCAATTAGAATCCCACAATAAATGTTGAGAGAAGCCCAAAAAATACGAAGCAGGTGAGGTAGTGTTTAAACGCAATAAACAAATAAAAGCTAAAACTAAACCCCTCTACAAAAAAGAAATAGTCAACAAAGACAATCGCGTTTTTGTGACAACGTCAACCGGGAAAAGAATTCACAAATTGCACATTAAAAATAAGCCCCTCAAATCTCCCACGTCCTAAAAAATCCTTTTCTCTTTTTTTAGAGCCATCCTTTGCACGGCAGACTCATTGGTCACTGTTCACGAATATAAAGGACCGCTTATGACCATGCACCAAAGTTATGGCAGGATTATTGACGGAAATTTTAAAATCATTCATACCATCAATACCTCCACGTACCACGATATCCCTAATACAGCACGGGTAACCATACAACGAGATGTCAACAGATCTAGCATACTCCTTCCACAACTACATCAATCCATGAGAGAAATCAACGACCTATTGGACCAGTTAAGTTTAAGTAGGCCTAAGCGGTCAATAAATTTGTTAGGATCAGCTTGAAAGTGGATCGCGGGTAAGCCGGATGCAACAGATTGGGACAGTATGCTTAAAAGCCAAAATAACTTAATTAACAATAACAACAAACAATACAAAATAAATCAACACTTAGCACACCTTTTGACTAAGCTAACTGAAAATTACAACAGAATAGTTTCAGATATTGACAATGACAGTCGTGATAAATTTGAACAGCTACTTTTCAACCGACTAAATTTTATAAAAGACGAAATCAAAGAAATTGTTTTGGCTTGTCAGCTTGCGAAGCGTGGTATTGTAAATTCAAACCTTTCAAACCACGTGGAACTTCAAGAAATTTATGCCGAATCGAAACGTTACCGTATGAAAACGAGGTGTAGACCATTGAATACGCAGAGCCCCTCGTTCTCATGAAAGAGTCATTCCTGCTTTATGTAATTTGCCTCCCCACAACAGGAAAAACTACCTTCAATAATATTTTGGTCCGACCTACGGTATCACAAAACAAAGCCATTATCCTGAATTTCTCAAATTTGTTTGTCACAGATGATTCACGGCATGGTGTAAAAGCAGGTTGTTCTCAAAATACAAAATGTTACGATTTGCAACAGGAACGATTGGACAAAGACGATTGCATCTCGCAAATCCTTGACGGATCGCATGCCTTTTGTAATTACCAGTACCACGAGAAGCAAATCGTAGAGATGATAGGAGAGAACGCATTATATATAAGTAATTTCGCAGGTAAACTACAGTTCCAAAATAAAACACAGCTCCTTAACGGATCCTTTGTAGAAACCTTTCAAAATGACACAATCCGTCTAAACGACATTACATATCAAAGTAAAGGGCGATTCATAACAAGTGTACACATTTTTGTCAAAAAACATAGTTTTTGTGAAGATTGAGCTATAATGTTTATTTTTTATGAAAGCTTGGTCCCTTACAATTAGATATGAGACATTACTTTGGGCATATGTGCAATGTTTACAGACCATCAAACGATGATTGTAATTTTCGATGATATTTTCGCACATTTCCGGCGTTATTAGGCGTATGTTGGCTCGAATATTGTTTTTTAATGCTCCAGTAGTCTGGAGAGCATCAGCGTAAACACGATTCTTCAGAAATCTCCTAAAGAAGAAGTCACAAGGGGTCAAATCACACGATCTCGCCGGCCAAATTATGGGTGGCCCAAAAAATTCACGTAGAGCGCGAAATGTTTGCACTGGCGATTCACTATTTTTGTAAAAAGTTTTAACAATAATAAAACGTTTGGCTGATGTGTGTGATGCCATGGTTAGAATTGTAAAAGACCAAACTGTCATAATCTGTCAATATATGGTCCTAAAATTGGTGATAAATAAGAGTTAAGGCCCATTCACATGTTACACTTGTTATGAATCACCCTTTAGTACCATCGAAACTTTACATCTTTTACCTGAAATATTCCTACAAAATCTTACCGAAAAGGATATCCAACTCGATCTCCATTATTTCCATAGACTACATTAAGAAAATGTGAGAACAATAGAAATTTTTCAGCAAATAGTACGATTTCAACGATCTCCGATCTAACCATCATATGCGTAATAATTATCATTGCTTCAATGTACTTTGTTTGGAAATCAAATCGTTTTAACGCGAAATCGCAAACCCAAGTCTCTTACACTTACCCAAATCTTATAGAAATCATCCCGAAAAATATATAAATCTGTGGGACACAGATTTTTTAAGGAGGGAGGAGTTAACACACATTCCTGAACCATATCACCTTTCCATGTTTCCCGTTACCGAACATTCTTCCCACATTTGAATGGTTCCCGTAAATTGTCTACGCAGGCATTCTATTCCATGCGCAGCGTCCTATTTCGTCTTGCTAAAGTGAACTCTGTCTTAGTTTCCCACATTATGTGAATTCACGTGTCTCATTGTCAGCAAAATTATCAAATAAAAACGAAATGTAACTTAGGTTTAAGTTTCAGTTATTCAAGATTAATAAACACACTCAGTTAAATGTCAAGTTGTGTTTTTTTTAAACGTGTCGAGAAGGAATTCCATAAGTGACGCCCGAGCAGTGCAAAAAGTGTGTTATAAATAAGTTTTAATATAATTACACAAAATCAGTGGACTTAACTGAGGCCTTTAAGTCCTTGAATTCTTGTAGAGGCCGGCAAGGAGCTGATTATAATATATATATATATATATATATATATATATATATATATATATATATATATATATATATATATATATATATATGTATATATATGTATATATATATATATATATATATATATATATATATATATATATATATATGTATATATATGTATATATATATATATATATATATATATATATATATATATATATATATATATATATATATATATATATATATATATATATATAAACTTATGAAATAAAAAATATACTTCAAGTTGATACTCACTATTAACAGTGGGAACAAATTAAATAAAAGTGTGAATACAAGTGGAAAATCAGCTACAAGGAGTTGATTACGAAAAGTTACTTTATTGATACTCACTATTAAAAGTGGGAAATAATAAAATAAGAGTGCAAATACAAGTTAGAATAAACTATAGACAGTACAAAAAGGAATATCGGAACATTTAAACAAACTTACATAAGGAAAAGGATACAACCGTATGCGAACTATTGGTGAATCAAAGGAAGACCAAATAAAGATAGATACAGGCTTGTGACCACACACGTGCCGCAGTAAGTTCTCGTCAATACCACAACCCATCAACAGCAAGATTAAAAAAGGAATAACACGGACAGTTCAATATGCTGGAGTATCTTATTACATTGTAAGTCATTTTATTTTTCAAAATCAAATTAATTTTATTATCTTATTGACAATCAGATTTCGATTATTTTGTTATTTATAAATATAACCTTCAACACGTGAATAAAGTAAAAGTGAATTGTGAATATATATGTGAATGACAAAGTTCGCATTCGCGGTGTTATACGTTTGTCAAATCCTATTGTTTACGTTTTCTAAATCTACTGTGTTCTTGCCTCTCCTTATTTTAAAATGGAATTCCGCGATACCCTCGTTCAACTGACCGGGGCAGTGAACGCTCAAATCGAGCAATTTAAAGGATTTGAACAAAGACTAGCTGGGATTGAACAAATAAGTTCTCAAATAGAACAACTTCAAAACCTTGAAATAAATTTTAAAAGGACTGAAGAATTGATCGCGCGTGAAATCGGTAATTTAGTTTCAATTTCTCAACAAACAAAGTGTATTGAAAGTAGGCTTAAATTATTAGACGAGGATAGTTGATTTGTGCCTCAATCTTTCCCTACGGTTCTAGCACGTGCTAGTACCATCGAAGATCTTGACGCCATAAAAAAAACTCCCCGACTGTGTAAGGGACCTTCAACCATTCGAAGGAAACCCCGTGCAATATGTGTCGTGGATCCACAGTATGGAGACAATCCTGCAAGACTATAAAATAATTCCGGACAAACCGATTTACAGGGCCATTCTTAGGCATGTTAGGCAAAAAAAAACGAGGACCGGCTGATGCCGCCCTCATTTCTTACAATATTTTTGACGAGGATTGGCAGAGCATTAAAAGATGCTTGTTATTACATTACGCTGATAACCGTGATGAAAGGACGCTTGAGTACCAGCTGCATGCTATGTGCCAAAAGAGCTTGAACGTTGACGAGTTTTACGCTTATGTCAACCATCAACTTTCGTTGCTGATTAATAAAATTAAAACTGGGGATAATTCTGCAGAAACAATTTTCGCCCTGACTGGGAGCTATCACAATCGAGCTCTCGACGTGATATATCTAGAATGCTCATTATTCAAAAGCCTCAAACTTTACCAGAGGCATATGCATCTTGCCTTGAATTCCAAAATTTGAATTTTAGAAACGCATCAATTCACGAAGGATTTTTCAAAAATACAGTGACTGCTCCAATCAATCAAACATTTTATCGGCAACCTGAGAATGCCAGACTACCCTTTAATACTCAACAAAACCGAACACTTTCAGATCGAATCAGAGTGTAATGATGTTATTACATCTAATTACGTTGAAAGCAAAAACATCTGAATAATTCCAATAAGAATTACTCAGTTCAATTTATCCACATAGAAACTCAATAGTATTCCAAGAGGATTCATATTTCTTTTCCTACATAGTCCATTGCCTTAACCAGATGGCAAGATATGGACACACGACGACCATAAACAACCATGGTCAATGTCGTGTATCACATTTCCATTGCAATAGTTCATATGCTCTACCATCAATTAACACATCGTAATGTGTAGAACATTTCGTTCATAAACTAATGAATGAATGGGTCTGAGCGCATCAGATTACATACGAGTGCATGCAATGACTTGGATGTAATATTGAAGGGTGAGATATGACGAAGGCTTGGAATGTGATATCGAATGTAGGTCAGTATTTGGTGAGTAAAAAATGTAGGATATTTATGAGTAATAAATATTAGATATTTATGAGTAATAAATATTGGAATTTTATTTCGTTTGACATACTGACCACTTGAATGGGTCAGACATATTCCCATACAATAATGCATGAGTAATTTTAGTAGGTTATGAAATAGTATTTAAGGAAAAGAAATTAAGGAATAAAGTCAGACTTGATTTAGAAATCTAACTGCCAACATTGGCGTTTCTTTCATTTTCAAGTCCACTCAGAAATATAGGCGTCTTCGGGCTGCCACTGGCTTTAGCGTTACACGCTGAAAGATAGGTAAACCATATTATCCGCAAATTAAAATACAATCTTACGATAAGAGCTTAGAACATCCAGAGAAACACTTACCCCCCAAAAACCGCTTAGTTACAATAGACCACCACCTCCAAGGCAGCATCAACCGAAACCTCCTGTACCAATGGACACTTTTTTTGTGGTAGGGAGGTGAATTCTATTTATGCACAGAGTGTGGGGCTCCCATGCGCGACTATACTACCCACCAAACACCTCCCCTGTCAACCTGAGAACCCAGCCTGGAACCGTTTGGCACATTACTTCGGGCCAGGTCTCGTTTTGTTACGCCGTGGGGCGCCTTCAAGCTGGGGAGTCCCTTTCCTAGCGGGAAGGGAGAGGGGAAGAGGAAGTGCCAGAAGAGCGATCCTCCAGCCCCCTGGCTGCTGTGAGTCCCTTTTATATTTTAGGACTGCCCGAGCATAATGTGCCACCTGGTTCCATTCGTCAACCGATTCGAGCATCATCGCAACTATATTATCCGGGGTGAGCTCTCTCGTCTCCCTGTAGAATTCCCTTCGCAGCCTGACCTATTTGGTATACGCAAAAATTGTGTGACAGGCATTGTCTTCCTCTCCTGGGCAAAACCGACAATCGGGGGACCATGACTTACCGATCTTATGCAGGTAAGACTGAAACCATGCCCGCTCAAAAGCTGGGTCAGATAGAAGTCAGTCTCACCGTGCTTTCGATTTAGCCACGGTCTCACATCCGGGATGACGCACGCAGTCCACCTTCCCTTCGCGCAATTGACCCAAGACTGCCGCCAATCGTTGAGCGAGCGCTGTCTCTCCTCGTGGACAACCATCTCTCTCGCATCCTCGTTTCGGCGCAGGCAACTAGCGCGGCGCTCTCTAGCAAGGAGGGCGACAGGTATCACGCCTACAATGACTCTCACCGCCGAGTCAGAGACTGTTGGATACGAAGATGCAATTCTCAGTGCTCATCTTCTCTGTACCTGTGCCAAACGTTTTCGGTATACCTCCTTGCTGAGAGCATCGCCCTATACCTTTGCTCCGTACAGTAGCACTGAGACTACAGCACTCATCAACAGGCATCTTCTTGACGGGCTGGGTCCCCCTACGTTGGCCATAAGTCGACTCAGAGCCAATATTCCCGAAGCAGCCTACTCAGCCGTTGCGCTGATTTGCTCAGAGAAACTCATCTTCGAGTCGATCAGTAGCCCCAGGTACTTCACCACTGACTTTGATTCGATTCGAAAGTCGCCAATACTATCATCCTTACTCTAGGGATTCTCTTTTTTGTCAAGATGACCATTTCAGTTTTCTCCAATGCTAAACTGAGCCCGCGAGCATTCATCCAGTTCCTCACTCAGCGCATTAGCATACCTAGCCTAAGTTGTGCTTGTTCAAGGGTGCGTCCAGCGACCAGAGCCACATTATCATCCGCATAGCCGACCAAGCGCGACTGATCTGGCATCTCAAGTCTCCGGTCCGGACCAAGGATAGATCCTCGGGCAACACCCGATGTAATTTCCATCCTTCGTTGGCCCTGTGTCGTGTCGTAGAGCAGGCTTCGGTCCTCTAGGTAATTCCTCAAAAGCCGCATTAGATATTCTGGAACTTGAAAAGAATTTTTCAGCGTATCCAGAATATCCACCCATTTAGCGGAGTTGAAGGCATTCCTGACGTCGAATGTCACCAACAGGACGATCCGTCGCTTGGTGCGACTATATGCCTCTGCCCTTTGGATAGCGTTCACCACCTCTGCTATCGCATCAATGGTAGAACGTCCTGCTCTAAAGCCGTACTACCGAGGAAATAGGTCCCCAGGTCTAAAGCCGTACTACCGAGGAGATAGGTCCCCAGCAGCACGAATCGCGTCAGTATGTCTTCCCTTGATGAGTTTCTCTAGCAGTTCCCCAGCCGTGTCTAGCATGCATAACGGGCAGTATGCAGACGACGATTCGAGATTTCCGTTCCCCTTGCTGATCAGCACGAGCCTTCTTCCATCGTACCGGGAAAACCCCGTCCCGTGGGCAGGCGTTAAATGTGCTGAGCTGCAAGTCACGACAATGGTGATAGACGAGCCCGAACACCATCTGGACCTGGAGCCTTCCTCGCTTCCAATGAGAGGACTGCCTCCTCCAGCTCCAGCTGTGTGAAGAGTGGGCACTCGACTGCTGTTTCACCATGGACAGCTTCAACACGGACGGGATGGGTGGGAAAGAGTCCCCGCACTATCGCGTCCATGTTTTCCGCGTCATGTATACAACGCTTCCGTAGGGCAGCAAGCTTCCGCATGACCAGCTTGTAGCCAAGGCCCCACGGATCCTTGTTCAAATTATCGAGGTCTTGCGAGCAGCGAGCCTTGCTACTATTGATCAGTTTGCAGAGGCATTTCCTGGCCGACTAATATGCTGCCACCCAGTTGCATGCCTCGTCACCGTTGCGCGCCCGTTGAGCCTCACGTCGAAGCTTGGGACACTCCCTTCGCTTTTCAGCGATTTCAGTTGACCACCAGTACACTGGGAGCTTGCTGTGACGGGGTCTTCGACGGGGCATAGAAGCTTTGCAAGCAGTCGTAATGATGCTCATAGTAGAGTTCACCACGTCTTGAGCTGCTCGTTCTTCCGTCCCCCCCCCGAAGCTCCCTGCAGCGGCTCACCTGCTGTGAGCACCTCGACGAATCTCTCGATGTCCATCCATCCGATGTTCCATCCAGTTGTAGAAGGCCGAGAGCACGGACGTCGGAAGACAGCATCACTTATCTCAAGCAGAATGCACTGATGATCACTGGCTGAGTAGTCCTCTAATACTTTCCAGTTGTGTATCCTCCATACTAAGGACTCCGAGGCGAATATCACGTCCGGTATGATTCCCTCACATCCAATACGGTGGAAGGTCAGCGCATTACTGGAGTTCAGTGTGACGAGGGCCATCCTGGCTGTCATTTCCAGGATTCGTTTTCCCCGCGGATCCGTCTGAGGCATGCCCCATTCGATTGCTTTAGCGGTGAAGTTGCCCGCAACGAGCACTTTGCCCTCTGCGTTCGAGACAGCGCCCTCCGAAGCATTAAGCTTGACTTGGAAAGATGATATCGATTCGTCAGGCGTTGGGTGCACACTAAAGAAGGTGGTCCCTGAGCACTGAACCTACACGAAACCATCCCCCCATCCACAACTCTCCGCTTGAAAGTCACTGTTCCGAACCCAGATGGTGGCAGTACCAGTTTCATCAGAATACCATAATGCAGGACTTTTATTATGGTGTTGCTCACTCAGCAGCAAGAAGTCAGCTTTCATGTCCCTCGCAAACTGCTCAAGCAGATTTTGGGCGGTTGAACTGCGGTGTAGGTTAAGCTGCAGGATGCGGGTCATCGGAGTTATGATTTTGCCTTGGCTAGGGCTTCCTGGAACACCCGGCATTTTCCTGATTCCAAGACGTGTCCAAAATCAGGTTTTGGATCAGCATCCTTGCAAAGAATACAGTGTGCCTCCTTCGTACACTCTTTTCTTTTATGTCCCATTTCAACGCATTTGTAACATAGGGAACTCCTATCAGGTCCTTTGCATACTTGTGCGGTGTGACCATAACCAAGGCATTTGAAACATTGAAGAGGCGTTGCTCTTCGCCGTATCCTACAGACAACCCACCCTATTCGTACTTTGCCCTTGTTCAGGAATTGTTTGCGTCCTTTTCGGTCATGTCAACTATGGCCATGCGTTCTCCTCTGTTGTTTTCTGGTGTCAGTCTCGCTTTGATCCTTTCCCCGCTAGGGAACTCCCTTTTGATGGCCTCTTCTACCTCGACCAGATCCGTCACGCAGTCAATGTCTCGTATTTCGATCGTGGCCATCGGCTCGAGCGGGGCTATAGTTGCGCTTTTGCCGAGGACTTTCTTTACTGCGTCACAGAATGCCTCTTTATTGTCGGCCTCTGCTCCGAGTTCCACCAGTATGTGGCCCGACCGCGTTGGTCGTACTACTTTAATGGTAGTATTGGTGTATTCCGGCCTTACGTTTCCGCTGATGTCCTGTAGTACCTCCGCGTAGGATCGGCCATCTTGGGGCATTACGAGCAGTGCCTGCTGTCGGGGTCTTCGTCGGGGCTTCTGCATCTCTTGTTTTGCATCAGGAACTTTTTCTACTTGGGCGTCTGTGCGAACTTTACTTTCTGGCTTTCTTTGAAGGAGTTTCTTAGCGGCTTTCTTCGCTCGTTTTGTAACACTGTCTGGAATCCATGATCTGGTGCTCCACGCCCATGAAGTGCCTCTTCTTTCTTTCTTTTATCCCGATTTCCTTCGATTGGGCTAAGCCCAATTCTTTTAATGACTTTTAATGGTGGAGCTATCTGCATGTCACCTTTAGATTTCGCCCTAAGAGCCTCTTTAGCCTTCTGTTCGTCTTCGGCCCTTAACCAGTTCCTCCGATAGTGCCCTATACGATCTAGGAGCTCCTCTAGTTCAAGGAGCCCCACTTTCTCTGCTTCGCTGATTTTTGGGGAGTCGCATGCAGATTGTATTCTTTTCAGAACATCTCCCGCTTTTCGGAGTAGCCTTTCTTCTTCATATCGCTAGGCTGCAATTGTGCCTTGCAACCATCCTTGGGAGAGGTTATCGCGTTCCATTTCAGAGTGCAGTACTTCCGCCACATTTTCGACGTTGGCGGTGCAATCACGCGGTGTCTGGTCACTCGTTGCTTTTTGTGCCGTAATCTCCTCGTTGGCTTCTGGATTTTTCGTTGCAATGTCGGGACTTGCGACCTTTGCATTGGTCGCTTGGGTAACGATCAGAGCAGTGACAATCGAATTTTTGGTGCTCTTTATGTTGTCTTCCGAGGCTCAAACATCTGAAGCGTCCTGCAGAGTTCCCCGCTTTTCCTTAATAGGACGCTCTGGCGTTCGCATCATTTTACCAATGGACATTGACAAGACTATACAGACCCCGAACAGACTATCAGAACAGATCTGGAAACTTCCAGCCATACATTCTTCCTCGTAAATTGTCTACGCGGGCATTCTACTCCATCTGCGGCGTCCTATTTCATCCACTTAAAGTGAAATCTGACTTAGTTTCCCACATTATGTGAATTCACGTGTCTCATTGTCAGCAAAATTATCAAATACAAACGAAATGTAACTTAGGTTTGAGGTTCAGTTGTTCAGGATTAAGAAACACGCTCAGTTAAATGTAAAGTTGTGTTTTTTTTTAACGTGTCAAGAAGGAACTCCATAAGTTATATATATATATATATATATATATATATATATATATATATATATATATATATATATATATATATATATATATATATACATATATTCTCGCGTTTTATGGTTCGCGGCCAATAATTTTATTCTTCCGGGAAAGCGAAAACGCAATGTCCTTCACAATTGCGACAGTAGCTCGAAGAATTATTTGTACATGTAACAATATATATATATATAGATATATATACACACACACGCACATATATATATATATATATATATATATATATATATATATATATATATAGACATATATATATATATATATATATATATATATATATATATATATATATATATATATAAATATATATATATATATATATATATATATATATATATATATATATATATATATATATGTGTGTGTGTGTGTGTATGTATATATATACATATATATATATATATATATATATATATATGTATATGTCTAGAATATATATATATATATATATATATATATATATATATATATATATATATATATATATATATTATATATATATATATATATATATATATATATATATATATATATATTTATATATATATATATATATATATATATA
Source organism: Odontomyia ornata (assembly GCA_963969285.1). Lineage (NCBI taxonomy): Eukaryota > Metazoa > Arthropoda > Insecta > Diptera > Stratiomyidae > Odontomyia > Odontomyia ornata. The sequence goes on from OZ017738.1 coordinate 204,690,754, forward strand.
TATATATATATATATATATATATATATATATATATATATATATATATATATATACCTATCTATATATATATATATATAGATATATATATATATATATATATATATATATATATATACATATATATATATATATATATATATATATATATATATATATATATATATATATATATGTATAGGGCGATTCATAACAAGTGTACACATTTTGGTCGAGAAAAAAAAAAACAAAGTTTTTGTGTAGTTTGAGCTGTAATGTTTATTTATTATGAAAATATGGTCTCTTACAATTATATATGAAACATCACGTCGGGCGTATGTGCACCTCGTGCTGCTTTACAACAGTAGCTCGCAAAATTATTTGTACATGTAACAATAAGTATATATATATATATATATATATATATATATATATATATATATATATATATATATATATATATATATATATATATATATATAAATATATATATATATATATATATATGTATATATATCTATATATATATATATATATATATATATATATATATATATATATATATATATATGTGTGTGTGTGTACTTATTGTTACATGCACAAATAATTCTGCGAGCTACTGTCGCAATTGTTTGCTTAACCATCATGATCAAGAAACGAATGTACTCTAAAACCCGCCAAGCATGATCAACATCTGAAAGTGACGTCACTGCCCATTCATTAAGCTGCGCGAATATTCCACATAGTTCGGCAATGTACGAGATATAGATTGAATGAGTAGAAACCCTATATAAAGGCGAGCTGAATGAAAGGGGGGATTCATTACAACCGCGATACAGTAAACTGCGATTGTGCGAAGTAAAAAGCGATATTGAAGTGATAAACAGTTGAAATAAAAATTAATAGACAATTCGGGAAATAGGTAAATGAGTCATTGTGCATTTTTAATAAATAAACTCTTTTAATTTAATTTAAAAGACATTGCGTTTTCACTTTCGCGGAACATTAAAATTATTGGCCGCGAAACAAAACACGTGACGGTGGTGTCAGAAGAGGATTTTCTACGACCGCATGGAATCACGTTGGATTTGGGCAAACAGGTATTGAAATGGCAGAATGTCGAAGTATTGATAGAGGATACCAGCGTCCAAATTCCCAAGATGAATGTAGTAGTATGTATCGACACTGATGTACCGGATTCTTCCAAAAGCATTGTATGGACCAAGCTTGATGATATTTCTGGAGACCACCGATCTTATCTGATAGAGCCAAAGAAAACGTCCGCATTGCGCAGTTTGATTGTAGGACGAAGCCTTGTAAGATCTATAACGAACGGATACGTGCCGGTTAAAGTCCGTAACACCGCAGACTCATCGACGAGCATCAAAGCGGGAGAAGTCATCGGCAGCTGCCAGCCTGTTTCCACCATCACCTCTTTGGAAGCCACTCACGACCATCATTGGAAAAGGAGGCAAGACGCAGACAAAGCCCGGGAATCCACGTCTGCAATATTGAAGCAGGTCGAATTACCAGTGCAGCTATTCAAGCAAGCCTCTGATCTGGTCACCAAGTACAGTGACATCTTCTCAACAAGCCCGAATGACCAGGGCCGACCGAGTATGGTAACACACGTCATACATACATACACAGGGAGCCAAGTTAATTCGACAAGCACCGAGACGTCTTCCTATAGCCAAACAAGGAGAAGTGACCCTACTGATCTCGGAAATGGAAAAATAAGGCGTTATCAAACCTTCTGTCAGTCCATGGGCCGCGCCAGTAGTTCTAGTAAAGAAAAAGGATGGTAGCACTCGTTTTCGTGTCGACTTTAGGTAGCTCAACGACGTCACTAAGAAGGAAAGTTACCCGCTCCCACGCATCGATGACATCATGGACACTTTAGTCGACGCAAAATTGTTTTCTACACTCGATCTCAAGAGTGGCTACTGGCAGGTAGAAATCGACAAGAAGGACCGAGAGAAGACCGCATTTTCAGTTGGGACCGGATTGTGGCAAGTTGTGGTGATGCTATTTGGGCTTTGCAATGCTCAAGCCGCTTTCGAACGCCTGATGGAATACGTGCTACGAAGCCTACCCTGGAAAACCTGCTTGGTGTACATAGATGACACCATTGTCATCGGGAGAACGTTCGAAGATCATGTGCGGAACTTAGAAGAGGTTTTCTCCCGATTGCGACTGGCGAATTTGAAACTTGATTCCGACAAATGTACTCTTTTTGCAGCTGAAGTAAAATACCTGCTACACGTCGTATCAGCAGAAGGGGTCAAAACAGACCCTGAGAAAATTGAAGCCGTGAAAAGCTGGCCAACACCAAACAACAACTGCGAAGTTTTCTGGCCTGGCAACCTAATATCGAAGATTCATCAAAGACTTTGCCAAAATAGCTAAGTGTCTCCATCAGCTAACCGGGAAAAATCGTCCGTATGTCTGGAATGTACAATGCCAGGTAGCCTTTGAGACTTTGAAGGAGAAGCTGTGTGAATCACCCGTGCTGGCTTATCCGAAACCCGGAAAAATGTTTGTAGTTGACACCGATACGAGCAACGGCGGTATTGGAGGATTACTCTTCCAGCAGATCGATGGCGAAGAAAGAGTCCTCTCGTATTACAGTCGAGTTCTTTCAAAAAGTGAGAGGAACTACTGCGTGACCAGGAAGGAGCTATTGGCTATAATAGAGGCCATCATGCAGTTCCACAAGTACCTATATGGCCAGAAATTTGTTTTTCGAACGGATCATCATCGCTGAGATGGCTGCTCAACTTCAAAAACCCCGAGGGACAAGTTGCGTGATGGATCGAAAGATTGCAGTCATACGACTATGAAATTGTTCATCGGAAGGGCGGAGTTCATGGAAATGCTGACGCCCTATCTTGTCATTCATGTCCAGCTAACTGCAAGCATTGCCGACGGATTAAGAGAAAGGAACCACCCGTTGATCTGCGATTGATAACGGCCGAATTCCATGAAGGTTGGTCACCGGAGGAGATTCGACATGCCCAGTTAGCCGATGAAGACATCGGGCCATTGCTCGTATGGAAGGAGACAACTAGGCGACCTGAGTGAAAGGACGTTTCGATGCACGGTGCCACTCTGAGAAGTTATTGGGCACAATGGAGCACATTGTTCACTAGGTCTTGCCAGCAGCGAGCCTTGCTACTGTTGGTCAATTTGCGGAGGCATGTCCTGGCCGACTTATATGCTGCCACCCAATTGCATGCCTCCTCACCGTTCCGCGCCCGTTTAGCCTCACGTCAAAGCTTGTGACACTCTCTTCTCTTTTCAGCGATTTCAGTTGACAACCAGTACACTGGGGCTTGCTGTGACGGGGCCTTCGACGGGGCATAGAAGCTTTGCAAGCAGTCGTAATGATGCTCATAGTAGAGTTCACCACGTCTTGAGCTGCTCGTTCTTCCGTCCCCTCCAAAGCTCCCTGCAGCGGCTCACCTGCTGTGAGCACCTCGACGAACCTCTCGACGTCCATCCTTCCGATGTTCCATCCAGTTGTAGAAGGCCGAAAGCATGGTCATCGGGGGACAGCATCACTTATCTCAAGCAGAATGCACTGATAATCACTGGCTGAGTATTCCTCTAATACTTTCCAGTTGTGTTTCCTCCGTACTAAGAACTTCGAGGCGAATATCACGTCCGGTATGGTTCCCTCACATCCAATACGGCGGAAAGTCAGCGTATTACCGGAGTTCAGTGTGACGAGGGCCGTCCTGGCTGTCATTTCCAGGATTCGTTTTCCCTGCGGATCCGTCTGAGGCATGCCCCATTCGATTGCTTTAGCGGTGAAGTTGCCCGCAACGAGCACTTTGCCCTCTGCGTTCGAGACAGCGCCCTCCGAAGCATTAAGCTTGACTTGGAAAGATGATATCGATTCGTCAGGCGTTGGGTGCACACTAAAGAAGGTGGTCCCTGAGCACTGAACCTACACGAAACCGTCCCCCCGTCCACACTCTCCGCTTGAAAGTCACTGTTCCGAACCCAGATGGCGGCAGTACCAGTTTCATCAGAATACCATAATGCAGGACTTTTATTATGGTGTTGCTCACTCAGCAGCAAGAAGTCGGCTCTCATGTCCCTCGCAAACTGCTCAAGCAGATTTTGGGCGGTTGAACTGCGGTGTAGGTTAAGCTGCAGGATGCGGGTCATCAGAGCTATGATTTTGCCTTGGCTAGGACTTCCTGGAACACTCAGCATTTTCCTGATTCCAAGACGTGTCCAAAATCAGGTTTTGGATCAGCATCCTTGCAAAGAATACAGTGTGCCTCCTTCGTACACTCTTTTCTTTTATGTCCCATTTCACCGCATTTGTAACATAGGGAACTCCTATCGGGTCCTTTGCATACTTGTGCGGTGTGACCATAACCAAGGCATTTGAAACATTTAAGAGGCGTTGCTCTTCGCCGTATCCTACAGACAACCCACCCTATTCGTACTTTGCCCTTGTTCAGGAATTGTTTGGCGCCCTTTTCGGTCATGTCAACTATGGCCATGCGTTGTCCCCTGTTGTTTTCTGGTGTCAGTCTCGCTTTGATCCTTTCCCCGCTAGGGAACTCCCTTTTGATAGCCTCTTCTACCTCGACCAGATCCGTCACGCAGTCAATGTCTCGTATTTCGATTGTGGCCATCGGCTCGAGCGGGGCTATAGTTGCGCTTTTGCCGAGGACTTTCTTTACTGCGTCACAGAATGCTTTTTTATTGTCAGCCTCTGCCCCCAACTCGGCCAGTATGTGGCCCGACCGCGTTGGTCGTACTACTTTAATGGTAGTACTGGGGTCTTCGAGCGTTACGTTTCCCATGATTTCCCGCAGTACCTCCGCGTAGGATTTGCCACCTTGGGGCTGCTGCCAGGGTCTTCGTCGGGGCTTCTGCTTCTCCTGTTTTGCATCAGGTCCTTTTTCTACTTGGGCGTCCGTGCGAACTTTACTTTCTGGCTTTCTTTGAAGGAGTTTCTTAGCGGCTTTCTTCGCTCGTTTTATAAGCACTGTCTGGAACCCGTGACCTGATGCTCCACGCCCATGAATTGCCTCTTCCTTCCTTCTTTTATTTCGATCTCCTTCGATTGGGCTAGACGCCATTCTTTTCATGACTTTTAATGCTGGAGCTATCTGCATGTCACCTTTAGATTTCACCCTAAGAGCCTCTTTAGCCTTCTGTTCGTCTTCGGCTCTTAACCAGCTCCTCCGATAGTGCCCTATACGATCTAGGAGCTCCTCTAGTTCAAGGAGCCCCACCTTTACTGTTTCGCTGATTTTTGGGGAGTCGCATGCAGATTGTATTCTTTTCAGAACATCTCCCGCTTTTCGGAGTAGCCTTTCTTCTTCATATCGCTAGGCTGCAATTGTGCCTTGCAACCATCCTTGGGAGAGGTTATCGCGTTCCATTTCAGAGTGCAGTACTTCCGCCACATTTTCGACGTTGGCGGTGCAATCCCGCGGTGTCTGGTCACTCGTTGCTTTTCGTTCCGTAATCTCCTCGTTGGCTTCTGGATTTTTCGTTGCAATGTCGGGACTTGCGACCCTTGCATTGGTCGCTTGGGTAACGATCAGAGCAGTGACAATCGAAGTTTTGGTGCTCTTTATGTTGTCTTCCGAGGCTCGAACACCTGAAGCATCCTGCACAGAGTTTCCCGCTTTTCCTTAATAGGACGCTCTGGTGTTCGCATCATTTCACCAATGGACATTGACAAGACTATAGAAACCCGCCGAGTAGACTATCAGAACAGATCTGGAAACTTCCAGCCATACATTCTTCCTCGTAAATTGTCTACGCGGGCATTCTACTCCATCTGCGGCGTCCTTTTTCATCCACTTAAAGTGAAATCTGTCTTAGTTTCCCACATTATGTGAATTCACGTGTCTCATTAACAGCAAAATTATCAAACAAAAACGAAATATAACTTAGGTTTAAGGTTTAGTTTTTCAGGAGTAATAAACACGCTCAGTCAAATATAAAGTCTTGTTTGTTTTAAACGTGTCGACAAGGAATTCCATAGGTTATATATATATATATATATATATATATATATATATATATATATATATATATATATATATATATATATATTTATATATATATATATATATATATACATATATATATATATATATATATATATATATATATATATATATATATATATATATATATATATATATATATATAGGGTAAGAATAATAAGTAACCGGACTGACATCAGGAAATTTTTTATTGGCAAAACATCTACAATTTTTCTTTAGAAATCTTCAAAGTAGTCCCCATTGGAGTCGATACCGGATTTTCCAATCCCCGAACGCTCCCTGGAAGTCGGCAACCTCGATGCTGTTTAGAGCCCTCGTCGTAGCACGTTGAACGTTTTCCAGAGTCCCGAACCACGTCCCCTTAAGGTGTCTCTTGATCTTGGGGAACAGAAAGAAGTCCGCTTGTGCCATATCCGGGCTCTAAGGAGGCTGTGGCATTGTTACGTTGCCCTCGACTATTTGGCTAACTGCTCGGTGACGAGCAGGCAGGTGTGCGATGGAGCATTGTCCTAATGGAGGATCCACGAATCGCCAATCTTCGGACGGACTCGGCGAACCCGGGTGGCTGGTTGACGGAGCACCTCTCTGTAGTACTGCCCGTTTACAGTTTGGCCAGGTGGCACAAACTCTTTATGTACAATGCCTTTCACGTCAAAGAAAGCAATGAGCATCGAGTTCACCTTCGATTTGCTCATGCGCGCCTTTTTCGGTCGTGGTGACGCCGGTGTGTGCCACTCCGAACTCTGCCGCTTTGTCTCAGGATCGTATTCAAAAACCCACGTCTCGTCTTTTGTAATATCGTGATTAAAAATCTCTGGTTCGGTTGCTCGATCGTACGCTCCATTTTCACTCCGACGACGTAACTGAACACGCACTCCGCTCCCGCTCGATGCTATCTCTCCAAGCGCTTGGAGGCAACTGCTGCAGCCCGGTTCCCTTTACCTAGACCCCCAGCAGCACTACAGCACCAGATACCGGTTAGCAGACGCTTTGACGGCGAGAGGCAGGCTCAGTCCCGTGTTACTTATTATAATGACCCTGTATATATGTCTATATGTATATATATATATATATATATATATATATATATATATATATATATATATATATATATATATACATATGTATATATATATATATATATACATATTTATATATATATATATATATATATATATATATATATATATTTGTGTATATATGTGTGTGTATATATGTATATATATATATATATATATATATATATATATATATATATATATATATATATATATATATATATATATATATATGTGTGTGTGTATATATATATATATATATATATATATATATATATATATATATATATATATATATATATATATATATATATATATATATATATATATGTGTGTGTGTGTGTGTGTGTGTGTGTATATATATGTATATATACACATACTCAAAAAAGTCTGCGTACACTTGCTGGTCGTAGCAAATATAACAATATAAAAACCTTTGCCATTTGTTTGTAACTTAAAATCTTTTCTTTATTATTTTCATTTAACTATATGGTACATAAATATGTAACTGATCACTCGTTCGCTGTTTAGAATAACCAAAATAAAAAAGTTTCTTCCAAAAAGTCATGCAAATCTATCCAAAAAAGTCTGCGTACACCTAAAAAAAATTATTCATTTTATTTGAAAACCACTATATTAGCTTTCAGATTTTGAACCTTAATATCTAGTAGCATAGCCTTTCCTATAAATGACTTCTTTTAGCCTATTTTGCATGGATTGAACAAGTTTTGATGTTTCTTCGGCCGTTATTTTGTTCCACTCGTTCAAAATAACAGTTTTTAATGACTCTTTGCTAGTTGTCTTGATCTCGAATTTTTCTTTCAAGTAAATCCCACAAATGCTCAATTGGGTTTAAATCTGGTGATTGAGGAGGTCTACCTAAGAGCTTTGGGACGTTTTGGGCCAACCAAAGCCTATTTATTTCAGCTGTATGTTTGGGGTCATTATCGTGCTGAAAGAAAAATGCGTTCCCCAGCCGCAATTTCTCGGCACTTTGCTTAATATTATTTTTTTAAATATTAAGTTACCCGTATTTATCCATTGTAGATTCTACGAAAACGAGTTGCCTCACTCCACTGGCTGCCATACACCCCCAAACCATCACACCGCCGCCACCATGCTTTACAGTGGGAATCAAATTTTCTTTATTGAATTCTGTCGAGCGTTTTCTTCCATACTAATTTGCGTCCTTTTATCCCAAATATACAAAACTTACTTTCGTCCGAAAAAAGACCGCTTTCCCAAAATTCTTTTCGCATATTTACATAATTTTTGGCGAATTTCACTCTCTTTCGGCGATTCCGTTCCGGTATGAACGGCTTTTTACGTGCGACTTGACCATGGTAATCGCCTTTTCTGAGAATTATGCGCACTGTTTCATCGCTTATTGTTTTATTGTATTTCTTTCTTATATCCTGCGCAATTTGGAACGTGTATAAGCGGGGATTTTGTTTCACAGCATTAATAATACTCCTACGTTCACGTACTATAAGTTTGGGAGGACGTCCTGACCGATGCCGTGAAATAATCAAACCGCTTCTTTGTAACCGCTTCTTTGTAATTAGCAACAAACATTTGGACCGAGGAATGGGTTCTCCCAACTAATTTTGCGATTTCACGAAAACTTTTCCCGTTTTCACGCAATTTTACTATGACTTTACGCTCACTTACACTGATTTCCTTATTTTTTACTTCCATATTAAAGAATAGTCTTTTATTCACACAAAACACACAGATAATTTTCCAATGAAGTACTGTCACGCAGAACAATGAAAAAATGAAGGCATCAACATTGCACATTTCGGGGAATCCCCAAATTTTGTGATGTGTACGCAGACTTTTTTTGGGCTGCTCACAGACTTCCAAGTATTGAAATTACTATATGTTCGATAATTTTGGGAATTTTTTAAACAAACCTGCTTCAATACATTTCTTGCAGTTTAGGCTCTTTTATCAAAATAATTAAATCAAGATCACATTATTGATTCATACGATTCCAACATAATTCAGTTTGTACTAATGAGATGTACGCAGACTTTTTTGAGTATGTGTACTCGTATATATATATATATATATATATATATATATATATATATATATATATATATATATATATATATATATATATATATATATATATATATATATATATATATATATATGTATATATATATATATATATATATATATATATATATATATATATATATATATATGTGTGTATATATGTATATGTCTAGAATATAAATATATATATATATAAATATATATATATATATATATATATATATATATATATATATATATATATATACATATATATATATATATATATATATATATATACATATCTATATATATATATATATATATATATATATATATATATATATATATATATATATATATATATATATATATATATATATATATATATATATATATAGGGCGATTCATAACAAGTGGACACATTTTTGTCGAAAAAAAACATAGTTTTTGTGTAGGTTGAGCTGTAATGTTTTTTATTATGAAAATATGGTCTCTTACAATTACATATATATGAAACATTACGTCGGGCATATGTGCACCTCGTGCTGCTTTACAACAGTAGCTCGCAAAATTATTTGTACATGGAACAATAAGTATATATATATATATATATATATATATATATATATATATATACATACTCGTATATATATATATATATATATATAAATATATTTATATATATATATATATATATATATATATATATATATATATATATATATATATATATATATATATATATATATATACGAAGTGTGTTCAAAAAATATCGCGAATTTTGTTTTTTTTCAAAAATTATTTATTTATTCATGAATATCTATTTTGTCCCCTTCAAAGTAATCCCCATGAGATATTATACACTTGTGCCAACGGTTTTTCCAATCTTCGAAGCACTTCAAAAAATCATTTTTTTTAATCTTGTTCAGCTCCTCCTTCGATGCCGTCTTTATCTCGTCAAGCGTAGCGTAACGTCGTACTTTCATGGGCCTCTTCAGTTTAGGAAACAAGAAAAAGTCACAGGGGGCCAGATTTGGGGAATACGGTGGCTGCGGCATCATTAGTGTGTTGTTTTTGGCCAAAAAGTCACGCACAAGCAACGATGTGTGAGCAGGGGCGTTATCGTGGTGCAAAAGCCAATTTTTGTTCTCCCACAAATCCGGGCGTTTCTGGCGAATTGCTTCGCGCAAATTGCGCATAGCTTGCAGGTAATATTCCTTATTGACCGTTCCTCCCTGTGGCAAGAACTCATGATGCACCACGCCCCTGCAATCGAAGAAAACTGTCAGCAAAACTTTCACATTCGACCGAACTTGGCGTGCCTTTTTTCGGTCTTGGTTCATGCGGCAGCTTCCATTGAGATGATTGAGCTTTGGTTACTACGTCATAACCATAAACTCACGATTCGTCACCAGTTATGACCCTCTGGAGCAAATTTGGTTCGTCGCGGACAGAGTTTAACATCTCATTAGCAATGTTCATGCGTTGCTGTTTTTGGTCGCAATTGAGCAATTTTGGTACGAATTTCGTCTCATGCCCAAATCGTTGATAAAAATCGAATGGCACGAGCCAATCGATATGTTTAGGTCCTCAGCAACTTCTCTAACGGTGATTCGACGATTGGCCAATACCATTTTCTCCACTTCATTAATTTTTTCGTCTGTTGTTGAAGTGCTCGGGCGTCCGGCACGCTCTTCGTCGTTCACATCTTCTCGGCCTTCTTAAAACATTTTGTACCACCGATAAACGTTGCTTTGGTCCAAGGTAGCTTCTCCGTATGCCAGAGTCAACATTCGGAATGCATCCGCGCACTTAATTTCGTTTTTCACACCAAATTTGATACACGTTCTTTGATCCATTTTTTTGAATAAGTAAAAATCGAAGACGATTGAAAACACGTGCAAGTAAAGCAGCTATCACCAATCAAGTGAACATTCAAAATGGCCGAGCTTGTCGGCATAAGTGGCAGACATGAGTACCAACATAACGCCACAAAAAAATCTAAATTCGAATATACGTAACCCGCGAAAATACGATACTTTTGAACACACCTCGTATATATATATATATATATATATATGCTACTGTCGCAATTGTTTTCTTAACCATCATGATCAAGAAACGAATGTACTCGAAAACCCGCCAAGCATGATCAACATCTGAAACTGACGTCACTGCCCATTCATTAAGCTGCGCGAATATTCCACATAGTTCGGCAATGTACGAGATATGGATTGAATGATTAGAGACCCTATATAAAGGCGAGCTGAATGAAAGGGGGGATTCATTACAACCGCGATATAGTAAACTGCGATTGTGCGAAGTAAAAAGCGATATTGAAGTGATAAACAGTTGAAATAAAAATTAATAGACAATTCGGGAAATAGGTAAATGAGTCATTGTGCATTTTTAATAAATAAACTCTTTTAATTTAATTTAAAAGACATTGTGTTTTCACTTTCACGGAAAATTAAAATTATTGGCCTTGAACCATAACACGTGACGATGGTGTCAGAAGTCGGAATGGATTTTCTACGACCGCATGGAATCACGTTGGATTTGGGCAAACAGGTATTGAAATGGCAGAATGTCGAAGTATTGATAGAGGATACCAGCGTCCAAATTCCCAAGATGAATGTAGTAGTATGTATCGACACTGATGTACCGGATTCTTCCGAAAGCATTGTATGGGCCAAGCTTGATGATATTTCTGGAGACCACCGATCTTATCTGATAGAGCCAAAGAAAACGTCCGCATTGCGCAGTTTGATTGTAGGACGAAGCCTTGTAAGATCTATAACGAACGGATACGTGCCGGTTAGAGTCCGTAACACCGCAGACTCAACGACGAGCATCAAAGCGGGAGAAGTCATTGGCAGCTGCCAGCCTGTTTCCACCATCACCTCTATGGAAGCCACTCACGACCATCATTGGAAAAGGAGGCAAGACGCAGACAAAGCCCGGGAATCCACGTCTGCAATATTGAAGCAGGTCGAATTACCAGTGCAGCTATTCAAGCAAGCCTCTGATCTGGTCACCAAGTAGAGTGACACGTCATACATACACAGGGAGCCAAGTTAATTCTACAAGCACCGAGACGTCTTCCTGTAGCCAAACAAGGAGAAGTGACCCTACTGATCTCGGAAATGGAAAAATAAGGCGTTATCAAACCTTATGTCAGTCCATGCGCCGCGCCAGTAGTTCTAGTAAAGAAAAAGGATGGTAGCACTCGTTTTCGTGTCGACTATAGGCAGCTTAACGACGTCACTAAGAAGGAAAGTTACCCGCTCCCACGCATCGATGACATCATGGGCACCTTAGCCGACGCAAAATGGTTTTCTACACTCGATCTCAAGAGTGGCTACTGGCAGGTAGAAATCGACAAGAAGGACCGAGAGAAGACCGCATTTTCAGTTGGGACCGGATTGTGGCAAGTTGTGGTGATGCTATTTGGGCTTTGCTCAAGCCGCTTTCGAACGCCTGATGGAATACGTGCTACGAAGCCTACCCTGGAAAACCTGCTTGGTGTACATAGATGACATCATTGTCATCGGGAGAACGTTCGAAGATCATGTGCGGAACTTAGAAGAGGTTTTCTCCCGATTGCGACTGGCGAATTTGAAACTTGATTCCGACAAATGTACTCTTTTTGCAGCTGAAGTAAAATACCTGCTACACGTCGTATCAGCAGAAGGGGTCAAAACAGACCCTGAGAAAATTGAAGCCGTGAAAAGCTGGCCAACACCAAACAACAACTGCGAAGTTTTCTGGCCTGGCAACGTAATATCGAAGATTCATCAAAGACTTTGCCAAAATAGCTAAGTGTCTCCATCAGCTAACCGGGAAAAATCGTCCGTATGTCTGGAATGTACAATGCCAGGTAGCCTTTGAGACTTTGAAGGAGAAGCTGTGTGAATCACCCGTGCTGGCTTATCCGAAACCCGGAAAAATGTTTGTAGTTGACACCGATACGAGCAACGGCGGTATTGGAGGATTACTCTTCCAGCAGATCGATGGCGAAGAAAGAGTCCTCTCGTATTACAGTCGAGTTCTTTCAAAAAGTGAGAGGAACTACTGCGTGACCAGGAAGGAGCTATTGGCTATAATAGAGGCCATCATGCAGTTCCACAAGTACCTATATGGCCAGAAATTTGTTTTTCGAACGGATCATCATCGCTGAGATGGCTGCTCAACTTCAAAAACCCCGAGGGACAAGTTGCGTGATGGATCGAAAGATTGCAGTCATACGACTATGAAATTGTTCATCGGAAGGGCGGAGTTCATGGAAATGCTGACGCCCTATCTTGTCATTCATGTCCAGCTAACTGCAAGCATTGCCGACGGATTAAGAGAAAGGAACCACCCGTTGATCTGCGATTGATAACGGCCGAATTCCATGAAGGTTGGTCACCGGAGGAGATTCGACATGCCCAGTTAGCCGATGAAGACATCGGGCCATTGCTCGTATGGAAGGAGACAACTAGGCGACCTGAGTGAAAGGACGTTTCGATGCACGGTGCCACTCTGAGAAGTTATTGGGCACAATGGAGCACATTGTTCACTAGGTCTTGCCAGCAGCGAGCCTTGCTACTGTTGGTCAATTTGCGGAGGCATGTCCTGGCCGACTTATATGCTGCCACCCAGTTGCATGCCTCCTCACCGTTCCGCGCCCGTTTAGCCTCACGTCAAAGCTTGTGACACTCTCTTCTCTTTTCAGCGATTTCAGTTGACAACCAGTACACTGGGGCTTGCTGTGACGGGGCCTTCGACGGGGCATAGAAGCTTTGCAAGCAGTCGTAATGATGCTCATAGTAGAGTTCACCACGTCTTGAGCTGCTCGTTCTTCCGTCCCCTCCAAAGCTCCCTGCAGCGGCTCACCTGCTGTGAGCACCTCGACGAACCTCTCGACGTCCATCTTTCCGATGTTCCATCCAGTTGTAGAAGGCCGAAAGCATGGTCATCGGGGGACAGCATCACTTATCTCAAGCAGAATGCACTGATAATCACTGGCTGAGTATTCCTCTAATACTTTCCAGTTGTGTTTCCTCCGTACTAAGAACTCCGAGGCGAATATCACGTCCGGTATGGTTCCCTCACATCCAATACGGCGGAAAGTCAGCGTATTACCGGAGTTCAGTGTGACGAGGGCCGTCCTGGCTGTCATTTCCAGGATTCGTTTTCCCTGCGGATCCGTCTGAGGCATGCCCCATTCGATTGCTTTAGCGGTGAAGTTGCCCGCAACGAGCACTTTGCCCTCTGCGTTCTAGACAGCGCCCTCCGAAGCATTAAGCTTGACTTGGAAAGATGATATCGATTCGTCAGGCGTTGGGTGCACACTAAAGAAGGTGGTCCCTGAGCACTGAACCTACACGAAACCGTCCCCCCGTCCACAATCTCCGCTTGAAAGTCACTGTTCCGAACCCAGATGGCGGCAGTACCAGTTTCATCAGAATACCATAATACAGGACTTTTATTATGGTGTTGCTCACTCAGCAGCAAGAAGTCGGCTCTCATGTCCCTCGCAAACTGCTCAAGCAGATTTTGGGCGGTTGAACTGCGGTGTAGGTTAAGCTGCAGGATGCGGGTCATCAGAGCTTTGATTTTGCCTTGGCTAGGGCTTCCTGGAACACTCAGCATTTTCCTGATTCCAAGACGTGTCCAAAATCAGGTTTTGGATCAGCATCCTTGCAAAGAATACAGCGTGCCTCCTTCGTACACTCTTTTCTTTTATGTCCCATTTCACCGCATTTGTAACATAGGGAACTCCTATCGGGTCCTTTGCATACTTGTGCGGTGTGACCATAACCAAGGCATTTGAAACATTTAAGAGGCGTTGCTCTTCGCCGTATCCTACAGACAACCCACCCTATTCGTACTTTGCCCTTGTTCAGGAATTGTTTGGCGCCCTTTTCGGTCATGTCAACTATGGCCATGCGTTGTCCCCTGTTGTTTTCTGGTGTCAGTCTCGCTTTGATCCTTTCCCCGCTAGGGAACTCCCTTTTGATAGCCTCTTCTACCTCGACCAGATCCGTCACGCAGTCAATGTCTCGTATTTCGATTGTGGCCATCGGCTCGAGCGGGGCTATAGTTGCGCTTTTGCCGAGGACTTTCTTTACTGCGTCACAGAATGCTTTTTTATTGTCAGCCTCTGCCCCCAACTCGGCCAGTATGTGGCCCGACCGCGTTGGTCGTACTACTTTAATGGTAGTACTGGGGTCTTCGAGCGTTACGTTTCCCATGATTTCCCGCAGTACCTCCGCGTAGGATTTGCCACCTTGGGGCTCCTGCCAGGGTCTTCGTCGGGGCTTCTGCTTCTCCTGTTTTGCATCAGGTCCTTTTTCTACTTGGGCGTCCGTGCGAACTTTACTTTCTGGCTTTCTTTGAAGGAGTTTCTTAGCGGCTTTCTTCGCTCGTTTTATAAGCACTGTCTGGAACCCGTGACCTGATGCTCCACGCCCATGAAGTGCCTCTTCCTTCCTTCTTTTATTTCGATCTCCTTCGATTGGGCTAGACGCCATTCTTTTCATGACTTTTAATGCTGGAGCTATCTGCATGTCACCTTTAGATTTCACCCTAAGAGCCTCTTTAGCCTTCTGTTCGTCTTCGGCTCTTAACCAGCTCCTCCGATAGTGCCCTATACGATCTAGGAGCTCCTCTAGTTCAAGGAGCCCCACCTTTACTGTTTCGCTGATTTTTGGGGAGTCGCATGCAGATTGTATTCTTTTCAGAACATCTCCCGCTTTTCGGAGTAGCCTTTCTTCTTCATATCGCTAGGCTGCAATTGTGCCTTGCAACCATCCTTGGGAGAGGTTATCGCGTTCCATTTCAGAGTGCAGTACTTCCGCCACATTTTCGACGTTGGCGGTGCAATCACGCGGTGTCTGGTCACTC
>OZ017738.1:204709275-204761775 GCA_963969285.1 Odontomyia ornata
TCAAGTAAATCCCACAAATGCTCAATTGGGTTTAAATCTGGTGATTGAGGAGGTCTACCTAAGAGCTTTGGGACGTTTTGGGCCAACCAAAGCCTATTTATTTCAGCTGTATGTTTGGGGTCATTATCGTGCTGAAAGAAAAATGCGTTCCCCAGCCGCAATTTCTCGGCACTTTGCTTAATATTATTTTTTTAAATATTAAGTTACCCGTATTTATCCATTGTAGATTCTACGAAAACGAGTTGCCTCACACCACTGGCTGCCATACACCCCCAAACCATCACACCGCCGCCACCATGCTTTACAGTGGGAATCAAATTTTCTTTATTGAATTCTGTCGAGCGTTTCCTCCATACTAATTTGCGTCCTTTTATCCCAAATATACAAAACTTACTTTCGTCCGAAAAAAGACCGCTTTCCCAAAATTCTTTTCGCATATTTACATAATTTTTGGCGAATTTCACTCTCTTTCGGCGATTCCGTTCCGGTATGAACGGCTTTTTACGTGCGACTTGACCATGGTAATCGCCTTTTCTGAGAATTATGCGCACTGTTTCATCGCTTATTGTTTTATTGTATTTCTTTCTTATATCCTGCGCAATTTGGAACGTGTATAAGCGGGGATTTTGTTTGACAGCATTAATAATACTCCTACGTTCACGTACTATAAGTTTGGGAGGACGTCCTGACCGATGCCGTGAAATAATCAAACCGCTTCTTTGTAACCGCTTCTTTGTAATTAGCAACAAACATTTGGACCGAGGAATGGGTTCTCCCAACTAATTTTGCGATTTCACGAAAACTTTTCCCGTTTTCACGCAATTTTACTATGACTTTACGCTCACTTACACTGATTTCCTTATTTTTTACTTCCATATTAAAGAATAGTCTTTTATTCACACAAAACACACAGATAATTTTCCAATGAAGTACTGTCACGCAGAACAATGAAAAAATGAAGGCATCAACATTGCACATTTCGGGGAATCCCCACATTTTGTGATGTGTACGCAGACTTTTTTTGGGCTGCTCACAGACTTCCAAGTATTGAAATTACTATTTGTTCGATAATTTTGGGAATTTTTTAAACAAACCTGCTTCAATACATTTCTTGCAGTTTAGGCTCTTTTATCAAAATAATTAAATCAAGATCACATTATTGATTCATACGATTCCAACATAATTCAGTTTGTACTAATGAGATGTACGCAGACTTTTTTGAGTATGTGTACTCGTATATATATATATATATATATATATATATATATATATATATATATATATATATATATATATACATATATATATATATATATATATTTATATATATATATATATATATATATATATATATATGTATATATATATATATATATATATATATATATATATATATATATGTGTGTGTATATATGTATATGTCTAGAATATAAATATATATATATATATAAATATATATATATATATATATATATATATATATATATACATATATATATATATATATATATATATACAGATATATATATATATATATATATATATATATATATATATATATATATATATATATATATATATATATATATATATATATATATAGGGCGATTCATAACAAGTGGACACATTTTTGTCGAAAAAAAACATAGTTTTTGTGTAGGTTGAGCTGTAATGTTTTTTATTATGAAAATATGGTCTCTTACAATTACATATATATGAAACATTACGTCGGGCATATGTGCACCTCGTGCTGCTTTACAACAGTAGCTCGCAAAATTATTTGTACATGGAACAATAAGTATATATATATATATATATATATATATATATATATATATATATATATATATATATATATATATACTCGTATATATAAATATATTTATATATATATATATATATATATATATATATATATATATATATATATATATATATATACGAAGTGTGTTCAAAAAATATCGCGAATTTTGTTTTTTTTCAAAAATTATTTATTTATTCATGAATATCTATTTTGTCCCCTTCAAAGTAATCCCCATGAGATATTATACACTTGTGCCAACGGTTTTTCCAATCTTCGAAGCACTTCAAAAAATCATTTTTTTTAATCTTGTTCAGCTCCTCCTTCGATGCCGTCTTTATCTCGTCAAGCGTAGCGTAACGTCGTACTTTCATGGGCCTCTTCAGTTTAGGAAACAAGAAAAAGTCACAGGGGGCCAGATTTGGGGAATACGGTGGCTGCGGCATCATTAGTGTGTTGTTTTTGGCCAAAAAGTCACGCACAAGCAACGATGTGTGAGCAGGGGCGTTATCGTGGTGCAAAAGCCAATTTTTGTTCTCCCACAAATCCGGGCGTTTCTGGCGAATTGCTTCGCGCAAATTGCGCATAGCTTGCAGGTAATATTCCTTATTGACCGTTCCTCCCTGTGGCAAGAACTCATGATGCACCACGCCCCTGCAACCGAAGAAAACTGTCAGCAAAACTTTCACATTCGACCGAACTTGGCGTGCCTTTTTTCGGTCTTGGTTCATGCGGCAGCTTCCATTGAGATGATTGAGCTTTGGTTACTACGTCATAACCATAAACTCACGATTCGTCACCAGTTATGACCCTCTGGAGCAAATTTGGTTCGTCGCGGACAGAGTTTAACATCTCATTAGCAATGTTCATGCGTTGCTGTTTTTGGTCGCAATTGAGCAATTTTGGTACGAATTTCGTCTCATGCCCAAATCGTTGATAAAAATCGAATGGCACGAGCCAATCGAGCCAAACGATATGTTTCCTGCACAGAGTTTCCCGCTTTTCCTTAATAGGACGCTCTGGTGTTCGCATCATTTCACCAATGGACATTGACAAGACTATAGAAACCCGCCGAGTAGACTATCAGAACAGATCTGGAAACTTCCAGCCATACATTCTTCCTCGTAAATTGTCTACGCGGGCATTCTACTCCATCTGCGGCGTCCTTTTTCATCCACTTAAAGTGAAATCTGTCTTAGTTTCCCACATTATGTGAATTCACGTGTCTCATTAACAGCAAAATTATCAAACAAAAACGAAATATAACTTAGGTTTAAGGTTTAGTTTTTCAGGAGTAATAAACACGCTCAGTCAAATATAAAGTCTTGTTTTTTTTAAACGTGTCGACAAGGAATTCCATAGGTTATATATATATATATATATATATATATATATATATATATATATATATTTATATATATATATATATATATATATATATATATATATATATATATATATATATACATATATATATATATATATATATATATATATATATATATATATATATATATATATATATATATATATATATATATATATATATATATATATATATAGGGTAAGAATAATAAGTAACCGGACTGACATCAGGAAATTTTTTATTGGCAAAACATCTACAATTTTTCTTTAGAAATCTTCAAAGTAGTCCCCATTGGAGTCGATACCGGATTTTCCAATCCCCGAACGCTCCCTGGAAGTCGGCAACCTCGATGCTGTTTAGAGCCCTCGTCGTAGCACGTTGAACGTTTTCCAGAGTCCCGAACCACGTCCCCTTAAGGTGTCTCTTGATCTTGGGGAACAGAAAGAAGTCCGCTTGTGCCATATCCGGGCTCTAAGGAGGCTGTGGCATTGTTACGTTGCCCTCGACTATTTGGCTAACTGCTCGGTGACGAGCAGGCAGGTGTGCGATGGAGCATTGTCCTAATGGAGGATCCACGAATCGCCAATCTTCGGACGGACTCGGCGAACCCGGGTGGCTGGTTGACGGAGCACCTCTCTGTAGTACTGCCCGTTTACAGTTTGGCCAGGTGGCACAAACTCTTTATGTACAATGCCTTTCACGTCAAAGAAAGCAATGAGCATCGAGTTCACCTTCGATTTGCTCATGCGCGCCTTTTCCGGTCGTGGTGACGCCGGTGTGTGCCACTCCGAACTCTGCCGCTTTGTCTCAGGATCGTATTTAAAAACCCACGTCTCGTCTTTTGTAATATCGTGATTAAAAATCTCTGGTTCGGTTGCTCGATCGTACGCTCCATTTTCACTCCGACGACGTAACTGAACACGCACTCCGCTCCCGCTCGATGCTATCTCTCCAAGCGCTTGGAGGCAACTGCTGCAGCCCGGTTCCCTTTACCTAGACCCCCAGCAGCACTACAGCACCAGATACCGGTTAGCAGACGCTTTGACGGCGAGAGGCAGGCTCAGTCCCGTGTTACTTATTATAATGACCCTGTATATATGTCTATATATATATATATATATATATATATATATATATATATACATATGTATATATATATATATATATATATATATATATATATATATACATATTTATATATATATATATATATATATATATATATATATATATATATATATAACACCGCCGCCACCATGCTTTACAGTGGGAATCAAATTTTCTTTATTGAATTCTGTCGAGCGTTTCCTCCATACTAATTTGCGTCCTTTTATCCCAAATATACAAAACTTACTTTCGTCCGAAAAAAGACCGCTTTCCCAAAATTCTTTTCGCATATTTACATAATTTTTGGCGAATTTCACTCTCTTTCGGCGATTCCGTTCCGGTATGAACGGCTTTTTACGTGCGACTTGACCATGGTAATCGCCTTTTCTGAGAATTATGCGCACTGTTTCATCGCTTATTGTTTTATTGTATTTCTTTCTTATATCCTGCGCAATTTGGAACGTGTATAAGCGGGGATTTTGTTTGACAGCATTAATAATACTCCTACGTTCACGTACTATAAGTTTGGGAGGACGTCCTGACCGATGCCGTGAAATAATCAAACCGCTTCTTTGTAACCGCTTCTTTGTAATTAGCAACAAACATTTGGACCGAGGAATGGGTTCTCCCAACTAATTTTGCGATTTCACGAAAACTTTTCCCGTTTTCACGCAATTTTACTATGACTTTACGCTCACTTACACTGATTTCCTTATTTTTTACTTCCATATTAAAGAATAGTCTTTTATTCACACAAAACACACAGATAATTTTCCAATGAAGTACTGTCACGCAGAACAATGAAAAAATGAAGGCATCAACATTGCACATTTCGGGGAATCCCCACATTTTGTGATGTGTACGCAGACTTTTTTTGGGCTGCTCACAGACTTCCAAGTATTGAAATTACTATTTGTTCGATAATTTTGGGAATTTTTTAAACAAACCTGCTTCAATACATTTCTTGCAGTTTAGGCTCTTTTATCAAAATAATTAAATCAAGATCACATTATTGATTCATACGATTCCAACATAATTCAGTTTGTACTAATGAGATGTACGCAGACTTTTTTGAGTATGTGTACTCGTATATATATATATATATATATATATATATATATATATATATATATATACATATATATATATATATATATATATATATATATATATATATATATGTATATATATATATATATATATATATATATATATATATATATATATATATATATATATATATATATATATGTGTGTGTATATATGTATATGTCTAGAATATAAATATATATATATATATAAATATATATATATATATATATATATATATATATACATATATATATATATATATATATATATATATATATACATATATATATATATATATATATATATATATATATATATATATATATATATATATATATATATATATATATATAGGGCGATTCATAACAAGTGGACACATTTTTGTCGAAAAAAAACATAGTTTTTGTGTAGGTTGAGCTGTAATGTTTTTTTATTATGAAAATATGGTCTCTTACAATTACATATATATGAAACATTACGTCGGGCATATGTGCACCTCGTGCTGCTTTACAACAGTAGCTCGCAAAATTATTTGTACATGGAACAATAAGTATATATATATATATATATATATATATATATATATATATATATATATATACTCGTATATATAAATATATTTATATATATATATATATATATATATATATATATATATATATATATATATATATATATATATATATATATATATATATATATATACGAAGTGTGTTCAAAAAATATCGCGAATTTTGTTTTTTTTCAAAAATTATTTATTTATTCATGAATATCTATTTTGTCCCCTTCAAAGTAATCCCCATGAGATATTATACACTTGTGCCAACGGTTTTTCCAATCTTCGAAGCACTTCAAAAAATCATTTTTTTTAATCTTGTTCAGCTCCTCCTTCGATGCCGTCTTTATCTCGTCAAGCGTAGCGTAACGTCGTACTTTCATGGGCCTCTTCAGTTTAGGAAACAAGAAAAAGTCACAGGGGGCCAGATTTGGGGAATACGGTGGCTGCGGCATCATTAGTGTGTTGTTTTTGGCCAAAAAGTCACGCACAAGCAACGATGTGTGAGCAGGGGCGTTATCGTGGTGCAAAAGCCAATTTTTGTTCTCCCACAAATCCGGGCGTTTCTGGCGAATTGCTTCGCGCAAATTGCGCATAGCTTGCAGGTAATATTCCTTATTGACCGTTCCTCCCTGTGGCAAGAACTCATGATGCACCACGCCCCTGCAACCGAAGAAAACTGTCAGCAAAACTTTCACATTCGACCGAACTTGGCGTGCCTTTTTTCGGTCTTGGTTCATGCGGCAGCTTCCATTGAGATGATTGAGCTTTGGTTACTACGTCATAACCATAAACTCACGATTCGTCACCAGTTATGACCCTCTGGAGCAAATTTGGTTCGTCGCGGACAGAGTTTAACATCTCATTAGCAATGTTCATGCGTTGCTGTTTTTGGTCGCAATTGAGCAATTTTGGTACGAATTTCGTCTCATGCCCAAATCGTTGATAAAAATCGAATGGCACGAGCCAATCGATATGTTTAGGTCCTCAGCAACTTCTCTAACGGTGATTCGACGATTGGCCAATACCATTTTCTCCACTTCATTAATTTTTTCGTCTGTTGTTGAAGTGCTCGGGCGTCCGGCACGCTCTTCGTCGTTCACATCTTCTCGGCCTTCTTAAAACATTTTGTACCACCGATAAACGTTGCTTCGGTCCAAGGTAGCTTCTCCGTATGCCAGAGTCAACATTCGGAATGCATCCGCGCACTTAATTTCGTTTTTCACACCAAATTTGATACACGTTCTTTGATCCATTTTTTTGAATAAGTAAAAATCGAAGACGATTGAAAACACGTGCAAGTAAAGCAGCTATCACCAATCAAGTGAACATTCAAAATGGCCGAGCTTGTCGGCATAAGTGGCAGACATGAGTACCAACATAACGCCACAAAAAAATCGAAATTCGAATATACGTAACCCGCGAAAATACGATACTTTTGAACACACCTCGTATATATATATATATATATGCTACTGTCGCAATTGTTTTCTTAACCATCATGATCAAGAAACGAATGTACTCGAAAACCCGCCAAGCATGATCAACATCTGAAACTGACGTCACTGCCCATTCATTAAGCTGCGCGAATATTCCACATAGTTCGGCAATGTACGAGATATGGATTGAATGATTAGAGACCCTATATAAAGGCGAGCTGAATGAAAGGGGGGATTCATTACAACCGCGATATAGTAAACTGCGATTGTGCGAAGTAAAAAGCGATATTGAAGTGATAAACAGTTGAAATAAAAATTAATAGACAATTCGGGAAATAGGTAAATGAGTCATTGTGCATTTTTAATAAATAAACTCTTTTAATTTAATTTAAAAGACATTGTGTTTTCACTTTCACGGAAAATTAAAATTATTGGCCTTGAACCATAACACGTGACGATGGTGTCAGAAGTCGGAATGGATTTTCTACGACCGCATGGAATCACGTTGGATTTGGGCAAACAGGTATTGAAATGGCAGAATGTCGAAGTATTGATAGAGGATACCAGCGTCCAAATTCCCAAGATGAATGTAGTAGTATGTATCGACACTGATGTACCGGATTCTTCCGAAAGCATTGTATGGGCCAAGCTTGATGATATTTCTGGAGACCACCGATCTTATCTGATAGAGCCAAAGAAAACGTCCGCATTGCGCAGTTTGATTGTAGGACGAAGCCTTGTAAGATCTATAACGAACGGATACGTGCCGGTTAGAGTCCGTAACACCGCAGACTCAACGACGAGCATCAAAGCGGGAGAAGTCATTGGCAGCTGCCAGCCTGTTTCCACCATCACCTCTATGGAAGCCACTCACGACCATCATTGGAAAAGGAGGCAAGACGCAGACAAAGCCCGGGAATCCACGTCTGCAATATTGAAGCAGGTCGAATTACCAGTGCAGCTATTCAAGCAAGCCTCTGATCTGGTCACCAAGTAGAGTGACACGTCATACATACACAGGGAGCCAAGTTAATTCTACAAGCACCGAGACGTCTTCCTGTAGCCAAACAAGGAGAAGTGACCCTACTGATCTCGGAAATGGAAAAATAAGGCGTTATCAAACCTTATGTCAGTCCATGCGCCGCGCCAGTAGTTCTAGTAAAGAAAAAGGATGGTAGCACTCGTTTTCGTGTCGACTATAGGCAGCTTAACGACGTCACTAAGAAGGAAAGTTACCCGCTCCCACGCATCGATGACATCATGGGCACCTTAGCCGACGCAAAATGGTTTTCTACACTCGATCTCAAGAGTGGCTACTGGCAGGTAGAAATCGACAAGAAGGACCGAGAGAAGACCGCATTTTCAGTTGGGACCGGATTGTGGCAATTCGTGGTGATGCCATTTGGACTTTGCAATGCTCAAGCCACTTTTGAGCCCCTGATGTAATACGTGCTACGAGGCCTAACCTGGAAAACCTGCTTGGTGTACCTAGATGACATCATTGTTATCGGGAGAACGTTCGAAGATCATGTGCGGAGCTTAGAAGAGGTTTTCTCCCGATTGCGACTGGTGAATTTGAAACTTAGTCTCGACAAGTGTACCTTTTTTGCAGCTGAAGTAAAATACCTGGGACACGTCGTATCAGCAGAAGGAGTCAAAAAAGACTCTCAGAAAATTTAAACCGTGAAAAGCTGGCCAACACCAACAACAACTGCGAAATTTTCTGGGTCTGGCAACCTACTATCGAAGATTCGTCAAAGACTTTGCCAAAATAGCTAAGTGTCTCCATCAGCTAACCGAGAAAAATCGTCCGTATGTCTGAGATGAACAATGCCAGGTAGCCTTTGAGACATTAAAGGAGAAGCTGTGTGAATCACCCGTTCTGGCTTAACTGAAACCCGGAAAAATGTTTGTAGTTGACACCGATGCAAGCAACGGCGGTATTGAAGGTTGGTCATCGGAGGAGATTCAAAATGCCCAGTTAGCAGATGAAGACATCGGGCCATTGCTCGTATGGAAGGAGACAACTAGGTGACCTGAGTGGAAAGACGTTTCAATGCACGGCGCCACTCTGAGAAGTTATTGGGCACAATGGAACTCCCTTCAGGTGGAGGATGGCGTACTCAAGTGGAAATGTGAAACGGCGGATGGCAGCTCCTGTAGGATGCAAACTATAACTCCCAAAAGCCATATCCACGATGTAGTTAAGGAGATGCACGAAGGATCCTCAGGAGGCCACCTTGGTGTTAACAAGACCTTAACGAAATTGCGGGAAAGGTTTTACTGGCTCCACGCTCGAGAAGACGTAGAGGACTGGGTCCGTTGACGCACGATTTGCAATTCCGTCAATGGTCCAAAGCGACGACTGAGAGGACAAATGCAAACCTATAACGTAGGCGTGCCATTCGGAAGAATCGCTGTTGACATCGCTGGACCCTTTCCTGAATCTGATTAGGGAAATCGATATACGCTGGTTGTGGCTGATTATTTCAGCAAGTGGCCCCAGGTCTACCTCATTCCCAATCAGATAGCAACTACTGTAGCCGAACAGCTGGTATTAAATTGGGTCAGTAGGTATGGCGTACCTTGCGAATTACATTGGGAGCCGAAAGTTTGAGTCACTAGTTTTTCGGCGAAATGTGTAAACTACTCGGAATACGGAAAATGAGGACAACACCACTGCATCCCCAATTCGATGGAATGGTCGAACGTGTCAACGGTACGCTAAATAAACATCTGGCCAAGATAGTTGACGAGAGCCAAAGGGACTGGGACCGACATATCCCACTATTTTTGATGGCGTACAGAGCTGCCGAACATGCGTCGACAGGCCAAGCCCTAGCCAAAGTCATTTTTGGAAAGACTATTCGTCTGCCAGCTGATATAAAGTTCGGAACACCCCCTGAGAAACCTAAAACGATCTCGGAGTACGCAAGTAAGCTAAGGCAACGGTTGAACCCGAAACATCGGACAGAGCGAAAACACCTTGAATCGGCTACTGACCGCATGAAGACCAGGTATGATCTAAAGGCAAATTTTACTGGCTTCCAGCAAGATGACTTGCCGTGGCTATACAACCCACAACGGCGGAAGGGAAGATCTCCAAAGTTGCAGCATAATTGGGAGGAACCATACCGTGTTACAAAGCGAATCAATGATGTCGTATATCGCATGCAGGAACACCGAAAGCAGAGAGCCAAAATGAAAATCGTGCACCTGGGCCGTCTTGCCCCATATAACATCCAGGGAGAATCGGCTGCAAGTGGCGACACATCTTTTCGGGGCGAAAAGGACTGGAGTGGGGGCAGTGCTACATGTACAAATAATTCTGCGAGCTACTGTCGCAATTGTTTTCTCAAGCATCATGATCAACAAATGATTGCACTTCGAAACCCACGAAGCATGAACAACATCTGAAAGTGACGTCACTGCCCATTCATTAAGCTGCTCGAATATTCCACATAGTTCCGCAATGTACGAGAAATGGATTGAATGACTAGAGATCCTATATAAAGGCGAGCTGAATGAATGGGGGGATGCATTACAACCGCCATATAGTAAACTGCGATAGTGTGGAGTGCGAAGTAAAAAGCGATATTGAAGTGATAAACAGTTGAAATAAAAATTAATAGAAAATTTGTGAAATAGTTAGATGAGCGATTGTGCATTTTTAATAAATAAACTCTTTTAATTTAATTCAAAAGACATTGCGTTTTCACTTTCCCGGAACATTGAAATTATTGGCCGTGAACCATAACACGCGACATAATATATATATATATATATATATATATATATATATATATATATATATATATATATATATATATACCTATATATATATATATCTATATATATATATATATATATATATATATATATATATATATATATATATATATATATATATATATATAGATATGTATATATATGTATTTTTTATATATATATATGTATATATATATATATATTTATATATATATATATATATATATATATATATATATATATAGATGCATATATATATATATATCTATATATATTGTTACATGTACAAATAATTACATGTACAAATAATTCTGCGAGCTACTGTCGCAATTGTTTTCATCATCATTAAGAACGTCAACAAATGAATTTACTCGAACCCACGAGTAAATTCAACAAGCATAATCAACATCTGCAAGTGACGTCACTCCATTCATTAATTTGCTCGAACCTACCAGGTAGAACATTCGCCAATGTGCGAGAAATGGGTGAATACGTAGAGACCCTATATAAAGGCGAGCTGAATGAATCGGGGAATCATTCATTCGACCGCGAGAAGAACTGCGATTGTGTGTGGGAAGCGATATTCTTCGAGTAGTAGGAAAGTGTGTTTCGTAATAGTGAAGTAATTCAGAAGACAATTGCGATAATAAATTTATGGACAAGTGTCAGATAATTTTAATAGTGACAATTAAAATTAGCGAAAGTGTTAACTGATTATTGTGCATTTAATTTAATTGAATAAACTCTTTTAACTTAAATTAAAAGACATTGCGTTTTCACTTTCCCGGAACGTTAAAATTATAGGCCGCGAACCAAGAACACGCGACAGTGGTGTCAAGAAGTGCGAAAGAAAAATTTTGAAAGTGAATATTTGAACAATTTCATAGTGCACAATAGGAAAATTTAAAGAAACATTAAAAATGCCACGAAGCTTAAACTTAAAAATTAATGAATTGACCATGTTGGAGCTTAAGGAAGAGTTGGAACAGCGAAACCTGGCTACGCAAGGTACAAAGGCCGCACTGATTGCACGCTTGCGTGACGCAATTGAATCGGAAGGCGCGTATCTGGATTCGGGTGAGCCCGCAGATGTAGAAGAAGGCGCAGAAGGTGGTGAAGCAGAAACAAAATAACCAAAGGAACCAGAAAACGCGCTGATGCAAATGTTAATGCTGATGCAGCAGGGGCAGCGACAACAGTCATCCAATTTAACTGCGAAGCTCAATGAACAGTCATCCAATTTAACTGCGAAGCTCAATGAACAGTCGTCCAATTTAACCACGAAGCTAGATGAGCAATCAGCGAAGTTAAATGAACAATCAGCGAAGCTTAATGAACAATCAGCGAAGCTTAATGAACAATCAGTGAAGCTGGATCAACAAGCGATCGAAATCAAGGCGGACATCGCTCAGAAGCTGGAAAAACAGTCAACCGAAATAAAAGCGGAGCTCAGTAGTCTCAACAGCCAAATTAAATGCGTCGAGGAGAAGGTATACCAGGTCGAGGAGAGAATCAACCTTGAGATCAGCCAGGTAAACCATGAGATGGAAAAAGTGAAAAAGGACTTGGAAGCAGCGAAGGCAGTAATAACTGCCTCACCAGCCCCAATTATAACCGCAGCGCAAAGCTCATCTAGAAATGTGCAAGCACCAATATTCGATGGGCAAACGGTCTGGACTATTTACAAAACCCAGTTCGAAGCAGCCGCTCGCATAAATCACTGGAATGAGCAGGAACGAGCAACTGCATTGATTCTTGCTCTAAGAGGCCCAGCTGCCGAGCTTTTGCAGACGATTCCCGTTGAATTGCACTCAAACCTGAATGCTATAATGAATGCGCTCGACATGCGTTATGGAGACGATCATCTGAAGCAGATTTATCGGTCACAGCTAAGGCATCGAATGCAGAAGTCTGGTGAAACCCTACAGCAGCTAGCCCAAGACATTGAGCGACTGGCACTTTTGGCTTATCCAGCCTACGACCCAGAACATCGAGATGATGCAGCGACAGAAGCATTCATCAGCGCACTAAAATACCCGGAATTGCAACAAGCCGTGCGGTTAGCTCAAAAGCAAACGGTTAAGGACGCATTGGCTTACAGTCTGAACTTTGAGGCAGCGAAAAATGTGACTCGTACCACTGCCCGGGTTCGTGAAGTAGTGACAGACGAGTGCAGGTGTGAACGCGTGGAAATTGAGCGAGACCCGCAAGTAGATGGGGGCACTTTCAAAGAGACTGCAAGAAGCGAAGAAAACCGAGCTATTTTCCAGGGTGTGCAGCTAGGAGGAGATCCAGACCGAGTCAGGAGCCCAGAATGGAAGCCCTTCAAACAGAGGGGTCGGAAAACATGTAAGAGCCAACTTCGTGGGGCAGAGGTTGGCTAGGAGGATCGACATCCCCAGCACCACCATCACCGTGTCAAGACTACATCGTGGAGAAGCGGACTTATGCCTTCCGGGTCAAATTGACGGAGAACATTGCACCATAACAATCGACACTGGTGCAACCCGATCGATTATCCGACCAGACCTAGTTAGACAGCAACAACCTCACAAGGGCAGAATTTTCTCACTACGGACAGCTACGGGAGAAACTGCACCTGTTCATGGAGAGGTCAACCTCCAGATACAGTTGGGAGACCTTGTGTTCCGACATAATTTTCTGGTCGCGAACATTATGGATGACTGCATTCTCGGAATGGATTTTCTGCGACCACATGAAATCACGTTGGATTTGGGCAAACGTGTATTGAAATGGCAGAATGTAGAAGTACTGACGGAGGATCCCAGCGTCCGAATTCCCAAGATGAATGTAGTGGTATGTACTGACACTGATGTATCGAATTCTTCCGAAAGCATTGTATGGGCCAAGCTTGATGGTGATTCTGGAGACCACCGATCTTATCTGATAGAGCCAACGACGACGTCTGCATTACGCAGTTTGATTGTAGGACGATGCCTTGTAAGATCTTTAAGGACCGGATATGTGCCGGTTAGAGTCCTTAACACCGCAGACTCAACTACGAGCATCAAAGCGGGAGAAGTCATCGGCAGCTGCCAGCCTGTTTCCACCATCACCTCTTTGGAAGCTACTCACGACCATCATTGCAAAAGGAGGCAAGACACAGACAAAGCCCGGGAATCCACGTCTGCAATATTGAAGCAGGTCAAATTGCCAGTGCAGCTATTCAAACGAGCCTCTCATCTGGTCACCAAGTACAGTGACATCTTCTCAACAAGCCCGGATGACCAAGGCCGAACGAGTATGGTAACTCACTTCATAGATACACAGGGAGCCAAGCCGATTCGACAAGCACCGAGACGTCTCCCTATAGCCAAACAAGGAGAAGTGAGCGCGCTGATCTCGGACATGGAAAAACAAGGCGTTATTGAACCTTCTGTCAGTCCATGGGCCGCGCCAGTAGTTCTAGTCAAGAAAAGGATGGTAGCACTCGCTTTTGTGTCGACTATAGGCAGCTTAACGACGTCACTAAGAAAGATAGTTACCCACTCCCACGCATCGATGACATCATGGACACTTTAGCCAACGCAAAATGGTTTTCTACACTCGATCTCAAGAGTGGCTACTGGCAGGTAGAAATTGACAAGAAGGACCGAGAGAAGACCGCATTTTCAGTTGGGACCGGATTGTGGCAATTTGTTGTGATGCCGTTTGGGCTTTGCAATGCTCCAGCCACTTTCGAACGCTTGATGGAATATGTGCTACGTGGTCTAACCTGGAAAACCTGCTTGGTATACCTAGATGACATCATCGTCATCGGTAGAACGTTCGAAGAGCATGTGTGGAACTTAGAAGAGGTTTTCTCCCGATTACGACTGGCAAATTTGAAACTTAGTCCCGACAAGTGTACTCTTTTCGCAGATGAAGTAAAATACCTGGGACACGTCGTATCAGCAGAAGGGGTCAAAACAGACCCTGAGAAAATTGAAGCCGTGAAAAGCTGGCCAACACCAAACAACAAGCGCCAACTACGAAGTTTTCTGGGTCTGACGACCTACTATCGAAAATTCGTCAAAGACTTTGCCAAAATAGCTAAGTGTCTCCATCAGCTGACCGAGAAAAGTCGTCCGTATGTCTGGAATGAACAATGCCAGACAGCCTTTGAGACCCTGAAGGAAAAGCTGTGTGAATCACCCGTGCTGGCGTATCCGAAACCCGGAAAAATGTTTGTAGTTGACACCGATGCAAGCAACGGCGGTATTGGAGCTGTACTCTCCCAGCAGATCAATGGCGAAGAATGAGTCCTCTCTTATTACAGTCGACTTCTCTCAAAAAGTGAGAGGAATTACTGCGTGACCAGGAAGGAGCTATTGGCTATAATAGAGGCCACCAAGCAGTTCCACAAGTATCTATATGGCCAGAAATTTGTTCTTCGAACGGACCATGCATCACTGAGATGGTTGCTCAACTTCAAAAACCCCGAGGGTAAAGTTGCGAGATGGATCGAAAGATTGCAGTCATACGACTACGAAATTGTTCATCGAAAGGGCGGAGTTCATGGAAATGCTGACGCCCTATCCCGCCGTCCATGTCCAGCTAACTGCAAGTATTGCCGACGGATTGAGGAAAAGGAACCGCTCGTTGATCTGCGATTGATAACGGCGGAATTCGATGAAGGTTGGTCATCGGAGGAGATTCGAAACGCCCAGTTAGCCGATGAAGACATCGGACCATTGCTCGTATGGAAGGAGACGACTGGGCGACCTGAGTGGAAAGACGTTTCAATGCATGGCGCAACCCTGAAAAGCTATTGGGCACAATGGAACTCCCTTCAGGTGGAGGGTGGCGTACTCAAGCGGAAATGGGAAACGGCGGATGGTAGCTCCTATAGGATGCAAACTATACTTCCCAAAAGCCGAATCCACGATGTGGTTAAGGAAATGCATGAAGGATCCTCGGGAGGCCACCTTGGTGTTAACAAGACCTTAGCGAAATTGCGGGAACGGTTCTACTCGCTCCACGTTCGAGAAGACGTAGAGGACTGGTGTCGCAGATGCACCATTTGCGCTTCCGTCAGAGGCCCAAAACGACGACTGAGAGGGCAAATGCAAACCTATAACGTAGGCGTGCCATTCGAAAGGATTGCTGTTGACATCGCAGGACCCTTTCCAGAATCCGATTGGGGAAATCGATATACGCTGGTTGTAACCGATTATTTCAGCAAGTGGCCCGAGGTCCACCCCATTCCCAACCAGGAAGCAACTACCGTAGCTGAGCAGCTAGTGTTAAATTGGGTCAGTAGGTACGGCGTACCTTGCGAATTACATTCGGATCAAGGCCGAAACTTTGAGTCACTAGTTTTTGGCGAAATGTGCGAGCTGCTCGGAATACGGAAAACGAGGACAACACCGCTGCATCCCCAATCCGATGGAATGGTCGAACGTTTCAACGGCACGCTCAATAAACACCTTGCCAAGATGGTTGACGAGAACCAAAGGGACTGGGACCGACATATCCCACTATTTTTGATGGCGTACAGAGCTGCCGAACATGCATCGACGGGCCAAGCCCCAGCCAAAGTCATTTTTGGAAAGACTATTCGTCTGCCAGCCGATATAAAGTTCGGAACACCCCCTGAGGAACCCCAAACGGTCTCGGAGTACGCAAGTGATCTAAGACAACGGTTGAACCAGATACATCGGACAGTGCGGAAACACCTCGAATCGGCTACTGACCGCATGAAGACCAGGTATGATCTAAAGGCTAATTCTACTGGCTTCCAGCAAGATGACTTGGTGTGGCTTTATAACCCGCAACGGCGAAAGGGTAGGTCTCCAAAGTTGCAGCATAATTGGGAGGGACCATACCGAGTTACAAAGCGAATCAACGACGTCGTATACCGAATACAGGAACATCGTAAGCCGAGAGCCAAAATGAAAATCGTGCATCTGGACCGTCTTGCCCCATATTACACCCAGGGAGAATTGACTACAAATAGCAACACATCTTTTCGGGGCGAAAAGAACTGAGATGGGGGCAGTGTTACATCTACAAATAATTACATGTACAAATAATTCTGCGAGCTACTGTCGCAATTGTTTTCATCATCATTAAGAACGTCAACGAATGAATTTACTCGAACCTACGAGTAAATTCAACAAGCATAATCAACATCTGCAAGTGACGTCACTCCATTCATTAATTTGCTCGAACTTACCAGGTAGAACATTCGCCAATGTGCGAGAAATGGGTGAATACGTAGAGACCCTATATAAAGGCGAGCTGAATGAATGGGGGAATCATTCATTCGACCGCGAGAAGAACTGCGATTGTGTGTGGGAAGCGATATTCTTCGAGTAGTAGGAAAGTGTGTTTCGTAATAGTGAAGTAATTTAGAAGACAATTGCGATAGTAAATTTATGGACAAGTGTCAGATAATTTTAATGGTGACAATTAAAATTAGTGAAAGTGTTAACTGATTATTGTGCATTTTATTTAATTGAATAAACTCTTTTAACTTAAATTAAAAGACATTGCGTTTTCACTTTCCCGGAACGTTAAAATTATAGGCCGCGAACCAAGAACACGCGACAATATATATATATATATATATATATATATATATATATATATATATATATATATATATATATATATATATATATATATATATATATATATATATATATATATATATATATATATATATATATATATATATATATATGTATACATACATATATATATATATATATATATATATATTTATATATATATATATATATATATATATATATATATATATATATATATATATATATATACAGTCTTCCACAAAAGTCAAGGTACAGTGATAAATATCATGAAAATTGTTTGATATTTTTTTAAAAAAACCTATTGTCATAAAATTTTTTTTAGTATTACTTCAACTATAATCATTACACTTTAAATTCATGCAAAACAAAACGAAAATTCTGTCGTATTAATATGTTATTACATATGATGTGTTGGAAAGTCAATGAATGAAGTCCACAAAAGTCATGGTACACCTAAAGAAAAATGATACAAATTGTAATTATAGTCTTGCATAGTTATTTGAATTATACTTTTCTTAATATTTTGTCGGATATCCTTTCATCTGAATTACTGACTTCAGTCTTTTAGGCATAGAATATACCAATTTTTTAGTAAATTCCCTGCTGGTTCTGGCCCACTCCTCCAATATAACATCCTTAAGCTGCGCCTTGCTTGATATCACTCTTTTTCGGATTTTTGTCTCAAGCTCATTCCAAAGATGCTCTATAGGGTTCAAATCAGGGCTTTTAGGCGGTGTAGCAAGCATGCGAGTATTGTACAATAGCCAGATTCGAACTTTATGCGCAGTGTGCTTAGGGTCATTGTCCTGTTGAAACAAGAAATCTTCTCGCATACCTAATTTGGCTGCACTTTGTTTCATGTTGTTTCGTAGAATCTCTAAATAAGAGTTCTGATCCATAGTATTTTCGATGAATGTCAGATTCCCAACTCCAGCAGCAGCCATGCAACCCCAAACCATAACACCACCGCCTCCATGTTTTACTGGTTTAATAGTGTTCTTGGGATTAAATGCTTCTCCTACTTTTCGCCAGACCCTCTTATGCCCATTTACACCAAATATACAAAATTTAGACTCATCCGAAAATAAAACATTATCCCAAAACGTTATTGGTTTGTCAATATATGCTTTTGCAAATGTTATTCTTTTTTGTTTGTTTATGGAACTTACAAGAGGTTTTCTTCTAGGCGTACGAGATGAAAATCCAGCTTCTACGACAGCTCTACGCACAGTTTCTGCGCTAACCTTCTTCTTATCATTAATTCCAAGAACATCGCAGATTTTTCTACAGCTTAGAAATGGATCTTGTTTTACCATTCGCGAAATTTTTCTCTTGTCCTTTGCACTTAGTTTAGATGGACGACCTGTTCGGGGCACATTTTCCACTCTATTTTCCTTCTTAAATCGATTTATCACTTTTTGAATGGTTGACCGACTTCGCAACACTAGTTCAGCTATTTCAGAATATGATTTGCTCTGATTTGAATGCAGATTAATAATTATTTCACGCTCCTTAATACTCAAGTCCTTCCGACTCATTTTTTAAAAATTTTATTAAATAAAAGATACACCACGAATACGGACGCGATATTAAAGACAGCGGCCTACGGTTGTTAACTCACTCTGATAATATGTACTTGGGGGATTCCCTTTTTTACAAATAACGGGGCATTTTCTGCAACTGTACCAAGACTTTTGTGGAGTAGAAAAGAGACATTGCCAACAAAAAATTATTGTCTTCAATGATCATTATTGCCGAATCCCTTTAAATTTATGAAAACTTAAATTCAACAGAACTCGTATTATTACCATGTCATAACTTTTGGTTTTCAAATAAAAATATTGATTCAGTAATACAATTTTCAGTTACCGATTCTCTGTACCTTGACTTTTGTGGAAGACTGTATATATAATTCATTATGAGGTTTGATTTTCAATGGGCTTTTTTTGACAGACCTTGCGTGACTCCAGTCAAACTGTAATGTAATTTGCATTTAGAATTGCTTGACAAATCAGCGTGAAAGGACTTATACCGTAACAACATAGCCAAATTGTTCAGCTGTATTACAAAAATCCGCATTCTGTGAGAAATGTTTTTCCTGATCTTAAACCACTTATGGTGAGCATCGTCGGCCTACCGAAACCACAATAACCAGTACAGTCCGCAAATTTGAAACCGAGTATACATTATTGGATGATACTCGACCGATTAGACCACATCCTGTATGTAGTGAAGAGAATATAGCGGCTGTAATTGAGAGTGTGACTGAAGACCGTGACGAATCGATTCGGCGTCTTTCTTAGCAGCTTGGTTTCTCGTCCAAGTTACATATAATCCCAATTCTCTACAGCAGCATATTACCACACAATTCACTAATCCTTCATCATAATCTTTTCTGACTCATCTATTAATCATCCATGACTCATATCCCGTCATCCAGTAACTTGATCAATCTAATGTAAACATCCCGTTATCCTAATATCAAATCTCGCTTACTTGCATGGCTGACATCAGCATATCAAAGTCCAATTCCTAGCTTGAATCAAAGACACAATGAAAATGCTTCATCAGCATTCTTATCATTAAAAGCAGCCCTTTGAGAATTAGTCAATCAGTTGAAGTGAAGTATTCAAAAGCTTGAAATTTTTTGTTGTTGTTGAAGAAGTATTCAATAAGGTATTAACAAGTTAAAGTTTAAGTTGGGTTGAATTTGAAATTGAATAATAGTTAAAGTTAAGAAGTGTTGTTGTTATAATCAAAAGTGTGAAATAAAACAAATAAGTTAAAATAAAAACCAAAGTGTTTTTATCAAAGAGATTCCGGGAAAGAAATCTCCAACATATATATTTTTCATGATCGTAACGTGCAATAACGTAACTGATGCAGTTATCAGTTAAAGGAGGGAGGAGCCTTCATGGACATCCGAGTTTGCTGCATCACTACGCATCTTTAAAAATCAAAGTGAAAGGTGTATAATAAAACCGTCGCACCGCTAACCATCTTTAAAAATCCAAATAGAAGGTGTATACAAACTAGGTCGAATTTGGATAAAATTTCACCTCTGCACTTTTCAGAACAATAAAAAGTGTCAGTTAACAAATTTATAATATGCACAAATATCGGTGACATAATCTTAACAAATGAAAGAAAACAGGTTTAATTTGACAAAAATGGAAAAATAAAAATGCCACTAATATCACAAAGATAATAAGCACCACCCCCGTGTATTATATCAAAAACATCATAATAAGCTCCAAAACCGTGACTTAATATAAAAGAAAATTTAGCACAATTCAGGATCAATTTGCCAAAAATTGACCTTGGCCTTTTTGGAGAAAATAAAAAGAGCCAATAACAGAAGAACCTTAAACGTTCGACTAACAAAAACAACTTAACAAGTAAAATGTTGGAACAACAACCAGTTTTCGAACTGTCCTTCGAAACTCTGCTCAAAGAAGCACGAGCCCTACCGAACTTTACTTGTAAAAACTCTGAATACTCACTCAACTCCTAGATCAGTGAAGCCAACACAATCCTGTCTCTAACACAACCTGGCAATCAAGCAGCATATATTATATCTTCAGGATCATTCTGAACAAACTACAAGCAGCGGCAAGGCAAAAAATCCAGAAACTAACTGAACCGAAGTGGCAAACAGTGCAGAGCATCCTAATATCAACTTATAGCATTCGCAAATCATATAGCTGCCTAGTTAATAAAATTCATAAGGTAAGTGCAGATAATATTGATAACATCTAAAATAGTCGAAATGACCTTTTAAACAAATTAAATGCCAAATTCATTCAAGACCCAAATCGAAATCAATTTTTAAAATTCAGTCCTCTTCGAAATGAAAGTCTAGCTGTTAAAAAAATTTAAAGGTCTAATTCCGGGATATAAAATGTCCAAACGTTGGATGAGGGTTATCATTTCTTAAAAGAACTCCAACAAAATACTAATAGTGAATATAAGAAACATTCTTAAAAAATTCACAGAATAATCATAAACAAAATAATTTTTATCAAAATTTTAAACTCAATAAGTTTAATAACAAATTCCATAATGATCGTCATTATAATCAAAATAGATCCGAACCAATGGAAATCCAAGCTTCTAGTCAAACTAAAAATAGTCACGAGCCCATGGATACAAATTTTCTAATATAAGCCTCGGAAACCTGTTGCCAATAGTGAACCTTACTATAATTAAAAAAATTATTTTCTTACTAATAGATACAGACGCATCAACATCTAGCATCGATAAAAACTGTCTAAAAAATTTGTAAAGATTCAATTTAAATAGCTCATTAAAAATTTACGGATGAGGTGGTATTTTCAAAGTTACCCAAAAATTAAAAATCAATATGCCTCAAGAGTTGAAACTATTTAAAACCCATTAAATTCTTTGAGACATCATGAATTTTGAATTTAAAACATTTAAAGCCATAATAGGACAAAATATACTGCAACCCCTCAATATAAAAATCGATTCGGGGAAACGTTCAATTGACATAAGCAATGTAAAATTTTTTTTCAATTATTCAGCACCTAGTGAAATAAGCTAACAATGCGAAATAGAGTCCACTAAACATATGTTAGAAAAACTTTTCGAAAATTTAATTGGGAGGAAGCGAATACTCTAAAACGAGTCCTCAGGGAAAATGAAGACTAAACATGAAATTGTTACAAAGTCTACTCAAAAGTTTATAGATTTTCACAAGTACGAGACAAGTGATGCTTAGACCCTCTTCATCGCCATATGATTGGTACATTGTTTCAAAAAAATTGACTATAATGGAAAAACTAAATGCAGAATCGTTATAGACTACAGGAAATTAAATGAAGAAACAATTGATAATAAATTTCATATTCCAAATATTGAGTCTATATTTGACAAACTTGGAAAATCACATTATTTCACTACTTTGGATCTAGCTAAAGATTTTCACCAAATAGATGTCAGCGAAAACGATCAATGTAAAACTGCTTTCTCAACACCACAAGGACATTATGAGTTAATTCGTATGCTCTTCGGATTGAAGAATGCACCGGCAACATTCCAAAGAATGATGAATTAGACAAGTATGGAGTGAATGCATTAATAAAATATGTGTCGTTTATTTGGACGATATCTAGATCTTCACAACATCTCTCCAAGAAATGAAAGACAATACAAGGAAAATATTCAATGCGCTACGTAAAGCAAAATTAAAAATCCAAGTCGACAAATGTAAATTTTTTGCCGAAAAAACTGCTTATTTACGAAATATTCTATCCACGGAAGAAATTAAACCAAATCCAGGAAAAATAGATATTAGAAAGGAAATAAAAATCCCTGACATTCCAAAAGAAATTAAATCCCTTCTAGGTATCACAGGATACTACCGAAAGTTCATTAACAATTATCTGAAAATCGCTTCACCATTAACAGATGCTATAAAGAAAACAAGCAAAATAAATATTAACGACCCAAAATATGTTGCAGCATTTAAAATACTTAAGGATTTCATTACAAACCATCCAAGCCTTATATATCCACATTTCAAACAAAAAATTATTTTAACCACTGATGCTTCAGGTAAAGCAATAGGAGCAGTACTCACGCAACAAGGACATCCCATCTATTTTGCAAGCAGAACTCTGAACGAGCATGAACGTAATTATTCTACTATAGAAAAAGAATAAATAACAATAGTATGGGCAACACAATACTTTCGGCCATATTTGGAAGGAGTAAAGTTCGACGTCATTGGTTTGGTTGAACAATTTAAAAAAACCTAACAGTAAACTTCAAAGGTGGAAAATTAAGTTAAACGAATATAGTTATAACATTGAGTATGTCAAAGGAAAGGATAACAAAGTTGCAGATTTTCTCAATCGAATAAATGTTGAAAATAACCCAGCAAACTAAGCAATGGAAATTGAAAGTGATATTGCAACAATACACTCAAGAAATGAAGGTCAAAACGACTATATTCTTATCAAAGAAGGAACAGTTAATATTTACAAGACACAAGTAATAATAACAAATAAGAAGGAAAAAGAAATTAATGCAATAAAC
Organism: Odontomyia ornata; assembly: GCA_963969285.1. Taxonomy (NCBI): domain Eukaryota; kingdom Metazoa; phylum Arthropoda; class Insecta; order Diptera; family Stratiomyidae; genus Odontomyia; species Odontomyia ornata. The sequence goes on from OZ017738.1 coordinate 204,733,022, forward strand.
AAAAGAAGACAAATTTATATCGACGCAAACGATATCAAAAATGAAAATCTTATAAAAAATATTCTACGGCAATTTATACCTGAAAAAGGAACCGTTGGAATCCTTAGCGAACTAAATAGTCACGAATGGAATAAAGTTCAATTGGGGATCATGGCACTATACTCAAATAATGAAAATTTGAAATTTATCATATGTACATAACATTTATTAGATGAGAATCAATGCTTCGAAAAAATCAAAGAAATACACGAAGAAGGAAACCATCGGGGTAAAATTGAAAATTACGGAGAAATAAATTACATGTTTTACTTTCAAGTTTAATAAGGATCATTACTAAGTACATTAATAATTGCGAAACAGGCAATCTTGCGAAGTATGACCGAAAGCCTGTAAAACCAGAATTTCACCTAACAGAAACGGCAAATTATATTAATAAAAATTGTACGTATCAATATATTCTTCATTGTCCAAAAACAAGTTTTCATAAAAGAAATAGCAAACAAAAATGCAATTACATTCATTCCCCTCATTCAAGTAAGGAATGCTATAATGGATAAACCAAGAAAAATAATTGCAGATAACGAATTTAATGTGGATAACATTAGAGATTTTCTTCGAAAAGAAAAAATAGAAGCTCATTTTTGCTCTCCTAAAGCACAGACAGGCAACTCCGACATGAATAGATGTCATAATACCATTTTAGAAAATATTAGAGTATCAACAGTTCAAATCCTGAAATGAATATTGTAGACAAAACACTAAACGCTACAGAGGATTACAATACTTCTATTTATTCAAGTACAAATTGTAAACCCATTGAAGTCTTTCAAGGTCGTAATGACAAAAATGGGAATCATGATCTTTTACAACGAAAGAAAAACAAGTCGTCAAAACCACAAGATATAATTGAAAAGACAATTTTCATTGTAAACTTTGTTAATGAAAGACATAAACATGAACCTAAATATCGAAAAGTCGATATTATTAAAAATTTAGACAATGAGGTAATAACAAACGTGGAACGAAAATACACCAAACCAGGACCAAATGAATTAAAAAACAATAAGAGAACAAAGTAAAAAACCAGATAATGAAATTTCTCGAGAACGAAAGAATTTAATAAACAGAGCTCTTCATGAAAGACAATCACAAGATACGCTAATATAAAAAGTTAACATTAACATCACAAGAGTAGATATTAACACCCTGTCAAAAAATTATAGCTTAACGATCAAATAATTAACTTTTATTTATGCCTTGTGATGGAGCGAAGTAAGAAAAATCAAAACTTACCAAAACTTACGTTATGAATACAATCCTAATTCTATGTTATTTATGACCAGATTATAATTCAACAAGTCGCTGGGCAAAGAAAACTAATAAATAATATTTTCCTATGACATGATTCTAATTCCCGTTCATGTTGATACTAACCACTGGTGTCTATCAGTCATTGATCTGAGAAACAAATCAATAAAATATTACAATTCCTCAGGAGGAAGCAAAAATCAAAATCTGGATGCCTGTAGTGAAAGTAGGCTTAAAAATGGCCGTACAGGACTGCAACGATGGGGTCCTGCATAAGCGAAAGAGGATGGTAAGATTCGCCGAGATTGGCCTTGTCTGCGCACTCATGAATGCGCTCGCAGGCAAACGTTCCGGTGTCGTGGGGCGGGTTCTTTTCCCCAGTGCAAGGACCCACTACAAAAGAACTTCACATTCACGAATTCATTGGTCACAAAAGATAGTCGACTGAAGTCGAAAAAAGGAGGTAACCATTAAGGAGGTAACCACTAAGGGTGCTTGTTCCGAGAACAAGTTGGTACGAGCAAAAACGGACAGACTTGCGGAGACTTCGTCCTTACCCGACGATTCTTATGGCCCACAAATAAGAGCGGGGCATCTGGATGGATGTGTTGCCCCCTCGCACCCTCCTAACCGGATCAAGATCCAAACGTAGACGTGGCCATGTGCTTCCTATTTGAGTGAAAAACTCATACAAAAGCACTTTGTATGACTTTTTCCCACAAATGAGAAACGCAAACGTAACCAATTTATGCTATAGAGTTATACAATGGAACCACATAGCCCTATATCATAAAAGGGCACGCAAGCGGAAGGCCACTCTACCCAGCAAGAGCCCCTGAAAACAACAAATCGGTGGAGAGTGTAATGCATTCATTAAAATCGAAAGCAAATCGTAAACAATGAACATCTTTTAAACGTACATTACCATTAACCCCATATGAAAACACGTTCGTACGTATAAACATTTCCGTACACACATGGTTTCATATGTACAACAGTACTAACGTACAACGAACAAAGATAATTCTGTGTACACATGGTTTCATATGTACAACAGCACAAACGTATAATGAACGAAGACTATCGCGTGTTAAATTACATGAAAGTGTTAAAGGCACGCGCTACAAACAAAAACGAATTGCCTTGAACACTTTCGCTTCCCTTGATGCACTTGACATTGCTCATATGCGGGGTCTAAGAACTTCTCATATGAATGCAATGTCTTGTTTCTATTTTTTTCTTATAGGAAAATAAACACGCGAAGATGAATGCATTTACCTTACGTTGAGTTAAAGTTTTTTATCAATATGAGAAATGCAATATATTTGGTATTGCTATTAAGAATGTAGATTTTTTTTTGAATAATGCTTTCAACATGGGAAATGCATCGTGTAGAATTGCTAATAAGAATGTGAATTTTTTTTGCATAGTTTTTCGGGAAAGAATATTAGAGATAGGAAATTGTATGTAAAATGTTTTTGCTAGAGTAGACAAAATATGTTTAGAATATGTTAAGAAATTGAATATGTATTTGTATTGAAGACGAAGTAAAATTGTATAAATAGGATAAGTCGATGTGGAAATAAATCACTTCTTGGTCTAACTTTAAATCGGCGAGTTCGCCTCTGTTTTCTTCCATCAAGACAATCAATCCGGCGTTGATTGCCTTAACTATATGCGTGCCTAGACGCTCTAGAATTACTAGGTAAATATACAAATTAATATTTTTCCCTGAAAGGAAATTAACAAACGACCTGGGACACAACATGGCGATCCTGCCAGTTTCTTTCAGCTCAACAACCATATCGTACAATGGATTTCGATGGATTTGAAGCAATGTGGGAAGCTTTTAGCCCTAACCGAATGAAAGAAGAAGAGTACATGCCTGGACCAATCCAAAAAAATATACCGGCATATCATCCCAGTAAGGCGAAAAATCAAAACACTTGCGATTCAGTGGCAACCACTCCAAAATCCAAGCAAACCGTAAACACAGATAGCCCAACAAAAGAAGCAAGCAAACCAATATCTATTGAAAAATATTGGCAACGGCAAGGGAAACTTACACGAGAACCAACGCAACAAACACCAGAAAACCAGAAGAAGAAACGCGGCGGAAAATCCTTTAAGCGACGTAAAGCGATCGCCGAACTTTATGTACAGTACCACACCACAGGCAACAAGCTGGAAAAGACCGAAATCAGGAGGCAGATAAAAATACTTAGAAAAACTTAGATATTAAGAATCAGAAACTTTTAATTATACTCCATTAAACTTATAAACCCCAAAATAGTTACTTAATTAAACTCACACAAGGTATACAGAACAAATAAACATTTTTCTTTCGCCCACTTGACATGTAAATTAAATATAATGGGTATCGCAGATTCCAACATAAAAGAGACTATAGTCCTTGCAAATCAAGCTTCAAATGCAGCAAATCAGTACTCTGCAAACCAACTTGCTACGTACATTATTATTGTCGTAATTGTCATGTTTTTGCTTTTTGGACTACGAGTATATCTGTCGGCCAAACGGCTCATTCAGAAAACAATAGTAAAAGAAGTTAACAAAACAAACAATGTTTAAGAATACCCAGTTATCCACATTAATAATAATTTTCGAAAATTTCAAAAAGAACCCTAACCGATCATACAGCGAAACTTATCTGCTGAATACCCTTCTAAAATTAGATACATTAAAAACTCTTTTTGAGATTGAAATTAAACATTTAAGTGAACAAGACAAACTTGAACCTAAGAAGAAATTCAAAACTTATTATCGAAATATTATTAAACTCATATCGGACAAACGAGAGAACATAGAGACAACACAAAGTCCATAACCGAGTTTTTAGACAAACCTAGTGATTTACACAGGTTTCTAACTGTAGTGAAAATCATCGAAAAATCAATTCCAGATGACCAGAAATCTGACTTTCTACAACTTGTATTAAACACGAAACTATCATCAACAGCCAGAAACAAATTAAACTCCATAGAACCACCAAAAACTGTAACCGATCTTGAAGCTAAACTTACTTCCATTTATAAATCCAAACAGACCTCTAGCAACATAGTACAAAAATTATCCAGTTGCACCCAGAGCCAACACTCCATATCCCAATTCGCAGAAACAATAGAAGACCTTATTGCAGAATTAACTTTGGTACAAATTAAACAAGTAGGCGAACAACACAGAAATATACTGAAACAAACAAATGACACCCTCGCATTCAAAACTTTCAAAAATGGGATTACTAATAGAAACATTGGGCAAACAATTGATGCAAGCAGAGTTAGCACATTCAGAGAGGCAACAGAAATTGCTGAACAAGCTGAAACTACAGCAAAGGACAACAAAATCCTTCACTACAACAGAACAAATTACAATAGGAACAAGTTGGGTAGACAGACCTATGCTCATGTCAGAAGGGTTTTGTACTTAACTTACAAAATGCAGTAACCAGCAACGAATAAAATCAAGAAACATGTCAAAGACGATTTTATTGGAGAGAGAAACATGTCAAAGACGATTTTATTGGAGAAAATGTGAAATTCGAGGATCATACTATTATTAACAAAGTTGAACGAATTTTGACTTCTGAGGTATTTTTTATAGTTATACCCATGAATATCTCCTTTGATAATTTTTTCAGATTTTTTAGATCACGGGTGTCCATTCGCGAGGGAGGAAACACATTTTTCATGAAGCAAAAACTGTCAGTTTAAGAACTGTTTTGAAAAGCTCTCATAGAGAACTTTCAGTTGATACTCATATCGGCTACCTTTCATGAAATTTTTTTCAGGGGCCACTCTTCTATACTGTAATCATCGATTCATGGCCTATTTTTCGAATCCTAGAATGGTTATAAAGCCCTTTTGCTAGGAGCTCTCTCCTGCCTCTTCGACTTGTTTCAATTGTATGTACTCATTTTCATGATACCTATCACTTCTGATATTTTCATGCAAATTCTAGCATAGTTGTAGTGTCTAGGTCGGTAAAAAGCACATATGGCTCCATAGCCATATGTTTCCATAGTAATGCAGGGCATATTGCTCCATAGTAATACAGGAAAATTCAAATCGCTATAACTTCGGTAAATACCATTCGATCTTTATCAAGCTTTCAGAAAAGATTAATCCTATAAAAAGTCATCTTTTTGCAACATTTTATTGAGTTTAAAGGTACCGTTTAGATTTTATTCAAGAAAACACAAAATCGATAAATCATACTATTACTAACAAAGTTGAGTGAATTTCGACTTCTCATGTATTTGTTGTTGTTGTGCTCATGAAGGCCTACAATCATGATTTTTTTCAGATTTTCCGGATGGAAGGTGTCCAATCGCGAGGGGGGGGTACGCGAAAAGTTCGAACATTTCCCCTTCCCCTGTCCCCCTCGGTAACAATAAGGCAGTTTTAAGACTAGTTTTGAAAAGATCTCATTAAGACCTTTCCAACGATACCCTACTCGACTACCAATGGTGAAAATTTTTTTTTGAGGGGTCACCTCCCTATATGGGGAGACCCCCCTTAAACGCCTTTGAAAAATTTTCTCACCCTTGAACTTTCAAGAGGTCACCACTTCTGACCTTTCTACAAAGTTTCATTGCTGTAGCCTCTATAGTTTCGGAGAAAAAGTGCTGTGACATACAGACGGACGGACGGACGGACAGACGGACACAGGTCGTGATTGCAATAGGGTTTTGTATTTTAGTACAAAACCCTAATAATCAGAATATGAACCACGGGGATAATTATAACGAGTTTAGAAATAGAAATAACTATCAATATAACATTAGACAATTCAACTATAGACATAACAATAACCAACGTAATAACAGATATAACAGCAATGATAAACAACATAACAGCAATAGGCAAACGAACAACAGGGACAACCGAAACTTCGGACAAGCAAGAGAATACAATCAAAGACAAAGAAATAACGCTAGAATATACGTGGCAGATTCCCAGGGAAACGAAAACTCCCCAGACACCAACCAGTAAATAAAACCGGTCAATCGGGGAATGAGAATACTAACAGAATATACAAAATAAAGCTAACAAATTACAATGAAGACATATCAAATCACATAATCTTACAAATTCATAATCAAAAACTCACATTCTTGGTGGACACAGGTGCAGACATATCTATTTGCAAAAATTTATTCGACCATATAAGCATCAATAATCATGAATCCTGTCGGTTGTCAGGAATAACCGAACAAAGCATTCAAACACTTGGTATCGCGAACCTACAAATAAACCTACCCGAAACCAACATTGTACACAAATTCCAAATAGTAGAAAAAAGCTTTCCCCTCCGAACAAGTGGTATAATAGGCAGAGATTTCCTACATAAATATTATGCGAATATAGACTACGAAACTTTGCTATTTTCTTTCAAATATGATAACAACCTAATTATACTACCACTCGAAACAAAGATTTACAATATAAGAATACCACCCCGATCTGAGATAATCCACCCAATAAACATTGATAACAAGGAAGACAGCCTTATTTGTGGAAAACACATTTCTGAAAACATTTTTATAAGTAATACCCTTATCCCGGCACAAGGCATCAAACACATTAGAATTCTCAACACTTCCGACAATGAAGAAATTATACAAAGTCTGCAACTAGAAATCAAACCACTAACAAAGTACCACGTATTACACTGCAACAAAAAGAAAGCAAATCATCGTTGGCCCAAATTAAAAGAATTGCTACACATAAACTCCAAAGACGAGGTGGCCAAAACAACTATAGAAAACATATGCAGAGAATACCATGATATATTCCATTTAGAAGGTGAAAAATTAACCTGCAATAATTTCTACACACAACATCTGCATACAATTGACGATACTCTAGTGTACATAAAAAATTATCGAATGCCTCATGCACATACTCTCGAAATTAACAACCAAGTCAAAGATCTGATTGACAAAGATGTGATAGAACCATCTACAACTCCGTACAATTCACCAATGTTAGTAGTCCCCAAACATTCCAATGATGATACCAGAAAATGGCGATTAGTAGTCGATTATCGTCAACTAAATAAAAAATTAGTCAACGACAAATTCTCCCTCACTCGTCTTGACGATATACTAGATCGCATAGGAAGAGCCAAATACTTCTCTACGCTTGACATGACGAGCTCATTCCATCAAATAGAAATCGACCACGAATCACGGCCCATGACAGCATTTTCGTCCAGCAACGGACATTACCAGTTCAAAAGATTGCCTTTTGGATTAAAAATATCCTCAAATAGTTTTCAGCGCATGTTAACCATAGCTTTATCCGGATTAGATGCAAATGCATTCCTATATGTTGACGACATCATAGTCTTTGGTTGTTCCTTAAAACATCACAACCAAAACCTCATGAGAACTTTCGAACGACTCCGTATGTACAATCTTAAACTAAACCCTTCAAAATGTAATTTCGTACAAACCGAAGTCGTTTACTTAGGACACCTAATCACCAACAAAGCCGTAACAGCCGATCCCACGAAATGCGCAGCTGTCAACAACTACCCAATTCCACAAAACGCAGGTGATGTAAGACGTTTTGTCGCCTACTGTAATTACTACAGACGATTCGTCCAAAATTTCGCAGCCATTGCAAAACCTCTCAATGAGCTGCTCAAGAAGAACAAAAAGTTTGACTGGAACGAAAAATGCCAACTAGCTTTCCAGTCCCTAAAAAACTCCATAACCTCCCCACCAATTCTACAATACCCCGACCTTGAAAAAGAATTTATACTAACAACGGACGCATCTGACTATGCCCTAGGAGCCGTTCTATCACAAGGCACCATTGGAGAAGATCTACCGATATCCTACGCCAGCAGATCCCTAACAAAACATGAACTCAACAAATCAGTTGTAGAAAAAGAACTCCTTGCAATCTATTGGGGAATAAACCATTTTCGCCCCTACCTGTATGGAAAGAAATTTACAGTCGTCACAGACCACCGACCCTTAGTATCTGTATTTGTAAGTCGTAACCCCTCCCCTAAATTAACCAGAATTCACTTAGACCTAATGGACTATGATTTCGATATCGTGTATAAACAAGGCAAAATAAATACAAACGCAGACGCCCTATCACGTATAAAAATAACTTCTAATGATTTAAAAGAAATGATACCTACAACAATAAACGTTATAACTCGTAGCAAAACTAAAAAAACCAACAGACCCTGTGACCACACACACGGCAACAACTACCTCCAACATCGAGCCTGATCAACTCAATATGTGGGAAGGTACTTCAATTTCTGACATAAGAAACTTGCCAACACTAAAATTTGAGCTCAATAAAAAAGAAAACAATAAAAGTTTGCCAACTACAATGATAATAAAAAATAAAAATATAATAATCGTGAAGTACAGTGATAATCCATCCTTAGACTTAGGTCAGGTTTTGGAGAAACTAATACAAGAACTATCAATAAATAGTATCACGAAGATAGCGCTATCTAAAACGATGAAATATTCAAATATATAAATAAAAATGAACTAATCAATGTGTATAATGAAAAGCATGCAAAAATAAATAAAAATAGGCAAACTAAAATACAAATAATATTATATAATCCCCCGAGACTCGTTGAACAAAAAGCAGATCAAATAAGATTGATCAACGAATATCACGAGTCAAGGTGCGGAGGTCACACGGGCATAAAAAGAACAATTGCAAAACTAAAACAAAAGTACATCTGGAAGAATATGAACAAAATGGTTAAAACTATAATACAACAATGTAACACTTGCAATAAAAACAAAATAACACTACATACCAAAGAAAAACTAACAATTACCGATACACCATCTACACCATTCGAAATCATAGCCATTGACACAGTTGGACCATTACGAATTTCTAACGGGTTCAGATATATCCTTACAGCACAATGCGAACTAACCAAATTTATAGAAGCCATACCTATCCCTACCAAAGAAGCCAACGTAGTAGCAAAAACAATAGTCGAGAATATAATCCTGAGATACGGTCACTTTAAAACGGTTAAAACAGACAGAGGGACTGAATACGTAAACGAGCTGTTCAAAAGCATTTGCGAAACCTTGAACATAGAACATAAAACATCTACCCCATACCACCATGAAACATTAGGTTCACTAGAACGAAATCATAGAGTATTAAACGAATACCTACTAACATTCTGTGAGGGCAACGAATGGCACAACCATATTCCTTTTTACACATTCGCATACAACACTACACCCCAAAGCGAAACAAATTATTCACCTTTTGAATTAATCTTCGGAAGATTAGCTAGTTTAACAAGTGACTGCGACAGTTCAAAGCCCATTTACGATTATGACAACTACCTAACAGAACTCAAAGCACGACTATATCACGCACAACAAACTGCATATAAAACCTTAATTGAATCAAAATCAAAAAGAGCCAAATCAGATAACATTAAAATAAACCCATTAAATATAGTAGCTGGTGACTGGGTATATCTCAAAACACAGAAAACAAACAAATCAGACAGTCCATACGCAGGACCATTTCAAGTAATTGAAAACCAAGGAGTAAATACCCTCATAAACAAAAATAACAAAAACATATTAGTCCATAATAATAGATTAAAAAAGAAGCCACAAACAACAGATATAAAGCCATGAACACAAAAAAAAAAACAAATATATTTTAGCCAAATAAGACAAACTAAAATAAGAAATGTAAATATCTTAACGTACACACCCTAAGAATAACGTCTATAAATATTTTGAAATATAACAAAAAAAAAACAAAATTTTTTTTAATAAAAAATTTTTTTTTCCTATAGGACCAAGGTGTAATGCATTCATTAAAATCAAAAGCAAATCGTAAACAATGAACATCTTTTAAACGTACATTACCATTAACCCCATATGAAAACACGTTCGTACGTATAAACATTTCCGTACACACATGGTTTCATATGTACAACAGTACTAACGTACAACGAACAAAGATAATTCTGTGTACACATGGTTTCATATGTACAACAGCACAAACGTATAATGAACGAAGACTATCGCGTGTTAAATTACATGAAAGTGTTAAAGGCACGCGCTACAAACAAAAACGAATTGCCTTGAACACTTTCGCTTCCCTTGATGCACTTGACATTGCTCATATGCGGGGTCTAAGAACTTCTCATATGAATGCAATGTCTTGTTTCTATTTTTTTCTTATAGGAAAATAAACACGCGAAGATGAATGCATTTACCTTACGTTGAGTTAAAGTTTTTTATCAATATGAGAAATGCAATATATTTGGTATTGCTATTAAGAATGTAGATTTTTTTTTGAATAATGCTTTCAACATGGGAAATGCATCGTGTAGAATTGCTAATAAGAATGTGAATTTTTTTTGCATAGTTTTTCGGGAAAGAATATTAGAGATAGGAAATTGTATGTAAAATGTTTTTGCTAGAGTAGACAAAATATGTTTAGAATATTTTAAGAAATTGAATATGTATTTGTATTGAAGACGAAGTAAAATTGTATAAATAGGATAAGTCGATGTGGTCTAACTTTAAATCGGCGAGTTCGCCTCTGTTTTCTTCCATCAAGACAATCAATCCGGCGTTGATCGCCTTAACTATATGCATGCCTAGACGCTCTAGAATTACTAGGTAAATATACAAATTAATATTTTTCCCTGAAAGGAAATTAACAAACGACCTGGGACACAACAAGAGCACCCGATGGCTAGCCCATTTTACTTGAACAGCTTACCACCATCGAGGGTCCTATACCCGGTCAGCCTTGAAGGAATGGAAAGACCGACATTGGAATTTACTCAAACATTATTATATCTATATAATGGAAAATTCTATAAACAGAACTCGACGGTAAACAAATTCTTCATTATTATTCCATCTTTACTTTAATAATTCCAGTGTTCAGCATACGTCGTAGTTAAATAATTGCACCGTTCTCTTGTGTAAGATTTATTTACTCTAAACATGAATTCAAATTTTCTTTTTATTAAAAAGAAAGAATTTACAATAGAAACTTATCGTACAATTGGCATTATTACAAACTAAATTTTATGTGCTTTTTTATTTATTTAGCGCAAGAGACCAATTGAAACTTTTAAAGTTTAGTAAATAACGAGCAACATGTGTTTAATAACATTTAAATATTAATATATAAAAAAATAAAGTTAATTCAAAACAAACGATGTCTTCACCTATATGTCCGCGAGTGCTCGAGGAGGTAGGTTATACGGGGTTGCCTTCATCTGGTTGGGGATTATTCATGGTGATAACGATAGATATTTACATTCAGAAAAAATTACAATTATTATTATGAATGAAAACTTCGAGTATTATTGATGAAAACGTGAAATGAAATTAATAGCTCTTAAAAGGTCCTATCAGTTCGGCAAGAATCACACTGCTTGAATTTGTGTCCACCTTCAACTTATTGAAACATAACTTTGAAGCCCCACAATGGAGGTATTAATGTACTGATTGATTATAATGCAATCCTGTTCTAAACAGTTTAGTAGAATTTTCTATATTGCATAAATTTGTCCAATGTTAGGAATAAGGAATCGCCAATCTTCACACTAAGATTGTTTCTTGATACTCTCATCATTTTTCTAATGAAATCTTCTATTCCCTTCATTCAAACTTATTCCCACACATGAAAGGTATCAATAAATCATTTTGAGTATAATAATTGCCATCCAACTCGTTACGCTCGCTGGGTTAGTTGGCTTCTTTTCTCCATTGCTAAAGCCCACCTCGTAAAATATTAAATCACCGTCAGCCACATTATCGTTACAAACAGAATACAACCTGATCTAGTTAAACTGTTCGCGGAAGTCTATCACTCATTACCGCCTAAGCTGAAAAGTGCAAAAATCTCTGCTCATATTTAAAACACTGAATTTGATGCATTTGTGTCCATATTATGGCTAAATTCTATTTTTCTTAATTGGATGTTTCCCTTGAATCAGCACTTTTGGGCAGTCTACAAAGTTTTTACATTCAATTTTTTTTAGACAAACCCACTAAATGAGCTTCAGTTTCTTATAGTGTTTTCATGCATTAATTCATGCTTATATTGATGACAATAGAGCAATCCTCATTCTGGTATTTAGAACCAAAAGCAACAATTGAATTAGAGTAGCCTCCCACCCAATTAATCAAATCAATAAACGATTCCTTGTCCTAATGGAATGTATTAGGCCGCAACCATTTGAAGATTACTAGCTCGAAATCCCTATTTAATTATGATTTGTGGATTCCCGCAGGTTCCAAAGTCCAATCAGCACCCCAAAAGCAATCCGTTAATTGCATTCATGTACACCCGTTTTCCATATCGAGCGCACATTCACTGCACACTTTTATCCTTGCAAAAACCGTAATCCACGGCCCGGTTAATGCAAGGTCCAATTGTATTTTTTCGAGCGTTTCATAACGCTTTCCACATGGAAAAAATAATTAATCTCACATTCCATTCTTTCACTAATAGTACTTTAAAGCAAATTGCGGTCACTTTACTCCGCACACGCGGCTCGTGGAAGAAAATTCGATAGTTTTCAAATGGGATACAAGGCAAGATCTTAATCGACGCATCTAAAAATAATTACTGCCACACCCGATTCGGGTCCCATCCATCTAAAAACTGTCCGTTCTTCACATCGCAGTCCGCAATCCATTGTTTCACGACAAAGGTTACAAAAATCCTATACTAAATTAAAAACAACACTCAGACCACCCTCCCGTGTGCATATACACTCATTTGCATACAATCTCCTTTGCCCTCGCAACAACCATCGATGCGACACTCTCATACTGGGGCCAACCGGGCAGCATTGTATGCACTATATAATGCAATATCTGTAGCTGTCAATTGCTGTTGCTGCTGGGGCTGGCCCAGCCGTCGTTGCAACTGTGATAGTTGTTGTGGTTGCAGATGCTGGTGTCGCGCCTGGGATTGCCGCTGCTGCATTTGTTGCTGCTGCTGCACTTGATGTTGCCGCCGCAATGGATGCTGCTGTCGCGGTCGCGGTTGTTGCTGTTGCTGCAAAGCGTGTTGTTGTTGTTGTTCCTGTTGTTGTTGATGCTGTTGATGGAATTGTGATGCGGATGAAGTAGGCACATTCATGTTGCTACCATGTTGTCCTGTCGAACGACAGCAGTCCATATTTAATTGTTCGTTTAATGCACCATTTTGTTCAGCAAGCCATTTGTTAACTTTAGCATCATGTGAACTGTATTTAGCACTGAGTTCCATCGCTTGTTTCATTTTCACCAGCATTCCTTCATAAGCTTTTCGCTGTGAAGCAGGCATTTGCTGCAGTAATTTTTGTTGATGCTTAATAAATGTTTGTGAATCTGAAGATAAATTAATAGCTCCCATTGATGATTGCGGCGATTGCATTGGAACAGGTTTATTAAACGAGGTTGATGATGTTTATCTGGTTAGGGTTTGATGTTGATGTGCAGGTGGGGTTTGTCGTGACTGTGGCTGCATTGATGGTGTATTTCTACGAGTATCTGAATTAGGTAATGGTCCACAACTACCTGTATCTTCACCCCATTTCTGACCTGTAATGGTAACTTGAGAGCTATTTAAAAGTGCATGTGATTTCGCCCTTTCCGTCTCTACGTCAATCGCAATATGTTTCTTACGTTTCTTTCCTAATCCAGTATTTAAAGGATTTCCGACTGGAGACACTGTAACATTACCGACTCCAGGAACATTTCCTACTCCAGGAACATTAGCTGGAGGAATCGGATTAATCATTGTTGATGGCCTGTAGGTGCTTAGGACACCCTGATCTGTTGTAATTGTTATCACGTCAGGTGTGGGTGATCTTCTGTCGAATATGTTCAAAGGTTTAATCGTTTCATATCGTGGAAATCCAAATCCACTCCCTGACAACCGATATATGCTGAGTTGTTTTTACTAATTGGCCATTGATTCATTTCTACATATGTTATTAAGTAGGAAACTCGTTTTTCAAGCACGAATCTCTAAATAAACGTACCATCATCATATTTTCTATTTTGGGTCCATCGCGTTCAATTTTGACCTTAAGTTGAAGTTGAATAACCTCTAAATCTGGGAAGCGCGCTTTTAACTCAGCTGCTTGCTTTTTGCATTCTTCCTCAACAGCTTTCTCTTTTCCTTTCATCACTTCAGTCGTTTCTGACTCTAATTTTGGTTTGCAGCTGAGATCTTCTTCCACCTCTTTAATTTCTTCATCTTGCTTCTCCTCTTTTGGTTCTGATCTCTCAATAGACTCTTCTGCCTCTTTTTTTTCAGTTAAAATTGAAAGATTTCAAGCAATATCCTGTGAAAATTAACTCAGCAAACTAAAGCACTCACAAAAATCGATAATTGCACTGTGCTACTGCCACTACAATTTTGGGTAGGAGATAGAAAGGCTTTCAAGTAGTTCACTTGTATGACTGCTCAATTACTACAGGGCAGCTAATTTTCTCGCGATCCCAAGGCAACGAGGATTGCGAAAAAAGAGCTGAAGGATCTTCAGTTGGAGGATCGATTACTTTTGGGGTCGGACCGCGGAGTGGAACGATTGAATAAAACCATTAGTGGACGGACAGACTGACACGTATATTTACATTTTGCTGTAAGTACGTAAACTTGGCGCGTGATTGAAACTGGGCACCGACGGACAGAACAGAACTCGGCATTGTAATGCCCAGCGGCGTCACTTTGGCAAAAATTACGCAGAAAAACCTCATCTCCTTCATTAAAATTGGAAAGTCGTGACCTGAGGTTGTACTGCTCCTCATTTGCACGTCCTGCGGCCTTTATCTTCCGTCCAATTTGTTGGTGGAGGTCTCTTAAACGCTTGTGGGGCTCCAGCGCAACGATGGGATCTCCCAAGTACTTCAATTGCCGTAATAGCTTTTATGGTTTATCATGGCAAATCAAGTGTTGTCCGAAGGCGGCAAAGTAAGGTGAGACACCGGTGCCGGATTGATAAGATGACCGCAGAGCGCAAGTGATGGCGGACAATCTGCGGTCCCAATCGTTCTGAGTTGGATGAACATATGAACGGATCGTGGCTAACAGTGTGCGATTCAAACGCTCAGGTGTATATGGGCGTCAGTTAGTGTTCGACGTCGTACTGTTCGAGCAGGCCCTTAAACTGCCGAGATCTGAACTGTACTTCGTTGTCCGAGTACACACTTTCTGGTACCCCGAACACGTGGAATACTCGACTCTCTAAAAATTTAACGATAAGTGGAGTATTGAACATGCGAATAGGTTCCATCAGTGGGAATTTCGAGAGCTGGCCCAACACAACGATAGCTCCGATGTGGCCCATAGAAAAACGAGGATATGGACCAAGTAGATCCATGTACAGCTGTTGAAATACGCGTTCTGGGACGTTGAGTTGACCCATACGAGGTCGAAGAGGCTGGTTGGGCGCTTTAGTGCCTTTACAGGTCTCACAAGCACTCACGTATTATTTGACCCGAGATGCCATTTTAGGCCAGAAGAAGTATTTCTTAAGTCGCCGAAGCGTCCGACCGTAACCTACGAGGGCACTTAAAGGATGGTCATGTGCGCGGAAAATCAGATGGTGTGTCACTTCCTCTGGTACCCAGAGTTTCCAGGACCCTTCTTCCTGCGATGGATCACCAGTGGCGTATTCATTCCGTCTACACACGTAGCCGTCTATCACTTTCAAATCAGGCAACTGTAATTGTTGGGTTAGGATGGTTTGCTCAACTCTTTGTAGCTGTCTGATTCGAAATGTGAGCTGTCCAAACGTTTCTCAATAGAGTCCTCGTCATTCACTGTCAATGCGACTCCCTCGGGTGAAAAAATTCGCAAGAGAGTATCGGGCACGATGTTCTGGGTCCCATTCCGGTGTTTGATGGGAATCTTGAACCCTTACAGTTTAAGAGCCCATCGGGCCAGGCGTCCATGTAAGTCAGCTTGTTTCATCAGCCATTGAAGTGAAGCGTGGTGTGTGAAGATTTTAAATTGGTGGCCTTCGATGTACGCTCGGAATTTCTTCACAGCCATCACCGATGCCAAACATTCCTGCTCGGACACGGTAGAGTTCCTTTTGGCCGAGTTTAGCTTATTGGACATGAAGGCAATGGAAGCTTCTTTTCCCTCATCGGTCAATTGCACTAGCAACAGTGACAAACCGAGTAACGGAACAGCACTCCATCCCATCTACTAGTAGTTCCACCATGATCAGTTCCTCGACAGCAAACCCACTAGAGTCAAACACCATGACGCCACTGGTGGCACATGATATAACAGATGCCACATCTTCTCCGGAGGCTTCTCCAAAGACAGTGCTGAAGCGACCACCTCAAGTACGGCTTGAAGAATCCCGGCACCCACTGACTCGTGTATATCACATCACGTTGCAGGAGTATATTGCTGCACGAGAGACGATTTTCGCCGCAGAAGAGGTCACCCCACGCCAGCACAAAACTAAGTGGTCAACTCGTCGTTGAAGGAACTTCCGCAGAAGAGTGCGCACCTGTCGCCAAACTTTAAAATTATGTAACATCTCGGAGGTTTCTGAGAATGAAACTCAACCTTAGGCACCAATCAAAGTGTTGCGCTAAATCGCTATTGCACTGATCGACAAGGGTGCAAGTATTAGCTGCCTTGCCTCGAGCCTTGGCTCAAAGGTAATACAACAAAACCCTACGGTAGTAGAACCCTGGCGCTCTGAAATCAGTACCGCTGAGGGCACCAAACATCCTATCTAAGGTAGACTGACAGCACCCCTGACGTTCAGAGGTCAAACGAATAATATTACTTTCTACATTGTCCCGTTTCTGACTCAGAATGTGTACCTTGGCGTCAATTACGTCCTTTAATTTGGATTGGCCCCAGATTTATTCAAAGATTTGTCTTTAAATACTAGACATGTCAGCAAACTCGCTTTCTTACCCAACAGGCATGAATTAACGCCTCACCAACGACAACGACTGGAAGCATTCATCGCTGCTTTTCCACCTTACGCTACCCAATTCCTTGCCCATACCACACTAGTCTCACATGTCATCCATGTTGGCGGTAGTAAGCCAATCAAGCAGAGACACTATGCCATCTCACCGGCTATGGAAGAGTTAGTGTACGCAGAGTTGGACAGGATGCTCGAGTTGGGGGTTATAGAGGAGTCCCAAAGTGCCTGGTCCTCGCCGGTATCCTTGGTGGTTATGCCAGGTAAAGTCCGTCTTTGTCTAGACGTCCGGAAAGAGAACGCAGTGACCATCAAAGACACTACACTCTTCCGCTCATCGATGGAATATCGAGGAGACTGCCGAAAGCAAATTACATTACCAGTCTCGACCTAAAAGATGCCTTCTGGCAAATTCCACTCGACGAGGGGTCGAGGGATAAGACTGCTTTCACAGTGCCCAGATGACCATTATACTAGTTTGTCATAATGCCTTTTGGCCTGTGTAATGCTCCGCAAACGATGACTCGGCTGATGGACAAAGTCATTCCACCTCATCTGAAACACCAAGTGTTCGTGTACCTGGATGATCGTCTACTCATCACGGAAACGTTTGACCAACACGTCTTACTCCTGCAAGAAGTAGTCCTGCACATCAGTAAGGCAGGACTCACCACCAACGTCCAAAAAAGTAATTTTGTCATGAATGAAGTCCGATACCTAGGGCATGTCATCGGACATGGCACCATCAAAATGGATCCGGACAAAACTCGGGCGATTGACGAGTTCCCCTTACCAAATACTGTCAAGCAGCTACAACGTTTTTTGGGAGTGTGTGGTTAGTACAGAAGGTTCATTTGGAATTACGAAACCGTTTCAGCGCCCACATCGGACATGCTGCGGAAAGTAAAGTTCATTTGGACCGAGCTCTGTCGTAAGGCGTTTGAAGAGCTAAAACAAGCCTTAACATCAGCTCCGGTCTTGCACAGCCCCGACTTTAAGAAGCCCTTCTCCATTCATTGTGATGCAAGTCAAAATGGGAGTAGGGGCCGTGACCACTTGCTAGCAAGTTTTTTGACTTCTTGCTATTTGTACAATCTGGCGTATGTATGTCTGGCTTAACACAATGAAGACAGCCTCTGCCTGGCATGCGCTAAAGTGATGTCCTGTCTTCCGGCAGTTCCAGCGCCGAGAGGCCAGTTCGTGTAGTTCAGCTTGATGTAGTGGTGTAGTTCGGTAGAAGAGGAAAAAATGGTGGTTGACGCGCTGTCCGTTATAGATGGTCTGACACAGGCTGGCGCAGGTAACGCAGGCACGCTGTATTCAAGCTTCGCTACTGAGCGTCATTTTGATTGCTCTCGTCGGCTGGAGAAATTACCTTGGGATGTGGACCGCTGGGATTGCTGCACTGCCTCACGCACTTTTGTGGACACGCAAAGCGCATGCACGTTGTGCCACGGGGCGAACACCAATCACTCTCGCAGCTCCAGCCTCTCAGAAGAGGCTGAGGAACTCAGACTCTGGCATGGGATGCATCAGACGCTCCAACAGGCAACACAGGGCCTCGTAATAATCATCTACGGTCTCATGCGCCTGTTGGTGTCTGTCTCTTTTCCGCCGTTTTAAGGTGTCATCTTCTTCGACTGATACGAACTCCTGCAGTGCTGCATGCCTCAACGCCTCCCAGTCAAACGTTGGAGAAAGGTCCACAAACCGCCAAAACCAACGGAGTGCACTCCTACTGAACAACATTTACGCGCAGCGTGTGACTGCTCTCATATTTCCCCTGAATTCAACCATACCATGTTTTCGACCCTCCTCAGGAAAGCACCGATTATCATATGGTCGTTCTGGCCAGTAAACACCAGCTTCCAGCCAACCACTATCTTGACTACTTTAGACAATGGAAAGTCTGACTGGGTGGGTGGTGTAGGATTCTGGGTGTCATCGGGCATAAGTCGAGATGGTGGGTCCAGAGGTGGTGGATCCAGAGGTGGTGAATGAGGCAATGGCGACAATCAATTTCCGCAAGGCGTCTAGAAACTCTGATATTTTGGGTAATAGATCTGAAATAAAACTAGTTTCAATAAAAACAAGTGGGCGTCAGTAGCGGGCTATAAATTAATACCTCACAAAAAAAATGAGATCCTTTGTCTGTAAGTTTTCTCAAGTTACAACTTGTCAGCCCAGGTTGAATTCTGACCCACAAGCAGCGCGTGTCTTGTCATGGATAATCATGGACTAGCTAAGCAGCCAACCCCATGAAATCAAGATCCATGTAGTGAAAGACACTTAAGCACCGCTTGGTTTGGGGTGTAGATCAGAATCCACCGCAAATTTGGTGTTGGGACAGTAAGTTACGCATACACATAAGGACTCTAATATCATTTCGCCTTACTAGTCATACAATGGTGGTAAACCACCAAAGTATGAGTCAAAGCAGATCCCAACCACATTGATGTCCGAGGACAAAACACGTCCGGAAGTTATTAAGCTGCTGGGGCACGATTTATGCAATATCCCCAAGTAGTTACCTACTCGCCATAAATATGGACACCTTGTGGGGACACCTAGAGACGATGGACTGTCTCGCGCTCACGACTGTTGATACAGCCGGGCTTTTCGGGCCCCACGTTGGGTGCCATTTTGTAGTGAAAGTAAGTATAAAAATGTCCGTACAGGACTGCAGCAATGGTCTGCTACCTCGGTGAAAGAGGATGGTAAGATCCGCTGAGATTGGCCTTGTCTGGGGATGCGTGAATGCGCTGGCAGACTAGCATTGTGGTATCGTGGGGCGGGTTCTTTCCCCCAGCACAAGGACTCACTTTGAAAGAATTTCGCATTCAAGAATTCATGGGTCACAAAAGAAAGTCGACCGAAGTCGGAAAAAGGAGGTAACCACTAAGAGTGAGAATTGCTTGTACCGAGAACAAATTGGGACGATCACAAACGGACAGATTTGTGGAGACTTCGTCGTTACCTGACGATTCTTACGGCCCACAAATAAGAGTGGGGCATCCGGATGGATGTGGTGCCCCCTCGCACCCTCCCAACCGGATCAAGATCCAAACGTAGACGTGGCCATGTGCTTCCTATTTGACGAAAGCACTTTGTATGACTTTTTCCCACAAATGAGAAACGCAAACGTAACCAATTTATGCTATAGAGCTATGCAATGGAACCACATAACCCTATATCATAAAAGGGCACGCGAGCGGAAGGCCACTCTACCCGGCAAGAGCCCCTGAAAACAACAAATCGGTGGAGAGCACCCGATGGCTAGCCCATTTTACTTGAACAGCTTACCACCATCGCGGGTCCTATACCCGGTCAGCCTTGAAAGAATGGAAAAACCGACATTGGAATTTACTCAAACATTATTATTTCTATATAATCGAAAATTCTATAAACAGAACTCGACGATAAACAAATTCTTCATTATTATTCCATCTTTACTTTAATAATTCCAGTGTTCAGCATACGTCGTAGTTAAATAATTGCACCGTTCTCTTGTGTAAGATTTATTTACTCTAAACATGAATTCACTTTTTCTTTTTTTTTTTACAAAAATAATAATTTATAATAGAACCTTATCGTAGGATTGGCATTATTACAAACTGAATTTTAGCCAAATTCTTTTTCGAAACTTTACGCTACATACGAGAAATTTACCTCTCCGGCTGGTGCTGCCAACGGGGATTTTAGGTAAATTTCTCGAGAGAAATTTAACCTATTGCGGAGAGCATCATATATATATATATATATATATATATATATATATATATATATATATATATATATATATATATATATATATATATATATATATATATATATATATATAGATATATATATATATATATATATATATATATATATATATATATATATATATATAGATATATATATATATATATATATATATATATATATATATATATATATATATATATATCTATATATATATATATATATATATATATATATATATATATATATATATATATATATATATATATATATATATATATATATATATATATATGGGATATAACGAAAGAGGTTGCAATTTTGCTTCGATTTTCACCAAATTTTCAGGAAAAGTGTATTGGGTAAGTATCTCGGTTAAGTTCGTGAACCAGCTATATCGGCCGGCAAAAACAAAATGGCGGCCATTTTAGACGAAAAATCGTGATTTCTGTGCTGACCAAAGTATAGCTCCGATTTGGATGAAATTTGGTACAAAGGTTCATTGATGTATGTGATGAATCTCACAATAAAAAATCCAAAGTCGGTACGGCAGAAACAAAATGGCGGCCGCTCAAAGGTCGAAAAACGTGCAAAATTTTTTTGTTGGAATAGTGGTCAAAGCTTTCAACAGATTTTCACGAAGTTCGGTAGTTTGATAGAAATTATAAGTATCTAGAGAATTGCGTAAAAAAACTGGAAGTCAAGTTGCAAAAAACAAAATGGCGGCCAGTTGAAGGTCAAAATTTCAAAGGCTTTTAAAAGTTGCAATTTTGATCCGACATGTATGAAACTTAGTTTCAAGATAAACATTACTTACACCTACAGTTTTTCTTATTTTGGTGATCATGCATGTGCAAATTTCAAAATGGCGGCCGTTTAAATATGCGTTTTTTTCATGTTTTTGTGGCCCTCTAGCCGTCACATTTTCCAACGGATTTTGATGAAACTTGAGATTATGAATGTCTGTACTATGTTCTTGTATTTTACTGAAAATTATTGAATGAAAAATAAAAAAGTCGAAAATTTAAAGCCTAATATTTTTAGCTGCCATTTTCTTTAAAAATTGAATTATTTTGCCCTGTCTAGAGTGAAACTCCTATTTGAACGAGATAGTACATTGATTGATGAGGTCCTAGCATACAAAGATTTAAAATAATCCAAAATCAAATGCATGCATTCAAAATGGCGGCCCCCAAAGGTCTGGAGGCAAGCGCAATTCGCTATTTTAGTGCCAACTGAAATAATGAATATTTTTCATGGAAACGTTCTAAATGACTTTACTTGAAAGAACTTATAAACCAGATCATTTTTAAGATATTGTAAAATATTTTTAACAATACCCTAAAAAGTTATAAAATCGCGACTTGTCTGTCTGTCCGTCCGTCCGCCCGTTTGTTCGTGCGTCATAACAAGTTTTCTCGCAAACCACATGAGCTAGAATGAGGAAATTTTCTACGTAGGTCAAAAGTGGTGCCTCTTGAAATTTGCAGTGCAAGAAAATATTTTAAGGTATTTAAGGGGGGTCTCCCTATACAGGCGGGTCTCCCCATACAGAGGGGTGGCATACAATGTTTTTTATTTCTGTAGCCCTCTAGCAGCCAAGGTTCTCAACAGATTCCGTTGAAACTTGAAATTATAAGTTATTAAGGCAAGTTAATTTAATTTAATTTAATTATGCAAATCGAATGACAAATAAAACAGTCGAAAATTTACCGCTTAATATTTTGAGCAGCCGATTTCAATAAAAATCGAAATGACGGCCCTCATAGTTCAGAAAAAAATTGAAAATGTATACGAGTATATTAATGGCAATTCAAGTGCTGATTAAACTTTTATGGAAATCTTTTCAAATTAACTATTCGAGCTATTTAAGCCTTTGTGTGGTTACCACTGTGAACTGTGTAAACAGCAAATGCGAGAAGGGCGAAACCGGATTTTATATGTTTACAACAATTTATGGTCCGCCGATTTTCAATATGTAATCCATACGCGTGCAACTCAATTTAATTAGCAAAATATTTGCGCCCCGATAAAAGGTCTCTAAAAACGAACGTAGCCAGATTTTTTTTATGTTAATAAATACCCATGTGGTACTACGAAAATTGCAGAAAGAAGTTTAGTAGTAGGCAAGCCAAATTCTTTTTCGAAACTTTACGCTACATACGAGAAATTTACCTTTCCGGCTGGTGCTGCCAACGGGGATTTTTTATTTATTTAGAGAGACCAACTGAAATTTTTAGAGTTTAGTAAGTAACGAGCAACATGTGTTTAATAACATTTAAATATTAATATATAAAAAAATAAAGTTAATTCAAAACAAACGATGTCCTCACCTACATGTCCGCGAGTGCTCGAGGAGGTAGGTTATACGGGGTTGCCTTCATCTGGTTGGGGATTATTCATGGTCATAACGATAGATATTTACGTTCAGAAAAAATTACAATTATTATTATGAATGAAAACTTCGAGTATTATTGATGAAAACGTGAAATGAAAATAATAGCTCTTAAAAAGGTCCTATCAGTTTGGCAAGAATCACACTGCTTGAATTTGTGTCCGCCTTCAACTTATTGAAACATAACTTTGAAGCCCCACAATGGAGGTATTAATGTACTGATTGATTAAAATGCAATCCTGTTCTAAACAGTTTAAGAGGATTTTCTACATTGCATAAATTTTTCCAATGTTAGGAATAAGGAATCGCCAATCATCACACCAAGATTGTTTCTTGATGCTCTCATCATTTTAGGTAAATTTCTCGAGAGAAATTTACCTATTGCGGAGAGCATCATACATATATATATATATATATATATATATATATATATATATATATATATATATATATATATATATATATATATATATACCTATATATACCTATATATATATATATATATATATATATATATATATATATATATATATGTATATATATATATATATATATATATATATATATATATATAGATATATATATGGGATATAACGAAAATTGTGACCACGCTAGAGGTTGCAATTTTGCTTCGATTTTCACCAAATTTTCAGGAAAGGTGTATTGGGTAATTATCTCAGTTAAGTTCGTGAACCAGCTATATCGGCCAGGCAAAAACAAAATGGCGGCCATTTTAGAGGAAAAATCGTGATTTCTGTGCTGACCAAAGTATAGCTCCGATATGATGAATCTCACAATAAAAATTCCAAAGTCGGTACGGCAGAAACAAAATGGCGGCCGATCAAAGGTCGAAAAACGTGTAAAATTTTGTTGTTGTAATAGTGGTCAAAGCTTTCAACAGATTTTCATGAAATTCGGTAGTTTGATAGAAATTATAAGTATCTAGAGAATTACGTAAAAAAACTGGAGGTCAGGTTGCAAAAAACAAAATGGCGGCCAGTTGAAGATCAAAATTTCAAAGGCTTTAAAAGTCGCAATTTTGATCCGACATGTATGAAACTTGGTTTCTAGATAGAAATTACTTACACCTACAGTCTTTGATATTTTGGTGATCATGCATGGGCAAATTTCAAAATGGCGGCCGTTTAAATATGGGTTTTTTTTCATGTTTTTGTGGTCCTCTAGCCGTCACATTTTCCAACGGATTTTGATGAAACTTGAGATTCTGAATCTCTGTGCTATGTAAATTATTAAAATTGAATGAAAAATAAAAAAGTCGAAAATTTAAAGCCTAATATTTTTAGCTGCCATTTTCTTTAAAAATTGAATTATTTTGCCCTGTCTAGAGTGAAAGTCCTATTTGAACGAGATAGTACATTGATTGATGAGGTCCTAGCATGCAAAGATTTAAAATAATCCAAAATCAAATGCATGCATTCAAAATGGCGGCCCCCAAAGGTCTGGAGGCAAGCGCAATTCGCTATTTTAGTGCCAACTGAAATAATGAATATTTTTCATGGAAACGTTCTAAATGACTTTACTTGAAAGAACTTATAAACCAGATC
The DNA here is from genome assembly GCA_963969285.1 of Odontomyia ornata. Classification (NCBI taxonomy): domain Eukaryota; kingdom Metazoa; phylum Arthropoda; class Insecta; order Diptera; family Stratiomyidae; genus Odontomyia; species Odontomyia ornata. The sequence goes on from OZ017738.1 coordinate 204,758,015, forward strand.
ATTTTTAAGATATTGTAAAATATTTTTAACAATACCCTAAAAAGTTATAAAATCGCGACTTGTCTGTCTGTCCGTCCGTCCGCCCGTTTGTTCGTGCGTCATAACAAGTTTTCTCGCAAACCACATGAGCTAGAATGAGGAAATTTTCTACGTAGGTCAAAAGTGGTGCCTCTTGAAATTTGCAGTGCGAGAAAATATTTTAAGGTATTTAAGGGGGGTCTCCCCATACAGGCGGGTCTCCCCATACAGGGGGGTGGCATACAATGTTTTTTATTTCTGTAGCCCTCTAGCAGCCAAGGTTCTCAACAGATTCCGTTGAAACTTGAAATTATAAGTTATTAAGGCAAGTTAATTTAATTTAATTTAATTATGCAAATCGAATGACAAATAAAACAGTCGAAAATTTACCGCTTAATATTTTGAGCAGCCGATTTCAATAAAAATCGAAATGACGGCCCTCATAGTTCAGAAAAAAATTGAAAATGTATACGAGTATATTAATGGCAATGCAAGTGCTGATTAAACTTTTATGGAAATCTTTTCAAATTAACTATTCGAGCTATTTAAGCCTTTGTGTGGTTACCACTGTGAACTGTGTAAACAGCAAATGCGAGAAGGGCGAAACTGGAATTTATATGTTTACAACAATTTATGATCCGCCGATGTTCAATATGTAATCCATACGCGTGCAACTCAATTTAATTAGCAAAATATTTGCGCCCTGATAAAAGGTCTCTAAAAACGAACGTAGCCAGATTTTTTTTATGTTCATAAATACCCATGTGGTACTACGAAAATCGCAGAAAGAAGTTTAGTAGTAGGCAAGCCAAATTCTTTTTCGAAACTTTACGCTACATACGAGAATTTTACCTCTCCGGCTGGTGCTGCCAACGGGGATTTTTTCTAATGAAATCTTCTATTACCTTCATTTAAATTTATTTCCGCACATGAAAGGTATCAATAAATCACTTTTCGTATAATAATTGCCATCCAACTCGTTACGCTCGCTGGGTTAGTTGGCTTCTCTCCTCCATTGCTAAAGCCCACCTCGTAAAATATTAAATCACCGTCAGCCACATTATCGTTACAAACAGAATACAACCTGATCTGTTAAACTGTTAAACCATATTATGGCTAAATTCTATTTTTCTTAATTGGATGTTTCCCTTGAATCAGCACTTTTGGGTAGTCTACAAAGTTTTTACATTCAATTTCTTTTAGACAAACACATTAAATGAGCTTCAGTTTCTTATAGTGTTTTTATGCATTCATTTATGCTTATATTGACGACAATAGAGCGATCTCGTTCTAGTATTTAGAACCAAAAACAACAATTGCGGTTGCAGCCACACCCAATCCCCGTTAATTGCCTTCATGTACACCCGTTTTCCATATCGAGTGCACATTCACTGCACACTGTTATCCTTGCAAAAACCTTAATCCACAGCCCGGTTAATGCAAGGTGCAATTGTATTTTTTCGAGCGTTTCATAACGCTTTCCACATGGAAAAAATAATTAATCTCACATTCCATTTCTTCAAGGCTGACCGGGTATAGGGCCCGCGACGGTGGCAGGCTGTTCAAGTAAAACGGACTAGCCATTGGGCGCACTCCACCGTTTTGTTGTTTTCAGGGGCGCTTGCCGGGTAGAATGGCCTTCCGATCGCGTACTCTTTTATGATATAGGGCTATGCTTGGTTACGTTTGCGCTTCTCATTTGTGGTAAAGAGTCATACAAAGTGCTTTGGTATGAGTTTTTCACTCAAATGGGAAACACATAGCCACGTCTACGTTTGGATCTTGATCCGGTTGGGAGCCTACAAGGGAGCACCACATCCATCCGGATGCCCCGCTCTTATTTGTGGGCCGTAAGAATCGTCGAGTAACGACGAAGTCTCCGCAAATCTGTCCGTTTTTGATCGTCCCAACTTGTTCTCGGAAGAAGCAATTCCAACCCTTAGTGGTTACCTCCTTTTTCCGACTTCGGTCGACTTTCTTTTCTGACCCATGCATTCGTGAAAGCGAAATGTTTTTTTTTAATGGGTCCTTGTGCTGGGGGAAAGAACCCGCCCCACGACACCACAACGCTAGCCTGCCAGCGCATTCACGCATCCCCACACAAGGCCGATCTCGGTGGATCTTACCATCCTCTTTCGCGAGGCAGCAGACCGTCACTGCACTCCTGTACGAACATTTTTATACCTAGTTTCACTACATGCCCTAGAAAACTATAAATTAAACAAACATTTTGATACATCAACATACACAAAAGTAAATGTTAAAAGCATTCCAAAACAAAAAAATTCAAACGATTGTGGAGTATTTACTTGTTTCATGGCAAAAAAACTTTCAATTAATAAAAAGTTAACTTTCATATAAAAAAACATCCTATATTTACGAAAAAGAACGATAATCGAAATAATTCCAGGAGAATTATTAAAATAAGCATAATATATATTCTATATTCCGAAATTACAGAATACTTCTTCCAGAGTAATAACGGTGATAATAATAATCCTATTTTCAACATTGTTATCAAGTGCAGAAATGACAATCGAAAAGATTTCCTCTACTTTGGAAATAATATTAACCAGAAAAGACTCAGTAAGACTAATTAAAGATTATAAAAAAAATTATCATGAAATTGACCTGAACCGGTATGAACAAGCATTGTGAGATATTTCAGAAAAAAACGGACCAACTCCTTATATTATACATAGAAACGATTAAAATAATTGAAGGAGAACTGAACTTACTCCACTTCGATCGTCTTAATTTGCCTGAAAGCGATACTTCCATAGATTTCCTCTAAACAAAACAAACATTATATAAACGAAGTCAACTTACCCAAACATTAAATCCTTTTAGTGAGACATGTAACTCAGCATAAGAAAAACAGGCCGGTTACATAGAAATTTGTAAAAATATTAGAAGAAAGCGAGGTCTTATAAATCCAATTGGCAAAATTTATAAATAGCTTTATGAAACCATGGATAACGATGATTCTAATGACATAACGAATCATCTAAATATAAAAGATTTAAATAATCATAATTTAATCGAATCAATGAATAAACTAATTCAAATAAATAATGTCTTCAAAAATAACCTAGATAAAATCACAAACAACATAAACAAAACGTATAACGCTTTTCAGACAATTGATAACAAATTAGATCAAATAAATAAAATTTCGTTGGAAGTTCAGATGAATCATAATTTTGATCTGATAAAAGATGAATTGGAAAAAAATATTGATAATGTAAACAATTCTACATCTGGAACAATATCGAGGTCAATTCTAACATATGACGAAATAAATACATATAATCTTTCATTTGAACAATTTAAAGAAATTACATTAAACGTTTTCAGAAAAAATGCAACTATTGTATTTGTGATTAATATACCTATACTTACACAATCTTTATTATCATATTATGTATGAAAAATACCAAATGTAAAGAACATAAGTGAAGTTATAAGTTACAATAGTAAATATTATGAATTTGTAAAGAAAATTTGAAAAACGAATTAAAATGTAAAAATATTGTATAACTAAAATAAGTAATGAAACAACAATAGAAGAAATTGAAAAGTGCTTGATAATGTTAATTAACGTCAAAACATATGAATTAAATGGAAACTTTGTAATTAGATTCGTTAATTGCGAAATTCGTATTATAAATAACATGTTCACAAACGATGTAAAAGAATTCTCACAATTTTTAATATGGGAACCAATTATGAATGCATCTGAT
>OZ017738.1:204766775-204799275 GCA_963969285.1 Odontomyia ornata
AACCTAATGAGCTTCAACAGCTGCCACCATAGCCACAGAAATCCACAGTTTGTTGTGGTTTATGTGGTGGTGGAATCATCGGTCCATATTTCTTTAAAAATGAGTCCGCTAAGAACGAAGCCATCAATAATATGACCATGGAGTTTTTGCCACCTGGAATTGAATCAGTGAACTTTAGTTGCAACTAGAGAACAGTGGATTTATTGAGAAATCATTTTGGTGAAGACCTGAAATCAATTGGCCACATAGATTGTGCGTTATCACACCTATAGATTATTTTCTTTGGGGGTACACAAAATCTCTGGTGTTCGGGAATAAGTCAGCTCCAATCGACGCTTTGGAAGCCAACATTACCCGTGTCATGTGCGAGATAACGGCTGCTATGTTGTGACGTGTCGTCCAATATTGGACCCTCATGGTGGACCATTTATGACGTAGACGCAGTTAACATTTAAACGAGATAATCTTTAAAATAAAGTGCCATAGGTTTTTCTCTCGGCTCGCGGTAGAATTTTTACTATTAGCTTCCATTTTATGCCTTTTATTTGAGATTAAAAACCAAACCTCATGATGAATCACATGTACGAAATGTGTTCAAAAAATAAGGTGACTTTGTATCTTTGGAAAATATATTTATTTATTTGTCAATATTTATATTGTCCCCTTCAAAGTAATCAACACACTTGTGCCAACGCTTCTTCCAGTCCTCGAACTACTTTTCATAAGCGCTTTGCGGTATAACCTTGAGCTCTGCCAGCGATACAGTTTTTATCTCCTCAATCGTTGAAAACCTCCGTCCTATCATAGATCTCTTCAGTTTTGGGAGCAAGAAAAAGTCAATCTGGTGAATATGATATATATATATATATATATATATATATATATATATATATATGTGTATATATATACATATATATATATATATATATATATATATATATATATATATATATATATATATATATATATATATATATATATATGGCTAAGAAATGATTGTGGTGTTGTTTTTGGCCAAAAAATCTCTCACAAGCAAACGTGAGTAAGCAGGGGCGTTATGGTGATGCAATAGCCATGAATTGTGTTTCCACAATTTAGGAAGTTTTTTCGTATTACTTCTCGCGAGTGGCGCATAATTTCAAGGTAATACTCTTTATTGACCATACCACCATATGGTAAGAACTCTTGACGTACTTCGCCACGGTAATCGAAGGAAAAAGTGAGCAAAACTTTGACATTTGACCGAACTTGGCGTGCTTTTTTGGTCTTTGCTCAACTTGGCCCTTCCATTCGGACAACTGGGCTTTCATCACTTTTTATGACCCTTCTGAGCAAATCAGGATCATCATTGACGTCTGTCAGCAGCTTATGAGCGATGCTCATGCTACGATTCTTTTGGTCAAAATGAAGCAGTTTTGGAACAATTTTGACAGTTCCTTTTTGTAGTGAATTTCTCTTCATTATGGAAGATTTGCCAAAACCGAGACAATGGTAGTCTGATGGTGCAAGGTCTGGGCTATACGGCGGATGCATCAAAATTTCCCAGCCAAAGATGTGTGTGGTCTCGCATTGTCATAATGGCAGACAACGCCCTTTCTATGATCAATTCTGGCAGGTTTTTTTGAATCACTGGTTAATTGCTGACAGTAAAGAGCCGAATTGAGTGTTCGGCCAGGTTCTAGCACCTCATGATAAAAAATTTTACTCCAATCCCACCATACACACAGCATAACCTTATTTGGTGTCAATCCGGGCTAACAACAGTCGTTTGTAATGATTCACTTATTTTTGAACATGATCTTTTTGAACGACATTCTTCCATCTTACTCAGTTTTCATCACACGTAATGGTTTGCTTCAGAAATGGCTCGCAAATGGAAATTTGGTCGATCAAATTATTTTGTGTTAATTCATGCAACACTCAAACGTCGAGTTTTTTTGTGTATCCAGCCTGAAGCAAATGGTTCAAAACTATTCACTGATGGATATTCAGTTTCTTAGCAATATCATCGCTGCTGATGTGTCGGTCTTCTTCAATTTTTTGTAAGATTTTATCGACTTTTTCAGTGATTGGTCGACCTGAGCGAGGTGCATCTTTGACATCAAAATTTCCAGAACGAAAGCAAGCGAACCATCTCTTGGCTGTGGATTTTGATAAAGTATCTTGACCGTAGACACCACAATTTTTTTCCCGAGCCTGCGATGCATTCTCACCTTGATCGTAGTGATATTGTAAAATATAACGAATTTTTTCAAAAATTTCACCCATTTTTAAATGAATACAACTTTTGACACGAATGACGAAATACAAAAGTGTCGGCATGAAAATTGTAGACTGGCCTGTCACCTTTTTTCAAATGCATGTCAGTTTGACTCAATCTGATTAGTATTGCCGCAATATGACAACGAACACCATCTAGTCACAAAAAAGGCTTCATACCTTTTAGACTGTCCATTATATATATATATATATATATATATATATATATATATATATATATATATATATATATATATATATATATATATATATATATATCTATTTTAATGTTCCGGGAAAAGGAAAACGCACTGTCTTTTAAATTAAGTTAAAAGACTTTATTGACTAAAATTGCACAATCCTTAATTTGACTATTTCACAAAAATTAATTGAAATCTAACTTGCACTTGTCAATAAATTTCTGTAACAACTGTCTTCACGTAACAATCAATATCGCTTTTTATTCGCACTCCACACTGTCGCAGTTTTACTATCGGGGTTTTAGTATATCGGTTGTAATGAACCCCCCCATTCATTCAGCTTGGCTTTATAAAGGGGATCTAGTCATTCAATTCATTTCTCGTACATTGGCGAACTAACTGGAATATTCGAGCAGCTTAATGAATGGGGCAGTGACGTCACTTTTAGATGTTGACAATGCTTGGCGGTTTTTCGAGTACATTCTGTTTTTGATCATGATGTTGTGAATACAATTACGACAGTAGCTCGCAGAATTAGTTGCACATGGAACAATATATCTATATATGTATGTGTATATATATATATATATATATACATATATATATATATATATATATATACATATATACATATATATATACTCGTATATATATATATATATATATATATATATATATATATATATATATATATACATACATATATATATATATATATATATATATATATATATATATATATATATATATATATATACATATATATATATATATATATGTACAGTGTACTCATATATCTATATTTATGTATACAACGTATTTTCGAAAATTGAAGCTTTATTGTGAAAAATTGCTTTTAGACGATCGGAGATGGTTTGTTGAGAGACACCAAGTGATTTTACAAGTTTGGTATGGATCTTGCTCAAGCAATGTCTCCGATTCATGATATTCAATCTTTTTAGGTTGTCCGGGCCGTTCATCGTCCTCCAAGTCAACATTGCCACTTTTAAACCTTGCAAACCACTTGTGGCACAAACACTCAGCTAGAGCATGCACACCACACACTTCCACCAAAATACGATGACTTTCGGCAGCCTTTTTCTTCAATGAGGAAGTACTCCCCGCAACTGTATTCGGCACAAAATTCAACATTTTCAGAGTAAAACAAGTTGAGTAAGCAGGAGAGTGCTCCTACCAGAAGGTCTTTGTAAACATCCTAGGGTAAGAAACATGTTTTCTAATGGCGTGAATCGATAACTTGAATTATTTATCCAATACTTGGATATGAAATCGTTCAAATTTATACGAAAGATGCACAGTTTCTTTCATAAGCAGCCGCCATTTTAATCTAGCTTAAATGATTTTTTTGAATGCTCGGGCGATTGCATATGCTCAAGTTAAATACTATTCTTTAAATTTCCATGAAAATTGAAAGAAAATAAAAGTGCCTAAGTCAATTTTAAATATATATAAGGTTTTCCAATAAGAGGTGTTATTTTGAATAGATATTGTGATTTAACACATTGCGACTTCTTCCTTTGGAGCCACGGGATAGAGAAGGCCTACGCCAATAGCTCAGCGTCGATTCAAGACCTCAAAGATGAAATTCGTGAGGCTATCGAGGACATAGGGCAGCCACTTTGCGATTTGGTTATGGAAAATTTCATGAAGAGGAGGTCTTGTAAGCGTGTCGTAGTAATTATTTGCCTGATGTTTATTTTTGCTATTAACGGCATATCTTCTTCTTTATAATGAAATAAACATTTGATCATTTATTTAAAAAAATGGCATTTTTCTTCTTATATCAAAATAACACCTCTTATTGGAAAACCCTATATCAACCATAAACACGTGTTATTGTCGTTGTAATACCATATAATTGAAATGGCTATAGCTCACTTGATTATGATTCGATCTCAAGTAAATTTTGTGAACGTAAATATCTTATATCAGTATATATAATTGCAATATTTCAAGAAGTTTAAAGGTACCGTTTTGATTCTATGGGTAAAAATGTAAAATCTACAAATCATACTATTATTAACAAAGTTGGGTGAATTTCGATTTCTGAGGTATTTGTTGCCCTTGTACTCATTGAGGCCCACGTTCGTGATAATTTTCAGATTTTTCGGCTGAAAGGTGTCCAATCGCGAGGGGGGGACACAAATTTTGGGTACATTTTGCCTTCCCCTGGACCCCCTAATTCATAAAATGATTTTTTTATTTCAGATTATAAGAGTTCTAATCATTTGATACCCCACTTAACTACCTTTAATTAAAAAAATTTTTTTTTTTAATTTTTGTTAAGACAACTTTTGAATGACCATCATCTTTGACCTTTTCACAAAGTTTGAGCATTCTAGCTTCTATAGTTTCTGAGGAAATTAGCTGTGACACACGGACAGACGGACAGACAGACAGACGGACAGACGGACGGACGGACAGACGGACGGACGGACAGACAGGTCGCGAAACTAGTAGGTCTTTGTAAAAAAAATTTTTACAAAGACCTAAAAAGTATTGTTGTTTACGCTTCAGCTAAATGGCACAGACTGATTTTGAAACTATATGATAGTAGCTTTCCAACACATATTTGAAAAGGTGAATCACTGGAATAAAAATCAATTTACGCCATCTGTTAGACAAACTCACGTATTAACCGGTCCCCTATTATATTGTTACATGTACAAATAATTACATGTACAAATAATTCTGCGAGCTACTGTCGCAATTGTTTTCATAATCATTAAGAACGTCAACAAATGAAGTTACTTGAACCCACGAGAACCCAACAAGCATGATCAACAACTGCAAGTGACGTCACTCCATTCATTAATTTGCTCGAATCTACCAGGTACCTCTCGGTAGAACATTCGCCAATGTACGAGAAATGGGTGAATAGATAGAGACCCTATATAAAGGCGAGCTGAATGAAAGGGGGATCATTCTTTCGACTGCGATAAGAACTGCGATAGTGTGTGGGAAGTGATTTTCGTAATAGTGAAGTGATTTAGAAGACAATTGCGATAAGAAATTTATGGACAAGTGTTAGATTTTTTAATAGTGAAAATTAAAATTAGTGCAAATGTTAAACTGATTATTGTGCATATTTGTGATCAAATAAACTCTTTTAGACTTAAATTAAAAGATATTGCGTTTTCACTTTCCCGGAACATTAAAATTATAGGCCGCGAACCAATAACACGCGACAATGGTGTCGAGAAGTGAGATTAAAATTTTGAAAGTGAAAATTTGAACATTTTTATAGTGCACAATAGTAAAATTTAAAGAAACATTAAAAATGCCACGAAGCCTAAACTTAAAACTTAATGAATTGACCATGTCGGAGCTTAAGGAAGAGCTGGAGCAGCGAAACCTGGCTACGCAAGGTACAAAGGCAACACTGATTACACGCTTGCGTGACGCGATTGAATCGGAAGGTGCGTATCTGGATTCAGGTGAGCCTATAGATGCAGAAAAAGGCGCAGAATGTGGTGAAGCCGAAACAGCGAAAACAAAGGAACCAGAAAATGCGCTGATGCAAATGTTGATGCTGATGCAGCAAGAGCAGCGACAACAGTCATCCAATTTAACTACGAAGCTAGATGAACAATCAGCGAAGTTAAATGAACAATCAACGAAGCTAAATGAACAATCAGCGCAGCTAAATGAACAGACATCCAGTTTAGCTGCGAAGCTAAATGAACAATCAGCAAAAATGAACCAACAAGCGATCGAAATCGAGGCGGATTTGCAAAAACAGTCAACCGAAATAAAAGCGGAGCTCAGTAGTCTCAACAGCCAAATTAAATGCGTCGAGGAAAAGGTAAACCAGGTCGAGGAGAGAATCAACCATGAGATGGAAAAAGTGAAAAAGGACTTGGAGGCAGCGAAGGCAGTAGTAACCGCTTCACCAGCCCCACTTATAACCGCAGCGCAAAGCTCATCTAGAAGTGTGCAAGCACCAATATTCGACGGACAAACGGTCTGGAGTATTTACAAAATCCAGTTTGAAGCCGCCGCTAGGATAAATCACTGGAATGAGCAGGAACGAGCAACTGCATTAATTCTTGCTCTAAGAGGCCCAGCTGCCGAGCTTTTGCAGACTATCCCCGTTGAGTTGCATTCAAACCCGGCTGCTATAATGAATGCGCTGGGCATGCGCTATGGTGACGATCATCTGAAGCAGATTTACCGGGCACAGCTACGGCATCGGATGCAGAAGTCTGGCGAAACCTTGCAGCGGCTAGCACAAGACATTGAGCGACTGGCACTTTTGGCTTACCCAGCGTACGACTCAGAACATTGAGATGACGTACCAACAGAAGCATTCATCAGCGCCTTACAGGACAAGGAATTGCAACAAGCCGTGCGGTTAGCTCAAAAGCAGACGGTTAAGGACGCATTGATTTACAGTCTTAACTTCGAGGGAACACAAAATGTGACTCGTACCACTGCCCGGGTCCGTGAGGTAGTGGCAGACGAGTGCAGGTGTGAGCGCGTGGAAAATGAGCGAGAGCCGCCGGCAAATGGAGTGCCTAGATGCTAGGATTGCGGTGAGAAGGGGCACCTGCAAAGAGACTGCAAGAAGCGAAGAAAACGGAGCTATTGCCCAGGATGGTGGAGATCCAGACCGTGTCAGGAGCCTAGAATGGAGGCCCATCAAACTGCAAGGGCTAACTTCGTGGGGCAAACGTTTGCTAGAAGGATCGACATCCCTAACACCACCATCACCGTGCCAAAGCAACATCGTGGAGAAGCAGACAGATGCCTTCCTGGTCAAGTTGATGAAGAACATTGCACCATAACAAACGACACTGGTGCAACCCGATCGACTATTCGACCAGACCATGTGAGGCCCCAACTACTTCACAAGGGCAGAGTTCATGGAAATGCTGACGCCCTATCTCGTCATCCATGTCCAGCTAACTGCAAGCATTGCCGGTGGATTGAGGAAAAGGAGCCGACTATTGATCTTCGACTCATAACGGCCGAATTAGATGAAGGTTGGTCATCGGAGGAAATTCGAAATGCCCAGCTAGCCGATGAAGACATCGGACCATTGCTCGTATGGAAGGAGACGACTGGGTGACCTGAGTGGAAGGACGTTTCAACGCATGGCGCAACCCTGAAAAGCTATTGGGTACAATGGAACTCCCTGCAGGTGGAGGGTGGCGTATTCAAGCGAAAATGGGAAACGGCGGATGGCAGCTCCTATAGGATGCAAACTTGACTACCCAAAAGCCGAATCCACGATGTGGTTAAGGAAATGCATGAAGGATCCTCGGGAGGCCACCTTGGTGTTAACAAGACCTTAGCGAAATCGCGGGAAAGGTTCTACTGGCTCCACGCTCGAGAAGACGTAGAGGACTGGTGTCGCAAATGCACAATTTGCGCTTCCGTCAAAGGTCCAAAGCGACGACTGAGAGGACAAATGCAAACCTTTAACGTGGGGGAACTATTTGAAAGGATTGCTGTTGACATCGCAGGACCCTTTCCTGAATCTGAATGGGGAAATCGATACACACTGGTTGTCGCCGATTATTTCAGCAAATGGCCCGAGGTCTACCCCATTCCCAACCAGGCAGCAACTACTGTAGCCAAACAGCTAGTGTTAAATTGGGTCAGTAGGTACGGCGTACCTGGCGAACTACATTCGGATCAAGGCCAAAGCTTTGAGTCACTAGTTTTTGGCGAAATGTGCGAGCTGCTCGGAATACGGAAAACGAGGACAACACCGCTGCATCCCCAATCCGATGGAATGGTCGAACGTTTCAACGGCACGCTCAATAAACACCTGGCCAAAATGGTTGACGAGAACCAAAGGGACTGGGACCGACATATCCCACTATTTTTAATGGCGTATAGAGCCGCTGAACATGCATCGACGGGCCAAGCCCCTGCCAAAGTCATTTTTGGAAAGACTATTCGTTTGCCAGCCGATATAAAGTTCGGAACACCCCCTGAGAAACCCCAAACGATCTCGGAGTACGCAAGTGATCTAAGACAACGGTCGAACCAGATACATCTGACAGTGTGAAAACACCTCGAATCGGCTACTGACCGCATGAAGGCCAGGTATGATCTAAAGGCTAATTCTACTGGCTTCCAGCAAGATGACTTGGTGTGGGTTTATAACCCGCAACGGCGAAAGGGTAGGTCTCCAAAGTTTCAACATAATTGGGAGGGACCATACCGAGTTACAAAGCGAATCAACGACGTCGTATACCGAATACAGGAACATCGTAAGCCGAGAGCCAAAATGAAAATCGTGCATCTGGACCGTCTTGCCCCATATTACACCCAGGAATAATTGACTACAAATAGCGGCACATCCTTTTGGGGCGAAAAGAACTGAGGTGGGGGCAGTGTTACATGTACAAATAATTACATGTACAAATAATTCTGCGAGCTACTGTCGCAATTGTTTTCATCATCATTAAGAACGTCAACAAATGAATTTACTTGAACCCACGAGAATCCAACAAGCATGATCAACATCTGCAAGTGACGTTACTCCATTCATTAATTTGCTCGAATCTACCAGGTACCTCTCGGTAGAACATTCGCCAATGTACGAGAAATGGGTGAATAGGTAGAGACCCTATATAAAGGCGAGCTGAATGAAAGGGGGATCATTCTTTCGACCGCGATAAGAACTGCGATAGTGTGTGGGAAGTGATTTTCGTAATAGTGAAGTGATTGAGAAGACAATTGCGATAAGAAATTTATGGACAAGTGTTAGATTTTTTAATAGTGAAAATTAAAATTAGTGCAAGTGTTAAACTGATTATTGTGCATATTTGTGATCAAATAAACTCTTTTAGACTTAAATTAAAAGATATCGCGTTTTCACTTTCCCGGAACATTAAAATTATAGGCCGGGAACCAATAACACGCGACAATATATATATATGTATATATATATATATATATATATATATATATATATATATATATATATATATATATATATGTATATATATATATATATATATATATATATATATATATATATATATATATATATATATATATATATATATAACAGATGGCGTAACTTGATTGTGTGTTCTAGCTCATGTGATTTGGAAGGAAACTTACCGTGCCGCACGAACAAATGGACGGATGGACAGACAAGTCAAGATTTCATAATTTTTTAGGGTATTGCAAAATTATTTTAACAATATCCTAAAAATGGTCTGCTCTATAAATACTTCCAAGTTAAGTCATTTAAAACATTTCCATGAAGAATATTCATTATTTCAGTTGTTACTAAAATAGTGAATCGCGCTTGCCTTCTGACCTTTGGGGGCCGCCATTTTGAATGCATGCATTTGATTTGGGATTATTTTAAATCTTTGTACGCTAGGACCTCATCAACCAATGTGCCAAATCTCGTTCAAATCAGAGTTTCACTCTAGACAGGGCAAAATTATTCAATTGTTAGTGAAAATGGAAACTTAAAATATTATGTTTTAAAATTTCGACTTTTTATTTTTCATTCGGTTTAAAAATTGTTCCGCATAATACAAGAACTTAGTACAAAAATCCATAATCTCAAGTTTTATCAAAATCCGTTGGGAAATGCGACTGTTAGAGGGCCACAAAAACCTGGAAAAATCGCATATGTAAAAAACCACCATTTTGAAAATTGCACATGCATGATCACCAAAATATCAAAGTTTCCAGATGTAATTGGTTTCTATCCTAAAATCAAGTTTCATATACAGCGGAGAAAAATTGCGACTTTTAGAAGACCTTGAAGCTTTGAGATTCCACTGGCCGCCATTTTGTTTTTTGCGACCTTACCTGCGAAAGCTTTGGTCAAAACTAGAACAACAAAATTTTGTACGTTTTTCGACCTTTGAGCGACCGCCATTTTGTTTCAGCCGTACTTACTTTGGATTTTTTATTGTGTGATGAATCGCATACATCAGTGAACCTTTGTGCCAAATTTCATCCTAATCGGAGCTATATTTTGGTCAGATTAGAAATCAAGATTTTTGGTCTAAAATGGCCGCCATTTTGTTTTTGTCTGGCCGATACAGCTGGTTCACAAACCTAACCGAGATATCTACCCAATACACTGTTCCTGAAAGTTTGGAGAAAATCGGAGCAAAATCGCAACCTCCAACGTGGTCACAAATTTCGTTATATACCATGTATATATATATATATATATATATATATATATATATATATATATATATATATATATATATATATATATATATATATATATATATATATATATATATATATATATATATATATATATCTTCTTCTTCTTCTTCTTAGCACTATAGCCCCTCTCGGGCCTTCGCTTTCTGCAAACAGTGCCTCCATCTGTCTTGGTCCGAAATCCGAGCAGCGATGACCTGTCTTGATCGACCGAGTCAGACCAGCGTTTTCTCTGTTTCCTTACTGGCCACCTGTCTTCAGTTCTCCCAACGAATGCCTTCTTGGGTATTTGTTGTTTGTCCATACGATTCATGTGGCCAGTCCATTGCAGCTTCCCCAGTCTTACAATCCTTGAGATCTCCGGTTCATCAAAAATTTCATACAGCTCATAGTTGTATCGAATTCGCCATTGGTCCCCATCTAGCTTCGCTCTGATTATTCGCCTCAGGACCCGTTGCTCAAAGGCGTGCAATATATTTGCAGATGCTTGGGTTAGGATACATGCTTCACACCCAAAGCATATCACAGGTTTTATCACAGATTTGTATACTTGGAGCTTTGTTCTTCTGTGTATGCGGCTGGTCTTTAAGATCTTCAATACTGAATAAAATATTTTATTTCCGAGCTGTATTCTTCGGCGTATTTCGTCTCTTTCATTGCCCGTTTTCATTATTTTGGTGCCTAAAAACACAAATTCGCTAACATTCTCGATACTGTATTCGCTAAGTGTGATATTTTGTGTATTTGAG
Source organism: Odontomyia ornata (assembly GCA_963969285.1). Taxonomy (NCBI): domain Eukaryota; kingdom Metazoa; phylum Arthropoda; class Insecta; order Diptera; family Stratiomyidae; genus Odontomyia; species Odontomyia ornata. The sequence goes on from OZ017738.1 coordinate 204,778,168, forward strand.
GTATTTTTCCTCGACTGCGTCATAAGCTTTGTTTTATTTTCGTTGATTTGTAGCTCTACTAGCTTTGCTTTGCAATCGAGTTTCAGGAAGAGTTCTTTGGCAGTTAATAATGACCGTGACAGAATGTTGATGTTCGCATAGGCTACTACTTGGCTCGACTTGTATAGTAATGTACCTTGCGTATCGACAGGTAGCTTCCGTATGACGTACTCCAGAGCCAAATTGAATAGCGATGGGGCCAGCCCATCTCCCTGCATTAGTCTGATATTGGTGTCAAAGGCATCGGTGAGTTGGTTATTGATGCGGATTTGGGAGGTTGTCGACGTCATTGTCATTTTGGTAAGACGGACTTTCTTGACTGGGACGCCAAAACCAAGCACTATTTGGTACAGTACGTTACGACCAATACTGTCGTATGCTTGCTTGAAGTCAACGAAAATTTGATGTACGTCTTTGTTACCCCCAGCATTTTTCAAATACCAGGTAGACCGTGAACAATTGGTCTGTTGTTGATCTAACTGCCCTAAACCCACCTTTATACTCCCCAATAATTCTGTTGGCGTATGATCCGATTTTATTTTCTATGATTTTAGAAAATATTTTGTACGCCGTACAAAGTAATGATATGCCTCCATAATTTTCGCACTGTAGCTTGTCACCTTTTTTGTGGATAGGGAATATAATTCATTGGCTCCACTCTTTCGGCATAAGTTCTTGTTGCCAAATGTACTGGATGACTTTGTGAATAGTTTGATGAACACTACTGCCACCATATTTGATGAGCTCCACTGCAATCTCATCAATGCCCGGCGCTTTGTTATTCTTTTGGGCTTTGATGATGGAACATACTTCACCCAGAGTTGGTGGAGCCAATAGAAGCTCTCCGCAGACATCTATAGGCTCCAATGTTCTGGAGCTGTGCGGAGGATTAAGGAGGTTCTTGAAATATGATGCCCACCTTTCCTTAATGTTGATGTTATCAGCGATTATATTGCCGCTGTCATCACCACAGAGCGTGGTTTTGGGCTGATAACCACGTTTCAGGTTTCTCTCTACTTTGTATGCTTGTCTTGTGTTATTGCTCACTAAACTTACATCTATACTTCTCAATTGGTCGTCATAGTATTTTCTTTTCTTAATCCTAATTATCTTATTCGCCACTCTTCTGAAATTTTCATAGTGTTTTCTCTTCGTCCTGGTTTTCCTGCCTACGAATTCTTTGTACGCCTGATTCTTTTTATCTAACGCATTCTGGCACTCATCATCGGACCAATCATCGGACCAATCATTCCTGTTGCGCCGGGCTTGATGTCTGATCGTCTGTTATCCCACGGTCCTGATAGCCGCTTTCACTTCCATCCAGAGCTCGTTGCTCGTCTTTAACGATGCATCTAATAAGATGGAAGCCAGCTGGTTGTCGCGGGTATCCGTGAAATGTTTATATATATGATACTCTCCGCAATTTACCTAAAATTCGCGAAGTTATAGTCACATTTATGCATGTCCTCAAATACCGTACACACCCTATATATATATATATATATATATATATATATATATATATATATATATATATATATATATATATATATATATATATATATATATATATATATATATATATATATATATATATGAATGACACATCGATATACGAAGGCAGCGGCATATACAAACTGACATGCAAGGACTGCGACATGGTATATATAGGAAGGACAACACGAAAACTAACGACAAGATACAAAGAGCACCTACGATCTTTCTTATACAACAAGGCAGACTCCAATTATGCGACGCACCTACAAAACCACGCACATGAGCCTGATGCTATGACAAACTCTATGAAATTGCTACACAAACAAAACAAAGGACCAAGACTTGACATCCTAGAAAGGCTTGAAATTTATAAACATAGAAAGACAGACGGTGACATTATCAACGAACAACTTGTTACCAATTCCGACGCAATTTTATCAGTCCTAGACCACACTCTTAGACGAAAACGGAAACGAGATGAAACAGAACAAACGGACAGCCAACAAGCAAAAAAACAAAAACATAATATCCCCCTACGTGGCATAATTGAGTAATTTACTTCCTGACCTCATTACCCATCCACTAATTACCCATCCGCTAATTACCCATCCGCTAATTACCCATCCGCTAATTACCTATTCGCTAATTACCCATCCTACGACTATATAAAGTCGCTCCCTTCAACACATCCTTTAGACACTGAAGATGACTCAAAGTAGTCGAAACGCGTCTGCTCACACAACTAAGCAAGGCCCGACGGCTTTTAAAGAAAAAAGAGGATTGGCCTGCGGATATCAAATAAACAAAGTTATTGACTACAACACTGCCAGCCAGGCAAAACTGTTGCGTTCATTCCAATACCTTACCCTAAAACTTCATCAAACAATAGCAAACATATGGTTCAACAAACAGTGCTTGAAAAACAACATTACACCAGCATTTGCAAGAATCGTGATAAAACAAAACACAATCGCTGCACGTAACACACAACGTAGCGCACAGATGCTCCGCATTAAAAACGAAATAAGAACACTGTGCATAAAAAAGGACGAAATCAACCGACAACTACTACACTCACACTTACAATTAACTAACACTATACAAACTGAAAACTTTCTACAGTTTTATAATGACGTGAGGCAAAACATTGATATTCAGCTCAAAACTAAATATGAGACCATGACGAAAAAACTTGACAAATTGATGAAAAAACAAAACAAAATGACCACACCAGCGAACAGAACTTTCTATCCACGGACTGTAAACCTATCAGATACGCCTTTTACGACACAAGAAATGGAGCTATTAAATAAGGGACTGAAACACAACTTACATAATACAAACCGCAACATAGACCTAGAACAACTAGTAATCGACACTGAACTAGCCATTAACAAACTGCCGCAGGAACAACAGACACATGCAAGACATACTGCAGTAGACATACTACAAAAAATACGCACTAGCATAAACAAAATGGATTTCCACGAAGACCATAAGATATTAAGACACATTCAGACAAAGCTAACGGATAACCTACTAACAGTGACGAAGGCTGACAAAGGACATACAACGGTGATACTAAAAACAACGGACTATGTACAAAAAACAATAGACTTCATTAACGCCAACGGCTACAAACTGGTAAACAAAGACCCCACCAATAGGTTCCAAGCGGACTTACGTACCGCCATTATACAATCCCCACTAATTATTCCTCCTAATACTAAGCAACGCTACATAAACCCAAATCCATGCACACCACCCCTTAAAGCACAACCCAAGCTCCACAAACCCAATATTCCTATCCGTCCTGTCGTCAACTACCGCCCAGCTCCTGCATACCAATTAGCACGGTACTTGGCAACGATAATGGCTGATGTCGTGCACCTTGACGACAAATACGCATTAAAGAACAGCCGCGAGCTAGCAAATTCTACCACTTCTTTAAAATTGACTGAAAATTGTCAACTTTTATCATTAGACATCACCAACCTCTATACGTCTATCCCTGTCGATGAAACACTGGCCATACTAAAAGAAAAACTTTCATTCAACAACAGCCGACGATTCACAGATCAAATACTCAATCTCATAAAGACCACAATCAAGCAGAACTATTTTAAGTTCAACAGCAACACATACATTGCCAAAGACGGTCTGGGTATGGGACATCCAATGTCCTCAATAATGTCAAAAATATTCCTACAATCTTTGGAAGAAGTCTTTATACCCAAAGTTGTCAAAAGGTTCAATGTAATATTTTACAGACGATATGTGGATGACTGTTTCATTGTTATTGACTCACAAGAAAATAAACAAGACGAACTACTTGCCTATATGAATGAAATTCACCCGAATATAAAGTTCACTATGGAAAAACAAACAAACGGACAACTCAACTATATGGACCTAACTGTGATACGTGAACAAACACGATTGGACTACAAAATATACAGAAAACCAACCACAACTGATCATACCATACATGAAACATCTAACCACCCCGCACAACATAAGCTAGCAGCGTACAGATCAATGGTGCAGAGGCTTCACTCCATCCCCATGACTCCTACTAACTACTCCAACGAACTAAACAACATTTACAGAATAGCTAATAATAACGGATACAAACAATGCGACATTGACAAACTAGTCACACAGTACAAACAAAAACAGGAACGCCAACCGACGGAAACTCATAAGAACGACCAACAGTGGGTATCGTTAACATACGTAGGCAAAGAGACATACAAACTATCAAACTTCCTTAGGAAATACAAATTGCAAACTGCATTCAAAACGAACAACAACATTGGAAACAAACTGAAGCCAAAACTGAATGACACATCGATATACGAAGGCAGCGGCATATACAAACTGACATGCAAGGACTGCGACATGGTATATATAGGAAGGACAACACGAAAACTAACGACAAGATACAAAGAGCACCTACGATCTTTCTTATACAACAAGGCAGACTCCAATTATGCGACGCACCTACAAAACCACGCACATGAGCCTGATGCTATGACAAACTCTATGAAATTGCTACACAAACAAAACAAAGGACCAAGACTTGACATCCTAGAAAGGCTTGAAATTTATAAACATAGAAAGACAGACGGTGACATTATCAACGAACAACTTGTTACCAATTCCGACGCAATTTTATCAGTCCTAGACCACACTCTTAGACGAAAACGGAAACGAGATGAAACAGAACAAACGGACAGCCAACAAGCAAAAAAACAAAAACATAATATCCCCCTACGTGGCATAATTGAGTAATTTACTTCCTGACCTCATTACCCATCCACTAATTACCCATCCGCTAATTACCCATCCGCTAATTACCTATTCGCTAATTACCCATCCTACGACTATATAAAGTCGCACCCTTCAACACCTCCTTTAGACACTGAAGATGACTCAAAGTAGTCGAAACGCGTCTGCTCACACAACTAAGCAAGGCCCGATGGCTTTTAAAGAAACAAAAAAAAAAAAATTTATATATATATATATATATATATATATATATATATATATATATATATATATATATATATATATATATATATATATATATATATATATATATATATATATATATACGAGGTGTGTTCAAAAAGTAACGCGAATTTTGAATTTTCGCGGGTTACGTATATTCGAATTTCGATTTTTTTGTGGCGTTATGTTGGTACTCATGTCTGTCACTTATGTCGACAAGCTCGGCCATTTTGAATGTTCATTTGATTGGTGATAGCTGCTTTACTTGCACGTGTTTTCAATCGCCTTCGATTTTTACTTATTCAAAAAAATGGATCAAAGAACGTGTATCAAATTTTGTGTGAAAAACGAAATTAAGTGCGCGGATGCATTCCGAATGTTGGCTGTGGCATACGGAGAAGCTACCTCGGACCGAAGCAACGTTTATCGGTGGTACAAAATGTTTTTAGAAGGCCGAGAAGATGTGAACGACGAAGAGCGTGCCGGACGCCCGAGCACTTCAACAACAGACAAAAAATTAATGAAGTGGAGAAAATGGTATTGGCCAATCGTCGAATCACCGTTAGAGAAGTTGCTGAGGACCTAAACATATCGATTGGCTCGTGCCAATCGATTTTTATCAACGATTTGGGCATGAGACGGGTCGCCGCGAAATTCATACCAAAATTGCTCAATTGCGACCAAAAACAGCAACGCATGAACATTGCTAATGAGATGTTAAACTCTGTCCGCGACGAACCAAATTTGCTCCAGAGGGTCATAACTGGTGACGAATCGTGGGTTTGTGGTTATGACGTGGAAACCAAAGCTCAATCATCTCAATGGAAGCTGCCGCATGAACCAAGACCGAAAAAAGCGCGCCAAGTTCGGTCGAATGTGAAAGTTTTGCTGACAGTTTTCTTCGATTGGTGGGGGCGTGGTACATCATGAGTTCTTGCCACAGGAAAGAACGGAAGGAAGGAATATTACCTGCAAGCTATGCGCAATTTGCGCGAAGCAATTCGCCAGAAACGCCCGGATTCGTGGGAGGACAAAAATTGGCTTTTGCACCACGATAACGCCCCTGCTCACACATCGTTGCTTGTGCGCGACTTTTTGGCCAAAAACAACACACTAATGAAGCCGCAGCCACCGTATTCCCCAGATCTGGCCCCCTGTGACTTTTTCTTGTTTCCTAAACTGAAGAGGCCCATGAAAGGACGACGTTACGCTACGCTTGACGAGATAAAGACGGCATCGAAGGAGGAGCTGAACAAGATTTAAAAAAATGATTTTTTGAAGTGCTTCGAAGATTGGAAAAACCGTTGGCACAAGTGTATAATATCTCATGGGGATTACTTTGAAGAGGACAAAATAGATATTCCTGAATAAATAAATAATTTTTGAAAAAAAACAAAATTCGCGATATTTACGATATATTACACCTCGTATATATATATATATATATGTATATATACTTATATATGTATATATATATATATATATATATATATATATATATATATATATATATATATATATATATATATATATATATTGGTAAGTATAAAAAGTATTGAGCCTGTTTGTCATCTTTCGATTGAATATTTATTTTATTTAAAGGGGATTTTATTTAAGTACAAATTATTCATCATTATCTGTGACCGTTTGCCATTTTATGGGTAGAGCCATTATTTCATCTGTGTAGAACTTCTGTGGTTTACCGGCGAAAAACTTGGCCAAATGATTTTCACAGTCCCGTTTTGTAGTGAATTTATTTTCATTAAGGAAGTTTTGCAGAGACTGAAACAAATGATAGTCTAATGGTGCAAGGTCAGCACTATACGATGGATGCATCAAAACTTCCCAGCCAAGCTCTGTCAATTTTTGCAGGGTCTGTCCGTCCGTCCGTGTGTCACACCAATTTTTCTCGCAAACTATAAAAGCTCGAAACATAAGATTTTGTAGATAGATACAAAGTGACGCCCTCTTCAAAGTTTCGCCACAAAAAGAAATTTATAAGGTGTTTAAAAGGGGTCTCCCCATATAGGGGAGCCCCCTGAAAAAAATTTCATCGCATGTACGCAGTATGAGTATCAAACTAAAGGTCTTGATGAGAAATTTTCACAACAGGTCTTAAAATGATAATTTTCGCTTTGAGGGATGCAGCTTAAAGGGCCCCTTTTAAACACCTTAAAAGGGCCCTTTAAGCCCATTTTTCATCACCCGTAATGATTTACTTCGAAAATGGATCGATTTCGTTGCGTTTTATTAGCATTTCGCAAATGGAAATTCAGTCGATCAAATCTTTTTGAGTTAATTCATGCGGCACCCAAACGTCGAGCTTCTTTGTGTATCCAGCCTTACGCAAATGATTCAAAACTGTTTGGTGATGGATATTCAGTTCCTTAGCAATGTCATGTCTGCTTATGTGTCGGTCTTCCTCAATTTTTTGTAAAATTTCACCGACTTTTTCAGTGATTGGTCGACCTGAGCGAGGTGCATCTTTGACATCAAAATTTCCAGAACTCACTCAATTGCATCTATCTGTCAAGTTGACTGTCCAAATTGAACGCCAAAATGGCAAATTTTGTCGCGAATTTTATCCGATATTAAAACTGTGAAAAGTGTTCGCGATCTAAATTCATTCCAAATGTTTAAACATTCTATTTTGCTTTGTGATCCAATAACTTTAACGTGTGACATTGCGAAATTACTTTACAATTTCAAAGTGAAATGTGTAGTGCCTTCGTATTAAAATTATAGACATAAGGGATCTGTAGGTGCTTCCTTTCACAGATAAGTAGTTAATAGTTAATGTCTTGGATGTTTCCCTCATAATGGCGAAGGTTTTTCAAATAGAAAACAAATTTTTAGGATTGTATGAAAATTTGTTTTCATCGAGCAGCAGCTATATTAGCTTGTGCAATTTGGCTCTCTCTTAGGTTGTAAACAAGAGCGTAGCAGTAGGAAAAGTGGTCGCAGGGGTTGTTGCCACTACATGGTCACGTGGTCATCCATTCCAGTATTATTCAATTACTCAATAGTTTATAGCATTCATGTTTGCATGACCATTTAAGCAATGCATTTGACACCTTTAAAAAAAGTGGCAGCAAAATTCAATACAAAACAAGTTAAGTAAACAGGAGTAAAATCCTTTCAAAAGGGGTTTGTACTCACCATACGAAATTGAAATGCAGATGGTTAGGTTACGTATTTAATGTTAAAACTCGATTAATACTTCTATGACAAGTATCTTGAAGGTATCTTTAAGAAAAATTAAGCAGCTGCCATTTTGTTTCAGAATAGCAAATATCATTCAGTGTACAAGGTGTTTAAGTTATTCATCTTTTCTGAAGCTTTCAAGAAGATCTCATTAATAATGTAGCATCTGTTTGTATCAAAAGCAAACAGAATAGGAAAACTACATATTTGTAGTTGTGATGTTATGTATGAAAGTTTGAATGACCGCAGCTTTATTGAATACGTTTAGATTCTAACAAAAATTATAGTATTGAATTACTTTTGCAAAAACTTTCATTGAATTTAAGGGTTCTTATCCGATTTTATTGGTGAAAAGTTAAAATTTATTAGACCGATTATTATTCACAAAGTTGACTTCGGTCATATTTGTCGTTGCTGTATTCATAAAGAACAACCTCTACGATTTTTTTTTAAATTTTCCGGTTTATACCAGGCATTCCACTGTTGAAGCAGCATTCATCAGTTTAAAATGAGAGCAATTACAAAAGGCGTGCTCGCGATTCAGGCGGACAATTGCAGCGGTGATTGAAGCGAACAAAGTACATTGAGTTATAAATTTCAGTAGAATGCCTAGAATGAAGATATAATATCTTTAGTGGTAAATGTTGATTTATAAGTAAAAAGTAATTATTATTATAAACTGCGCGTTTTTTCCGGATATATATATATATATATATATATATATATATATATATATATATATATATATATATATATATATATATATATATATATATATATATATATATATATATATATATATATATATATATATATATATATGTACATATATATATATATATATATATATATATATATATATATATATATATATATAGGTATACATATATATAGGTATATATATATATATATATATATATATATATATATATATATATATATATATATATATATGTACATATATATAAATATATATATACATATATATATATATATATATATATATATATATATATATATATATATATATATATATATATATATATATATATACATATATATATATAAATACATAAATATATATATATATATATATATATATATATATATATAAATATATATATATATATATATATATATATATACATATATATATATATATATATATATATATATATATATATATATATATATATATATATATATATATATATATAAATATATATATATATATAAATATATATATATATATATATATATATATATATATATATATATATTTATATATATATATATACATATATATATATATATATATATATATATATATATATATATATATATATATATATTTTTTTACGTGCAAAATTGAGGTTATGTCAAAACATTTATGATTATATAAAATGTTTTCATATTTTTCTCAGAAAGCTTTCGGGCCTTGACTAGTTTGGCACTTCAGTCCCTTTTGGGGCTTCAGTGAGAGAAAGGTGAAGTATCTCATTATCTTTGTCAAATGTTACGTCACTCGGCAAGGTGATATGGTCAGCACCACGCTTTGGCCGGGTATTCGTCCACCGAATCGCGATACGCTCGGATTTTAAACTAGTACGTATCATAACTGGATGGGTTTATAGTCCGGCAAAAAAATCTCTCGAATTAAATCTCATTATCGCAAATGGGTTTAACTAGAAACCTTTGGCTCGAGGAAAAATTGTAAACGCTCCAGATGTCAAAATTTTGTTTTGATTTGTAACAAATTTTAAATTTGCAAAACAAAATAAAATTTTTTCATGAATCCATGCAGAGCGTTCAGTCTCTTACCAGATGTGTCTTTAGGCGGTAGGTAGAGGGATGCCCTAGCTGGTTATGTGGTGGTTGGAAAAAAATAAAATACCAGTTGCGGACTGAAGTGGACTAAGTCGAAGCGCTGACAACGTTTCACTTAGTATTCACTTGTCATGGTACCAAAACAACTGCCTCGGATCCAACAAACGGCAACGGCAGCATACAATTAGAGTGGCTTTAGTTCTAGACAGCACACAAACAAATCGTTACCGGCTTCAATTCTGTTAACGAACGGATCTGTGCCATTCATATCAAGACCACCTTTTTTCATTGTCTGGCTAGTCACGCACCAATAGAAGACAAGGAGGAGAATACCAAGGTTGAATTTTACAGCACCTTGGAATGCACTGTTGGCGCATTGTCATCAAACAAGATCAAAATTATTCTGGGTGACTTCAACGCAAAAATCGACTGAAAAATGGCGCACGAAGAAACGACAGGAGGGCAAAGCCTTCATGAGGAGACCAGTGACAGCAAACAGTACTTGATGGACTTCGCTACTAGCAAAGACCTTACTGTAAGCTGCACATACCTCCCGCACCCAAATATGCAGAAGAGAATGTTAGTATTTCCAAACGGTCGCATGATCAACCAAATTTACCACGTTCTCATACAAAATCGAGCAGACACCAGCATTTTCGACACGTATGCGTTACTTGGCCCCATCTCTGATTCAGACTACTACCTTATAAGGGCAAGTTCCGATGCCACACCTCCAAGAGCTGTAAACAAGGAAGATCAGTTATCCCAAGGTACCAGTTATACAAGGTAAACGATAGCTTAGTAACGTCCACACACTTGTCAGGAAAATCTCGTCAACATATCCTCGCAGGTGGTAGAAAGGAGTGATGATATCAAATCCATGTTGAAGATAATAGGACATGTGGTTGTAGTGAATCGGAGTGTTTACGTCTCTGCAAGGAACGTATGTCAATGTTTTAGCACAAGAGTCTACATGTTATAAAGAAGACCGAGATCGGCTGACTAGCTTCGCTTTACGACTGCATTCACGTGTTTGTCGTTAGCTATTTGTGGGTAAGTATCGAGTGGATTCTTTGTCGTGCTACCAGGCTGCACTGCAAAACATTTATCATATCTACTCCATTCTACAAGGCATTCCGATCAATTTTTATTTTAGTTTTCGTTAATGTTTCAATTAAGGTACTCTACAGCCATTCAAAATTTTTGTCTCATAAAGGTAAACGGACGCAGAGGTTTGAGATGAGTGCAATGATCAAATAAAAAAACCTCTGTTTCTTCTCTGAAGAAGGCTGTTATATCACAAAGGAAATGTTAAGCCAAATGATGTTAAAATGGCTGAAGTGAACCTCGTCCCTGCTTAAATAATGGAAACTTAACTGGTGTGGTTAATAATAGTCTAGTCAAATAACAAACTGTAGTCAGCGTAGTGTCATCCCATAAGCCGAAGGGCTTTAATTCGAATCTCGATGGCAGCAACGAGATGTGGAGACCTGACACATTCGATCATGATAATGAGATCCTCCAACTATCTCTAAGCGAAGGTCCAAAAAGAGCTGTAGTGCTACAACTTTTTTAACTACACTCAAAGCATTTTAATGAGTTGACCAGCTGATCCTGATCACAACGGGAATGCTTGACTGCTTATCTTTACTACAGGGCAGCCTTTTCAATACTGACTCAGGCATGGAGAGACTGAAGTGTTTCACTCTTCATTGCTGAAAAAACAACTGTTTCTGCATTGTAAACATGGTTGTTGTAATTTTAGGCCCCTTTTCCTTGAATATAAGTCCCTGTCTTCTTAGAAAGTATGCTAATACAAATCACAAGCCAAGCCTAAAAACAATGCCGGATGTTCTTCAGGACTAATTGATGATGCAGATTTGATCCCTGCCGGTAATCAAAAAGGGTTACACCAAAAATGACGCAATTCTTAGTACTGTATTGCGAAATTTCAGGCACCATCATGTTGTTCCAAATTAGATCTGTCTTCCTTCACACTGTATAAAAAGGTTTGCATCTTTCTTCTAGCAACATTCAGGGATGGAATGCCCTATAGTATCATCGGCATAATCAGGTTGCTTAGCCACCATAAACGAAGAATTCCAAAATATGGTATAGAACTTAATATCTGGAACACAAAAACACAACACCAGAAGAAAGTTTATAGGTGATTCTATCTTTCCTTTATTGGGCCTCAAAAGTAGGCTACGTTAATATCAAATGGTGAAAGTAGCAACAAAAATTGTATTGGTTCATCAGCTGATAGCAAAATTAAAAATGTAAGAACTCGAAGGAGAATGGCATTGTTTTCCACTTCGGGCCCCAGGTTGGGTGCCATTCTAGAGAAGGAAAGGACATCTAAGCCAACCTCTCATCGGTTGAAGACGTGAAGTCTCTTTGTGTAATAACGAAATGTGTCATACAGGTCAACTAGCCCAGGCACCCTCAGCCGACTCTGAGGCGGCTGCTTGCAGGCTAGCTAGGTCGGAAAGGAATTTCGGTTGGGGGACTTCCGCGAGCAGATCAAGTCCGAATATAATTTCTTAGTCACTAATTCAAATTCCTGTTTGAAACGTGCTTTAAAAATGTTTGTAAGAAAACCAGTCGCCAGTACCTTAGCGTTGCTTTTAAGAGGCTGCCAATTAACCAACCTTGAATTCGCGTGTTCTAAAGCTAGATACCGACGCTGCACTAGCAATAAGCTACTCTGACTCTAACTGAAATATTTGACCCTAATCGAAAATGTTTTTTCTGTATGGTTAGGAGCTGAATATCATTTACGCACAGAATGTGGGACTCACATGCTCGCAAGAAGGCAACTGGACTACCCAAAACACCTCCCTTGTCAACCGGAGAGCCCAGCCTGGAACGGTTTGACACATTACTTTGGGCCAGGCCTTGTTTTGTTACGCCGCAAGGTGCCTTCAAACCGGGGGATCTCTCTTCGAGCAGGGGGGAGAGGGGAAGAGGAAGTGCCAGACAAACTATCCCCCAGCCCCAACACCCTCGGCTCTTGTAACTCCCTTTCATCTGTTCATCTGCTCCATTTTGAGCACATTATGTGGCAAGCATTGTCTTTCTCTCCTAGGCAAAACTACAACTGGGGGACCGTGACTTAATAATGTTGTACAGGTAAGACTGAAAATGCCCATGTCCACTCGAAAACTGAGTCAGATAGAAGTCTGTCTCACAATGCCTTCGATTAAGCCACGGTCTCACATCCAGAATGAGGCATGCAGTCCACCTTCCCTTCGTGAAGTCCACCCAAGACTGCTACCAATCGTTGAGTGAGCGTTGTCTCTCCTCGTGGACAACCATATTTTTTGCGTCCTCCTTTCGAAACACATAAATAGCGCATCGATCTTTAGGAAGGAGGGCGACAGGTTTCACACCTGAAATAACTCTCACCACCGAGACAGATACTGTTGGATACGAAGATGCAATCCGCAGTGCTCCTCTACTCTGTACCTGGGCGAAGCATTTTAGATATACCACTTTATTGAGAGCGTAATGAAAAATGTTAAAGACAAGTTACGGCAGTACGTACCCGAGCTAAGCTTGCTGATCTCTTGCGGATTTATAATAAAACCTTCCTCTTCACCACATACCCGTTTTCATTTACTTCTGAAAAACTCTATCTACTGGAAACGACACCATTGGTTTTGTTTAACAATTCATTTTATCAGAGTTCTAATAACTGAAATATGAGAAAGGAATTTAAGCCAATAATTTTTCAACCAAATCTGTATCACTCAGAGAGATGGTCGGTCAGTCTAATAACAAACCGAAGCAGATACTGTTGTTCAATTCATCCTTCATTCTGCATTCAATTTATGTTCAAGGTAGCCTCAGCTCGATACGAGGTATTTGTCCTGGTTTGACATGTGTAGCATTTGCGATCTGACTAAGCAAATTATTTACGCGATTTTGTAAGTAACTTCGATTCATTATAAGTCCAACATAAAAGGGGGACCAAGCTGATTTGACCATTGTCTAAGTCAAGCAAAAAAAATTCGAATAATCATTTACCTCAACCAAATGGGTTAAAGAGGATACTTGATTTGATACGTGGGACCTCTCCCGAAAAGCTTCGCCTGTCAAATCAATCTGAAAGAGTTTCAATGCCAGCAAAAGGGATTAAAGCGATTCTTCGAGTATACGAGTATGTTGCTTTAACTAGTGCTCAAGCTATTATGTTTGTTTGCTGGGTTCATTTTACTACAACGAAGAAATTCTCGGCTGAACTTTAGCAAAATTTTAAATTATGCTTTCTCGTATTTGCACATCCATACTCAAACATTAATAAGATAATTCAGCATACGTATTTTTGATAATACGGGTATTCATACAAGATTACCAAGATAATATACTTTGATGATACTATGAGAGCGCAACCAATCACTTCTTAGTAGATCCAAGCAAACTGATGTTCAAATATTCGTGATAACCTGGTTCTCAATATTACTGGCTTTTGTATTTTAACTCTAACTAGTCATGTTAATTACGAGTAGCACAAGTGTATGATATTATTGTATTAATAATTTATAAGAAAATTCAATTGATTCTGGGTAAATTTTACGCTTAATAACAGATTACCTGCAAAAAACCCATATTTAACAAAACTGTCAATAAAAATCCTTTATTCATCTGTTAGCAATTCCACATATGATGAATCCTCGAAATGTGTAGATTCCTTACAAACATCATGTTTCTTTTGATGCGAGGGGATATAAATGTAACAGGGTTCATCAATCAGTTGACTTTATAAGCGAATAAATAGAACTACTGTTAATAGCCTCATTCAAAATTTCAAAACAAAAGTGAATTCAAGCTGACTTGATTACGACCAATTATTAATGCATTTCCTCTCACGGATATTTAGCTATCCCCTTTTATTGCTTTCATATTATTTTAATAAACTTTAGTCTGTGTTTCGTTACTTTCCTTTGGTTTTACATAAAGTTACGTTATTCATATGCTAATTGTATTTTCCAATCATATTGTACTTTCCCCACCAAACAAGACGAGACGCTTATAGCTTTTCGAAAACATTTACGTTGATATTATTGACCTGCAAATAATAAATTTAAATAAAAAGATGGTGGTGAAATTATTCTTTTATTTTTACAATCTGCGTTCCCTTCGCTGGAAGAAAAATTCTCAGATAGAATATGTTGTCTTAATGAAACGCAGTCTTTGCGTAACCTAAAACTGGAGTCAATCCGGCGTATTTATGTACATATTTTTGGCACTCTCAAAGTAGATTCCACTATCGTTTTCGCTTATGTTTAGCGTCCAGAAGGCCTCGGTGTAGACTGCCACCACTGTCTTTGCGACCAACACAATCGCGGATGATCGACAGGTTTGTTTTTTTCCATAAGAGACGCTGAGTAATTTCAAACAATTAGTGGGAAGCATGCATGTTCAATAATAATTTATGACCGCTTCAGTTCATTACGGTTTTTGTTGCGCATAAGCCCAAGCATTTGATATCAGACCAAGGTCACACTTATATGTAAACAAGTTGGATAAACAGACCTACGGTCATGCCAGAAGAGTTTTGTGCCCAACGTGCGAAATGCAATCACGAGCAACGAATAAAGGCGAGAAACATGTCAAAGAGATGTGCACGTTTATAAGAAAATCCCTTGCTTCTATACTTTCAACGGTTGTCACTTTGTTGCAAACTAACAAAAATCAGCCAAATCATGAATTCCCCAAAAAATTATATTATTGACATTATTTGAAAATTTCAAGAAGATCAAATCAAAACTGCAGTGTCTGATTCAATGGAAAGTCCGTAAAATACCAAAATCACGTGTTATTGTTGCTGTATTTGGAGAAATTTCAAATGGCTATAATTTCCGTGAATACGATTGGGTTTTCATCAAACTTGCAGAGTATTAAGACCTTATATAAAACTCCTTAAATATAGGTTTTCATTGAATCTAAGGGTATGTATACGATTTTATTAATAAAGTTAAGTGAATTTTGACTTCTAAGGTATTTGTTGTTGCTGTACTTCTAAAGCCCTGTCTCCATAAAATTTTTCAGATTTTTCGGATCACAATTATCCAATCACGAGGGGGGACACAAATTTTCTGTGTATTTCCCCTTCCTGTGCGCCCCCTGAAGCAAATAGTGCTAGTTTAAGACCTGTTTTGAAAAGCTCCTATTAAGACCTTTCATTTGATACCCATATTGGCTACCTTCGATGAATTTTTTTTTCAGGAGCCACTCCCCTATATGGGGAGACCCCTCAGGCACCTTGTAAAAAACGTATATATACAATTTTATGTTTGTAGCTTATACAGTTTGCGAGAAAAAGTGCTGTGACACACAGACGGACAGACAGGCGCGGTTTTAGTAAGGTTTTGTAAAATTATTTTACAAAACCCTTAAAAAGGGTTTTCAATGTAGGAGCTGGCTAGGCACAATTTTTAAGGGTATTCTACTAAAATACAAAACCCTACTGCAATCACGACCTGTGACTGACTTTTCAGTACGGCGGGGGCCGGGAAAGGAGAAATGTACGAACTTTTCACGCACCCCCTCTCGATTGGACACCTTTCATTGGAAAAATCTGAAAAAATCATGCGTGTAGGCCTTTATGAGTACAACAATAACAAATATATCAGAAGTCAAAATTAACCCAACTTTGTTAGTAATAGCATGTTGTATCGATTTTATATTTTCTTGAATAAAATCTAGACATTACCTTTAAATTCAATAAAAGTAAGCCAATGGTTAATTATAAAGTTGACTTGTCTTGAAAGTTTCATAAAGATCGATTGGTATTTAACGAAGTTATAGCAGTTTGAATTCTACTGTATTTCTGCAAATATGGAACAAAATGCGCTGCATTATTACACTCGTATGTACATAGAAACATGTGGCTATGGAACAAGCTGGGCTTTTTATGGACTCAGACACTACAGGTTTGCTAGGATTTAGATGGAAGTTCCAGGACTAAAAGCTATCATGAATATCTTTGAGAATTGGTTCAGCTAGTGGTATCAGTAATCGTAAAACAAAATAGCGGCTGTTCTAAATAAGAATTGAATAATTTTGAGTTATTTTGGTTCAATTTCAACTTTCAAAGCACATGCTTTTAACACTCGATTCAATTTAACGAATGACTGAAGATGAGTACCTACAATTAATACTCACGGGTGAAATAAGTGGAGAAAGTAGGAGAGAGCTCTTAACAGAAGGGGTTTGTAACCATTCTAGGGATCGAGAAAAATTTTTTGATGCCATGAATCGATGATTTGAATTATTCACCCAAAATTTGTTTAAGAAATCGTTCCAGTTCATTCAAAAGATGCAAACTTTCGTTCATAAGCACAAAACAGTCGCAATTGTGTTCCATGCTAAATAATTTTTTGAAAAGTGGTTTACTTCAATATGTTCAATGACCATAGCCATTGAACATATTCAAGTAAACCACTTTTCCTTGAATTTTCATGATAAGAAAGAAAGAGTGCATTAGTCGGTTTAAAATATATATTAACTATCAACATGTGTTATTGTTTTTGTAATTCCATACAATTGAAATGGCGATAACTCACTTAATTATGATTTGGTTTCCATGAAATTTTGTTAGCATGAGGGGTCTTATATCAGTCTACCTTAATGTAAAACTTGAAGAAGTTTAAGTGCACCGTTTCGATTTTTGGGGGAAAATGTAAAATTTAGAAATCATACTATGTGAATTTTGACTTCTGAGGTATTTGTTGCCTTTGGACTCATTAGGACCTACCTTCGTGATTTTTTCAGATTTTCGAGTCAAAGGTGTCCTATCATGAGGGGAGGGGACAAAAATTTTTTTGGTGCATTTTGCCTCCCCCTGGCCTTCTAATGCAAAAACTTACTTATTTTTCAGATTTTGAAAGTGCTTACACCTTTCATTTGATACCCTACTCGACTATATTTAATGAAAAAACTTGTTATGGGCCACTTTTTTATCAGGGGGAACCATTGGAAAAATTTGATATATTTATAAAGACCTAAACTTTTGAGAGACAACCACTTCTAAACTTTTCGCAAAGTTTGAGCTTTGTAGCTTCTATAGTTTTGGAAGGAATTTCTTGTTACGCAAGGATAGACGGATAAATGGACAGACGAACGGACAAACGAACTAATGGACAGGCAAACACATGGACAAGTGGGATGTGAAACTAGTAGGTTTTTGCAAAATTTCTTTCAAAAAGCCCTTAAAAATCATGGAGCTAGATCCGATAAAAAATAACTTACTTCCTGAAATTTGTTGAACTTTGCTAAAAGTAGTAAGATTTAACATTTTCTTCAGTAAAACTGTATCAGTATCATTAAATTAGATGAAACCAGCCATTTAAAAAGATCTTTAAAATATCAGTTTATTCTATAAGTTTCAATAAAATTTACCGACGTTATAACCATTTTAATTTTCTCCGATTACAACAATCATACGATTTTTCTACTATGTTATATGGGCTTTCCATCAAACCGGACACTTTGTTTTGATTTAATCATCTCCAAATTTTTAGATAAGATAAATAACGAAATTACTTATAAGATTCAGGTCAGTCAATGATTTTAATCATATTGGAACAAAATGTTCGCTGGTTAAGATAAAAGTCTTTGAAAGCAAGAATATATTTGTTGTGCACGTCATAAAAGTTTTTCTTGAATTAAATCATTCTATTTTTCCACATATTGCAGATTAAATACAAAACCTTTTTGACATGAGCGTAGTTCAGTCTACCCAACTTGTTAGTCTTGAATACGATTCCGATGACAACCGCCCCAGTATCCATTTACAAGGAGGCGGGAATTTACCT
The DNA here is from genome assembly GCA_963969285.1 of Odontomyia ornata. NCBI lineage: Eukaryota > Metazoa > Arthropoda > Insecta > Diptera > Stratiomyidae > Odontomyia > Odontomyia ornata. The sequence continues at coordinate 204,797,070 of OZ017738.1, forward strand.
TTTCTTATCGCTCGCTTCAAATGGATGAATGTTACAGCCATAAATAGTTCGGTAAACTACAAACAAACAAAACTGCTGGGTTATAATTTAGATGGCGTATCCGTTTGCCAAGATCTCATGCCACTCTCCACTTTCAGTAACTGTTTTAACACAAATGTAATTCGATTCTCCCGCTAATCGAATCCCGGAAAAAGATCTATCATTCAGACAATTGTCAACATCTGACTGGACTGCCATAGCACCGAATGCCAGGTCTCTTTCCAAGATTCAGCCAACATGTTATTACACGGTACCAGAAGCAGCTAAAGTGGCCTTAAGACATCGAACAAAGAAAAGCAGTAACGACTCGCATGATGAAGAATGCAAGCAAGCGGTTGAAGAAAGAACCAGGTATACAAAACAACTATCCAGGGACCAACTTGGACTGAAAAAAAGCAGTATAAAACCCTCCGACGATGAGCTTAAAAAATGTGCCGAAGAAAGAAACGCTTAAAATCAACACTAAGATGCAACATAAAAACTAAAAACATGTCAGATCGGAATATGCCTCTTTCATATAACTTAGAGGCGGCTAAACTCCACAAACAAGTCATTGCAAAAGCGCACAAGGATCGATCACAAGTAATCCAGTTGAAATCAAAAAACAGATGGCTGTAATATATCTAGAAGCTTTTCATAGCGGGCCGAATTGACTGAAGCTGTGATATTTCAAAAAAAGGACAAGAGGTTCCAGTTTCATTACCAACCAGAGAAAAAGCCCAGGCAGCAGTACGGGACCTTAGAAAAATAAGAATCCTGGAATAGATGGAATATCATCAGAACTGCTATCTATCATTTCCATGTATGTTACCTTTTCTCCCAACCAATATGAAGAATATGGACAGAAGAGTAGTTATCAGAGGACTGTAGAAAAAGTATAGTATGTCCAGCACACAAAAAGAGGGACAAGTTGAATTTTGAAAATTATGGAAGCATCGCTTTGTTGTAAACGTTTCAGAAATAACTCTTCAAACTCATAGAAATGAAATTAAAACCGTACTATAAAAGCATTATAGAAGAGTATCTGGGTGGCTCTTGAAGTGGACGATCTACAATGGACCGAAATTCTTAGTGAAGTGCTCGAAAAGTGCTGAAGAAATAACATCGACGTGCATCAACTCTTTGAAGAGTTCAAGCAACATATTACGGTGTTGATAGAAATCCTCTGGAACAAATATTACTTGATTCGGTCCGAAAAAAACTCTTGCACATGGTTAAAGTCAGAATACTAAACACAGAGTCCTAGGTCAAGCTGAATGACGGACTAATGGATCAGGGTTAAAGCAAGAGAATGGATCTGCCTAAAGCCTCTTTGATATTGTGTTGCACAGGTCATCAGTGGGAAGACAACAACTGAAACCTGTGGCACATGAGCACTGGTGGCGTTTATTGATAACGTCAATAGCGTCACACCATTTAAAATACGGAAGGAGTTTTTTTGAGTTGAAATATCAAAAGTTAATAAAAGTGGTAAAAGTGGTTTAAATGCTTCTGATACACGACGGTTTTTCCCGGAAAAAAACGAAGTAAGCATACACGTCGGTACATCATCTCTATTCTGCACATACGTCTTAAATATATTTGGTATGTGTTGTTGCTTTATCATCGTTTTTAGGTCTTTCTAAATATCTTTTGTTACAAAGACATACTAGTTTCGCGACCTGTCTATCCATCTGTCTGTGCGTCACAACAAGTTTCCTCAGAAATCATAGATGCTGGAAAGTTCAAACTTTGTATGGAAAAGGTTAGAAGTAGTGGCTTCTCAAAAGTTTAGATGTTACCAGATATTTAAAAAATTTTCAAGTGGCCCTGAAATTATTAGGTAAATTTCTCGAGAGAAATTTACCTATTGCGAAGAGCATCATATATATATATATATATACATATATATATATATATATATATATATATATATATATATATATATATATATATATATATATATATATATATATATATATATATATATATATATATATATATATATATATATATATATATATATATATATATATATGGGATATAACGAAATTTGTGACCACGCTAGAGGTTGCAATTTTGCTTCGATTTTCACCAAATTTTCAGGAAAAGTGTATTGGGTAAGTATCTCGGTTAAGTTCGTGAACCAGCTATATCGGCCGGGCAAAAACGAAATGGCGGCCATTTT
>OZ017738.1:204811775-204819275 GCA_963969285.1 Odontomyia ornata
TCTTCGCTGCTCGGATGTCAAAATTGGAGGACGCGATCAATGGGCCGAGACAGTTGGAGGCGCTATTTGCAGGAAGCGAGGGCCCGAGAGGGGCTGCAGTGCTAAGAATATATATATATAAATATATATATATATATATATATATATATATATATATATATATATATATATATATATATATATATATATATATATATATTTATATATATATATTCTTAGCACTGCAGCCCCTCTCGGGCCCTCGCTTCCTGCAAATAGCGCCTCCAACTGTCTCGGCCCATTGATCGCGTCCTCCAATTTTGACATCCGAGCAGCGAAGAACTGTCTTCATCGACCAAATCAGACCAGCGTTTCCTCGGTTTCCCCACTGGTCTCCGGCCTTCAGTTCAGATACCTTTTTGGGTATCCATTGGTCGTCCATGCGATTCATGTGGCCAGCCCGTTGCAACTTCCGCAGTCTTATAATCGTTGAAACCTTCGGCTCGTCAAAAATTTCATACAGCTCATGGTTGTATCGGGTTCGCCATTGGTCCCCATATATATATATATATATATATATATATATATATATATATATATATATATATATATATATATATATATATATATATATATATATATATATTTATATATATATATTCTTAGCACTGCAGCCCCTCTCGGGCCCTCGCTTCCTGCAAATAGCGCCTCCAACTGTCTCGGCCCATTGATCGCGTCCTCCAATTTTGACATCCGAGCAGCGAAGAACTGTCTTCATCGACCAAATCAGACCAGCGTTTCCTCGGTTTCCCCACTGGTCTCCGGCCTTCAGTTCAGATACCTTTTTGGGTATCCATTGGTCGTCCATGCGATTCATGTGGCCAGCCCGTTGCAACTTCCGCAGTCTTATAATCGTTGAAACCTTCGGCTCGTCAAAAATTTCATACAGCTCATGGTTGTATCGGGTTCGCCATTGGTCCCCATCTAGCCTCGCTTTGATCATTCGTCCCAGGACCCGTCGCTCAAAGGCGTTCAATATATTTGCGGATGCTTGGGTTAGGGTCCATGTTTCACACCCATAGCATAACACAGGTTTTATCACGGGTTTGTATACTTGGAGCTTTGTTTTCCTGTGCATGCACCTGGTCTTTAAGATCGTCAGTACTGAATAAATAAATAAATAAATATAATATATATATATATATATATATATATATATATATATATATATATATATATATATATATATATATATATATTATATAAGGAGTTGTCCTAGACTTTTGTTTGCCACAGTATATATATATATATATATATATATATATATATATATATATATATATATATATATATATATATATATATATATATATATATATATAAATATATATATACCGTGGCAAACAAGGTCTACGACAACTCCTTACATTAAGATTCTGGTTGATTGGAAGCTTTAATCAAAAATCCAGTGATGTGCATTTTTCAGTAACGTGAATATATTTATAAAAAAACATAGACAAAAACATTTCACAACAAACATAAGGAGAAATTTGTAAAAAAATAAAAAAATGAATGGACAAAAGTCTACGACAGTCAGATTTTTCGTCAAAAAAGCCTCCTTTGCATTTTATCACTTTCTTCGCTAATCTTGGCCAACGGTCAATCAATTTGTCAATAGTTTCTGATGAAATTTGGTTCCAGCTTTCTTGTAGAGCCTTCCACATGTCTTCCTGTGAGGAGGGGCAGCAGCTCCGCATATTTCTATCCAGCTCATCCCACAGAAGCTCAATCGGATTTACGTCCGGACTCTGAGGGGGCCACACCATATTTTGTAAAATCCCTTTTGCTTCTTTCCCTTCTAAATAGTCCCTGCATAATTTAGAACTATGTTTGCGATCGTTATCTTGTTGGAAAAAAAAATATCCATTTCCAACTAATCGTATGCCGGACGGAACGGCATTTTGTTGAAGTATTTGTTTATACTGCTCCTTTTTCATGATTCCATTGATTTGTACCAGATCCCCAGTTCCACGGCTCGAGAAACATCCCCAGGCCATAATGGAACTACCACCGTGCTTGACTGTTGGCACCAAACAGACTGCCAGCATCTTTTCCTCGGCGCTACGTCGAACATAAGTTCGTCGTTTTGATCCAAAAATTTGAAATTTGGATTCGTCCGTCCAAAGAACTTTTTTGAAGTCGTCTGCGGTTCAGTCTCGATGGGTGTGGGCCCACTGCATGCGTTTCTTTTTATTTTGTGGCCTTAGAAGCGATTTTCGAACTGCGACCCGGCCAAATAACCCAGCATCTCTTAATCGTCGTTTTACCGTAGTCACTGACACAGGTTTCGACCGAGAGCTGTTCATTTGTTCGCGGATTTGTGGTGCCGTTAGAAGTCCATTTCGCTTGCTGGTAACGACGATTAGATTATCCTTACTTTGAGTGGTATATTTTGGCCTTCCTGATCGCGAACGGGTTTGATTACTGCCAGTCGCTTTGTTTCGGGTTATTGCGTTATGAACACAAGTCTTCGATAACTTGAGTTGCGACGCAATTAGACGTTCAGTTTTGCCTTCGTTGTGCAAGGCAACTATGACAGCACGAATTTCACTGCTAATTTCGCGGGCTTTTCCCATTTTAAAGTGTCTTGACTACAACAAGGGCAAACTGAGACTAATCAAAATATATAAAGATGAACTCTTTGAAAACTCAGAAAATAAATACGTTTCAGGAAGCTAAAATTATCCTTAATTACGGTCAACACTAAATAAGACCAAAAAGATTCGTAATGGGCAGGTCAGAGAAATATTACAATGACTTTACCTGTTAAACAATGAAGGGGCTTTAATTAATGCTTGGGAACAATTGACCTTTCTAGGATGCAAACATAAAAATATGCAACGAGGGCACTTGTTAGATATTTTTTAGTAGCAATAGAATACTCAGATATTCAAATTAGATCTTCAGCGGATGTCCTTTTGAAATAATTTCCAGTTAACAAAGGTTTTTATTCTTGGTCCTAAACTTTTGGCCGGTAGTGTATATATATATATATACACGTATATATATTAATATATATAGATATATATATATATATATATATATATATATATATATATATATATATATATATATATATATATATATATAAATATATATATATATATAAATAGTGTATATATATATATATATATATATATATATATATATATATATATATAGTGTATATATATATATATATATATATATATATATATATATATATATATAGTGTATATATATATATATATATATATATATATATATATATATATATATATATATATATATATAACTTTATATATACATATATATATATATGTATGTATATATGTGTATATATATATATATATATATATATATATATATATATACATATAGATAGTGACGGACAAAAGTCTACACTTCCTTATATTGAGATACCAGTTAGTTGGAAGCTTTGATCAAAAATCCATTGATGCACGTTTTTCAGTAACGTAAATATACTTATAAAAAAATAAAGAGAAAAACTTTTCATACCAGAATAAAGGAGAAATTCGTAAAAACTTAAAAAATTTGAACGGGCCAAAGTCTACGACAGTCAGTGCTGACTCAGTTATACACAAAAAATGTCCAATGAAACGTATCGGAATGTCATCAGTATATATTTATTTATTTGCTCTTATTGTCATTCCGTAGATGTGCTGCTGCAATTCTATTTTAGTTTTATTCCTAGTTTCTATATATATATATATATATATATATATATATATATATATATATATATATATATATATATATATATATATATATATATATATATATATATATAGATATCTATATATATTTATATATATATATATATATATATGTATATATATATGTATATATATATATATATATATATATATATATATATATATATATATATATATATATATATATATATGTGTATATATATATACATATATATATATATATATATATATATATATATATACCGTGGCAAACAAAAGTCTACGACAACTCCTTACATTGAGATTCTGGTTGATTGGAAGCTTTAATTAAAAATCCAGTGATGTGCATTTTTCAGTAACGTAAATATATTTATAAAAAAACAAAGACAAAAACATTTCACAACAAACATAAGGAGAAATTCGTAAAAACATAAAAAAATGAATGGACAAAAGTCTACGACAGTCAGTGCTGGCTGACTTGAACACAAAATATTTTCAACTAAACGCATTGTAATCTTAAAAAACTTTTTGGAGGCTCAATATTTGGTTGGACCCCCTATCGTATCAATTACTGCTTGCAGTCTTTGAAGCATAGAGGGGACTAAATTATCAGTTTTTGCAGATGCGATTTTCTCCCATTCTGTAGCAAGTGCTTCCTTCAAAAATTTTTTATTTTTAATGCAATATGTTCGAATTTCCCGTTCCAAAAGCTCCCATACATGCTCTATTGGGTTTAGATCTAGACTTTGTGGAGGCGTATTAAGTTGCCCTTAGAGCGTAGTACAATAACCAGTTCTTGACAAAAAGTTCTGTGCGTTTTGGATCATTGTCTTGTTGGAAAATCCATCTCTCCAAGACCCAACTTCTCCACTGATGGCTTCAAATGTTGTTCTAACAGGTTCTTGTAAACATAACGGTCCATCGTAGTTTCTATAAAAGCCAATCTGCTATACTCAGATGCAGCGATGGCTCCCCGAACTATCGAATAACCTGCACAGGGCTTGACAGTAGGCACCAAATTGTTGGTCTCTAAAGTCGTGTTCTTTTTCCTTCATACGGTGAAAACGGCGCGATTCCAAAAATAATTGTCCTTGCCAATATGGGCCTTGACGAACTGTAGACGCAGAGGTCGGGTTTTGGTGGATATTAATGGATTTTTACGTGGAGTTCTGCTTTGAAACCCATTAATATTTAATGCTCTCGTGATGGTTCTTGCATGGACATCCTTTTCACTTTGCGTAGCCGCTTGTTTCGCTAAATCTGGAGCACTCATTTTAGGATTACTATTCACTTCTTTTAGAATGAAACTAATGTCTCTGCGCAACATCGGCTAGTTTGTGGCTTATTTTCAATGGAACCACTGTTTTCAAAGATTTTGATGATTGTATACATAGAAGTTTGTTTAAGTGTCAGTAATTTCGCGATTCCCGAGCACGATTTGTTTTGTTTTTTTATACTGTACGATCAAATGTCGCATATCACTAGAATTTTTTTTTCGCGATGAAATTTTGCGGTCCTTACAGTTAGAAACTAGGAATAAAGCTAAAACAGAATTGCAGCAGCACATATACGGAATGACAATAAGAGAAAGTAAATAAATATATACTGATGACATTCCGATACGTTTAATTGGACATTTTTTGTGTATAACTGAGTCAGCACTGACTGTCGTAGACTTTGGCCCGTTCAATTTTTTTATGTTTTTATGAATTTCTCCTTTATTCTGGTATGAAAAGTTTTTCTCTTTATTTTTAGGGTTTTGTAAAATAATTTTAGAAAACCCTTCTAAAATCGCGTCCTTTCTGTCCGTCTGTCTGTCTGTCCGTCCGTCCGTCCGTCCGTGTTTCACAGCAGTTTTTCTCGGAAACTACTTAAGCTAGAAGCATCAAATTTTGTATGTAGGTGTAAAGTGGTGGATTTTATAAGGTATTTAAGGGGGATCTCCCCATGTAGGGGAGTGACCCCCCGAAAGAAAATTTCATTGAAGGTAGCCAATATGGGTATCAAATGAAAGGTCTTGATGAGAGCTTTTCAAAACAGGTCATAGTTTGGCAAAGTTTGCTTCGAGGGGCGCACAGGGAGGGGATAAACACGAAAAATTTGTGTCCCCCCCCCCTCGCGATTGGACACCTGTGATCCGAAAAATCTGAAAAAAATCAAGAATGTAGGCCTTGATGAGTACAACAACAACAAATACGTTAGAAGTCGTAATTCACTCAACTTTGTTAGTAATAGTATGATTTATCGATTTTATGTTTTCTTGAATAAAATCTTAACGGTACCCTTAAATTTAGTACACAGATGTCTACTTATAAGATTGATTAACCCTGCAAGTTTCATAACGATTGCATCATATTTAGCGAAGTTATAGCGGTTTGAATTTTCCTGAATTACTATGGAACAATATGCGCTGCATGTATATATATATATATAAATATATATATATATATATATATATATATATATATATATATATATATATATATATATATATATATATATATATATATATATATATATATGTATATATATATATATATATATATATATATATATATATATATATATGTATATATATATATATATATATATATATATATATATATATATATATATATATATAATATTAACTACAAACCTTAATAGTGATATATTGACCTTTTTTGGATGATCTTCGCCATCTTTCGGTAGGTTGAATATATTTATTACAAAAAAGCCTTGGTTTTTAGAAAAGAAGGACTGGTCCATCTCATTTTTAACAGCCGAATTGGAATCAAAAGTTTCACCATTCGAATGGTTTTGAAATGTGCATAACAAATGATAATCTTATGATGCTAAGTCAGAAACATAGGGTGGATTTAGCATCAGTTCCTGATTGAGCTCCATTAAGTGTTGACGGGTTATCAAAGAGGTGTAGAGTCTGACATGATCATGATGGGACATCACGTCTTTGCGATTGACCAATTCAGGGCATTTTTTTCTTCATTTCTTCATTCAATTTCGATAGTTAACGACAGTAGTCATTTGAATCAATAGCTATGTTTCTTGGAAGCAGGTCAAATTAGACTATACCCTGGTAACCACACAAAGCATAATCTTTTTCTGGTGAATCTTGGCTTTGAATGTCGATTATGGGAGCAGATATTGCTTGGTTTTGGGACAATGATACCGTAAACTATCCAATTTTTGTCATCCGTTACGATTCTTTTTAGAAATTGGTCATTTTGGTTACGATTTAGCAAAAAGTCGCATATTTTAATGCGAATTTACGTTAATTCAAGAGAAACCCAAACATTCAGCTGTTTTATGTAACGAAGCTATTGTAAGTGCATGTAAATGGTTGATCTCGATATATTGAGCTTCTCTACTATCTGCCGAGTTGTGATACGACAGTTTGTTTCGATTAAAGCCACTGTTTTGTGCTCGACCAGTATATATATATATATATATATATATATATATATATATATATATATATATATATATATATATATTTATACATACATATATATATACATATATATATATATATATATATATATATATATATATATATATATATATATATATATATATACATATATATATATACATATATATACATACATATATATATATATATATATATATATATATATATATATATATATATATATATATTTATATATAAACATATACATACATATATATATAAATATATATATATATATATATATATATATATATATATATATATATATATATATATATATACATATATATATAT
>OZ017738.1:204824275-204831775 GCA_963969285.1 Odontomyia ornata
AGACGGACAGAAAGGACGCGATTTTAGAAGGGTTTTCTAAAATTATTTTACAAAACCCTAAAAATAAAGAGAAAAACTTTTCATACCAGAATAAAGGAGAAATTCATAAAAACATAAAAAAATTGAACGGGCCAAAGTCTACGACAGTCAGTGCTGACTCAGTTATACACAAAAAATGTCCAATTAAACGTATCGGAATGTCATCAGTATATATTTATTTACTTTCTCTTATTGTCATTCCGTATATGTGCTGCTGGAATTCTGTTTTAGCTTTATTCCTAGTTTCTAACTGTAAGGACCGCAAAATTTCATCGCGAAAAAAAAATTCTAGTGATATGCGACATTTGATCGTACAGTATAAAAAAACAAAACAAATCGTGCTCGGGAATCGCGAAATTACTGACACTTAAACAAACTTCTATGTATACAATCATCAAAATCTTTGAAAACAGTGGTTCCATTGAAAATAAGCCACAAACTAGCCGATGTTGCGCAGAGACATTAGTTTCATTCTAAAAGAAGTGAATAGTAATCCTAAAATGAGTGCTCCAGATTTAGCGAAACAAGCGGCTACGCAAAGTGAAAAGGATGTCCATGCAAGAACCATCACGAGAGCATTAAATATTAATGGGTTTCAAAGCAGAACTCCACGTAAAAATCCATTAATATCCACCAAAACCCGACCTCTGCGTCTACAGTTCGTCAAGGCCCATATTGGCAAGGACAATTATTTTTGGAATCGCGCCGTTTTCACCGTATGAAGGAAAAAGAACACGACTTTAGAGACCAACAATTTGGTGCCTACTGTCAAGCCCTGTGCAGGTTATTCGATAGTTCGGGGAGCCATCGCTGCATCTGAGTATAGCAGATTGGCTTTTATAGAAACTACGATGGACCGTTATGTTTACAAGAACCTGTTAGAACAACATTTGAAGCCATCAGTGGAGAAGTTGGGTCTTGGAGAGATGGATTTTCCAACAAGACAATGATCCAAAACGCACAGAACTTTTTGTCAAGAACTGGTTATTGTACTACGCTCTAAGGGCAACTTAATACGCCTCCACAAAGTCTAGATCTAAACCCAATAGAGCATGTATGGGAGCTTTTGGAACGGGAAATTCGAACATATTGCATTAAAAATAAAAAATTTTTGAAGGAAGCACTTGCTACAGAATGGGAGAAAATCGCATCTGCAAAAACTGATAATTTAGTCCCCTCTATGCTTCAAAGACTGCAAGCAGTAATTGATACGATAGGGGGTCCAACCAAATATTGAGCCTCCAAAAAGTTTTTTAAGATTACAATGCGTTTAGTTGAAAATATTTTGTGTTCAAGTCAGCCAGCACTGACTGTCGTAGACTTTTGTCCATTCATTTTTTTATGTTTTTACGAATTTCTCCTTATGTTTGTTGTGAAATGTTTTTGTCTTTGTTTTTTTATAAATATATTTACGTTACTGAAAAATGCACATCACTGGATTTTTAATTAAAGCTTCCAATCAACCAGAATCTCAATGTAAGGAGTTGTCGTAGACTTTTGTTTGCCACGGTATATATATATATATATATATATATATATATATATATATATATATATATGTATATATATATACACATATATATATATATATATATATATATATATATATATATATATATATATATATATATACATATATATATATATACATATATATAAATATATATATTTATATATATATATATATATATATATATAAATATATATAGATATCTATATATATATATATATATATATATATATATATATATATATATATATATATATAAATATATATAGATATCTATATATATATATATATATATATATATATATATATATATATATATATATATATATATAGAAACTAGGAATAAAACTAAAATAGAATTGCAGCAGCACATCTACGGAATGACAATAAGAGCAAATAAATAAATATATACTGATGACATTCCGATACGTTTCATTGGACATTTTTTGTGTATAACTGAGTCAGCACTGACTGTCGTAGACTTTGGCCCGTTCAAATTTTTTAAGTTTTTACGAATTTCTCCTTTATTCTGGTATGAAAAGTTTTTTCTCTTTATTTTTTTATAAGTATATTTACGTTACTGAAAAACGTGCATCAATGGACTTTTGATCAAAGCTTCCAACTAACTGGTATCTCAATATAAGGAAGTGTAGACTTTTGTCCGTCACTATCTATATGTATATATATATATATATATATATATATATATATATATATATATATATATATATATATATATATATATATATACATATATACATACATATATATATATATATGTATATATAAAGTTATATATATATATATATATATATATATATATATATATACACTATATAAATATATATATATATATATATATATATATATATATATATATATATATATATATATACACTATATATATATATATATATATATATATATATATATATTTATATATATATATATATATATATATATCTATATATATATATATATATATATATATATATATATATATATATATATATATATATATATATATATATCTATATATATTAATATATATACGTGTATATTATATATATACACTACCGGCCAAAAGTTTAGGACCAAGAATAAAAACCTTTGTTAACTGGAAATTATTTCAAAAGGACATCCGCTGAAGATCTAATTTGAATATCTGAGTATTCTATTGCTACTAAAAAATATCTAACAAGTGCCCTCGTTGCATATTTTTATGTTTGCATCCTAGAAAGGTCAATTGTTCCCAAGCATTAATTAAAGCCCCTTCATTGTTTAACAGGTAAAGTCATTGTAATATTTCTCTGACCTGCCCATTACGAATCTTTTTGGTCTTATTTAGTGTTGACCGTAATTAAGGATAATTATAGCTTCCTGAAACGTATTTATTTTCTGAGTTTTCAAAGAGTTCATCTTTATATATTTTGGTTAGTCTCAGTTTGCCCTTGTTGTAGTCAAGACACTTTAAAATGGGAAAAGCCCGCGAAATTAGCAGTGAAATTCGTGCTGTCATAGTTGCCTTGCACAACGAAGGCAAAACTGAACGTCTAATTGCGTCGCAACTCAAGTTATCGAAGACTTGTGTTCATAACGCAATAACCCGAAACAAAGCGACTGGCAGTAATCAAACCCGTTCGCGATCAGGAAGGCCAAAATATACCACTCAAAGTAAGGATAATCTAATCGTCGTTACCAGCAAGCGAAATGGACTTCTAACGGCACCACAAATCCGCGAACAAATGAACAGCTCTCGGTCGAAACCTGTGTCAGTGACTACGGTAAAACGACGATTAAGAGATGCTGGGTTATTTGGCCGGGTCGCAGTTCGAAAATCGCTTCTAAGGCCACAAAATAAAAAGAAACGCATGCAGTGGGCCCACACCCATCGAGACTGAACCGCAGACGACTTCAAAAAAGTTCTTTGGACGGACGAATCCAAATTTCAAATTTTTGGATCAAAACGACGAACTTATGTTCGACGTAGCGCCGAGGAAAAGATGCTGGCAGTCTGTTTGGTGCCAACAGTCAAGCACGGTGGTAGTTCCATTATGGCCTGGGGATGTTTCTCGAGCCGTGGAACTGGGGATCTGGTACAAATCAATGGAATCATGAAAAAGGAGCAGTATAAACAAATACTTCAACAAAATGCCGTTCCGTCCGGCATACGATTAGTTGGAAATGGATATTTTTTTTCCAACAAGATAACGATCGCAAACATAGGTCTAAATTATGCAGGGACTATTTAGAAGGGAAAGAAGCAAAAGGGATTTTACAAAATATGGTGTGGCCCCCTCAGAGTCCGGACGTAAATCCGATTGAGCTTCTGTGGGATGAGCTGGATAGAAATATGCGGAGCTGCTGCCCCTCCTCACAGGAAGACATGTGGAAGGCTCTACAAGAAAGCTGGAACCAAATTTCATCAGAAACTATTGACAAATTGATTGACCGTTGGCCAAGATTAGCGAAGAAAGTGATAAAATGCAAAGGAGGCTTTTTGACGAAAAATCTGACTGTCGTAGACTTTTGTCCATTCATTTTTTTATTTTTTTACAAATTTCTCCTTATGTTTGTTGTGAAATGTTTTTGTCTATGTTTTTTTATAAATATATTCACGTTACTGAAAAATGCACATCACTGGATTTTTGATTAAAGCTTCCAATCAACCAGAATCTTAATGTAAGGAGTTGTCGTAGACCTTGTTTGCCACGGTATATATATATTTATATATATATATATATATATATATATATATATATATATATATATATATATATATATATATATATATATATATATATACTGTGGCAAACAAAAGTCTAGGACAACTCCTTATATAAATAATATATATATATATATATATATATATATATATATATATATATATATATATATATATATTTATATTTATTTATTTATTTATTCAGTACTGACGATCTTAAAGACCAGGTGCATGCACAGGAAAACAAAGCTCCAAGTATACAAACCCGTGATAAAACCTGTGTTATGCTATGGGTGTGAAACATGGACCCTAACCCAAGCATCCGCAAATATATTGAACGCCTTTGAGCGACGGGTCCTGGGACGAATGATCAAAGCGAGGCTAGATGGGGACCAATGGCGAACCCGATACAACTATGAGCTGTATGAAATTTTTGACGAGCCGAAGGTTTCAACGATTATAAGACTGCGGAAGTTGCAACGGGCTGGCCACATGAATCGCATGGACGACCAATGGATACCCAAAAAGGTATCTGAACTGAAGGCCGGAGACCAGTGGGGAAACCGAGGAAACGCTGGTCTGATTTGGTCGATGAAGACAGTTCTTCGCTTCTCGGATGTCAAAATTGGAGGACGCGATCAATGGGCCGAGACAGTTGGAGGCGCTATTTGCAGGAAGCGAAGGCCCGAGAGGGGCTGCAGTGCTAAGAATATATATATATAAATATATTATATATATATATATATATATATATATATATATATATATATATATGTATATATATATATATATATATATATATATATGTATATATATATATATATATATATATATATATATATATATATATATATATATATATATATATATATATATATATATATATATTTATATATATATATATATATAATATTAACTACAAACCTTAATAGTGATATATTGACCTTTTTTGGATGATCTTCGCCATCTTTCGGTAGGTTGAATATATATATTACAAAAAAGCCTTGGTTTTTAGAAAAGAAGGACTGGTCCATCTCATTTTTAACAGCCGAATTGGAATCAAAAGTTTCACCATTCGAATGGTTTTGAAATGTGCATAACGAATGATAATCTTATGATGCTAAGTCAGAAACATAGGGTGGATTTAGCATCAGTTCCTGATTGAGCTCCATTAAGTGTTGACGGGTTATCAAAGAGGTGTAGAGTCTGACATGATCATGATGGGACATCACGTCTTTGCGATTGACCAATTCAGGGCATTTTTTTCTTCATTTCTTCATTCAATTTCGATAGTTAACGACAGTAGTCATTTGAATCAATAGCTATGTTTCTTGGAAGCAGGTCAAATTAGACTATACCCTGGTAACCACACAAAGCATAATCTTTTTCTGGTGAATCTTGGCTTTGAATGTCGATTATGGGAGCAGATATTGCTTGGTTTTGGGACAATGATACCGTAAACTATCCAATTTTTGTCATCCGTTACGATTCTTTTTAGAAATTGGTCATTTTGGTTACGATTTAGCAAAAAGTCGCATATTTTAATGCGAATTTACGTTAATTCAAGAGAAACCCAAACATTCAGCTGTTTTATGTAACGAAGCTATTGTAAGTGCATGTAAATGGTTGATCTCGATATGCTGAGCTTCTCTACTATCTGCCGAGTTGTGATACGACAGTTTGTTTCGATTAAAGCCACTGTTTTGTGCTCGACCAGTATATATATATATATATATATATATATATATATATTATATATATATATATATATATATATATATATTTATACATACATATATATACATATATATATATATATATATATATATATATATATATATATATACATATATATACATACATATATATATATATATATATATATATATATATATATATATATATAAACATATACATACATATATATATATAAATATATATATATATATATATATATATATATATATATATATATATATATATATATATACATATATATATATATATATATATATATATATATATATATATATATATACATATATATATATATATATATATATATATATATATATATATATATATATATTTATATATATATATATATATATATATATATATATACTGTCGCCTTTTATGGTTCGCGGCCAATAATTTTAATGAACGCAATGTCTTTTAATTTAAGTTAAAAGAGTTTATTTAATTACAAAAAATGCACAATCACTCACTTAACTATTTCACTATTATAGTTTTCACTATTAAAAGTCGAACACTTGTCCATAAATCTTTTATCGCAATTGTCTTCTAAAATCACTTCACTATTACTCGATCAATATCGCTTTCCACACACTATCGCCGTTTTTACTATCGCGGTTGAATGAATGAATCCCCCCATTCATTCAGCTCGCCTTATATAGGGTCTACATCCACTCAATGCATTTCTCGTACATTGGCGAATGTTCTGGCGAGAGTTATCTGGTATATTCGAGCAGATGAATGGAGCAGTGACTCACTTCCAAATGTTGATCATGCTTGGTGGGTTCTCGTGGTTTCGAGTAAATTAATTTTGTTGATGTTCTTAATGGTTGTGAAAACAATTGCGACAGTAGCTCGCAGAATTCCTTGCACACGTAACACTGCCCCCACCTCAGTTCTTTTCGCCCCGAAAAGATGTGTCGCCATTTGTAGTCAATTTCAATTCTCTCTGGGTGTAATATGGGGCAAGACGGTCCAGATGCACGATTTTCATTTTAGCTCTCGGCTTACAGTGTTCCTGTATGCGATATACGACGTCGTCTTTAATATAAAAAAAGTATAAAGTTGAACTCTTTAGTTAAAAATTTTATTGTAGCTCAAAAGAACAATCGATGACATTTACTTTTTAAAGGTTACCTCGTTTAAATGTTGGCTGCAACTACACCATCAATGGTCCATCCGAAGGATTCAGGGACGGTGTATTCGATTCGTCACGGTCTTAAACCACACTCTCTGTTACGGCCACTATATTCTGTTCAGCTCGAGCTGGATGTAGTCTAATCGGTCGAGTATCATCAGATTGCGTTTACCGGATTTCAAATTTGCGGATGGTTTTGGCCAAAGTAGTTTCGTGTGGTCAACGATCCACACCATAAGTTGCTCTAACAGCATGAAACACATTTCTCACAGAACGCTAAATTTCGTAATACAGCTAAATAATTTTAATACGTTGTTGCGGTGTACATCTTTC
>OZ017738.1:204836775-204839275 GCA_963969285.1 Odontomyia ornata
AAATGGTGCGCCTAGATGCTGGAATTGCGGAGAGAAGGGACACTTGCAAAGAGACCGCAAGAAGCGAAGAAAACCGAGCTATTGTCCAGGGTGTGCAGCTAGGAGGAGATCCAGACCGAGTCAGGAGCCCAGAATGGAAGCCCTTCAAACAGAGGGGTCGGGAAACATGTAAGAGCCAACTTCGTGGGGCAGAGGTTGGCTAGGAGGATCGACGTCCCCAGCACCACCATCACCAAGTACAGTGGCATCTTCTCAACAAGCCCGGATGACCAAGGCCGAACGAGTTTGATAACTCACGTCATAGATACACAGGGAGCCAAGCCGATTCGACAAGCACCAAGACGTCTCCCTATAGCCAAACAAGGAGAAGTGAGCGCGCTGATCTCGGACATGGAAAAACAAGGCATTATCGGACCTTCTGTAAGTCCATGGGCCGCACTGTAGTTCTAGTCAAGAAAAAGGGATGGTAGCACTCGCTTTTGTGTCGACTATAGGCAGCTTAACGACGTCACTAAGAAAGATAGATACCCGCTCCCACGCATCGATGACATCATGGACACTTTAGCCGACGCAAAATGGTTTTCTACACTCGATCTCAAGAGTGGCTACTGGCAGGTAGAAATTGACAAGAAGGACCGAGAGAAGACCGCATTTTCAGTTGGGACCGGATTGTGGCAATTTGTGGTGATGCCGTTTGGGCTTTGCAATGCTCCAGCCACTTTCGAACGCTTGATGGAATACGTGCTACGTGGTCTAACCTGGAAAACCTGCTTGGTGTACCTAGATGACATCATCGTCATCGGGAGAACGTTCGAAGAGCATGCGCGGAACTTAGAAGAGGTCTTCTCCCGACTGCGACTGGCAAATTTGTACTTAGTCCCGACAAGTGTACCCTTTTCGCAGCTGAAGTAAAATACCTGGGACATGTCGTATCAGCTGAAGGGGTCAAAACAGACCCTGAGAGAATTGAAGCCGTGAAAAGCTGGCCAACACCAAACAACAAGCGCCAACTACGAAGCTTCCTGGGCCTGGCAACCTACTATCGAAGATTCGTCAAAGACTTTGCCAAAATAGCTAAGTGTCTCCATCAGCTAACCGAGAAAAATTGTCCGTATGTCTGGAATGAACAATGCCAGACAGCCTTTGAGACCCTGAAGGAAAAGCTATGTGAATCACCCGTACTGGCGTATCCGAAACCCGGAAAAATGTTTGTGGTTGACACCGATGCAAGCAACGGCGGTATTGGAGCTGTACTCTCCCAGCAGATCAATGGCGAAGAAAGAGTCTTCTCGTATTACAGTCGAGTTCTCTCAAAAAGTGAGAGGAATTACTGTGTGACCAGGAAGGAGCTATTGGCTATAATAGAGGCCACCAAGCAGTTCCACAAGTATCTATATGGCCAGAAATTTGTTCTTCGAACGGACCATGCATCATTGAGATGGCTACTTAACTTCAAAAACCCCGAGGGACAAGTTGCGAGATGGATCGAAAGATTGCAGTCATACGACTACGAAATTGTTCATCGAAAGGGCGGAGTTCATGGAAATGCTGACGCCCTATCTCGTCGCCCATGTCCAGCTAACTGCAAGCATTACCGACGGATTGAGGAAAAGGAACCGCCCGTTGATCTGCAACTGATAACGGCTGAATTCGATGAAGGTTGGTCATCGGAGGAGATTCAAAATGCCCAGCTAGCCGATGAAGACATCGGACCATTGCTCGTATGGAAGGAGACGACTGGGCGACCTGAGTGGAAGGACGTTTCAACGCATGGCGCAACCCTGAAAAGCTATTGGGCACAATGGAACTCCCTTCAGGTGGAGGGTGGTGTACTCAAGCGGAAATGGGAAACGGCGGATGGCAGCTCCTATAGGATGCAAACTATACTACCCAAAAGCCGAATCCACGATGTGGTAAAGGAAATGCATGAAGGATCCTCGGGAGGCCATCTTGGTGTTAACAAAACCTTGCGGGAAAGGTTCTACTGGCTCCACGCTTGAGAAGACGTAGAGGACTGGTGTCGCAGATGCACCATTTGCGCTTCCATCAGGGGCCCAAAACGACGACTGAGAGGACAAATGCAAACCTATAACATAGGCGTGCCATTCGAAAGGATTGCTGTTGACATCGCTGGACCCTTTCCTGAATCTGAATGGGGAAATCGATACACGCTGGTTGTAGCCGATTATTTCAGCAAGTGGCCCGAGGTCTACCCCATTCCCAACCAGGAAGCAACTACGGTAGCCGAACAGCTAGTGTTAAATTGGGTCAGCAGGTACGGCGTGCCTTGTGAACTACATTCGGATCAAGGCCGAAACTTTGAGTCACTAGTTTTTGGCGAAATGTGCGAGCAGCTGGGAATACGGGAAACGAGGACTACACCGCTGCATCCCCAATCCGATGGAATGGTCGAACGTTTCAACGGCACGCTCAATAAACACCTTGCCAAGATGGTTGACGAGAACCAAAGGGACTGGGACCGACATATCCCACTATTTTT
>OZ017738.1:204844275-204914275 GCA_963969285.1 Odontomyia ornata
GTACTGTAATCACCAATTCATGCCTAATGTTTTCGAATCCTAGAATGGATACAAGGCCCTTTTGCCAGGAGCTCTCTCCTGCCTCCTTGACTTGTTTCACCTATGAGCATTAATTATAGATACTCATCTTCAGTCATTCATTAGATTGAATCAAGTGTCCAAAGCATGCACCTTAAACGTTGAAGTTGGGGAAAAATATCTCAAAATAATTCACTCTTTACTTTTAAAACAGCCACTATTTTGTTTTACGATTACTGATACCACTAGCTGAACTGGTTCTCAAAGATATTCATGATAGGTACCTATCATTCCTGAAATTTTCATGCAAAACCTAACAAAGTTGTAGTGTCTAAGTCGGTAAAATGCGCATGTTGTTCCATAGCCATGTTTCCATAGTAATACAGGGCATATTGTTCAGCAGTAATACAGGGAAATTCAAATCGCTATAACTTCGTTAAATACCTTTTGATCTTTATGAAATTTTCAGGACAGATTTAAGGGTACCGCTGAAATTTTATCCAAGAAAACATAAAATCGATAAATCATACTATTACTAACAAAGTTGAGTGAATTTCAACTTCTCATGTATTTGTTGTTATTGTACTCATTTCCCCTTCTCCTGCCATCCTCGGTACCGATACGGCAATTTTAAGATTTGTTTTGAAAAGATCTCATTATGACCTTTCCAATGACACCCTACCCGACCAATGGTGAAAAAATATTCACGGAGACCCCCCAAACCCCTTTGAAAAATTTTTCTACCCAAAACTTTCAAGAAGTCACCACTTCTGATCTTTCCACAAAGTTTCATGGCTGTAGCTTCTATAGTTTCGGAGAAAAAGTGCTACAGACGGACGGGTGGACAGACGGACACAGGTCGTGATTGCAATATGGTTTTGCATTTTAGTACAAAACCCCTGACAAGAAAATCTATGGTCACTATGGACAAAAAGACATAAAAGCGGCTCAGCTATGTTTGGGAATGTGTTTACTTTCATTGCCTTGGAGATTTACTCGTATATGCATTTCACAGTGGAATCTTAACGCAAGTTCCTTATCTTCTATTATTAAATGATAAGGCATTCCCTCCCGGCGATAAGCTGCATAAAACTATCGACTGGAATTTCGAACCCGACAACACTCCGTGTCGTAAGAGAAGAAATGTTGCAAATTTTCTCAATGGCCATCTTGAAGTCCCGATTTGAAAATTATTGAGAATATTTGGCCCTATTTGAAGAATTTTCGTATAATCAGCATGAAAAAGATACGAGAAGAGATACTTGAAGAAATTGAAGTTCTTTGGATACCGGTGCCATTGGATTACATATCTGGTCTTTGTATGTAATCCAATGGCGCTTGGTCTCATGTCGCTGGATACGATACGATACGGAGTACATATATACCATGTTCTTAAAATATTTCCATTTTTATATTTTATAACTATTGTATTCTGAATTAAATATTTTGTTGGAATGCTTTTGCCACATGCTGCAATGTAGTACAGTTAATCATAAAATTGAATTTGCAAAGCTAATTCTGCTATAAGGTTTTTCAAAAAGCATATAGTACAAGTACTATTCTTTCATAATAATGCAGTGATAACAGGACTAATAGTCAACACAAAGTAAAAGGGAATCCATATACGTTGACTTCAAAAAAATTCTTATTGAATTTTTTCACGCTACAATACTTTTGCCGCTGGGTGTATATCTACTGGACCAACCAAAAAAATGTATAATTTGATCGTTTTCAAAGATATCTGTATCCAAGTATCACCAATTATTGCACAAAATTAAGTTCAAATCAGAGTTTTACACTGGTTAGAGCAAAAGTATTCAATTTTAATTGAAAATGGCAGCTAAAATTATCGTTTTAAATTTTTATATTTTTAGGTAAATTTCTCGAGAGAAATTTACCTATTGCGGAGAGTACGTTTTGCATATGTATAACACATCGTTCAATAGGTCCCGAGACTAACAACGAAAACAACATTTTTTTTTCAAAAATCACTTTTATTCATCAATATAATCTCCTTTTAGGGTGATACAATCTTTCTAACGCCTTTCTCACATTTCCATACCATGTTTATAGAAGGATTTATCCTTTGCTTCTAAATAGGCTTCAGTTTTCGCAATGACCTCCTCATTCGAGCCAAATTGTTTTCCCTGGAGCATTTTTTTTGCGATCAGCTAAGAGCCCGTAGTCACTGGGGCTAAATCTGGCGAAAACGGGGGATGGGGAAACAAATCAAAGCCCAATTCGTTCAATTTTGCCATTGTTTTCATGGACTTGTGGCATGGAGCATTGTCTTCGTGAAAAAATATTTTTTTCTCCTTCATGTGCGGTCGTTTTGCTGCGATCTCCTCCTTCAAAAGTACCAACAAGTCAATATAATAATCACTGTTAATCGATTCACCTTTTATGTAAATTTCTCGAGAGAAATTTACCTATTGCGGAGAGCATATCATATATATATATATATATATATATATATATATATATATATATATATGTATATATATATATATATGGGATATAACGAAATTTGTGACCACGCTAGAGGTTGCAATTTTGCTTCGATTTTCACCAAATTTTCAGGAAAAGTGTATTGGGTAAGTATCTCGGTTAAGTTTGTGAACCAGCTATATCGGCCGGGCAAAAACGAAATGGCGGCCATTTTAGACGAAAAATCGTGATTTCTGTGCTGACCAAAGTATAGCTCCGATTTGGATGAAATTTGGTACAAAGGTTTTCTAGTGCATGTGATGAATTTCACAATAAAAAATCCAAAGTCAGTACGGCAGAAACAAAATCGCGGCCGCTCAAAGGTCGAAAAACGTGCAAAATTTTGCTGTTGTAATAGTGGTCAAAGCTTTCAACAGATTTTCACGAAGTTCGGTAGTTTGATAGAAATTATAAGTGTCTAGAGAATTGCGTAAAAAAACTGGAGGCCAAGTTGCAAAAAACAAAATGGCGGCCAGTTGAAGGTCAAAATTTCAAAGGCTTTTAAAAGTTACAACTTTGATCCGACATGTATGAAACTTGGTTTCAAGATAAACATTACTTACACCTACAGTTTTTGTTATTTTGGTGATCATGCATGTGCGAATTTCAAAATGGCGGCCGTTTAAATATGCGTTTTTTTCATGTTTTTGTAGCCCTCTAGCGGTCACATTTTCCAACGGATTTTGATGAAACTTGAGATTATGAATGTCTGTACTATGTTCTTGTATTTTACTGAAAATTATTGAATGAAAAATAAAAAAGTCGAAAATTTAAAGCCTAATATTTTTAGCTGCCATTTTCTTTAAAAATTGAATTATTTTGCCCTGTCTAGAGTGAAACTCCTATTTGAATGAGATAGTACATTGATTGATGAGGTCCTAGCATACAAAGATTTAAAATAATCCAAAATCAAATGCATGCATTCAAAATGGCGGCCCCCAAAGGTCTGAAGGCAAGCGCAATTCGCTATTTTAGTGCCAACTGAAATAATGAATATTTTTCATGGAAACGTTCTAAATGACTTTACTTGAAAGAACTTATAAACCAGATCATTTTTAAGATATTGTAAAATATTTTTAACAATACCCTAAAAAATTATAAAATCGCGACTTGTCTGTCTGTCCGTCCGTCCGCCCGTTTGTTCGTGCGTCATAACAAGTTTTCTCGCAAACCACATGAGCTAGAATGAGGAAATTTTCTACGTAGGTCAAAAGTGGTGCCTCTTGAAATTTGCAGTGCAAGAAAATATTTTAAGGTATTTATGGGGGGTCTCCCCATACAGGCGGGTCTCCCCATACAGGGGGGTGGCATACAATGTTTTTTATTTCTGTAGCCCTCTAGCAGCCAAGGTTCTCAACAGATTCCGTTGAAACTTGAAATTATAAGTTATTAAGGCAAGTTAATTTAATTTAATTATGCAAATCGAATGACAAATAAAACAGTCGAAAATTTACAGCTTAATATTTTGAGCAGCCGATTTCAATAAAAGTCGAAATGACGGCCCTCATAGTTCAGAAAAAAATTAAAAATGTATATATTAATGGCAATGCAAGTGCTGATTAAACTTTTATGGAAATCTTTTCAAATTAACTATTCGAGCTATTTAAGCCTTTGTGTGGTTACCACTGTGAACTGTGTAAACAGCAAATGCGAGAAGGGCGAAACCGGAATTTATATGTTTACAACAATTTATGATCCGCCGATTTTCAATATGTAATCCATACGCGTGCAACTCAATTTAATTAGCAATATTTGCGCCCCAATAAAAGGTCTCTAAAAACGAACGTAGCCAGATTTTTTTTATGTTAATAAATACCCATGTGGTACTTCGAAAATTGCAGAAAGAAGTTTAGTAGTAGCCAAGCCAAATTCTTTTTCGAAACTTTACGCTACATACGAGAAATTTACCTTTCCGGCTGGTGCTGCCAACGGGGATTTTTCCATTGCTGGGCTTCTATGGTGTTTTTACCCATTGAAAAACAATGTTTTATCAACACGCGAAACTCGCTTTTTCCATTTTTCGAATAAATTGAAAAGTGACTTTACTCTTAACTCGATAACTCTTCTGTCTGTGATCCGATCGACGTGAAATTTCTACACGTTTCATGTAAAGATTGGCAGTCGCTACTAGCACCATCTCTGGGTTAGTCGGACTTATTGAACGATGTATATATATATATATATATATATATATATATATATATATATATATATATAACATATATATATATATATATATATATATATATATATATATATATATATACATATATGTATATGTATATATATATATATATATATATATATACATATATACATATATATATATATTTATATATATATAGACAGTATTGATCGTGACGTACTGTACCAAATAATAAATTAGTCCGTCTTATCAAAATGACAATGACGTTGAAAACCTCCCAAGTCCGTATCAATAACCAACTCACCGATGCCTTTGACACAAATATCGGACTAAAACAGTGAGATGGGCTGGCCCTATTGCTAATGATTTTGGCTCTGGAATACGTCATACGGAAGTTACCTGTCGATACGCGAGGCACATCACTATTCAAGTCAAGCCAAGCAGTAGCCTATGCGGACGACATCAACATTCTGTCACGGTCATTAAAAACTGCCAAAGAACTCTTCCTGAAACTTGACAGCGAAGCAAAAACCAGTAGGACTACACACCAATGAAAATAAAACAAAGCTCATGACGCAGTCGAGGAAAAATACCTCAAATACACAAAATATCACACTTAGCGAATACACTGTCGAGGCTGCTAGCAATTTGGTGTATTTAGGCGCAAAAATAACGGAAACGAGCAATGAAAGAGACGAAATACGCCGACGAATACAGTTCGCAAATAAAATATTTTATTCAGTATTAACGATCTTGAAGACCTGCTGCATACACAGGAGCACAAAACTCCAAATATACAAATCGGTGATAAGACCTGTGTTATGCTATGCCTGTGAAACATGAACCATAACCCAAGCATCCCCAAATATATTGAACGCCTTTGAGCGACGGGTCCTGAGGTAAATTATTGGAGCGAAGCTTGACGGGAACCAATGGCGAATTCGATACAACCATGAGCAGTATGCAATTTTTGACGAACCGGGAATCTCAACGGTTATAAAACTGCGGAAGCTGCAATGGACGAACAATGGATACCCAAAAAGGTATTCGTTGGGAGAACTGAAGACCGGAGACCAGTGGAGAAACCGAGAGAACGCTGGTCTGATTCGGTCGATGAAGACAGTTCAACGCTGCTCGGATCTAGGAATTGGAGGGCACGATCAATGGGTCGAGACAGTTAGAGGCGCTATTTGCAGGAAGCGTAGGCCCAAGAAGGGATGTAATGCTAAGAGGAAGAAGAAAATATATATATATATATATATATATATATATATATATATATATATATATATATATATATATATATATATATTATTATAATAGAAGGATCTATGACAATTACGTGTGAAATAAAATATCATCCAAATGCTTTACATGGCTATGGTGGCATATTTTCATCCGATGGTCCAAATTTTCAATGACTCTGAAATATAATTGAGGTTCAATGGCGTTAGTATGCTAAATTATCTCATCCTTTAGCTCTTGAAGTGCCCTTGGCTTATTGACGTACACTTTTCCTTTTAAATATTCCCTGAGAAAGAAGTCCAATGGTGTCAAATCACATGATCGTGGCGGCCAATTAACATCGCCACAACGTGAGATAACACGGCCATTGAATTTCTCTCGCACAAGAGCCATCGTTTCCTTGGCTGTGCGGCATATGGTACAATCCTGTCGGAACCACATAGCGTTTAGGTCCATAACCTCAATTACTGGCCACATGAAGTCCGTTATCATCTCGCAATAGCAAACACCATTCACGCAACTGCTTGGCCGTTCTCATTTGCGAAGAAGTACAGCACGATGTCGCCCGCAGCCCATAAACCACACCAAAAAGTTACATTTTGTGGATACATCGGCTTTTCAACAATTACTTGTGGATTATCATTTACCCAAATGCAGCAATTCTTCTTGTTAACGAATCCACTGAGGTGATAGTCTGCCTCGCCGCTGAAGATGAGTTTCTTTTTAAAGTCACCATTCCCTTCTGTCTGTTCGACCAACCCTTCGGCGTGTTTCTGACGCTGGAAATGGACAGAGTCAATTGAACCCTGTAAGTGTGTAAATTCAAATCCTTATTCGTGAGATGTTCAATTGTTCGGCACGACAATGAGTCGAGGTTGACGACCTTTCTGCCACACTGTCGCAAACAACAGCATTGTTTTCCGCAGAACGAACTGGCCGAGCATGCACAAGTGATTTGACATTTCCTACAGACCCGGTTTGCTGAAATTTGTGCACTCTTTGCCTGATTATGGACACATTTAGTCAATTATGCTGACCAAAAAATGTACAAAGTGCACGAAATGCATTTTGATTTGAACGCCCATTTTCGTTAAAGGCTTCAACAACCTTAACGCACTGCTCAATGGTGTATCTCTCCATCGTTGAATTTATCAATCACTGAAACAAAGAAATATCAAATTAAGTTGGGCAAAAAACTTGCCGTTGAGTGACTGACAATTAATATCGTGCATTATGGTTAGGCCACCCTGTATGTGTATATTGCATAAATAAAGGATTTTCCAATAAGAGGTGTTATTTTGAACAGCGCACTATTTCGGTAGATGTGATTTTTGAAGCTGTCGTTTTTTGAGACTAGACAAATAAAAACTACGCCATTAATAAAAATAGAATTATACACGCTTCAGCAATGCATTGAAATTTTCAAAATTCACTATATATATGGTAAAAATTTGGCAGTGACGGTTCGTAAAACTCGAACATTTGTAGTGAATAATAATATTCAAAAATGTCCGTAAAGGACTGCAGCGATGTTCTGCTGCCTCGGCAGAGGAAGGTGTCGTTATCTGCCGAGAATGCCCTCGTCTGGAGACGCGTGAAAGCGCTGGCAGGCTAGCATTGCGGTGTCGTGGGGAGGGTTCATTTCCCCAGCACGAGGACCCACTACAAAAAATTTCGCATTCACGAATTGGACTACAGATCAAAAGGCGACCGAAGTCGCAAAAATTTGTAGATAACCTCACAGAGGGAGATAGGACTTGTTACGAGAACAAGTGGAACCTGAAAAGAAAGGCGAACTTGGGGTGACCTCGTCATTACCCGACGAAGTTCATGGCCCACAAATGAAAGAAGGGCAGACGGGTGATGGTGGAGCCCCTTCGTACCCACCCAACCGGAAGAAATCCATAGATATCTTGTTGAAGTGGCCAGGTATTCCTCTTCTGAGTGGAAAACTCATACAACTTGAATTATATGAACTTTCCCATCAGAAGGGGAGTACCCCGGTGACCAATTTATGCCATAGAATTATACAATTTGATTGCATAACTCTATGCCATAAAGAGGCACTCTGCTTGGGCCACTCAACCCACGAAGTCACCTGAAACAGAAAAAGGATTAATAAGTACCTGGTGGCTGGCTCATGGTTTTAGGGGTCAGCCTGCCACCGTACCGAGTCCTATACCCGGTTAGAAGTTGAAGAAAGGAAAGACCGACTTTTACATTTAACATTTCATGCTTTGCCGTTTATTGTCTAATTTACAGGTATCATACATTCTCAAAGTACTATAAGCTCGATAAGAGATATTAAGAGTTGGACAATCGTCACGTTCGCGCTCCGTTATGAACATGCAAAAATATTTATACGATTTAGCACGTAACTGCGATTCATTAGAAATCCGACATGCATGAGCTCTATTCTGTATTCAATGGATAAAAAAGAAAAAATTTGGGTTCGATACGTGGTACCACTCATCAAAACCTAATGTTTTCCCCATATGTTAATTCCGAAAAATTCATATATTTTTTTCTTTTTCTTTGTTTACCTATCAAAAGGAAAAAAATTAAGACTTATCTAGGCTATTAAGAGAAATCCCGAAATTATAAAAAAAAATTTAATTTTAAATATGAAAAAAAATGTCTTTAAATCGTTCGTGTTTTTGATTTTGCTAAGTCTGTCATATGGTTTCTATTTAAGATTTTTGATCGTCCGTCAAGTAAATTTCCTCTTGGTGAAAAAAGATAATTATCTAATAGCAATAAATTGCATGTTTCCTTTCCAGTCAACGGCCCCATACACCTCTCTCAACGATGCTTGAATTTTGTTTTCGAATTTAACGATTCTTCGGCGGTCTCTGAATCTCCACGAAACTGCACGCACCACGATTTTCACTTAACGCTGGGATTTCGCGCGAAATATTGCTCACTCAGTTAATAAGTTAAAACTTTACCTTTTCGCCTTTCCTTTTAGCCTCTACTTCCGTATTCTATTGTCCATTTTTCATCCCCAGCGTAATATTCGTCATGTCCTTGACTTGAGCGCACGCACCAAATCCCAACTGGCGTTCCTCGTTTAGCACCGGCCGTTGCTACGCGATGAAGTCCAAACCAGTAAATTGCCAAGCAGACCATCAAATACACCAAAGTCCTTGCTGAATGAGAACCAAAAACCGAAATTTTGGTGTAGTATTCACAAGATTAAGTGTCCCAAGGCTGCAAAAGCAAGCATAGGGTGCGTGGTAGCCAATGAGAAAGGAAAAGTGGTTGCAACATCCATGCGAACTCTACGAAAGCACAAAGCGCGTGGAGATAATTTGTCTACATTAATTGGCAACAAAACAGCCACAAGCGGAGCGTACACTTGAAAATCTCGCAATTTCCGCGCACAAAACAGGCGAGCACCACAAAACACCGAATTGCATCTTTCACTTCAAAAGCAAGCGACACCTCTTATCTCGTCGGACTTTGCAAGCGTTTCGCGCGAACAAAATAGTGCAAACGCTATTCACACAACCGTTTTCTCAAACATCCCCGAAATAGCGCACTGTATTGAACCCTTTGTTCTTGGTGATCGCTGACTTTCACTAATCCCGTATTAATAGCTGCATGCGCGGGCGTTTGCTTTTCTTCCGTTCAAAATTTCAAATGACAAACACTTTTCAAGGTGCTGTGGCGGTTATAATGCTTTTTATTACCGTCCTTCAACACACTGTGAAAACACTCCACTCTCCGAATAATCTGTTCCTTATTTTCCCTTTTGCGTCCGACGTGCTCGCCGCCAAAGTCAATCGCAGACCCCCTCCTATCCACTTTCATCTTCACGGGATCCGTTTCATCCAACCTAATCCAGTTCAACAATATCGTTCCGCTTAAATTTTCCGTTCCAGCCACACTCCGCGAGCATTATTTAAATCCATTTCTTGTTCGTGATGTCTTCTCAATTCATTGTTGTGTTAATTTATAAAAAGATATTCAACAATTCTATTTTTCTTGTATGTTTTCTTTTCGTCGTATTTTAAATTTGTGTAACCGTGTGTCACTATTTCTTAAACGCAAAATAAATATACTGTTACATGTACAAATAATTACATGTACAAATAATTCTGCGAGCTACTGTCGCAATTGTTTTCATCATTAAGAACGTCAACGAATGAATTTACTCGAACCCACGAGAATCCAACAAGCATGATCAACATCTGCAAGTGACGTCACTCCATTCATGAACTTGCTCGAACCTACCAGGTACCTCTCGGTAGAACATTCGCCAATGTGCGAGAAATGGGTGAATAGGTAGAGACCCTATATAAAGGCGAGCTGAATGAATGGGGAGAATCATTCATTCGACCGCGAGAAGAACTGCGATTGTGTGTGGGAAGCGATATTCTTCGAGTAGTAGAAAAGTGTGTTTCGTAATAGTGAAGTAATTTAGAAGACAATTGCGATAATAAATTAATGACAAGTGTTAGATAATTTTAATAGTGACAATTAAAATTAGTGAAAGTGTTAACTGATTATTGTGCATTTTATTGAATTGAATAAACTCTTTTAACTTAAATTAAAAGACATTGTGTTTTCACTTTCCCGGAACATTAAAATTATTGGCCGCGAACCAATAACACGCGACAATACATTTAGTTTAAAATATATGGACATAATAAGTGACTACGTGTTGCCTTTCTCGTTTACACAAAACATACGAACAATTAAGATTTATTTGACTACATGACGAATTTTCAATGATAAAATAGTTAAAACACTTTCATTTCAGAAATAATGATTGCATATAGTTTCATTTTGTTGCATCGCACTTTATCTATATGCATTTCTGTGTGGCTCAGTGTTGATGAATTGTTTGGTTTGTGATTGAAACGGGAAGGAAGGGAAATGTCGAACAATAAAAGAAAAACACAATTGACAGACGGACGGACTGACTTATGTTTATGTTTGGCCGGAAGTATACAACCCTTGCGCGTTTTTTGAAAATAGGAGCGGGCGGACAAACAGACGTGACTAATTATCTATCGGCGCAGGTCTTTTGCGTGGTATACCCCCACTTCTTTTCCCGATGGATCCGTTATCAGGTAACGGTTAGGTCCCATTACCTTCTTTATGCGGATTTTTAAGAATCGCCTGTCCAGCTTGGCGTTGTAATGCCCCGCGGCGTCACTTTGGCGGAAGTTTCGCCAGAAAACTTCATCTCCTTCTTTGAAATTAGCAGATCGTGACCTGAGATTGTACTGCGCTTCATTTGCACTTCTTGCGGCCTTAGTCTTCCGTCCGATTTGTTGACGGAGGTCTCCTAAACGTTCGTGGGGCTCCAGCGCAACGACGGGGTCTCCCAAACACTTTAATTGCCGTAACAGCCGGTATGATTTACCGTGGCAAATCATGTGCTGTCCAAAGGCGGCAAAGTAAGGGGCGACACCGGTGACGGAATGATACGAGGATCGCAGGGCGCATGTGATGGCAGACAATCGCCGGTCCCAATCTTTTTGAGATGGGTGGACGTAGGAACGGATCGCCGCCAATAAGGTGCGGTTCAACCGTTCTGAAGCGTTAGACTGAGGCGAGTATATGGACGTCAGTTGGTTTTCAACGCCATACTGCTCGAGTAGGCTCTTAAACTGCCGAGACCGGAACTGTACTCCGTTGTCTGAGTACACACTCTCTGGAACCCCGAACACATGGAATACCCGGTTCTCTAAGAATTTCACGATAGATGGAGTTGTGAATTTACGGATAGGTTCCACGAGTGGGAACTTTGAAAGCTGGTCTAGAACGACTATAGCTCCGATGTGTCCCATGGAAGACCGAGGATATGGACTGAGTAGATCGATGTATAGACGTTGGACTACGCGTTCTGGGACGTTGAGTTGACCCATAGGAGGTCAAAGAGGCTGGTTGGGCGCTTTGGTGCCTTTACAGGTCTCACAGGCGCTCACGTAGTCTTTGACCTGCGATGCCATTTTAAGCCAAAAGAAGTATTTCTTGAGTCGCCGTAACGTCCGACCGTAACCTCCGTGGGCACTTAAAGGATGGTCATGTGCGCGGAGGATCAGGTGTTGTGTCATTTCCTCCGGTACCCAGAGTTTTCAGGACTCTTCTTCCTGCCATGGATCACCAGTGGCCTATTCATTTCGTCTATACACGTAGCCGTCTATTACCTTCAAATCAGGCAGCTGTGGTTGTTGGGTCGCTATGCTTTGCCTCAACTCTTTGTAGCTGTCTGATTCGTAATGTGGGCTGTCCAAATCTATTTCGATGGGGTCCTCGTCATTTATTGTCAATTCGGCTCCCTCAGGGGAAAACATCCGTGAGAGAGTGTCGGGTACGATGTTCTGGGTCCCTTTCCGATGTTTGATGGAAAACTTGAACCCTTGCAGTTTAAGAGCCCATCTTGCTAGGCGTCCATGTAAATCTACCTCGTTCATCAACCATTGTAGTGACGCGTGGTCCGTGATGATCTCGAATTGGTGGCTCTCGATATAAGCTCGGAATTTCTTCACAGCCATTACCCTTGCCAAACATTCTTGCTCGGAAACAGTATAGTTTCTTTGGGCCGAATTCAGCTTATTGGACATGAAGGCGATGGGAGCTTCCTCTCCTTCGTCGGTCAATTGCACCAGCACGGCTCCTACTCCATGTTGACTTGCGTCACAATGAATGGAGAAGGGCTTACTGAAATCGGGGCTGTGCAAGACAGGAGCTGATGTGAGGGCTTGTTTTAGCTCTTCAAATGCCTTTCGGCTGAGTTCGGTCCAAACGAACTTCCCTTTCCGCAACATGTCTGACAGGGGCGCTGACACTGTTGCGTAATTCCGAACAAACCTTCGGTACCAACCGCACACACCAAGGAAACGTCGTAGCTGCTTCACTGTATTTGGTAAGGGGAACTCTTCAATCGCACGAGTTTTGTCTGGATCCGTTTTGATAGTGCCATGTCCTATGACATGACCTAGGTATCGGACTTCTTTCATGACAAACTTACTTTTCTGTACGTTGATGGTGAGTCCGCCTTACTGATGTGCAGGGCTACTTCTTGTAGAAGTAGGAGGTGTTGATCGAACGTTTCCGTGATGAGTAACAGATCATCAAGGTACACGAACACTTGGTGTTTCAGGTGAGGTGGGATGACCTTGTCCATCAACCGAGTCATCGTTTGCGGCGCATTACACAGGCCAAAGGGTATTGTGACGAACTGATATAATGGTCGTCCAGGCACTGTGAAGGCGGTCTTGTCCCTCGACCCCTCATCGAGTGGAATTTGCCAGAAGGCGTCTTTTAGGTCGAGACTGGTGATATAATTGGTTTTCGGCAGTCTCCCCAGTATTCCATCGATGAGTGGAAGAGGGTACGCGTCCTTGATGGTAACCGCGTTTACCTTACGGGCATCAAGACAGAGGCGGACTTTACCTGGCTTCACCACCAAAGTTACCGGTGATGACCAGGCACTTTGGGACTCTTCTATGACCCCCAACTCGAGCATCCTATCTAGCTCCGCATACACCAATTTCTCCATAGCCGGTGAGATGGCGTAGTGTCTCTGTTTAATCGGTTTACTATCGCCAACGTCGATAGCGTGTGAGACTAGGGTGGTGCGGCCAAGACCTTGGGTAGCGTAAGATGGGAAAGCAGCGATGGATGCTTCCAGGCGTTGCCGTTGGTTAGGCGTCAGGTCATGCCTATCGGGAATAGAAGTAATTTCGTTGACATATCTGGTGTTTGAAGTCAAATCTGTGAATAAATCGGAGGCCAGTCCAAAGCGAAGGACGAAATCGACGCCAAGGTACACATTCTGAGTCAAAGACGCAATAATGTAGAAAGTAATATCCTTCGTCTGACCCCTGAATGTCATGGGTGTGGTTAGTTTACCTCGTATAAGGTGTTTGGTGCCATCAGCTGTACTGATTTCAGTGCGCCAGGATTCAATCAAGTTCGGATAGCCTTGGAGCACCTTCGAGCCAAAGCTCGAGGCAAGACAACTGATACTGGCACCCGTGTCGATCAATGCAAACACGGTCTCGCCCAACACTTTAATTGGATGATAAGGCCTGATCTCATTCTCAGCAACCTCTGAGATGTTACAAGGGTTTAAGGTTTGACGGCAGGTGCACACTCTCTTGCGGAAATTCCGCCAACGACGGGTTGACCATTTTGTCGTGCGCGGGCGGGAAGTGACTACTTCGGAAGCAAATACTCGCTCTCGAGCCACCCGATATTCCTGCAGTCGGACATGATAAGGTTTTAAAGTGCGTATTTGAGGCTGCCGGGGTTCTTCTGGCAGTGACTGCGGTGGTCGCTTCAATATTGTCGTTGGCGAGGTCTACGGAAGAGAGTGAACATCCGCAGTCATAGTGGTCATGGCTGGTGGGTTAACGTCAGGTTTGTTGGGGTGAGCAGCTGGCTGAGGAGCTGCTGCGGGGGCTTCGAGTACCGCTGAGGTGGTAGGGTACTCGTTCGTCCGTTTTTTGGTGTGGAATCATCTGGGTAGTCCGGAATACAGGTGTTTGACTCCGTGCCTTCTTCTCGATCTGGGTTGTTGCAATTTAGTGCCACTTTGGCAATTTCACGTCGCGGACCCGTCCTCGCATGTAGGTAAGGCCGTTCTTGGAGGTCTTCTTCAAGCCTCTCCAATCGACTCACGACCCTCAGTAGTGCTTCCATGTTCGGCGGGTCCGAGTTTACAACATGGTAACGAAGTTCCGGCTTTAGATTCCGTTTCAACACCCGCAGCAGTTGAGTGGAAGACATAGGCTCTGACAACTGGTCATTCAACCGAAGGATATCGGCTCGATATTGATGAAAGGGCTCATCCGGACGTTGCCATCTGGCATGGATCTTGTCCAGGACACTCTCATCCATGTTGACCGTCGAGTATTCCATGCGGAGTACCTCCTTCAGCCGTGTCCAGCGTATTGATGGTGGGGCCGAATGAATCCGCCAGTAAGTCTCGAGTGCTGCTCCCCTGAACAGCATTGGTCAATATCCTGCCAGCACCGTGTAGTCGCCGGCCAACATCTCTCCGACTAAGGACTCCACCCGACCAATGAAAACTTCCAAGTTCAGGCCGTTTGGCTCCCCGCTAAAATGAAGGTTCCAACCCTGTACAATGCTGGGGATATGCTTCGGTTTCAGCATATAGGGTTGTTCCTGCGGAGCCACTGGACCTAGAGTCGGTGGTGGTATTTGGTTGAGTCGTGGCGGAAGATCCCAGGCGTCCCAAGGCTGGTATCGAGATGGTGGATCCGGATCCTCAGACGGATGGTAGTCTGTTCTTCGAATCTTGTTCCGCTGGTTAATAACTGGTTCTTGAGATCGTCGTGCTGATTTAAGTCGTTGTAGTGTTGACACGGTTTGTTTACAGCGCCGTATGAAGGAGTATATACGATCCACTTCAGTGTAACAATCACCACAGATTTGGTCTGGTGAATCATCTCCAAAAGTGATGTTTATGTTGATGGACTCCTTCAGGAAGTCGACAACAAAAATCCTCCTTGCTTCATCGACGAAACTATCACAGAATGGATACATATCTTCGCCAAGTCATAGGCAACGGCGGCATGCATTTGTGCAGTCCATTGTGCTATCCTAAAATATTTGAATCTAATTGGACCAAAAATGGGATAAATAAATGCTAAAATGAGGCTATAAATAAAATTTAAATTGAATTGACACGACAAGATACAAAAAGTGGCCGAAAGTGGCGAGCTATAAACACTCCTCACAAAAAAAAATGTATGGTAAAAGTTTCAAAAAGTGTTAAGTTATCAAAAAAAAAACAATAACCGGTCTTTCCTTTCCGTCCTTCCTCGCAAGTATGGACACCAATGGCACAATCCTTCTACAGCGTTTCAGGGACACTCTCTTGTGGCACCATGAGAATCAGCGTTCAGAAGTGATCCCTCATTCGCAAGTTTTTCAAGTTACAACTTGTCAGCCTAGGGTTGGATTCTAATCCACAAGCAGCGCGTGTCTTGTCATGGATAGTCATGGATTAGCTAATCAGCCAATCACATGAAATCAAAGTCAATGTAATTTAAGACACCTAGGCACCGCTGGTTTGGGGAGCGGATCAGAATCCTCCGCAAAATAGTTGTTGGGATAATAACTTCCGAACACAAAAAGGGACTCTAATATCATTTGGCCTTACTAGTTATATAATGGTGGTAAACCGCCAAAGTATAAATCAAAAGCAGGACCAAACGACATTGATGTCCAAAGACAACACACGTCCGGCAGTTATTACTTGCTGGGGCACGATCAGTGCAATTACCCTCGGGAGTTATCTACCCGCCACAAATACTAACACCTTGTGGGGACACCTAGAGACGATGGACTGTCTCGTGCTCACGACTGATGATACAGCCGGGCTTTTCGGGCCCCACGTTGGGCGCCATTTGTAGTGAATAATAATGTTCAAAAATGTCCGTAAAGGACTGCAGTGATGTTCTGCTGCCTCGGCAGAGGAAGGTGTCGGTATCTGCCGAGAACGCCCTCGTCTGGAGACGCGTGAATGCGCTGGCAGGCTTGCATTGCAGTGTCGTGGGGCGGGTTCATTTCCCCAGCACGAGGACCCACTACAAAAAATTTCGCATTCACGAATTGGACTACAGATCAAAAGGCGACCGAAGTCGCAAAAATTTGTAGATAACCTCGCAGAGGGAGATAGGACTTGTTACGAGAACAAGTGGAACCATAACCTCAATTACTGGCCACATGAAGTCCGTTATCATCTCGCAATAGCAAACACCATTCACGCAACTGCTTGGCCGTTCTCATTTGCGAAGAAGTACAGCACGATGTCGCCCGCAGCCCATAAACCACACCAAAAAGTTACATTTTGTGGATACATCGGCTTTTCAACAATTACTTGTGGATTATCATTTACCCAAATGCAGCAATTCTTCTTGTTAACGAATCCACTGAGGTGATAGTCTGCCTCGCCGCTGAAGATGAGTTTCTTTTTAAAGTCACCATTCCCTTCTGTCTGTTCGACCAACCCTTCGGCGTGTTTCTGACGCTGGAAATGGACAGAGTCAATTGAACCCTGTAAGTGTGTAAATTCAAATCCTTATTCGTGAGATGTTCAATTGTTCGGCACGACAATGAGTCGAGGTTGACGACCTTTCTGCCACACTGTCGCAAACAACAGCATTGTTTTCCGCAGAACGAACTGGCCGAGCATGCACAAGTGATTTGACATTTCCTACAGACCCGGTTTGCTGAAATTTGTGCACTCTTTGCCTGATTATGGACACATTTAGTCAATTATGCTGACCAAAAAATGTACAAAGTGCACGAAATGCATTTTGATTTGAACGCCCATTTTCGTTAAAGGCTTCAACAACCTTAACGCACTGCTCAATGGTGTATCTCTCCATCGTTGAATTTATCAATCACTGAAACAAAGAAATATCAAATTAAGTTGGGCAAAAAACTTGCCGTTGAGTGACTGACAATTAATATCGTGCATTATGGTTAGGCCACCCTGTATGTGTATATTGCATAAATAAAGGATTTTCCAATAAGAGGTGTTATTTTGAACAGCGCACTATTTCGGTAGATGTGATTTTTGAAGCTGTCGTTTTTTGAGACTAGACAAATAAAAACTACGCCATTAATAAAAATAGAATTATACACGCTTCAGCAATGCATTGAAATTTTCAAAATTCACTATATATATGGTAAAAATTTGGCAGTGACGGTTCGTAAAACTCGAACATTTGTAGTGAATAATAATATTCAAAAATGTCCGTAAAGGACTGCAGCGATGTTCTGCTGCCTCGGCAGAGGAAGGTGTCGTTATCTGCCGAGAATGCCCTCGTCTGGAGACGCGTGAAAGCGCTGGCAGGCTAGCATTGCGGTGTCGTGGGGAGGGTTCATTTCCCCAGCACGAGGACCCACTACAAAAAATTTCGCATTCACGAATTGGACTACAGATCAAAAGGCGACCGAAGTCGCAAAAATTTGTAGATAACCTCACAGAGGGAGATAGGACTTGTTACGAGAACAAGTGGAACCTGAAAAGAAAGGCGAACTTGGGGTGACCTCGTCATTACCCGACGAAGTTCATGGCCCACAAATGAAAGAAGAGCAAACGGGTGATGGTGGAGCCCCTTCGTACCCACCCAACCGGAATAAATCCATAGATATCTTGTTGAAGTGGCCAGGTATTCCTCTTCTGAGTAGAAAACTCATACAACTTGAATTGTATGAACTTTCCCATCAGAAGGGGAGTACCTCGGTGACCAATTTATGCCATAGAATTATACAATTTGATTGCATAACTCTATGCCATAAAGAGGCACTCTGCTTGGGCCACTCAACCCACGAAGTCACCTGAAACAGAAAAAGGATTAATAAGTACCTGGTGGCTGGCTCATGGTTTTAGGGGTCAGCCTGCCACCGTACCGAGTCCTATACCCGGTTAGAAGTTGAAGAAAGGAAAGACCGACTTTTACATTTAACATTTCATGCTTTGCCGTTTATTGTCTAATTTACAGGTATCATACATTCTCAAAGTATTATAAGCTCGATAAGAGATATTAAGAGTTGGACAATCGTCACGTTCGCGCTCCGTTATGAACATGCAAAAATATTTATACGATTTAGCACGTAACTGCAATTCATTAGAAATCCGACATGCATGAGCTCTATTCTGTATTCAATGGATAAAAAAGAAAAAATTTGGGTTCGATACGTGGTACCACTCATCAAAACCTAATGTTTTCCCCATATGTTAATTCCGAAAAATTCATATATTTTTTTCTTTTTCTTTGTTTACCTATCAAAAGGAAAAAAATTAAGACTTATCTAGGCTATTAAGAGAAATCCCGAAATTATAAAAAAAAATTTAATTTTAAATATGAAAAAAAATGTCTTTAAATCGTTCGTGTTTTTGATTTTGCTAAGTCTGTCATATGGTTTCTATTTAAGATTTTTGATCGTCCATCAAGTAAATTTCCTCTTGGTGAAAAAAGATAATTATCTAATAGCAATAAATTGCATGTTTCCTTTCCAGTCAACGGCCCCATACACCTCTCTCAACGATGCTTGAATTTTGTTTTCGAATTTAACGATTCTTCGGCGGTCTCTGAATCTCCACGAAACTGCACGCACCACGATTTTCACTTAACGCTGGGATTTCGCGCGAAATATTGCTCACTCAGTTAATAAGTTAAAACTTTACCTTTTCGCCTTTCCTTTTAGCCTCTACTTCCGTATTCTATTGTCCATTTTTCATCCCCAGCGTAATATTCGTCATGTCCTTGACTTGAGCGCACGCACCAAATCCCAACTGGCGTTCCTCGTTTAGCACCGGCCGTTGTTACGC
Source organism: Odontomyia ornata (assembly GCA_963969285.1). NCBI lineage: Eukaryota > Metazoa > Arthropoda > Insecta > Diptera > Stratiomyidae > Odontomyia > Odontomyia ornata. The sequence goes on from OZ017738.1 coordinate 204,863,502, forward strand.
GATGAAGTCCAAACCAGTAAATTGCCAAGCAGACCATCAAATACACCAAAGTCCTTGCTGAATGAGAACCAAAAACCGAAACTTTGGTGTAGTATTCACAAGATTAAGTGTCCCAAGGCTGCAAAAGCAAGCATAGGGTGCGTGGTAGCCAGTGAGAAAGGAAAAGTGGTTGCAACATCCATGCGAACTCTACGAAATGTGTATGGCAATTAAAGCACAAAGCGCGTGGAGATAATTTGTCTACATTAATTGGCAACAAAACAGCCACAAGCGGAGCGTACACTTGAAAATCTCGCAATTTCCGCGCACAAAACAGGCAAGCACCACAAAACACCGAATTGCATCTTTCACTTCAAAAGCAAGCGACACCTCTTATCTCGTCGGACTTTGCAAGCGTTTCGCGCGAACAAAATAGTGCAAACGCTATTCACACAACCGTTTTCTCAAACATCCCCGAAATAGCGCACTGTATTGAACCCGTTGTTCTTGGTGATCGCTGACTTTCACTAATCCCGTATTAATAGCTGCATGCGCGGGCGTTTGCTTTTCTTCCGTTCAAAATGTCAAATGACAAACACTTCACAATTCGATATCGCGCAAGAATGAAATTGGAAAAAGTTTATTTCTTTTCAAGGTGCTGTGGCGGTTATAATGCTTTTTATTACCGTCCTTCAACACACTGTGAAAACACTCCACTCTCCGAATAATCTGTTCCTTATTTTCCCTTTTGCGTCCGACGTGCTCGCCGCCAAAGTCAATCGCAGACCCCCTCCTATCCACTTTCATCTTCACGGGATCCGTTTCATCCAACCTAATCCAGTTCAACAATATCGTTCCGCTTAAATTTTCCGTTCCAGCCACACTCCGCGAGCATTATTTAAATCCATTTCTTGTTCGTGATGTCTTCTCAATTCATTGTTGTGTTAATTTATAAAAAGATATTCAACAATTCTATTTTTCTTGTATGTTTTCTTTTCGTCGTATTTTAAATTTGTGTAACCGTGTGTCACTATTTCTTAAACGCAAAATAAATATACATTTAGTTTAAAATATATGAACATAATAAGTGACTACGTGTTCCCTGTCTCGTTTACACAAAACATACGAACAATTAAGATTTATTTGACTACATAACAAATTTTCAATGATAAAATAGTTAAAACACTTTCATTTCAGAAATAATGATTGCATATAGTCTCATTTTGTTGCATCGCACTTTACCTATATGCATTTCTGTGTGGCTCAGTGTCGATGAATTGTTTGGTTTGTGATTGAAACAGGAAGGTAGCAGATGATGGAGGAAGTGGTAGGGGCGGCGATTGCTTGTTGTTACCGTCTAACGATTTTATTGAGGACGGCAATTGATGATTTATGAATGTTTCCTCCTCGTCGTTTGATTGCTTTTCAAGGTCAATTCGCTTTTCAAATAATTCATCCACTAAGTTTTCAATGCATAAAGTCTCTTGTTAATTTACAACTTTTTAATGGTCGTTTGCGGAACTCGCCACTTTATTAGAATCCATTTATTTTATCTTTTAGAGCGAGTTCGCGGTTGGTAAAAGAATGCAAGTTTTATTATTATTTCTTTGAATAATGGATGTTTTAAAGTCTTGGAGTATACAAGATGTACAAGTATATTGTCTCTCTCTCTCTCGCTCACGTTTTCCTTCCTCATTTTTCTGATGTTTGGAATTTATTATAATTCGTATAAGATCATGTGCATACTGTTGTTCATTTCTACATCATTCATTGATGACGATTACTACACATTTTTGGGGTCATCGTGAAGCACCTTGAAAAATACGAGCTGGTGGGACATCTTAGTGATGTGAAGAATAAACGCCGTGCACATCACTCAAAAACAGCTGAGAATATTGCTGCTGTAGCCGAAAGTGTTGAAGAAAACCCAGTTTTGTCCATTCCTCGTCGTTCTTTGGAATAAGGCATTCCACAAAAATCATTACACCGTGTTTTGCATAAAGATTTGGGTCTTGAAGCTTATAAAGTTCAGTTAACACATGAACTCAAGCCGGCCGATCATTAACAACGTCGTGTCTTTGCTGATTGGGTCCTTAAAATGCATCGAAATGATCCGGCATTCCATCGAAAAATCATCTTGTGTGATGAGGCCAATTTCCACTTCGGTGGCTTCGTTAACAAGCAAAATTGTTGCATCTTGGGTTCGGAAAACCCAAGAGATATTGTTGAAAAGTCTTGCTATCCTCATCCTCATCGTGTGACTGTTTGGTGCGGTTAATGGTCCGGCGGAGTCATTGGACCTTACCTTTTTGAAAATGAGTCTGGAGCAACAGTTACGCTGAATGGATTGCACTATCGAGAGATTAATAAGGATTTTAAACCGACTTCCAAAAGAAAGAAGGTTATCAATTCATTGCGTATATTTTTTTTTTTGCTTTTTTTTTTTGTATGTTCACGCATAACTTTTAAACGGAGATAGATAGAAGAGTCCTGTTTCTGGCAAATGATACGTCTTTCTTCCAGTTAGGTCCCGTTTAAAGGATAAGAAATTCAAGTAACGGTAAAGGACTTTTATCGTTAAAACTAAAAAAATTCCGACTTTCACCCCGATTTTTCAGCGTAACTGATCGACGCGTGTAAGGATTTCGATTGTAGAGGTTTCAAATGAAAGACAACATATTGGTCTAAAATGTATCGGAACAGAATTGAAATCCTTCCAAGGACTCTGTAGATATTAACAGTTAAATATGATACATTGATGTCAAGAAATTGAATTTAAATGATATTTCGTACGAAAAGTGCCAATTAGTTGGAACTCTGCAAGGATTTGTTGGAGATACCGAGTCCTTTGGTGACGGATGATAAAAATTTCCAGTATCCTTAATTTTTAAGCATAAACGGTACATTTTAGTCCATCATTTCTACCGGAAATAACCCATACATTAATTCTAGGTGCAGCATAAATACAACAGTTAAAGGGAACATTTCAGGATGCTTTTCTCTTCCGCATTCATTCTTTGCTTACCAATGAGCTTGGTATAGGGTCCTTCTTAAGTCCTTAGATGTAAACGTTACATATAGGATTATAAAATCCCCCGACGAAATAATAAGGAGTGAGTGATTGCAAATTATAGAGTTGAATTGTTACTTTTCAGTTAATATTATATCTACATTAGAACATATGCCCAGAAATCTAAAATTAGTGATTTCCATACTAAAAACCGGCGAGAATCGCAACCTAAAAGGAGAAACGTTTCCTGCTATAATTGATCCATAACTGTACGGATGAAAATGCATAGCCGAGTTTTCATTGAACATTATGGTATGATTTTCTTGAAATTTTCATGAAAATTAGGTGCCGTATTTAATTGAAACGAAGGCGATGGGTATCGAATAAACGTGAACGAATGATGCGGTTAAGAAGGATATTTTTAAGGAAATTTCATGAGATTGATTGCGGAGTGAACTATATGTTTATATATATTAACAAATATGTCTACAGACACACACAAACATATATATATATATATATATATATATATATATATATATATATATATATATATATATATATATACACATATATAGATATATATATATATATATATATATATATATATATATATATATATATATATATATATATATATATATATATATATATATATATATATATGTATGTATATATACATATATATATATATATATATATATATATATATACACATATATAGATATATATGTGTATATATATATATATATATATATATATACAGTCTTCCACAAAAGTCAAGGTACAGAGAATCGGTAACTGAAAATTGTATTACTGAATCAATATTTTTATTTGAAAACCAAAAGTTATGAAATGGTAATAATACGAGTTCTGTTGAATTTAAGTTTTCATAAATTTAAAGGGATTCGGCAATAATGATCATTGAAGACAATAATTTTTTGTTGGCAATGTCTCTTTTGTACTCCACAAAAGTCCTGGTACAGTTGCAGAAAATGCCCTGTTATTTGTAAAAAGGGGAATCCCCCAAGTACATATTATCAGAGTGAGTTAACAACCGTAGGCCGCTGTCTTTAATATCGCGTCCGTATTCGTGGTGTATCTTTTATTTAATAAAATTTTTAAAAAATGAGTCGAAAGGAGTTGAGTATTAAGGAGCGTGAAATAATTATTAATCTGCATTCAAATCAGAGCAAATCATATTCTGAAATAGCTGAACTAGTGTTGCGAAGTCGGTCAACCATTCAAAAAGTGATAAATCGATTTAAGAAGGAAAATAGAGTGGAAAATGTGCCCCGAACAGGTCGTCCATCTAAACTAAGTGCAAAGGACAAGAGAAAAATTTCGCGAATGGTAAAACAAGATCCATTTCTAAGCTGTAGAAAAATCTGCGATGTTCTTGGAATTAATGATAAGAAGGAGGTTAACGCAGAAACTGTGCGTAGAGCTGTCGTAGAAGCTGGATTTTCATCTCGTACGCCTAGAAGAAAACCTCTTGTAAGTTCCATAAACAAACAAAAAAGAATAACATTTGCAAAAGCATATATTGACAAACCAATAACGTTTTGGGATAATGTTTTATTTTCGGATGAGTCTAAATTTTGTATATTTGGTGTAAATGGGCATAAGAGGGTCTGGCGAAAAGTAGGAGAAGCATTTAATCCCAAGAACACTATTAAAACAGTAAAACATGGAGGCGGTGGTGTTATGGTTTGGGGTTGCATGGCTGCTGCTGGAGTTGGAAATCTGACATTCATCGAAAATACTATGGATCAGAACTCTTATTTAGAGATTCTACGAAACAACATGAAACAAAGTGCAGCCAAATTAGGTATGCGAGAAGATTTCTTGTTTCAACAGGACAATGACCCTAAGCACACTGCGCATAAAGTTCGAATGTGACTATTGTACAATACTCGCATGCTTGCTACACCGCCTCAAAGCCCTGATTTGAACCCTATAGAGCATCTTTGGAATGAGCTTGAGACAAAAATCCGAAAAAGAGTGATATCAAGCAAGGCGCAGCTTAAGGATGTTATATTGGAGGAGTGGGCCAGAATCAGCAGCGAATTTACTAAAAAATTGGTATATTCTATGCCTAAAAGACTGAAGTCAGTAATTCAGATGAAAGGATATCCGACAAAATATTAAGAAAAGTATAATTCAAATAACTATGCAAGACTATAATTACTATTTGTATCATTTTTCTTTAGGTGTACCATGACTTTTGTGGACTTCATTTATTGACTTTCCAACACATCATATGTAATAATATATTAATACGACAGAATTTTCGTTTTGTTTTACATGAATTTAAAGGGTAATGAATAAAGTTGAAGTAATACCAAAAAAAATTTTATCACTATAGGTTTTTTAAATAAAAATATCAAACAATTTTCATGATATTTATCACTGTACCTTGACTTTTGTGGAAGACTGTATATATATATATATCTATAAATATATATATATACATATATATATATATATATATCTATAAATATATATATATCTATATATATATATATATATATATATATATATATATATATATATATATATATATATATATATGCGTAGAGATGTAAATGTACATATATGTATATTATAAATATATATATATATATATATATATATATATATATATATATACATATATATATATATATATATATATATATATATATATATATATATATATATAGATAGATATATATATATATATATATATATATATATAGATATATATATATATATATATATATATATATATATATATATATATATGTATATATATATATATATATATATATATATATATATAATACATATATATAAATATATATATATATATATATATATATATATATATATACATATATATATACATATATATATATATATATATATATATATATATATATATATATATATATATATATATATATATATATTGTTACATGTACAAATAATTCTGCGAGCTACTGTCGCAATTGTTTTCACAACAATGAAGAACACGAATTCACTCGAAACCACGAGAACCCAACAAGCATGATCAACGTCTGCAAGTGACGTCACTCCATTCATGAATTTGCTCGAATCTACCAGGTACCTCTCGGTAGAACATTCGCCAATAAACGAGAAATGGGTGAATAGGTAGAGACCCTATATAAAGGCGAGCTGAATGAATGGGGGGATCATCATTCATTCGACTGTGATAAGAACTGCGATAGTGTGTTTCGTAATAGTGAAGTGATTTAGAAGACAATTGCGATAAGAAATTTATGGACAAGTGTTACATAATTTTCATAGTGAAAATTAAAATTAGTGAAAGTGTTAAATTGTTTATTGTGCATTTTCGTAATTAAATAAATTCTTTTAACTTAAATTAAAAGACATTGCGTTTTCACTTTCCCGGAACATTAAAATTATTGGCCGCGAACCCGAAAACACGCGACAGTGGTGTCAAGAAGTGCGAAAGAAAAATTTTGAAAGTGAAAATTTGAACATTTTTATAGTGCACAATAGTAAAATTTAAAGAAACATTAAAAATGCCACGAAGCTTAAACTTAAAAATTAATGAATTGACCATATCGGAGCTCAAGGAGGAGTTGGAACAGCGGAATCTGGCCGCACAAGGTACAAAGGCCATACTGATTGCACGCTTGCGTGACGCGATCGAGTCGGAAGGCGTGAATCTGGATTCGGGTGAGCTCTCAGATGCGGAAAAAGGCGCAGAAGGTGGAGAAGTAGAAACACCAAAATCAAAGGAGCCAGAAAATGCGCTGATGCAAATGTTAATGCTGATGTCATCCAGTCTGACTGCGAAGCTAGATGAACAGTCATCCAGTTTAACTACGAAGCTAAGTGAACAGTCATCCCATTTAACTACGAAGCTTGATGAACAATCAGCGAAGTTAAATGAACAATCAGCGAAGTTAAATGAACAATCAGCGAAGCTAGACCAACAAGCGATCGAAATCAAGGCAGATTTTCAAAAACAGTCCACCGAAAGAAAAGCGGAGCTCGGCAGCCTGAACAAACAAATTAAAGGCGTCGAGGAAAAGGTTTACCAGGTCGAGGAAAAGGTCAGCCAGGTCGAAGAGAGAATGAACCATGAGATGGAAAAAATGAAAAAAGAATTGGAAGCAGCAAAGGCAGTAGTAACTATTTCACCAACCCCGCTTATAACCGCAGCGCAAAGCACATCCAGAAATGTGCAAGCACCAATATTCGATGGGCAAACGGTCTGGAGTATTTACAAGACCCAGTTTAAAGCTGCCGCAATGGCAAATCACTGGAATGAGCAGGAACGAGCAACTGCATTGATTCTTGCTCTAAAAGGCCCAGCTGCCGAGTTTTTGCAGACTATCCCCCATGCATTGCACTCAAACCCGAATGCTATAATGAATGCGCTCGACATGCGTTATGGAGACGATCATCTAAAGCAGATTTACCGGTCACAGCTAAGGCATCGGATGCATAAGTCTGGTGAAACCCTACAGCAGCTAGCCCAAGACATTGAGCGACTGGCACTTTTGGCTTATCCAGCCTACGACCCAGAACATAGAGATGATGCAGCAACAGAAGCATTCATCAGCGCACTAAAAGACCCGGAATTGCAACAAGCCGTGCGTTTAGCTCAAAAGCAAACGGTTAAGGACGCATTGGCTTACAGTCTGAACTTTGAGGCAGCGAAAAACGTGACTCGTACCACTGCCCGGGTTCGTGAGGTAGTGACAGACGAGTGCAGGTGTGAGCGCGTCGAAATTGAGCGAGACCCGCAAGTAAATGGTGCGCCTAGATCCTGGAATTGCGGAGAGAAGGGGCACCCACAAAGAGACTGCAAGAAGCGAAGAAAATCGAGCTATTGTCCAGGGTGTGCAGCTAGAAGGAGATCCAGACCGAGTCAGGAGCCCAGAATGGAAGCCCTTCAAACAGAGGGGTCGGGAAACATGTAAGAGCCAACTTCGTGGGGCAGAGGTTGGCTAGGAGGATCGACGTCCCCAGCATCACCATCACCGTGTCAAGACTACATCGTGGAGAAGCGGACTTATGCCTTCCGGGTCAAGTTAACGGAGAAAACTGCACCATAACAATCGACACTGGTGCAACCCGATCGATTATCCGACAAGACCTAGTTAGACAGCAACAACTTCACAAGGGCAGAATTTTCTCACTACGGACAGCTACGGGAGAAACTGCACCTGTTCATGGAGAGGTCAACCTCCAGATACAGTTGGGAGACCTTGTGTTCCGACACAATTTTCTGGTTGCGAATATTATGGATGACTGCATTCTCGGAATGGATTTTCTGCGACCACATGGAATCACGTTGGATTTGGGCAAACGTGTATTGAAATGGCAGAATGTCGAAGTACTGATGGAGGATCCTAGCGTCCAAATTCCAAAGATGAATGTAGTGGTATGTACTGACACTGATGTACCGAATTCTTCCGAAAGCATTGTGTGGGCCAAGCTTGATGGTGATTCTGGAGACCACCGATCTTATCTCATAGAGCCAACGAAGACGTCCGCATTGCGCAGTTTGATTGTAGGACGAAGCCTTGTAAGATCTTTAAGGAACGGATATGTGCCGGTTAGAGTCCTTAACACCGCAGATTCAACCACGAGCATCAAAGCAGGAGTAGTCATCGGCAGCTGCCAGCCTGTTTCCACCATCACCTCTTTGGAAGCTACTCACGACCATCATTGCAAAAGGAGGCAAGACACAGACAAAGCCCGGGAATCAACGTCTGCAATATTGAAGCAGGTCAAATTGCCAGTGCAGCTATTCAAACGAGCCTCTGATCTGGTCACCAAGTACAGTGACATCTTCTCAACAAGCCCGGAAGACCAAGGCCGAACGAGTCTGGTAACTCACGTCATAGATACACAGGGAGCCAAACCGATTCGACAAGCACCCAGACGCCTCCCTATAGCCAAACAAGGAGAAGTGAGCGCGCTGATCTCGGACATGGAAAAACAAGGCGTTATTGAACCTTCTGTCAGTCCATGGGCCGCGCCTGTAGTTCTAGTCAAGAAAAAGGATGGTAGCACTCGCTTCTGTGTCGACTATAGGCAGCTTAACGACGTCACTAAGAAAGATAGTTACCCGCTCCCACGCATCGATGACATCATGGACACTTTAGCCGACGCAAAATGGTTTTCTACACTCGATCTCAAGAGTGGCTACTGGCAGGTAGAAATCGACAAGAAGGACCGAGAGAAGACCGCATTTTCAGTTGGGACCGGATTGTGGCAATTTGTGGTGATGCCGTTTGGGCTTTGCAATGCTCCAGCCACTTTCGAACGCTTGATGGAATACGTGCTACGTGGTCTAACCTGGAAAACCTGCTTGGTGTACCTAGATGACATCACTGTCATCGGGAGAACGTTCGAAGAGCATTTGCGGAACTTAGAAGAGGTTTTCTCCAGGCTGCGACTGGCAAATTTGAAACTTAGTCCCGATAAGTGTACCCTTTTCGCAGCTGAAGTAAAATACCTGGGACACGTCGTATCAGCAGAAGGGGTCAAAACAGACCCTGAGAAGATTGAAGCCGTGAAAAGCTGGCCAACACCAAACAACAAGCGCCAACTACGAAGTTTCCTGGGTCTGGCAACCTACTATCGAAGATTCGTCAAAGACTTTGCCAAAATAGCTAAGTGTCTCCATCAGCTAACCGAGAAAAATCGTCCGTATGTCTGGAACGAACAATGCCAGACAGCCTTTGAGACCCCGAAGGAAAAGCTGTGTGAATCACCCGTGCTGGCGTATCCGAAACCCGGAAAAATGTTTGTAGTTGACACTGATGCAAGCAACGGCGGTATTGGAGCTGTACTCTCCCAGCAGATCAATGGCGAAGAAAGAGTCTTCTCGTATTACAGTCGAGTTCTTTCAAAAAGTGAGAGGAACTACTGTGTGACCAGGAAGGAGCTATTGGCTATAATAGAGGCCACCAAGCAGTTCCACAAATACCTATATGGCCAGAAATTTGTTCTTCGAACGGACCATGCATCGCTGAGATGGCTACTTAACTTCAAAAACCCCGAGGCACAAGTTGCGAGATGGATCGAAAGATTGCAGTCATACGACTACGAGATTGTTCATCGAAAGGGTGGAGCTCATGGAAATGCTGACGCCCTATCTCGTCGCCCATGTCCAGCTAACTGCAAGCATTGCCGACGGATTGAAGAAAAGGAACCGCCCGTTGATTTGCAACTGATAACGGCCGTATTCGATGAAGGTTGGTCATCGGAGGAGATTCGAAATGCCCAGCTAGCCGATGAAGACATCGGACGATTGCTCGTATGGAAGGAGACGACTGGGCGACCTGAGTGGAAGGACGTTTCAACGCATGGCGCAACCCTGAAAAGCTATTGGGCACAATGGAACTCCCTTCAGGTGGAGGGTAGTGTAATCAAGCGGAAATGTGAAACGGCGGATGGCAGCTTCTATAGGATGCAAACTATACTACCCAAAAGCCGAATCCACGATGTGGTAAAGGAAATGCATGAAGGATCCTCGGGAGGCCATCTTGGTGTTAACAAGACCTTAGCGAAATTGCGGGAAAGATTCTACTGGCTCCACGCTCGAGAAGACGTAGAGGACTGGTGTCGCAAATGCACAATTTGCGCTTCCGTCAAAGGTCCAAAACGACGACTGAGAGGACAAATGCAAACCTATAACGTGGGGGTACCGTTTGAAAGGATTGCTGTTGACATCGCTGGACCCTTTCCTGAATCTGAATGGGGAAATCGATACACGGTGGTTGTAGCCGATTATTTCAGCAAGTGGCCCGAGTTCTACCCCATTCCCAACCAGGAAGCAACTACTGTAGCCGAACAGCTAGTGTTAAATTGGGTCAGCAGGTACGGTGTGCCTTGCGAACTACATTCGGATCAAGGCCGAAATTTTGAGTCATTAGTTTTTGGCGAAATGTGCGAGCTGCTCGGAATACGGAAAACGAGGACAACACCGCTGCATCCCCAATCCGATGGAATGGTCGAACGTTTCAACGGCACGCTCAATAAACACCTTGCCAAGATGGTTGACGAGAACCAAAGGGACTGGGACCGACATATCCCACTATTTTTGATGGCGTACAGAGCTGCCGAACATGCATCGACGGGCCAAGCCCCAGCCAAAGTCATTTTTGGAAAGACTATTCGTCTGCCAGCTGATATAAAGTTTGGAACACCCCCCGAGAAACCCCAAACGATCTCGGAGTACGCAAGTGATCCAAGACAACGGTTGAACCAGATACATCGGACAGTGCGAAAACACCTCGAATCGGCTACTGACCGCATGAAGACCAGGTATGATCTAAAGGCAAATTCTACTGGCTTCCAGCAAGATGACTTGGTCTGGCTTTATAACCCGCAACGGCGAAAGGGTAGGTCTCCAAAGTTGCAACATAACTGGGAGGACCGTACCGAGTCACAAAGCGAATCAACAACGTCGTATATCGCATACAGGAACACCGTAAACCGAGAGCCAAAATGAAAATCGTGCATCTAGACCGTCTTGCTCCATATTACATCCAAGGAGAATTGAGTACAACTGGCGACACATCTTTTCGGGGCGAAAAGAACTGAGGTGGGGGCAGTGTTACATGTACAAATAATTCTGCGAGCTACTGTCGCAATTGTTTTCACAACAATGAAGAACACGAATTCACTCGAAACCACGAGAACCCAACAAGCATGATCAACATCTGCAAGTGACGTCACTCCATTCATGAATTTGCTCGAATCAACCAGGTACCTCTCGGTAGAACATTCGCCAATAAACGAGAAATGGGTGAATAGGTAGAGACCCTATATAAAGGCGAGCTGAATGAATGGGGGGATCATCATTCATTCGACCGTGATAAGAACTGCGATAGTGTGTTTCGTAATAGTGAAGTGATTTAGAAGACAATTGCGATAAGAAATTTATGGACAAGTGTTAGATAATTTTCATAGTGAAAATTAAAATTAGTGAAAGTGTCAAATTGTTTATTGTGCATTTTCGTAATTAAATAAATTCTTTTAACTTAAATTAAAAGACATTGCGTTTTCACTTTCCCGGAACATTAAAATTATTGGCCGCGAACCCGAAAACACGTGACAATATATATATATATATATATATATATATATATATATATATATATATATATATATATATATATATATATATATATATATATATATATATATATATATATATATATATATATAGATAGATATATATATATAGATATATATATATATATATATATATATATATATATATATATATATATATATATATATATATAAATATATATATGTATACTCGTATATATGTATATATATATATATATATATATATATATATATATATATATATATATATATTTATATATGTATTATATCTATATATGGCGGTGTGTGTATGTGTGTGCTTTTGCTTCGATTTTCTCCAAATTTTCAGCAGTATTTCTGTTGTGGCCAAAGTATAGCTCCAGTTTGTACCAAAACTAGTACAATGATTTATTCAATTATGGGATAAAGCTCACAATAAAAAATCCAAACTTAAACAATTTGAAACGAAATGGCGGTCGCTCAAAGGTAGAAAAAAGTTGAACGATAAAAAGCACTTCAGGGTCAAGTCAGAATATAAAAATGGCGGGCTATGCAAAGTGCAAAATTCGAAAATTTCTCAAAGCTTCAATTCATATTGGATTATTATGAAATCTAAATTCAAGGTAGACTTTGATGAGATCATGAATTTAATGTACCAGAGCTAAATTCGATTCCTATGAACGCGTCAGATTTTAGCCGTAGTGGTTTTTGCATTGCAGTAAAAAATGATATTTTAATATACGAGAACATGATACAATGTATTCATGAAACAGAGTTTTGAATGGTTTGAAATGAAAAAATTTGCCACTAAAAAGGGTGAAATAAAAAACTTTTACAAAAAAAAAGAAAACCGACTTCGGAATGCCCTAAAAAGGATGAAATAAATTTTTTGGAAGCGGTGCTAAATCAATTTCCCCATTTCAACATAGATACTTCCAACATCTGCTCCATCACATAAGAATGGGGGAAAATATGATATGGCACCGCTTCCAAAAAATTTATTTCATCCTTTTTAGGGCATTCCGAAGTCGGTTTTCTTTTTTTTTGTAAAAGTTTTTTATTAATGGGCGGAATTGGATTGTATTGATCTGGAAAACAAGGAAACCACTGATTTTTTACGGGAAAAGTTTCCGGAGTGTGTTATCTCTCAAAGAGGTGATTAAAATTGGCCACCGAGATCTTGCGATTTAACACCTTGCGACTTCTTCCTTTAAGGCCACGTGAAAGAGAAGGTCTACACCAATAGCCCAGCGGCGATTCAAGTCCTCAAAGATATAATTTGTGAGGCAATCGGGGACATAGGGCAGGCACTTTGCGATTTGGTTATGGAAAATTTCATGAAAAGGATATGTTCTTGTAAGCGTGGTCGTGGTGCTAATTTGCCTGATGTTATTTTTCACTATTAACGGCATATCTTCTTCTTTATAATGACATGATCAGATGTTTCATTTATGTAAAAAATGGCATTTTTGTTTTAATATCAAAATAACACCTCTTACTATTATCTTATATAAATATATATATAAAAGTTATATATATATATATATATATATATATATATATATATATATATATATATATATGTATATATATATATATATATATATATATATATATATATATATATATATATATATATATATATATATATATATATGTATATATAATTTGGGACATAACGAAATTTGTGACCACGCTAGAGGTCGCTATTTTGTTCTGATTTTCTCCAACTTTTTAGAAAAGGTTTATTGAGGAAATACCTCAATTCAAACCTTTAACCAGCTAAATCGGCCGAGGGAAAACAAAATGGCTGCCATTTTAGACGAGAACTCGTGATTTCTGCTCTGACCAAAGTATAGCTCCGATTACGATGAAATTTGATACAGAGGTTAATTGAGCTGTGTGACGAATCTCGCAATGAAAAATCAAAATTCGAACAAGTCTGAAATAATATGCGGCCGCTCCAATTTCGGGAAACGTGCAAAACTTAGTTGTTGTAGCTGTAACCAAACCTTCCAAGCGGTGTTAATGATATTCAGTACATTGGTAAAAACTATACTCATGAGTATCTAAAGAACTATAGGAAAATACTAGAGGTTAGGTCTAAAAAACAAAATTGCGGCTAGTTTAAGCTCGAAATTTGAAACGCTTCCAAAAGTCGTAATTTAGCTCAATGTGCATGAAACCTGGTCGCAAGATAGAAAATAGCTAGATCTAAGACTTGGTTATTTTGGTGAGCATTCATGTGCAAGTTTCAAAGTGGCAAAGGTTCAAATATGCGATTTTGCAGATATTTATAGTCCTCTAGCGGCCACATTTTCCAACGAAACTATGGATAGTTGTGCTTAGTTCTAGTATTGTGCAAAAAATTATCAAAATCGGATGAAAAATAAAAAAGTCGAAAATTTAAAACGTAATATTTTTGAGTTTCCATTTTAACTAAAAATTTTAAACTTTTGCTCTATTTTGCGATTGATGAGAGCCTAGGATACAAGCATTTTAAAAATCCCAAATTAAATGCATGCATTTAAAATGGCGGGTCCCAAAGGTCACAAAACAAGCGAAATTTGCTATTTCAGTAGCGACAGAAATAATAAATACTTATTACAGAAACGTTTTTAATGGCTTAACTTGGGAATATTTATACAACAGACCATTTTTAATGGTATTGTAATATATTCCTACAATATCCTACAAAAATTGCGACCTGTTTATCCGTCTCGTCCGTCGGTCCGTCCGTGCGTCACAGCAAGTTTTCTCGCAAACCACATAAACCAGAGTGATAAAACTTTCTACGTAAGTCGAAAGTAATGCCCCCTCAAAAGTTGCAGTGCAAAAACAAATATTTTAAGGTGTTAAAACGGAATATCCCTATATAGGGGATGGATGACTCTTAAACAATTTTTGTTTACCAAAGGTAGTCAATGTGGGTGTCAAAAAGAAGATTTTGGTGAGAACTTTTCAAAACAAGCATTTGCAAGGAGGGGTGCGGAATGAGGGAAATGTACGAAAAACCTAAGTCCTGCCCCCTCGCGATTGGACATCTTTGGACAGAAAAATAAAAAAAATCACGAAAGCAGGTATATATGAGTACAAGGCTAACAAATACCTCAGAAGTTAAAATTTGATCAACTTTGATAATAATATTACATTTAGTGAATTTTACATTTTCTTCTATAAAATCGAAGGATGACTCTTGAATTTACTAAAATTTTGTATCTTATTTTCTGACCTAAAACGCTTTTTGAAAGTTTCATGAAAATCGAGTCGTAAGCAGTTAAGTTGTAGACGATTGAAATTTATCAATTCCAACAACAATTACCCGTGATCCTGTGTAAATATACGTTCGAAAAGGACCCAAACACTACAAATGTGTAAGAGTTTTTATGAAAACTACAGAAATGTCTTAAAGCATTGATATGTTATCATGACTACTCAAACATTGAGGTCAATAGATTGAAAATAAAATGGTGGCAAATTAAAATACATCATAACCAAACATAATTGTTCCGAGTGCAATTTATGGAATATATGTGTGTGAGTCAAGTTTTGATATTCAGAAGAAGTTGTTTGATTTACTAATTAACATATTTTACAATACCCTTCTGGTGGAAGGACTCTCCTGCTACTTTTACTTACCTTAAACAGCGATTGACTTTCAAAGTGGGGGCAATATAATGGTCAACCAAAGAATGGTACCTACGAATAATTTGCCTTTCCGGCTGGTGGTGCCAACGGGATGTTTTTCAATGCAATGCTTCTTTTAGATAGGCATATTTCGCTTTCTAGGCGCTCACGACCGTAATGTGGTTTAACGTTACTCGTTACTCGAAAAAACATTTTTGACAAATTAAACATTGTAGAACTACACCACTTAAAGAAGGTTTTTGCACTCAACCTATGATATGTAGACACTTTCAAGCCATTCAATGTAAGTAATACGAAACCATTGAAACATAGATTTTTCCATACTTCATTAAAAACTCCAAATTTGCGTTAGTCTGTAACAATAAGATGCTCATAACTTCTTATTTGTAAAAGTTACCGGTGTTTAAACTATTGCACTAAGTGTAACAATGTACCTTTCTCTATGCGAGCAGCAATCAGAAGACATAAAATGTGTAACTGGAGAAGACATGCTTTGCGGCTCACTGTCCGCGACAGAACAATCGCAATGAGCGGCTCGTGGATGGTAAAGCGATGGCGGCTCACGGGTGGCAAGGCAAGGGCAGCACGCAGCTTGGAAGTGAAGAAGAGACACACGAAGCAAAGCATACAGGTATGAACTAACAACTGAGTTCACCTAGAAAGAATTCTCAATTTACCTGAATTCAACCTTCAAAATCCATTTGAGTATACAAAGGGTATTTTTATTTAGAGGCAGACAACTTAAAAATGGCATACTCTAACTCCAGTCTCAGCAAACGGCAAGATTGTCAATTGTTTTGAAGCTGGGTTTGTTTGGCAATCTATCATAAATAAACTCACGCCGGTGCAACGTTTGCAAATTGTTCAAATTTAATTTAAAAGAACACGGTTCCTTCAAGGAACACATCGGGCACTCCGTGCGTTTCATAATGCTCACAATTGTCTATCTGAGCACTTAATTCGAGAAAATATGAATTATTATTGCAATACGTTTACTCTAAACAATAATACGCAGATGACATACAGTACGCGCAGAACAAGTTATTGCCGATCGGAATGTGTATATATTATTCCTTATCTTGCTTAACAATTGAACTTGTGCCCATCCACTATATGGAAAAGTTAGCATTAAGATCTTGGTTTATGTATTTACAAGTTTCAATTTTTGCAGAAACTGAAGACACACGATCGTCGTTCGCACCGTATATCGGTGAATGGACCGACGGAAAGATTGCCCCCCATAAAACATTGAAAATTTCTTTGACCCCAAAACTATCAAAAAGTCACCACGTCTGATCTTTCCACAAAATTTCCTGGCTGTAGCTTGTTTAGTTTTGGAGAAAAACTGCATACAGATAGATGGATGAAACCAGGTCGTGATTTGAATAGGGTTTTGTGGGAGTACTTTAGCAAAATCACTAAAAGTAACTACTCGGAAATAACACGCAAATCTAATTAAACTTGCAAATTTTCTAAAGGCTAAACAATGGTTACAACTAGTATTTCCTAACTAAAATTCTCGAATTTAACAATAAAAAGCTTTTTAGTCTCTTGATAATGATCCTATTCACTGGTTCTGCTAAAGCTCACTGTAAATTGTAATTATACTCAAAAACGGGCACACCAGCCGTTGTTGATAATTACTTTTACTTAGTGCAAAAATAACACAGATACAGAAAAATGCCTTCACTTTGTTGGCGTACAAAGGAATGAATTTATTATTATTTACACATCAACTTAAATACAACATATTTGTTGACTGAAAATGCTTACAATAATCTAAGTCAGTGTCCATTAAAAGAAAATTGCATTCTATACAATAATACTTTTCGTATGCCAATAATTGAAGTCAATAAAACATAAATGAAAATGCATACTGTAAAAAAACTTTTTTATGCTGTAGTTAATGTCCATTCAGAGTGCAAACATTTTTTGCTTACAAGCTCAGGTAGGCAAATTCGCGGCTGAAGGTGGGTCAATTATATTGATAGGAGGAATGACCGGGTGAATGGGCATTGACTACTGTTAGGAACTCTGTTCAATTTTTGATCATGTTGGGGCTTCACTGGAAAGAACAATGTTGAATCTTTCATTAAGCGACACGTTTTCTTCTGAGGCAGTTGATATGGACTCCTGCAATTTCTTCGGCATCTTTGTCTTCTTCAGTATGCTTCTGATGTAGACGCTGGCTATACAGATCGCGATGATGATCAGCATTGTTTATGTCAGCGGTACCGCATGCCTGCGTACCTTTCGTAAGGTAATTGTAATCGCAATCGGCTCTGGCTTGAAAGAATCATCATCGAAAATTTGCTTCTTTACTCTTGCTATTGGGTCGATATATTTTGCATGGTACTCCTTGACTCCGAACTTAGCTGGGGCCACTTCTTTCACAAAACTCGTCAGTACTCTATTTTGTTGGATCATTTCTGATCGTAGAATGAATCGCTCGGTTGGGATAGCGCAATTCTCTTTAGTGCGGATGATTCCAATGTTCTCTAGTAAAATCTCCTTTCTATTATCTTTGCGGATACCAAAGGCTGCGCTTGGTGTCCTTGCAACAAAAAGCCATGAGTTGTTCATCATAAGCTCCTTCCATGTTGTTTGAGGAGATGTTACCTCAACGCTGGGACACGGTTGCTTCTTCTGTCTACTGTATAGTACGTTGATGATACAGTTCGGGTTTGCATCCATGTTGTTGACCATGCTAGGAGTACATAGGTATTGTTCGTCTTTAATTGTGCATGACTTCAGCTGTGCATCGTCCAATTCAAAATACGTTAGTTGATTGAAATTAACCGCCAATATTGGAGTTTTTACGATAGGAAGCAGATATTGATGCACACCTGATTCAAAAGGAATTGCAGTGTGATGAATTATCTCGTATCTATCCCTTTCGGTTATATGGAAGTAACCATAGATGATGATATTTTCATCGGTGCGTGCAATCGTCGTTGCTTTGACTGGAATATGCAGAACCTCAAAATGAGGGCTAATCTTTGATGATACCTTTTCGATTGTGTTCGTCATTGTTTCAATTGAAACGAACTGTGGAAAGCTCTCGAATCCACAGATGGTGTTTACTAGTTTTTGGTACTTCATCTGGAGCTCCTCTCAATAGTTAATCGCCATGCGATAAGTGGATATGAGTTGTAAGCCAATTTGGTTGTTATCAATCTTTGCGAACCATTTTTGCATTTTGTCGATTGAATCTAGCACTTGATTTAATTTCGTCGTAACTTGTGCAAACTGGTTGTCAGTGCGATGGTTGACATTGTTTATACGTGCGTTAGATTCTACGCTTTGTTGATTTAAGACTTGTAATATTGTGTGTTGGTTTTTATCGAGGTTGTCAATATCAGTGTATACCTTATCATTAACACCAAAAACTGTAGTAAGGAGGTCTTCAACCAAGCCCCTTTTTTTTCTGGAGCCTGTTATCGTTCGTAACTTTGCAGTTTGCTGAAGGAGCTCCATTTGTTTAATCTGTAGATAGTTCAGAAGGCCTTTGCAGTGGGTGTAGTCGGTAAATTATTTTGAGCGTTGACACATATTTTCTATCTGTTTACCTATGGATAGATATTTTTCTCATCCTGAATTACTTCTGCAATCAAAAAATTTGCCTCAAGTCTAAGTTCACCACAAATGCTATGCACTATGCCCAGTTTTTCGATATAAAAACCTGATTTTGGCCTGAAGATGCTAAACTTATGCTGGTTAGAGCTGTTTTTAGCGTTCAAAGCTTCTAATAGTATCATGAAAGACAGGAGTTTTCTTGTATTCAGCAGAGCCCTCGCCCACATACATGGTGCAATTTTTGGTCTTTTTGTTTTGTTAGGTTTGTCTATATGTGCGATCTGTCTTCTTCCTGCCGTAATTTTCTGCTTCATACAGTTAAATATAGAGGTTTCAGGCGTTGAGCGTTCTTCGAATTTGTCAGGAGATGATTTTGGTTTTGTCAATTTGATATTTGCAGCAGTTTTCTGTACTGGTGTTATTGCTGTTGGATTGTTGGTAGAGTCTTCGGGTATTTCTACCAGTGGTTTACACAAAATCGTGATCGCTACTTGCTTCAGCATATTTCCATGGTACCTGACTGTAACTGATCGTACGATTCTATCTCTGCCTGGTTGCATGCTATGTATTCTTGCCAGTGGCCACTTTGTTGTTGGCGTATCTCTTTTTTTTTAATTAGGACGAGCTTACCAGTTCTGAGATTTTCGCTTACGCTCGTCTACTTTGTATGTTTTTGAGGATGTTTCAGGTACTCTGTCATCCATCGTTTCCAGAATACTTGATGCATGTTAGTTAATATTTTCCAGCGCTAGTGTAGTGTGTTACATGATGTATCAGGCTCTGGAATAGCCGGGAGAGGTCGTCCAATGAGGAAGTGCCCTGGAGTTAGGGCTTCAAGATTATTTGGGTCGCTTGATGTATATATAGGAGTTATTGGCCTTGAATTTAAGCATGCTTTAATTTGGAATAGTATCGTTGTGAATTCCTTAAATATTGGGACAATATACACTTAATGTCATTCTTGACCGATTTAACACCAGCTTCCCAAAGCCCACTGAAATGAGGTATGGACACTGGTATGAACTTCCAGGTGACTCCGTCTTTTGCAGTTATTCGTGCTAACTCGCTGCTTGATCTCTTTATTGCTTCTTCTAGATCCTTGTCTAGTCGATTACTCGCGCCAAGAAAGCTGGTGCCGTGGTCGCTAAAGATCTCCCGGCAAAGTCCTTTTCGGCTTGTGAACCATTTGAATGCTGCTAAGAATGCTTCTGTTGACATGTCACTCACAAGCTCGAGCTGTATGGCTTTTGTTACTATGCATACAAATAAGGTAATGTAGGCCGTTATGACTGCTGCTCCTCTTCTCTTGGACATTAAAATGGTGAACGGGCGTAGTCTACTCCGCAATGAGTGAAGAGACTTTCCTGGTGTTACGCGTATGTCAGGCAAATCGCTCATTAATTGATAATTTTTAGCGGTCGAGTATTTACAGCGGATCATGCATCGATGAATCTCGTACCGAATTACTTTTTGATCATTTATGATCCAGTATTGCTTTCTCAAGTAGTTGCGCACCATTTGTACGCCTCCGTGTATTGTTTTCAAGTGGGCTTGCCTCACAGTTAGATATGTCACATGATGGTATTGGGGTAGCAAAATCGGATGTTTTATTTCTTCAGGAATGCTTGCATTTTGGAGCCTACCGCCAACTCGCAGAGTACCATGGGCATCTAGGAAGGAACTTAGAGTCCTGAGTTTTTTCTTCAACTCCTTGTTACTCCTTAGCTAAGCAATTTCTTCAGTAAGCTGTGTTTTCTGAACCATTATAATGATTTTTTTTGTGTGCTAATTCAAATTCATCTGGTTCTAGCCGTCCGGTTTTGCGGTTTGAATTTTATGTCATACAGTTGCGATGAAATCTGAGACATGTCGCAGTAATCCTTACTAGTCTATTAAAATCGGAGTAACGTTCAAAAATGTTACTGTCGAAACAATTTTGATATCAGTACAAGGATGTGTTAACTAACTTGGCCCACTCCACCACAAACGACGCTTGAAAAGTTGCTTAGGACTGATGCCTCTAGAAGCACAATCGCCTGAATTATTCTTGGAGCTGATATGCTACCATTTTCAGGCGCCGTGATCCAATTTCCGAATCTTCAATACCCTACTGGTAATGTAGGTCTCCAGTGAAGTTGGTTTCTTTTTTAGCCACCCCAAGGTAATAGTCGAGTCACACCAAGCATACACGTCCAAATTAGGGTTGCAGAGCGACTCTATCGTATCATGCAATAGAGTAGCCAATAGTACGGCTCCATTTAGCTTAAGCTTTGGGGGGGTAACCTTGGTCTTGGTTGGGGCGATCTTTGTTTTCGCACAGAGAAGAGCATAATCCGTGCAGCTCCATTTGACAGTTTACGCTGTAGTGATTCCATCGAGGAATGCTAATGTGCTTAAGTAGTTTCAGCTCAGATTTGAGCTTGTTCCAGCTTTTAAGAATGCCTTCTGCTGGCTGTTCATCCCAATCCGTTCCGCTATTCCAGATTGCCTGCATTATAAGCTTAGCCCTGACTGTTATGGGTGCAAGCCATTGTAATGGGTCGTATATTCTTGCAATGTATGACTGCAGCTGCCCTTTGTAGGCCTTTTAGATTCCTTAAACGCGATGATTCTAAAGTGCAACGCATCTTGGGCTAGACTCCAATGCATACCAAGTGTTTTCAAGGATAGGTCTTCTTTGAACTCTAATAAACCAACTTCTCTTCTGTCTTCCGGTATAAGGCTTAATAGCTCTGGATTGTTGCTACCCCATTTTCTAAGGTTGAAGTTACCTCTATTTAGTAGAGCTGTCACCTCCTGCTGCAGGCAAATCGCTTCTTGTTTGGTGTGAGTGCCTGTTAACATATCGTCAACATAAAAATCGTTCTTTGATATCAACGAACCAATCAGATAATTGCTTTCTTCATCCTGAGCTAACTGCATTAATGTTCTGACTGGTAGAAACGTGGCACATGCCGTGCCATACGTAACTGTATTGAGTTGATATTTCACTATCGTACCTTCGGGATGCCTCCTCCAGAGAATCCTTTGGTAGTTTCGTTCATCTCGGTGTATTTGAATTTGTTGAAACATTTTTTCGATGTCTGCGGTATAAACATACGGGTATTTTCGCCATCTTAGCAATATCTGGGCCAAGTTTTGCTGAAGCCTTGCTCTAATGTGCAACTTATCGTTCAGACTAGGGCCATAGAGTTTCTTCGCAGGCGCGTCGAATACTACTCTGATTTTCGTCGTGGTACTGCTCTCCTGATTACCGCATGATGTGGTAAATAGTAAACATCCTTACTGTTGCCGATGTATGGAGTCACGCATGTCATATGTCCGAGTTTTAGATACTCTTAGAGGAAGGTGTTGTACTCCACAGCTAGCTACTCATCTGTAGAGAGTTTTTTCTCGATTTGCCGGTACCCTAGGAGAGCTCTGGTCCTTGATTCACCCAGGGAGTTTTGTGATTGATCTCCGTTAAAAGGAAGGTGAACTATTTATCTGCGATTATCGTCTCTACTGTAAGTTCTCTGGAAATGAGTTTCACACTCCGTGTCAATATCACTTTACTCATTCTGTTATTTTTCGCCATCAATCTCAAAAACTTTTCTATTTTTCCGCCATAGACACTAAGGAGGTTATTTTCTTTGTTTTTGAAGGATTTCTACTAGTATCCAGCCAAATTTTGTTTTTTGGGGCAGTAACGTTTTGCCTTTTATCAAGGAATCCGCTACTATTTCCTCAAAAACGTCTGCACCAATGATCATGTCGATGGCTCCTGGCATGCTAAATTGGGGATCTGCCAGATTTAATGCCTTCAGACTCAGTAAACTCAAAGTTACCCTTCGATCAGGAAGCATCGTTGATAGCCTGGGCATGATTAAAGCCTCGACTGAAACTGTAAAGTCCAAGGGGAATCTGGGTGTTATTGTAACGAACATCCTCTTCCGGACAATTTTAGCTTGAACTCCTCCAATACCTGTAACACCTGCCAAAATGCTATCTAAGGGCACGCCGAGCAGCTTTGCAGCCCAGGGTCAACTAAAGCACGCAAAGGAATTTGTTGACCAGAGAATGATTCTGCTTTTACTATTGCAGTGGCAAGAAGAACGGTGTTTGTTACGCTCGAGGCCCACATTTTCCCCAATAAAATCGCACAGGAACGCTTAAACTGAAAGAAATTCGATATATGAGTAGTTCTAGAAAAGGTGCTTCTACTTTTTAAGTTTGATGAAAATCGAATGATGTACACGGAAGTTATAGCCATTTGAAATTTCTCCAATTACAACAACAATAACACATTATTCTGGTACTTTATGGACTTCCCATCGAATCATTCACTGCAGTTTTGATTTAACCTTCTTGAAACTTTCAAATAAGATCAATAACATTAATATTTTTGGGAATTCATGATTTAAGTGACTTTTGTTGGATTGCAACAAAATGGCGACCGTTGAGAATATAAAAATAATGGATTTTCCTTTAAACGTGCACATGTCTCTGATATATTTCCTGACTTTATTCGTTGCTGGTGACTCCATTTCTGAGAAGTTGAGTACAAAGCCCTTCTGACATGAGCGTAAGTCTGTCTACCTAACTTGTTTTTTAATATTTGTCTGAAAAATTATTAGAGAAGAAAAATGTCAGAAGAAAGTGATTTCGACGTGTGTACTAATTCTCATCGGGCCAACACTCTTATTAGATACACACCGGTGATGGCGACCACCATGCTCAGAGGTGAGAGAGCTATTTTTCATTTTCATACTTATGCAAACTCAATTTGGTTTTGTAACTACGAATTATGTTCAGGTTAAATTTCTCCCGTAAGTACTTGTCTTTGCTAAACTTTAAATCGATCATTTCACGCTTTTTTATCAATTTAATGTAAATCTATACGATAATTTTTTTTAAATATGTTTCATTGTGGCCCTGGTGTTGCTGGTGGCAATGTTCAAAGTGACAGTCTTATGATCAGTGGTTGAGTAATGCAACATCGTATGGTGTGGTTGCTTGCATTCAAAGCACGTATTTTTGCTCTTGCATTTAAAACTCGATTCGTGTGCTAGACAATTCTTGCACAGATTGTTATCCGCAACGAATAGATGTAGGTCATCGACGCTGAGTTTATTAAATCCATCGCAATGGCGAATTGGATGATTTCTTTGATTGCAAAACTTGCATTGGTATGTATATGTTTTACTTTCAGCTCTCTTGTCCGATTTATAAGGTTTATGTTGCAATGACACGAATGCTTTCTTTTGTGTCATTTGCCGTTGTACTTGTGGGCTTTTAAACTCGTTAGGACCATGTGTTTCCTAATCAGAAAGTAGTAAACTTGCTTCAAGCTGGGCATCTCTCGGGTGTTGTTAACTTTTTTTTCGAATATGCGGAGACTTTCTAGCTTTCTCATAGCGATTCTAACCATTATCGGCTCCCAACTTACTGTGTTATAATCTAGACTTTTTAATGCCACAAAACAATTACGAAGCGTGTCGTGCAAAGCCAGAAGAGATGTGGGACACCTGTGCACAACTTTTTTGGTATACAGAATGGTATCTGTATAGGTTGTTACCATCAGTCGGTTGTTCGAGAAGCGCTCTTGCAGTATAGTTAGAGTTGTTTGTAGTAGCTGTAGTAGCTTCTTGCGTCTCCCTCCAGACACGAGAGAAGGTACTGCATTTTTTGCGTAGCCCCGATAGTTTTATTATTGAGGATAATGCTTTTGTTAAGCTCAATAAATGTTTTCTACTGCGTGTAGTCACTGTTGAATTTGGGTATCATTAAAGGTGGTAAATTCGGATGATAACGGCCATAGTTTGTAGAGATGTCCATTTAGGGTGGCCAGTTTGAAGGCACTGTGACAGTAGGTGCAGCATAACTTGCTGCTGTCGTGGTAGTCGTAGATGCAAAAACATCCCCCAATTCGATCATTGGTGACGAAGACACAATTTGATGCTGCATTACCGCTTGTTGACCTTCAATGAGTCGATCCTTCAGTTCTCTATACAACTTTTCCGTTGTAGCTAATATTTTTTGCTCGAAGTCATCTTGTAAGGCGCTCATCAGCTTTTCATTATTATCTCAAAACTCGTGCCGAACTTTTCGACACCACTCAGCCGATTGAAAAAATATTCTTCCATTTTTCTCGAGCTTGAGTCCTTAAAATTCTTGGCTGAGTTTTGCAGCGATGTTTTTCTGTTCTAAAATGAAGCCACAGTGTCCATCATCTACTCGATGACGTAAAATTATCCTCAGGACTGATTCCAAGAGTAAGCCACTTCAGTCTTTGTTGGCAGTCCTCGCACAAACTGGATCCACGGAATACTGAATTACCAAGAACAGCCACACCAGCTGTTGTTGATAAAATTCAGAGTAAATTGCTCGACGGACCAAATGTAAATTGTAATTATACTCAAGAA
The DNA here is from genome assembly GCA_963969285.1 of Odontomyia ornata. Classification (NCBI taxonomy): domain Eukaryota; kingdom Metazoa; phylum Arthropoda; class Insecta; order Diptera; family Stratiomyidae; genus Odontomyia; species Odontomyia ornata. Next base: position 204,889,230 of record OZ017738.1, read on the forward strand.
CGGCCACACTAGCCGTTGTTGATAATTACTTTTACTTAGTGCAAAACTAACACAAATACAGAAAAATGCCTTCACTTTGTTGGCGTACGAGGAATGAATTTATTATTATTTACACATCAACTTAAATACGACATATTTGACGACTAAAAATGCTTACAATAATTGAGGTCAATGTCCATTAAAAGAAAATTGCATTCTATACAATAATACTTTTCGTATGCCAATAATTGAAGTCAATAAAACATAAATGAAAATGCATACTGTAAAAAAACTTTTTTATGCTGTGGTTAATGTCCATTCAGAGTGCAAACATTTTTTGCTTACAAGCTCAGGTAGGCAAATTTGCGGCTGAAGGTGGGTCAATTATATTGATAGGAGGAATGACCGGGTGAATGGACATTGACTACTGTTAGGAACTCTGTTCAATAGTTGAAAAGTGACTCTTTTTTCCCCCGGTCAAGAGCTCATTCTCTCTGAAGCTCCCGCTACAAATGCATCTCTTTAACGAGCGCACGGCTGACACACCATTGCACCAGTTTAACTTGTTCTTCCCAGCTGTGCATTTGCCAAGCTGAATTTTGTCATAAGCAGCTAAGAGTTAGATTTCATACTTGCTCGCTTCATTCAATACGATGTTAAACATTGCTATTGAATGATGAGTAGCTGGAGCGATGTTTGCAGTTACACGCTTGGATAAGCTAGGCGTGTGCATGGTGATGATCTGGTCATAATACGATAAAATTCATCTAGATGAGTAAAACTTTCAAATATGCAGCACTAAATTTGGTAGTAACTTTCCAGTATTTTTTTCGCAGTATAGTCTGAGTCAATATTCAAGTATTTTGGTGAATATTTTGTAAGCCGTATAAAGCAGTGATCCGTTCCTATAATTTGTCCACTTTTCTCACTAGGATAGCTTTGTGAATTGCTGTCTGAAAGCTGCTAATGTTAAACTCATTGGAGTCTAGTGCTTTGTTTTCGGTATCCTGTTAGCAGCAGAACATTTTTATAGAGGTGGAGACGCAACTTGTATTCTTCTATAGATTTTATTTTGCAAAGAATTATGAAGTTTTTAGGGCTTTATTAAGCAAATTTCAAGTCCAGTGTGTCTTTTTGTGCCTCTGTCTATCTATCCGTCTGTCCGTGCGCCACAATAAATTTCCTCAGAAAGTGTAACAGCTAGAAAGCTCAAACTTTGTGAAAAAGCCAGAAGTGGTGGTCTCTCAAAAGTTTAGGTCATATTAAACATTTTGAATTTTATGAAGGAGGGTCCTCCTTGATAACAAAGTGGCCCTTAAAATGTTTTATCAACGGCAGTCCAGTGAGGTGAAGGTTCTGACTAAAGCTTTTAGAAACTGAAACAAAAATCATTTTGTGCATTAAAATGTCCAGGGGAAGGTTACACGTACCAAAAATTTGTGTCTCCCACCGCAATTGAACACTTTTGAGCTGAAAGTCTTTGCAAGTAAAAAGGCAACAAATATTGTACCTCAAATCAAATCAAATCAAAACTCAATCAACTTTGTTGGCAATAATCTGACTTGTAAATTAATCGTTTACCATACTGTAATGAATCTTGTGACGCCGCTGGCGACTCACTAACACACCTTGCCACCGAGTGGCTTGGCATCTCACATCGGTTGTGACGGTTGCACATCCCACGTCAATTTAGTCGTGGGCTGTCAACTGGATTCTTTGTCTTGCATGGAGGCCGGCGTGATCGACGTGTTCGGGCGCGTAACTTGGGAAATTTAGGTTATTAGGAGGCAAGTATAAAATATTAATTATAATTTATACGGGTAAAGAAAATACATTGTGCTTAGGTAAAACAGGTTGCGGAAAGCGTTTCCTACGACGGCGTTGGATGAGAATATTAGGCAGAACAAGAAAAATTGCACTTCGCGAGCTTCAACCTTTTTTAATACCGAAATCGGCAAAGTCGCCATCGTCGCAAGCTGCGCGGCGATTGAGGAGGCAGCCACCCCAAGAGGATATCCCGGTGGAGGCAGCGACAACAGCTAGGAGATAACAAGTAAGTGTAAAGTGCGAATGTAGAGGATCTGAATGGGAACGCGAAACTGTGAAAGAAAAGTGCGCGGACGAAAAAAACAAGTCAAGTTTCCGATATTATAGTTGCCGCTTCCTTAATTCTAACCAGCTACCTGTTACGAATCGGGTCGGATGTCTTAAACCGTATCTCGGGGAAACGTTGGGAGTTTCCATCCTGAGCCGAGTTTTCTGACCGCTGTTTTTGTTGTCGTGTTTACTCTTACCGTGGTGCCCCGGGTTGGTTAATTGCGGTCTTGATTTTATTCGAACCTGGTGATTTGCGCTTTTCCCGGAAAATAAAATTACAGTATTTTCAAGCACTAAATTCAAACGGGCTTTATGTTCATATGCTGGGTTGAACCTTTCGATTTGTTGTCTTGTTGACTGCACCTGCGACCGCATTGGAAAATTAGGTGGCATCTTACTTCGATAAATTTTAATGCTTGTTGGGAAAGTTTCTGCGGATCGAAATCTGCTGGTCGGCAAACGCAATGATTTGTGTTTTTTAATTCACCCCAGAAAAACCAAAGCATAATCGAACAAATTTTGGCTTGTCCTGAATCGGGTATCTGATCGTTTCTTTTCATAAAGGTGTGAAATAAACTTGTCTTCGAAGGAAAATTTGCAGGCGTTCCCCCTATGTCTTGTCCATTGTACTGGGCCCAATACAAATCCTGAAAATCTATTCATTGCAATATTTCAGTTGGCCGTATATCAAGTGAACCCCAAGTGCTTCGTTCGAAATGTGTAGAACAATGCTAATGGATCACTGTAATGAACCACACTTTAGGAAATTGAAGTGACAGTGTTATAGTGTTCGGAGTACAACTGTAACTCGGAACCGCGTTTGACAATTGAATAGAGAAGAAGTAGTAAAATTGAGTGAAAATGTAAGGTGTCTTCCGAGGGAATGTCATCGTCCTGGATTCATGGGGATTTGTACCGCGCAGCCCGAAAATTTTCCTGTTTTTAGCATTGACTCTAATGAACGGTAAATAAACTGCAATTGACATCGCACCACCGCTCTCAAATTAAATGGCGACCCCAGAAGTTACACATATATGATTGGATTTGAGTACGTGGCTTAACAGAGGAGATTATGTTATTGGCTTTTGTTGTGGATCAGAAAATGCATTTGATGCGATTGATCATGATCCAATACTTCGTAAACTAAAATCATATGGTGTCCAAGGAAAACCGAATCAACCACTTAGAAATTATTTGAAAGAAAGATTGCAGAGAACAGCAGTCAATAATGTTTTGGGTAATCCGTCACCCAAGAAATTAGATGTTCCACAAGGCTTCGTACTTTGATCACCATTTTTCTGCTATGTATAAACAATCCACGTATATGTAAACTAAACGATCTATCTATCATTATGTGGGACGCAAAAAAAAATTAACTACGTACAGTGAAGGTAATCGACAAAAGTGGCGAAAAAGTAATGTACACTGTAGATATAGCTAGAAAAGACATTAAAGTCAGTGTTTCCGATATTTATTTGACGGACCAACAAGCGAAAACAATTCAAAACCAAAGGGATAATCCAAGTACACCATCGTCGTCAGATAAAAATGCAGTTGATTCACCAACAGAAAAATCATCGCCTGGTGCATAACGATCGACTAGAAAACGACCGGTAACGTCACCAACTACACCAGAAGCAGGATTTTCTGGCGGTCACACAAAGAGAGGTGGCAGAAAGCCGGAAAAGATCTTAAGCAAAAACAAACAAGCAAGGAAAAAGAATGAAAATACATTTATATTATAGACATGATATAAAACAAAGTAACTTGTATTATTAAACAAAAAATAGTACTCTGTTTCAATAAGTATATCTCTTAGCAATATAATGAAAAGCAAAAGCTTGACAAGGAGCACAAGTTTAGATTTGTTTGTGTGAAAGGTTTTGAAAACATTTAAAACAAAAGAATTTAACGACCGGTAATCTGGTGACGTCTGTATCTGGAAGCAAGATAGAATTCGTAAAAGTTTAATTAACTATGCTCTGCGCATATATCCTACAACTCTAAAATATGATTTGTTACTTTGTGCATCCATTGATTCTATTTACGAGCACATAATCGCGTTCACGTTCTTAAAGAAATATGAAATAACAATATACAAAAAAAAAATGCAAAATAAATAGCTAAGGAAAGTAAAACAAAACAATGGAAGTATGTATAAATTTATAAAGAAAGAAACAAAAAAGGTTGATTTGTGTAGAAAACAAAATTGAAAAACTGCACAATATTCAATACTACGACATAAATTTTAAAAACTGCAATCATAATCCTTTGACAGCAGCATAATGATTGAATTTTCCATTTAACAAAGTAATTCTACTTGTGTTATTATATTAGCATGCATGTAAATGTTTCCCTTTGTAAATTATATGTGCGTGATTGATCACAATGTAGTACGTTGTTCGGGGGGGCAAGGAGAAAATTGACAGGTTACATTGGAAAGAAATGTTAATTGAGTTTTAATTTAAATTTGTTCACACTCTCGCCAATAAAACCTACGCATAATGAGAATAATATTAACACGATTACTATGCTTTAAATTTTTATTATACAATTAATTAATTACATTAGTGCATGAATGAATGAGAAAGAGAAGTGGAAAAAGTATTAAACCAATCCAAAGTATATTTGCATACATAAGCATTAATAATAAAAAGGAAGAGGACTAAATTAGTTTCAAGACTATACAAATTCGAAGAAACAATTTTCATTTGATCGATATTGACATGAAATTATACTTAGAAGCCAATGTTCTTGTAAGTGAATGATAAGCAAATTAATTAGTCTTTTGCATTGTATTCGTTCCTTTTGTATTTCACATTATTATTATTTGTTATGAGAAAGAAAAACTGTGACTCCTGTTTTTTTTTACTAGAATTATCGCACTCTTGAATATTTATGTTAAATTTTCATCCGATAGGTAACTAAGGAAATAAGAAAAAAAAGTTAGTAGTTGGGTTAGAACAGATAATATGAATTGCTAAGGAGAAAAATAGACTTTCCTTTCCAGTAGCTCTGTTTTTCAGCGGGAAGTGAGGTGTAGGGTAAGTATGCCGTCGCGAGGGTAGGGTTTGTGAAAATCCGCTGAAGTCGGTTTCGCGTCACGCGCGGTACGCGGTACCTTTGTTGTTTTGCCGTTTTATTAGAGTAGCTTTCGTCGGGATGAGTTAACGTAGTATACTTTTCGGTACCGCATCGGAAATTCGGGAACGCGAAGTAAAAAATTAGATTTTGTACTTTTGACTGGTTGATGAAGAAATACGGAGTAACGTAGAATAGGTTTCCTCTCCGTATGGTTTTGTTTTTGTAGCGCGTTTGAAAACGGGCGTGTATAGGTGGCTGAATATTGTAAATGAGCGTAACCCATTCGGAGACCCGCGACCGAAATCCTCTCCGATCTAGCTGGCCGACAAGCAGCCACCGCGTGAATGGGTTACGGTGCACGGATTGGTTGACCGGTTGGTACCGTCCGTTGGCACTACTCAGACTTAACGTCTAGAACCGATGAGAGGTCGGTTCCGCGATCGCTAGAAATGTTTAAAAATCATTACAAATGGCGCCCAACGTGGGGCCCAAAACATCCTAAGGGGATAGGAGATTCGCGTCTTCTGACTAGTTGGTCCTTTACGGAGGATGTCAGGTACTTTGGTACTCGAGCCTCACAGACAGGAGCAGTGGAGTTGTGTGATACACACAAGCAGTCGCTTCAAGTGAGTTGTAGCTTCCGCTCTCCTCTGTTAGATTTTTTTTTCCGCGACAGAATCCTTCCGATGTGTTGTCCCAGGCTAACCCCTGTAAGGACCTTCTATTTTCTTGATGGAACTGTCAGCCAGATGGGGTTTCTCCTGTCGGCCTGGACTCTCAAGAAAATAGAAGGCTACCTTGCCTTTATGTCGCGGAAAGATTCTACTTATTTCGTATGCGTGATAGACGAGTGGTATCGGTTCAACGTTCGGTGGCGTATGCTGGAGTTGCGGAGCCCGGAATGCTTCCACGCGTCGGGAATTTCGACCACGTACTAAGCCGTTACGGTAGCTCTACCACTTGTCTCGTCGAGTCATTTAACGTAGTTTAGAGACGGTTTTGTGATGTATGTGGGTATGGGGATAAATTATGTAAATCGACCGAAAGCAGCCTTTCTTCGGCAGACTACCCCGCACTCTCATTTTCCTCTGGAGGAGTCGAATACTGGAAAGGAAAGAGTGTAGCAGATAAATATTTTTTCCATTTTATAGAAATAGCTCGCCACTATCGGCCATTAAATTAGTCTTAAGCGTGAATGGATATACATATAGTTTACATTATTAGAGTAGGCGTAGTTTACATTTTTTTTTCTCTTTTTTCTCTATTTTAGTTACACATAGAATCAAACACCCCCAGCAAAAACAAATATGGCAACGAAGCGGACCCCAGACAAGCGTTGGACCAGATCCAAAACGGTCCAACCAGCTAACTGCAGGATCTGCTTCGAGGACGTAGTGGAGGGCGTACACAGCGTGCGATTGGATTGTGGACACCTATTCCATCGTGCCTGTGTCCAACAGCTCCTCCTCACGTCCGAGCTTTGCCCGTTATGCAGGCGACCCATCGAGCGGACCGCCCTAGACGTCCCCCTCGGAGCGCCCGTCCCAACGCGTGGAGCAGTGGCGAAAGGGGTTCCAGATGCCGAACCGCCCCAACCACTGATGGACCTTCAAGGAGCCGTAGGCGGTGAAGTTCTGGCTGCAGTTGTCGCGTCCGAGGTTACACCCGCGCCTTCCACCCACTCCATTGACACCCTCGTGGCGTTAATGCGGGATATGTCGGAGAGGATTGGCACCCTGGAGGGAAGGCTCCAGAACCTCCCCATGAGTCAACCACCCAGCCGCGTGAGAACTCTGCTTGGCTGGGAGCCCAATCCCAGTGTGGCTATGCCCCCCTCTCGACCATCTGATCCATGGGCTCTACCTCCAAGAAACTCGGGAATGGATCCCAGAGCGCCCGAGTATAGACCACGACACAGCACCGCACCTCCGTTGGTACCTCCAGTCCCCGAGGCAGTCCCTTACAACAGGTCAATCGAGGATGCGATTCCCCCCGGGAATGCATGGACACCTTTCCGAGACCCGACTCCTCGTATCATGGAGAGTTGGCGCCTGAACTTCACGGGTTTCAACGATATGATATCAGTGGACCGGTTCCTTTTCCGAATTCAGGCGTTAGTATCCAGCGCCTTGGGAGGTGATTTCTCGGCCTTCCTCCGGCATGCACATCTGTTGTTCAGCGGTGACGCTGCCGACTGGTACTGGAGTTTTAAGGAATCGACGCCACGTCCCACTTGGAACTCTTTCAGTGCAGCCTTCCGCAATCGATTTGAGGATGGCTTCACTGAGAGAGAACTAAGGGAACTGATAAAGAAACGGAAACAAGGCGCTCACGAACCGTTCGACCAGTACTACACAAGTATAATGAGATTGAGCACTCGCTTGCGAACAACCATGCCCGAGGACGAACTGGTAGAAATTATCAGAGAGAATATGCGTTGGGATCTTCAGAACAGCCTTCTGCATTTTCCCATCAACACCATCCAGGGATTGCTCCTCCATGCCCGTAGGCAAGAACAATTGGATGAGCGGCGAGGTACCTTCCGTCCACAACCTCGCATAACGGGACCAAATCCCCGAAATCATCACACCGCGGAGTTGATGGCAGTGGACCACCTACTTGCTGATCCAGTACCAGTACCGAGGAGCGGAGCACCACAGGAGCTTGAGGACACAGCAATGATTGATAGACCCTCCCTTGAAGCAATTACCAGCCCGACGGTCTGTTGGAACTGCTGACAAACGGGGCATCGGTTCTATGCACGTCCAGCGGAGCCGACGCTTTTCTGTTACCGATGCGGGAAGGCCGACACATACGCACCTGATTGCGCAAATCGCAAACTGCGAAAAAACTTGCCACCGAGTGCCGCGACCACTCGTCGGCACTCCTAAACCTCGGACGAACCAATCCTGACCCCATCACTAGCTATGACCAAGCCCCCGACATGACTCCAATTCTGCTGACTCGCACCGCCAAACACAGTTCTCCCGAAGTTCTACAACCGACGCCATCCTTTGTTGAGGCCAACGCGCAGGGTAATTATAGCGAGGCGAAAGTTCCTTGGCATGTCAAACCTTTCCACGTCAGGCTGCGGAATTATTTGGCTACTCGACAGCGCATCTTCCATGAGGAGTTGGCTACAACTGTCCCACCGCGAAGAAAGCGAGCCACGCCTCGGATGCGGAGCTTCTGGAGAAAAGTCAGGCAGTCGAGGAAGGTGCTGAAGGACATACACTTAGACGAATTATTGAGGGATGACGTTCGACCATATGCGTCAGTACACCTCCTGCAAAAACGAGTGTCAGGTTTAGTCGATACGGGAGCCAGTGTGAATTGCATATCAGCCGATTTTGCAGGGGAGGTACTGGCAATGCACGCGGACCAAATTTACCATTTTACCACCTGGTTAAGCACGGCGGACGGAACTCGTCACTCTGTAGTGGGAAAAATTACGACGGATGTTACCTTTAAGGGAGTAACTGAACCTCTGGAATTTTACACCATACCTCAATTAACCCAGAATCTTTATCTAGGAGTGGATTTCGTTCGAAAATTTAACTTGGCCCTGGCACTGTTTTCCGGCACGACCCTGAAGTCCGTCACCACACTTCCTGACCAAACTCAAACCAATCACTTATTACGACATACACTGAATTAGCAATTGAGACTTGACTCGGCTATATCGGCTTTTCCATCGCATGAGAAGGAAGGTCTCGGGCGGACTGCACTGGTGTTCCACACTTTAGATGTGGGGGATGCTAAACCCATAAAACAGAGACATTTTGCCATATCTCCGGCGAAGGAAAAGTCGTTATATGCCGAAGTGGATCGAATGCTAGCATTAGGCATGATCGAAGAATCGCAGAGTGCGTGGGCTTCCCCAGTCACCTTAGTTGTCAAGCCGAACAAGGTCCGGCTATGCTTAGATGCCAGACGCTTGAACGCCGTGACTGTCAAGGACGCATACCCTCTACCGTTGATTGAAGGCATTTTGAGTCGGTTGCCTAAAGCCCACTTCATCACGAGCTTAGACCTCAAGGACGCCTTCTGGCGAATTCCTTTAGGCCATGGCTCAAAGGAGAAAACAGCCTTCACAGTCCCAGGTCGGCCCCTGTATCACTTCGTGACCATGCCATTCGGATTGTGCAATGCCCCTCAAACAATGACGCGCCTTATGGATAAGGTGATACCACCGCATTTACGGCACCAAGTTTTCGTGTACTTGGACGATCTGTTGCTTATAACCGAGACCTTCAACGAACACATCGACCAGCTTCAGGAGGTGGCGCTACACATCCGGAGGGCAGGATTAACAATCAACATACAGAAGAGTCAGTTAGTGATGACGGAGGTGAAGTATCTAGGTCACATCATTGGGCATGGCAATATCAAAACTGACCCGGACAAGACTCAAGCGATTGACGTTTTTCCATTACCCAAGACCACCAAGCAGTTACGCCGATTCCTAGGCTTATGCGGATGGTACCAGCGTTTCGTACGTGACTATGCCACCATTACCACTCCTTTGACCGACATGCTGCGTAAGGGACGTAAGTTCGTCTGGGAAGAGCCCAGCTTGCGAGCCTTTGAAGAGCTAAAAAAGAGTCTGACTACAGCCCCCGTACTGCACAGCCCGGACTTTGAAAAACCGTTCTCAATCCATTGTGACGCAAGTCAACATGGGGTGGGAGCAGTCTTAGTCCAGGTTGCGCAAGACGGCGAGGAAAGACCTATAGCCTTCATGTCCCACAAGCTGAACCAGGCCCAGCGGAACTACACGGTCTCGGAGCAGGAATGCCTAACGGCTGTGCTGGCAGTGAAACGTTTTCGAGCATATGTTGAAGGACATCCTTTTGAAATCGTCACTGATCATGCGTCACTGAAATGGCTGATGAGCCAAACTGACCTCCACGGTCGCTTGGCCAGATGGGCCTTGAAATTACAGGCGTTTGAGTTCACGATAAGACACCGCAAAGGAAGTCAGCACGTGGTACCGGACACACTATCAAGGATGGTCGCCCCTGAAGGAGCCGAGTTGGCCCAGGAGGACGACAGCCCCCTATGGATCGACTTGGACCATTCCGCCTTCAAGTCAGCATGTTATATCCAGCTGCTGAATACGATTCAGAACCAGTTACCACAGCTGCCAGAACTACGGGTGACGGAGGGATTTATATACAAGCGGACGAAACACACCTCCGGAGACCCCATTCAAGAAGAGGAACAGTGGAAGTTATGGGTGCCCGAGGAACTGACATGCGAATTGATTAAGCGGGCTCATGACCACCCATTGAGTGCACACGGCGGTTACGGTCGTACGCTTTGGCGGCTGAAGACTTACTTCTTTTGGCCTAAGATGGCGCAGCAAGTGAAAAAGTACGTAGCCGCTTGTGAGCTGTGCAAATGCACGAAAGCGCCCAATTCTGTTCTTCGGCCCCCGATGGGAAAATTCGAACTACTGGAGCGGGTGTTCCAGCGCTTGTATATAGATCTCATCGGTCCGTACCCTCGCTCGACCTCGGGATACACGGGAGCTGTCGTGGTCCTAGACCACTTGTCCAAATTTCCAATGGTGGAACCTCTTCGAAACCTGCACACCGGCCCCATAGTCAGTTTTCTGGAAAATCGCGTTTTCCATATATTTGGAGTACCGAAGAAGCTGGTCTCCGACAACGGAGTTCAGTTCACTTCGTCTAGATTCCGAGAATTAATGGAGAAGTATGGCATTACGCATCAGCGGACTGCCGTTTATTCTCCGCAAGCCAATGCGTCCGAGCGATTGAACCGCACCCTTATAGCCGCCATTCGGGCCTGCGTCCAACCGGATCAGAAGGATTGGGACCGCAGGATTTCCGCCATCACCTGTGCCCTGCGTTCGTCTTACCACTCCACCACAGGCATCTCCCCATACTTTGCCGTGTTCGGCCAGCATATGATTTGCCACGGAACCTCGTACCGGCTATTGCGACAGTTGAAAGGGTTGGAAGACCCAATAGTGGTGCTGGAGCCGCACGAGAAACTCCAAATTCTACGAGAACAAATCCGGGAGAGGATTGAAGACAGTAGACGGGTGGGGGAGGAGCGGTACAATCTGCGATCCCATCCTTCTGGCTTCAAGGCAGGCGACGAAATCTACCGACGGAATTTTAGACAAAGTGAACCAGGTCGGCACTACACTGCCAAGCTAGACAAGAAGTTCGTGAGGTGTCGAGTCTTACAAGTTTTAAGTCCCACGCGCTACCTCATTGCGGACATGTCCGGGAGGGAGCTGGGAGTCTACCATGCTAAAGACCTACGACGCTGAGAGAGAAGAAAAAAAAAACATCTTAGAGCCAAGCAGCGTTTCCTTCAGTCTCCCCATGCCTCGTAGGCATCGTGGACACTGCCCTGTAATGAATCTTGTGACGCCGCTGGCGACTCACTAACACACCTTGCCACCGAGTGGCTTGGCATCTCACGTCGGTTGTGACGGTTGCACATCCCACGTCAATTTAGTCGTGGGCTGTCAACTGGATTCTTTGTCTTGCATGGAGGCCGGCGTGATCGACGTGTTCGGGCGCGTAACTTGGGAAATTTAGGTTATTAGGAGGCAAGTATAAAATATTAATTATAATTTATACGGGTAAAGAAAATACATTGTGCTTAGGTAAAACAGGTTGCGGAAAGCGTTTCCTACGACGGCTTTGGATGAGAATATTAGGCAGAACAAGAAAAATTGCACTTCGCGAGCTTCAACCTTTTTTAATACCGAAATCGGCAAAGTCGCCATCGTCGCAAGCTGCGCGGCGATTGAGGAGGCAGCCACCCCAAGAGGATATCCCGGTGGAGGCAGCGACAACAGCTAGGAGATAACAAGTAAGTGTAAAGTGCGAATGTAGAGGATCTGAATGGGAACGCGAAACTGTGAAAGAAAAGTGCGCGGACGAAAAAAACAAGTCAAGTTTCCGATATTATAGTTGCCGCTTCCTTAATTCTAACCAGCTACCTGTTACGAATCGGGTCGGATGTCTTAAACCGTATCTCGGGGAAACGTTGGGAGTTTCCATCCTGAGCCGAGTTTTCTGACCGCTGTTTTTGTTGTCGTGTTTACTCTTACCGTGGTGCCCCGGGTTGGTTAATTGCGGTCTTGATTTTATTCGAACCTGGTGATTTGCGCTTTTCCCGGAAAATAAAATTACAGTATTTTCAAGCACTAAATTCAAACGGGCTTTATGTTCATATGCTGGGTTGAACCTTTCGATTTGTTGTCTTGTTGACTGCACCTGCGACCGCATTGGAAAATTAGGTGGCATCTTCCTTCGATAAATTTTAATGCTTGTTGGGAAAGTTTCTGCGGATCGAAATCTGCTGGTCGGCAAACGCAATGACTTGTGTTTTTTATTCACCCCAGAAAAACCAAAGCATAATCGAACAAATTTTGGCTTGTCCTGAATTGGGTATCTGATCGTTTCTTTTCATAAAGGTGTGAAATAAACTTGTCTTCGAAGGAAAATTTGCAGGCGTTCCCCCTATGTCTTGTCCATTGTACTGGGCCCAATACAAATCCTGAAAATCTATTCATTGCAATATTTCAGTTGGCCGTATATCAAGTGAACCCCAAGTGCTTCGTTCGAAATGTGTGGAACAATGCTAATGGATCACTGTAATGAACCACACTTTAGGAAATTGAAGTGACAGTGTTATAGTGTTCGGAGTACAACTGTAACTCGGAACCGCGTTTGACAATTGAATAGAGAAGAAGTAGTAAAATTGAGTGAAAATGTAAGGTGTCTTCCGAGGGAATGTCATCGTCCTGGATTCATGGGGATTTGTACCGCGCAGCCCGAAAATTTTCCTGTTTTTAGCATTGACTCTAATGAACGGTAAATAAACTGCAATTGACATCGCATCACCGCTCTCAAATTAAATGGCGACCTCAGAAGTTACAAATATATGATTGAATTTGAGTACGTGGCTTAACAGAGGAGATTATGTTATTGGCTATTGTTGTGGATCAGAAAATGCATTTGATGCGATTGATCATGATCCAATACTTCGTAAACTAAAATCATATGGTGTCCAAGGAAAACCGAATCAACCACTTAGAAATTATTTGAAAGAAAGATTGCAGAGAACAGCAGTCAATAATGTTTTGGGTAATCCGTCACCCAAGAAATTAGATGTTCCACAAGGCTTCGTACTTTGATCACCATTTTTCTGCTATGTATAAACAATCCACGTATATGTAAACTAAACGATCTATCTATCATTATGTGGGACGCAAAAAAAAATTAACTACGTACAGTGAAGGTAATCGACAAAAGTGGCGAAAAAGTAATGTACACTGTAGTAGATATAGCTAGAAAAGACATTAAAGTCAGTGTTTCCGATATTTATTTGATGGACCAACAAGCGAAAACAATTCAAAACCAAAGGGATAATCCAAGTACACCATCGTCGTCAGATAAAAATGCAGTTGATTCACCAACAGAAAAATCATCGCCTGGTGCATCACGATCGACTAGAAAACGACCGGTAACATCACCAACTACACCAGAAGCAGGATTTTCTGGCGGTCACACAAAGAGAGGTGGCAGAAAGCCGGAAAAGATCTTAGGCAAAAACAAACAAGCAAGGAAAAGAATGAAAATACAATTATATTATAGACATGATATAAAACAAAGTAACTTGTATTATTAAACAAAAAATAGTACTCTGTTTCAATAAGTATATCTCTTAGCAATATAATGAAAAGCAAAAGCTTGACAAGGAGCACAAGTTTAGATTTGTTTGTGTGAAAGGTTTTGAAAACATTTAAAACAAAAGAATTTAACGACCGGTAATCTGGTGACGTCTGTATCTGGAAGCAAGATAGAATTCGTAAAAGTTTAATTAACTATGCTCTGGGCATATATCCTACAACTCTAAAACATGATTTGTTACTTTGTGCATCCATTGATTCTATTTACGAGCACATAATCGCGTTCACGTTCTTAAAGAAATATGAAATAACAATATACAAAAAAAAATGCAAAATAAATAGCTAAGGAAAGTAAAACAAAACAAAGGAAGTATGTATAAATTTATAAAGAAAGAAACAAAAAAGGTTGATTTGTGTAGAAAACAAAATTGAAAAACTGCACAATATTCAATACTACGACATAAATTTTAAAAACTGCAATCATAATCCTTTGACAGCAGCATAATGATTGAATTTTCCATTTAACAAAGTAATTCTACTTGTGTTATTATATTAGCATGCATGTAAATGTTTCCCTTTGTAAATTATATGTGCGTGATTGATCACAATGTAGTACGTTGTTCGGGGGGGCAAGGAGAAAATTGACAGGTTACATTGGAAAGAAATGTTAATTGAGTTTTAATTTAAATTTGTTCACACTCTCGCCAATAAAACCTACGCATAATGAGAATAATATTAACACGATTACTATACTTTAAATTTTTATTATACAATTAATTAATTACATTAGTGCATGAATGAATGAGAAAGAGAAGTGGAAAAGTATTAAACCAATCCAAAGTATATTTGCATACATAAGCATTAATAATAAAACGGAAGAGGACTAAATTGGTTTCAAGACTATACAAATTCGAAGAAACAATTTTCATTTGATCGATATTGACATGAAATTATACTTAGAAGCCAATGTTCTTGTAAGTGAATGATAAGCAAATTAATTAGTCTTTTGCATTGTATTCGTTCCTTTTGTATTTCACATTATTATTATTTGTTATGAGAAAGAAAAACTATGACTCCTGTTTTTTTTACTAGAATTATCGCACTCTTGAATATTTATGTTAAATTTTCATCCGATAGGTAACTAAGGAAATAAGAAAAAAAAAGTTAGTAGTTGGGTTAGAACAGATTCGACTATATAATATTCAAATACATAATATGAATTGCTAACGAGAAAAATAGACTTTCCTTTCCTGTAGCTCTGTTTTTCAGCGGGAAGTGAGGTGTAGGGTAAGTATGCCGTCGCGAGGGCAGGGTTTGTGAAAATCCGCTGAAGTCGGTTTCGCGTCGCGCGCGGTACGCGGTACCTTTGTTGTTTTGCCGTTTTATTAGAATAGCTTTCGTCGGGATGAGTTAACGTAGTATACTTTTCGGTACCGCCTCGGAAATTCGGGAACGCGAAGTAAAAAATTAGATTTTGTACTTTTGACTGGTTGATGAAGAAATACGGAGTAACGTAGAATAGGTTTCCTCTCCGTATGGTTTTGTTTTTGTAACGCGTTTGAAAACGGGCGTGCATAGGTGGCTGAATATTGTAAATGAGCGTAACCCATTCGGAGACCCGCGACCGAAATCCTCTCCGATCTAGCTGGCCGACAAGCAGCCACCGCGTGAATGTGTTACGGTGCACGGATTGGTTGACCGGTTTGTACCGTCCGTTGGCACTACTCAGACTTAACGTCTAGAACCGATGAGAGGTCGGTTCCGCGATCGCTAGAAATGTTTAAAAATCATTACAATACGTTTATCAAGACGGTATCATTAGGCTTCTTGATGTTTTTTAGTTACTTAGATTGATATCCTTATGCTCAAATCAGATGATAATCAAGTGAGTTACAGTCATTTAAATTGTATAGAATTACAACTAAAACAATACGTGCTGGTGGGTGAAACATATTTTAAATCGACCTAGGACCTCTTATTTTCTTCGGGTTTTCACGAAAATTTAACGAATATTGTTTAATTTGAATATGTTCAATTGACCGAGCATTCAGGAATATTATTTCAGCCAGAACAAAATGGCGGCTGGTATGTACTTATGAAAGAATCTCTGCATCGTTTGGATAGATTTGAATGATTCCAAATGCGAGTATTGAATGAATAATTCAAGCCATCGATTCATGCTATCAGAAAACTTGTTTTTGACCCTAGGACGGTTAAAAGCCTTTATGGTAGGATCACTGTCTTACTTGCTCAAGTTATTTTAACTATGATACCCATTTTCCCTTAACATATTACCGGTTTTTTCACGACAGAGGATCTTCTGTGACTAATGTTTTTGTCTTAAGTATTTTAAATCCCAAGACACTTTATTGAGGAAAACGATCCAAACTTTTTAATTGAAATACTTGAGTGTTTTATTAAAAATCCCCGAAACATCTAGGTACGCCTTTGCGTCTTCATTAAAATATTTGTACATCATGTCACGTGCCAAATTGTCTTGGGACTTGATTCTTGCCTGTGTTTCTATGTGAGCTGTTTTCTCCGCGTACTTTGTAAAGTGTTTAAAAGTTTTCACTGCTTGTAATAAGTATTAAACTGTACTCATATATCGTACGAACCGAATGAAGAGAATGAATGGTGTGGACTTTGCATGCCATTGGTGCCGGAAGAAAAGTGTTGGATACAATAGTCGGTCGTGATTTGATAAGTTGATAAACTAGTCGTGAATGCTACTGAAATCATGGTAGCCAGTGGTTACAATCATTCTTGAATAAAAGCAGACACCATTTTTACATTATCTAATCAAATGACAAAATATGTTACGTTAAAACACCTACACGTCTTTATTAAAATGCTTAGACATTTGAATTTAATCGCTTAGTGTTTTGATAATCAAACTCCTAAAAAATAACTTATGAAATTCTTTCATAGCTACATGATTGAGTTGCTTTTAAGGGTATTGTAAAATCATTTTACAATACCCTATTAAAATCACGTCCTGTCTGTCCGCCTGTCGGTCCGTCCGTGTGTCACACCACTTTTTCTCGGAAACTACATAAGCTAGAAACAGAAGATTTTGTAAGTAGGTGTAAACTGATGCCCTCGTCAAAGTTTCATCACAAATAGGAATTTATAAGGTGTTTAAGGGGGGTCTCCCCAAATAGGGGAGTGGTCCCCGAAAAAAAAGTTTCTTTGCATGTAGGCAATATGGATATAAAATGAAAGCTCTTACTAAGAACTTTACAAAACAGGTCTTAAATGACGAGTTTTGCTTTGAGGGGTGCAGGGGAAGGATAAATGTACGAAAATTTTGTGTCCCCCTCGCGATTGGACACCTTTGACCCGAAAAATCTGAAAAAAATCACAGAAGTGAGACTCTAAGAATACAAGGGCAACAAATACCTTAGAAGACGAAATTCGATCAACTTTGTTAAAATCGTACATTTTATAAATATTACATTTTTGCCAATAAAATCTAAATGGAGCCCTTAAATTTTCCAAAAACTACCCTTTATGTTTTCTGTTTGTGTTCTGAAAATTTCACAATAATCGAACAATAAACAGCTAAGTTATAGCCGATTGAATATTTAACAATTACAACAACATTAACACGTGATACTAGGGAGACAGATGTTTGCAACGGAACTAGACACTATAAATATGTAGGAATTTTGCTTAAAATTTTAGAAATGGTTTGTAATATTGATGGGTTATAATGACTAATTAAGTGAAGGGGTCAAAATACTTGAAACAAAATGGCGACGAATATAAAAATATAATAACCGTAATAATTCTTCGAACTCAATTTACGGAATCTGTATATTAGCCAAGTTTTGATATGCAGAATATCTTGTTTGATTTACTAATTGTTCTACAATACCCTTCTGGCAGGAGCACTCTCCTGCTACTTCAACTTGTTTTTTAATATTTTTCTGAAAAGTCGTTACAGAAGAAAAATGTTAAAAGAAGGTGTTTCAGTGTGTGTACTTATTCTCATCGGGCCATCACTCTTATTAGATACACACCGGTGATGGCGACGACCATGCTCAGAGGTTTTCCTACTTATGCGAACTTAATATGGTTTTGTAACTACGAATTATGTTCAGGTTGAATTTCTCCTGTAAGTATTTGTCTTTGCTTAACTTTAAATCGATCATTTCACCCTTTTTTCATCAAGTTAATGTAAATCTGTAGCATAATTTTTTGCTCTACAGTACGCTTTCATTGCTTCGTACGGATATCGATCTCGTTTTTCGGATGGCTCCGATAGCTTGAAAATAACTTATGAAATTCTTTCGTACAAAAGCTACATGATTGAGTTGCTTTTTAGGGTTTTGTAAAATAATTTTACAAAACCCTACTAGTTTCGCGACCTGTCTGTCCGTCTGTCCGTCCGTGTGTCACAGCACTTTTTCTCGCAAACTACTCAAGCTAGAAACATCAAGTTTTGTATGCAAGTGTAAAGTGGTGCTCTCTTTAAAGTTCACCTACTAAAAATTTTATAAGGTATTTAAGGGGGGGGGGGGGGCGTCTCCCTATATAGGGGAGATGCCCCCGAAAAAAAATATCATCCAAGGTAGTTGATATGGGTATCAAATTAAAGGTCTTGATGCGAACTTTCCAAAACAGGTCTTAATTTGATACTTTTTGCTTCGAGGGACGCGCGGGGAGGGGATATACACGAAAAATGTGTGTCTCCCCCCCTGCCATTGGACACCTGTGATCCGAAAAATCTGAAAAAAATTATGGTGGTAGGTGTTTATGAGTATACTAACAACAAATACCTTAGAAGTCGAAATTCACTCAACTTTGATAATAATAGTATGATATTCGAATTTCACATTTTTCCCAATAAAATCGCATTGGTACCCTTAAACTGAACGAAATTCGACGTTTACGTAGTCTAACCAAGGTTTCTTAAACTTTGTTAGTTTGATGAAAATCGAATGATATACACAGAAGCTATAGGCGTTTGAAATTTCTCCAATTACAACAACAATAACACATGATTTTGGTATTTTATGGACTTTCATCGAATCAGTCACTGCTTTTTTGACTTGATCTTCTTGAAATTATCCAATGAGGTTAATAAAATTAATATTACTGAGAATTCATGATTTGAGTGATTTTCGTCGGTTTGCAACAAAATGGCGACCGTTGAAAGTTGAAAAACAATGGATTTTCCTTTGAACGTGCACATCTCTTTGACATATTTCTTGACGTTATTCATTGCTGGTGACTGCATTTCTGAGAAGTTGGGTACAAAACCCTTCTGACATGAGCGTAGGTCTGCTAACCCAACTTGTTTTGAAATATTGCAGTCGGACATGATGAGGTTTTAAAGTGCGTACTTGAGGCTGCCGGGGTTCTTCTGGCAGTGACTGCGGTGGTCGCTTCAATATTGTCGTTGGCGAGGTCTAGGGAAGAGAGTGAACATCCGCAGTCATAGTGGTCATGGCTGGTGGGTTAACGTCAGGTTTGTTGGGGTGAGCAGCTGGCTGAGGAGCTGCTGCGGGGGCTTCGAGTACCGCTGAGGTGGTAGGGTACTCGTTCGTCCATTTTTTGGTGTGGAATCATCTGGGTAGTCCGGAATACAGGTGTTTGACTCCGTGCCTTCTTCTCGATCTGGGTTGTTGCAATTTAGTGCCACTTTGGCAATTTCACGTCGCGGACCCGTCCTCGCATGTAGGTAAGGCCGTTCTTGGAGGTCTTCTTCAAGCCTCTCCAATCGACTCACGACCCTCAGTAGTGCTTCCATGTTCGGCGGGTCCGAGTTTACAACATGGTAACGAAGTTCCGGCTTTAGATTCCGTTTCAACACCCGCAGCAGTTGAGTGGAAGACATAGGCTCTGACAACTGGTCATTCAACCGAAGGATATCGGCTCGATATTGATGAAAGGGCTCATCCGGACGTTGCCATCTGGCATGGATCTTGTCCAGGACACTCTCATCCATGTTGACCGTCGAGTATTCCATGCGGAGTACCTCCTTCAGCCGTGTCCAGCGTATTGATGGTGGGGCCGAATGAATCCGCCAGTAAGTCTCGAGTGCTGCTCCCCTGAACAGCATTGGTCAATATCCTGCCAGCACCGTGTAGTCGCCGGCCAACATCTCTCCGACTAAGGACTCCACCCGACCAATGAAAACTTCCAAGTTCAGGCCGTTTGGCTCCCCGCTAAAATGAAGGTTCCAACCCTGTACAATGCTGGGGATATGCTTCGGTTTCAGCATATAGGGTTGTTCCTGCGGAGCCACTGGACCTAGAGTCGGTGGTGGTATTTGGTTGAGTCGTGGCGGAAGATCCCAGGCGTCCCAAGGCTGGTATCGAGATGGTGGATCCGGATCCTCAGACGGATGGTAGTCTGTTCTTCGAATCTTGTTCCGCTGGTTAATAACTGGTTCTTGAGATCGTCGTGCTGATTTAAGTCGTTGTAGTGTTGACACGGTTTGTTTACAGCGCCGTATGAAGGAGTATATACGATCCACTTCAGTGTAACAATCACCACAGATTTGGTCTGGTGAATCATCTCCAAAAGTGATGTTTATGTTGATGGACTCCTTCAGGAAGTCGACAACAAAAATCCTCCTCGCTTCATCGACGAAATTATCACAGAATGGATACATATCTTCGCCAAGTCATAGGCAGAGCCGGCATGCATTTGTGCAGTCCATTGTGCTATCCTAAAATATTTGAATCTAATTGGACCAAAAATGGGATAAATAAATGCTAAAATGAGGCTATAAATAAAATTTAAATTGAATTGACACGACAAGATACAAAAAGTGGCCGAAAGTGGCGAGCTATAAACACTCCTCACAAAAAAAAATGTATGGTAAAAGTTTCAAAAAGTGTTAAGTTATCAAAAAAAAACAATAACCGGTCTTTCCTTTCCGTCCTTCCTCGCAAGTATGGACACCAATGGCACAATCCTTCTACAGCGTTTCAGGGACACTCTCTTGTGGCACCATGAGAATCAGGGTTCAGAAGTGATCCCTCATTCGCAAGTTTTTCAAGTTACAACTTGTCAGCCCAGGGTTGGATTCTAATCCACAAGCAGCGCGTGACTTGTCATGGATAGTCATGGATTAGCTAATCAGCCAATCACATGAAATCAAAGTCAATGTAATTTAAGACACCTAGGCACCGCTGGTTTGGGGAGCGGATCAGAATCCTCCGCAAAATAGTTGTTGGGATAATAACTTCCGAACACAAAAAGGGACTCTAATATCATTTGGCCTTACTAGTTATACAATGGTGGTAAACCGCCAAAGTATAAATCAAAAGCAGGACCAAACGACATTGATGTCCAAAGACAACACACGTCCGGCAGTTATTACTTGCTGGGGCACGATCAGTGCAATTACCCTCGGGAGTTATCTACCCGCCAAAAATACTAACACCTTGTGGGGACACCTAGAGACGATGGACTGTCTCGTGCTCACGACTGATGATACAGCCGGGCTTTTCGGGCCCCACGTTGGGCGCCATTTGTAGTGAATAATAATGTTCAAAAATGTCCGTAATGTCCTGCAGTGATGTTCTGCTGCCTCGGCAGAGGAAGGTGTCGGTATCTGCCGAGAACGCCCTCGTCTGGAGACGCGTGAATGCGCTGGCAGGCTAGCATTGCGGTGTCGTGGGGCGGGTTCATTTTCCCAGCACGAGGACCCACTACAAAAAATTTCGCATTCACGAATTGGACTACAGATCAAAAGGCGACCGAAGTCGCAAAAATTTGTAGATAACCTCACAGAGGGAGATAGGACTTGTTACGAGAACAAGTGGAACCTGAAAAGAAAGGCGAACTTGGGGCGACCTCGTCATTACCCGACGAAGTTCATGGCCCACAAATGAAAGAAGAGCAAACGAGTGATGGTGGAGCCCCTTCGTACCCACCCAACCGGAATAAATCCATAGATATCTTGTTGAAGTGGCCAGGTATTCCTCTTCTGAGTGGAAAACTCATACAACTTGAATTATATGAACTTTCCCATCAGAAGGGGAGTACCTCGGTGACCAATTTATGCCATAGAATTATACAATTTGATTGCATAACTCTATGCCATAAAGAGGCACTCTGCTTGGGCTACTCAACCCACGAAGTCACCTGAAACAGAAAAAGGATTAATAAGTACCTGGTGGCTGGCTCATGGTTTTAGGGGTCAGCCTGCCACCGTACCGAGTCCTATACCCGGTTAGAAGTTGAAGAAGGGAAAGACCGACTTTTACATTTAACATTTCATGCTTTGCCGTTTATTGTCTAATTTACAGGTATCATACATTCTCAAAGTACTATAAGCTCGATAAGAGATATTAAGAGTTGGACAATCGTCACGTTCGCGTTCCGTTATGAACATGCAAAAATATTTATACGATTTAGCACGTAACTGCGATTCATTAGAAATCCGACATGCATGAGCTCTATTCTGTATTCAATGGATAAAAAAGAAAAAATTTGGGTTCGATACGTGGTACCACTCATCAAAACCTAATGTTTTCCCCATATGTTAATTCCGAAAAATTCATATATTTTTTTCTTTTTCTTTGTTTACCTATCAAAAGGAAAAAAAATTAAGACTTATCTAGGCTATTAAGAGAAATCCCGAAATTATAAAAAAAAATTTAATTTTAAATATGAAAAAAAATGTCTTTAAATCGTTCGTGTTTTTGATTTTGCTAAGTCTGTCATATGGTTTCTATTTAAGATTTTTGATCGTCCATCAAGTAAATTTCCTTTTGGTGAAAAAAGATAATTATCTAATAGCAATAAATTGCATGTTTCCTTTCCAGTCAACGGCCCCATACACCTCTCTCAACGATGCTTGAATTTTGTTTTCGAATTTAACGATTCTTCGGCGGTCTCTGAATCTCCACAAAACTGCACGCACCACGATTTTCACTTAACGCTGAGATTTCGCGCGAAATATTGCTCACTCAGTTAATAAGTTAAAACTTTACCTTTTCGCCTTTCCTTTTAGCCTCTACTTCCGTATTCTATTGTCCATTTTTCATCCCCAGCGTAATATTCGTCATGTCCTTGACTTGAGCGCACGCACCAAATCCCAACTGGCGTTCCTCGTTTAGCACCGGCCGTTGTTACGCGATGAAGTCCAAACCAGTAAATTGCCAAGCAGACCATCAAATACACCAAAGTCCTTGCTAAATGAGAACCAAAAACCGAAACTTTGGTGTAGTATTCACAAGATTAAGTGTCCCAAGGCTGCAAAAGCAAGCATAGGGTGCGTGGTAGCCAGTGAGAAAGGAAAAGTGGTTGCAACATCCATGCGAACTCTACGAAATGTGTATGGCAATTAAAGCACAAAGCGCGTGGAGATAATTTGTCTACATTAATTGGCAACAAAACAGCCACAAGCGGAGCGTACACTTGAAAATCTCGCAATTTCCGCGCACAAAACAGGCGAGCACCACAAAACACCGAATTGCATCTTTCACTTCAAAAGCAAGCGACACCTCTTATCTCGTCGGACTTTGCAAGCGTTTCGCGCGAACAAAATAGTGCAAACGCTATTCACACAACCGTTTTCTCAAACATCCCCGAAATAGCGCACTGTATTGAACCCGTTGTTCTTGGTGATCGCTGACTTTCACTAATCCCGTATTAATAGCTGCATGCGCGGGCGTTTGCTTTTCTTCCGTTCAAAATGTCAAATGACAAACACTTCACAATTCGATATCGCGCAAGAATGAAATTGGAAAAAGTTTATTTCTTTTCAAGGTGCTGTGGCGGTTATAATGCTTTTTATTACCGTCCTTCAACACACTGTGAAAACACTCCACTCTCCGAATAATCTGTTTCTTATTTTCCCTTTCGCGTCCGACGTGCTCGCCGCCAAAGTCAATCGCAGACCCCCTCCTATCCACTTTCATCTTCACGGGATCCGTTTCATCCAACCTAATCCAGTTCAACAATATCGTTCCGCTTAAATTTTCCGTTCCAGCCACACTCCACGAGCATTATTTAAATCCATTTCTTGTTCGTGATGTCTTCTCAATTCATTGTTGTGTTAATTTATAAAAAGATATTCAACAATTCTATTTTTCTTGTATGTTTTCTTTTCGTCGTAATTTAAATTTGTGTAACCGTGTGTCACTATTTCTTAAACGCAAAATAAATATACATTTAGTTTAAAATATATGGACATAATAAGTGACTACGTGTTGCCTGTCTCGTTTACACAAAACATACGAACAATTAAGATTTATTTGACTACATAACAAATTTTCAATGATAAAATAGTTAAAACACTTTCATTTCAGAAATAATGATTGCATATAGTCTCATTTTGTTGCATCGCACTTTACCTATATGCATTTCTGTGTGGCTCAGTGTCGATGAATTGTTTGGTTTGTGATTGAAACAGGAAGGTAGCAGATGATGGAGGAAGTGGTAGGGGCGGCGATTGCTTGTTGTTACCGTCTAACGATTTTATTGAGGACGGCAATTGATGATTTATGAATGTTTCCTCCTCGTCGTTTGATTGCTTTTCAAGGTCAATTCGCTTTTCAAATAATTCATCCACTAAGTTTTCAATGCATAAAGTCTCTTGTTAATTTACAACTTTTTAATGGTCGTTTGCGGAACTCGCCACTTTATTAGAATCCATTTATTTTATCTTTTAGAGCGAGTTCGCGGTTGGTAAAAGAATGCAAGTTTTATTATTATTTCTTTGAATAATGGATGTTTTAAAGTCTTGGAGCATACAAGATGTACAAGTATATTGTCTCTCTCTCTCTCGCTCACGTTTTCCTTCCTCATTTTTCTGATGTTTGGAATTTATTATAATTCGTATAAGATCATGTGCATACTGTTGTTCATTTCTACATCATTCATTGATGACGATTACTACACATTTTTGGGGTCATCGTGAAGCACCTTGAAAAATACGAGCTGGTGGGACATCTTAGTGATGTGAAGAATAAACGCCGTGCACATCACTCAAAAACAGCTGAGAATATTGCTGCTGTAGCCGAAAGTGTTGAAGAAAACCCAGTTTTGTCCATTCCTCGTCGTTCTTTGGAATTAGGCATTCCACAAAAATCATTACACCGTGTTTTGCATAAAGATTTGGGTCTTGAAGCTTATAAAGTTCAGTTAACACAAGAACTCAAGCCGGCCGATCATTAACAACGTCGTGTCTTTGCTGATTGGGTCCTTAAAATGCATCGAAATGATCCGGCATTCCATC
>OZ017738.1:204919275-204966775 GCA_963969285.1 Odontomyia ornata
CCGCAGATTCAACCACGAGCATCAAAGCAGGAGAAGTCATCGGCAGCTGCCAGCCTGTTTCCACCTTCACCTCTTTGGAAGCTACTCACGACCATCATTGCAAAAGGAGGCAAGACACAGACAAAGCCCAGGAATCAACGTCTGCAATATTGAAGCAGGTCAAATTGCCAGTGCAGCTATTCAAACGAGCCTCTGATCTGGTCACCAAGTACAGTGACATCTTCTCAACAAGCCCGGAAGACCAAGGCCGAACGAGTCTGGTAACTCACGTCATAGATACACAGGGAGCCAAACCGATTCGACAAGCACCCAGACGCCTCCCTATAGCCAAACAAGGAGAAGTGAGCGCGCTGATCTCGGACATGGAAAAACAAGGCGTTATTGAACCTTCTGTCAGTCCATGGGCCGCGCCTGTAGTTCTAGTCAAGAAAAAGGATGGTAGCACTCGCTTTTGTGTCGACTATAGGCGGCTTAACGACGTCACTAAGAAAGATAGTTACCCGCTCCCACGCATCGATGACATCATCGACACTTTAGCCGACGCAAAATGGTTTTCTACACTCGATCTCAAGAGTGGCTACTGGCAGGTAGAAATCGACAAGAAGGACCGAGAGAAGACCGCATTTTCAGTTGGGACCGGATTGTGGCAATTTGCGGTGATGCCGTTTGGGCTTTGCAATGCTCCAGCCACTTTCGAACGCTTGATGGAATACGTGCTACGTGGTCTAACCTGGAAAACCTGCTTGGTGTACCTAGATGACATCACTGTCATCGGGAGAACGTTCGAAGAGCATTTGCGGAACTTAGAAGAGGTTTTCTCCAGGCTGCGACTGGCAAATTTGAAACTTAGTCCCGATAAGTGTACCCTTTTCGCAGCTGAAGTAAAATACCTGGGACACGTCGTATCAGCAGAAGGGGTCAAAACAGACCCTGAGAAGATTGAAGCCGTGAAAAGCTGGCCAACACCAAACAACAAGCGCCAACTACGAAGTTTCCTGGGTCTGGCAACCTACTATCGAAGATTCGTCAAAGACTTTGCCAAAATAGCTAAGTGTCTCCATCAGCTAACCGAGAAAAATCGTCCGTATGTCTGGAACGAACAATGCCAGACAGCATTTGAGACCCTGAAGGAAAAGCTGTGTGAATCACCCGTGCTGGCGTATCCGAAACCCGGAAAAATGTTTGTGGTTGACACTGATGCAAGCAACGGCGGTATTGGAGCTGTACTCTCCCAGCAGATCAATGGCGAAGAAGGAGTCCTCTCGTATTACAGTCGAGTTCTTTCAAAAAGTGAGAGGAACTACTGTGTGACCAGGAAGGAGCTATTGGCTATAATAGAGGCCACCAAGCAGTTCCACAAATACCTATATGGCCAGAAATTTGTTCTTCGAATGGACCATGCATCGCTGAGATGGCTACTTAACTTCAAAAACCCCGAGGGACAAGTTGCGAGACGGATCGAAAGATTGCAGTCATACGACTACGAGATTGTTCATCGAAAGGGTGGAGCTCATGGAAATGCTGACGCCCTATCTCGTCGCCCATGTCCAGCTAACTGCAAGCATTGCCGACGGATTGAAGAAAAGGAACCGCCGTTGATTTGCGACTGATAACGGCCGAATTCGATGAAGGTTGGTCATCGGAGGAGATTCGAAATGCCCAGCTAGCCGATGAAGACATCGGACGATTGCTCGTATGGAAGGAGACGACTGGGCGACCTGAGTGGAAGGACGTTTCAACGCATGGCGCAACCCTGAAAAGCTATTGGGCACAATGGAACTCCCTTCAGGTGGAGGGTGGTGTAATCAAGCGGAAATGTGAAACGGCGGATGGCAGCTTCTATAGGATGCAAACTATACTACCCACAAGCCGAATCCACGATGTGGTAAAGGAAATGCATGAAGGATCCTCGGGAGGCCATCTTGGTGTTAACAAGACCTTAGCGAAATTGCGGGAAAGATTCTACTGGCTCCACGCTCGAGAAGACGTAGAGGACTGGTGTCGCAGATGCACAATTTGCGCTTCCGTCAAAGGTCCAAAACGACGACTGAGAGGACAAATGCAAACCTATAACGTGGGGATACCGTTTGAAAGGATTGCTGTTGACATCGCTGGACCCTTTCCTGAATCTGAATGGGGAAATCGATACACGGTGGTTGTAGCCGATTATTTCAGCAAGTGGCCCGAGTTCTACCCCATTCCCAACCAGGAAGCAACTACTGTAGCCGAACAGCTAGTGTTAAATTGGGTCAGTAGGTACGGTGTGCCTTGCGAACTACATTCGGATCAAGGCCGAAATTTTGAGTCACTAGTTTTTGGCGAAATGTGCGAGCTGCTCGGAATACGGAAAACGAGGACAACACCGCTGCATCCCCAATCCGATGGAATGGTCGAACGTTTCAACGGCACGCTCAATAAACACCTTGCCAAGATGGTTGACGAGAACCAAAGGGACTGGGACCGACATATCCCACTATTTTTGATGGCGTACAGAGCTGCCGAACATGCATCGACGGGCCAAGCCCCAGCCAAAGTCATTTTTGGAAAGACTATTCGTCTGCCAGCTGATATAAAGTTTGGAACACCCCCCGAGAAACCCCAAACGATCTCGGAGTACGCAAGTGATCCAAGACAACGGTTGAACCAGATACATCGGACAGTGCGAAAACACCTCGAATCGGCTACTGACCGCATGAAGACCAGGTATGATCTAAAGGCAAATTCTACTGGCTTCCAGCAAGATGACTTGGTCTGGCTATATAACCCGCAACGGCGAAAGGGTAGGTCTCCAAAGTTGCAACATAACTGGGAGGACCGTACCGAGTCACAAAGCGAATCAACGACGTCGTATATCGCATACAGGAACACCGTAAACCGAGAGCCAAAATGAAAATCGTGCATCTAGACCGTCTTGCTCCATATTACATCCAAGGAGAATTGAGTACAACTGGCGACACATCTTTTCGGGGCGAAAAGAACTGAGGTGGGGGCAGTGTTACATGTACAAATAATTCTGCGAGCTACTGTCGCAATTGTTTTCACAACAATGAAGAACACGAATTCACTCGAAACCACGAGAACCCAACAAGCATGATCAACATCTGCAAGTGACGTCACTCCATTCATGAATTTGCTCGAATCTACCAGGTACCTCTCGGTAGAACATTCGCCAATAAACGAGAAATGGGTGAATAGGTAGAGACCCTATATAAAGGCGAGCTGAATGAATGGGGGGATCATCATTCATTCGACCGTGATAAGAACTGCGATAGTGTGTTTCGTAATAGTGAAGTGATTTAGAAGACAATTGCGATAAGAAATTTATGGACAAGTGTTAGATAATTTTCATAGTGAAAATTAAAATTAGTGAAAGTGTTAAATTGTTTATTGTGCATTTTCGTAATTAAATAAATTCTTTTAACTTAAATTAAAAGACATTGCGTTTTCACTTTCCCGGAACATTAAAATTATTGGCCGCGAACCCGAAAACACGTGACAATATATATATATATATATATATATATATATATATATATATATATATATATATATATATATATATAGATAGATATATATATATATATATATATATATATATATATAAATATATATATATATATATATATATATATATATATATATATATATAAATATATATATATATATATATATATATATATATATATATATATATATATATATATATATATATATATATATATATATATGTGTGTGTGTATATATATATATATATATATATATATATATATATATATATATATATATAAATATATATATGTATACTCGTATATATGTATATATAGATATATATATATATATATATATATATATATATATATATATATATATATATATATATATTATATATGTATTATATCTTTATATGGCGGTGTGTGTATGTGTGTGCCTTTGCTTCGATTTTCTCCAAATTTTCAGCAGTATTTCTGTTGTGGCCAAAGTATAGCTCCAGTTTGTACCAAAACTAGTACAATGATTTATTCAATTGTGGGATAAAGCTCACAATAAAAAATCTAAACTTAAACAATTTGAAACGAAATGGCGGTCGCTCAAAGGTAGAAAAAAGTTGAACGATAAAAAGCACTTCAGGGTCAAGTCAGAATATAAAAATGGCGGGCTATGCAAAGTGCAAAATTCGAAAATTTCTCAAAGCTTCAATTCATATTGGATTATTATGAAATCTAAATTCAAGGTAGACTTTGATGAGATCATGAATTTAATGTACCAGAGCTAAATTCGATTCCTATGAACGCGTCAGATTTTAGCCGTAGTGGTTTTTGCATTGCAGTAAAAAATGATATTTTAATATACGAGAACATGATACAATGTATTCATGAAACAGAGTTTTGAATGGTTTGAAATGAAAAAATTTGCCACTAAAAAGGGTGAAATAAAAAACTTTTACAAAAAAAAAGAAAACCGACTTCGGAATGCCCTAAAAAGGATGAAATAAATTTTTTGGAAGCGGTGCTAAATCAATTTCCCCATTTCAACATAGATACTTCCAACATCTGCTCCATCACATAAGAATGGGGGAAAATATGATATGGCACCGCTTCCAAAAAATTTATTTCATCCTTTTTAGGGCATTCCGAAGTCGA
The DNA here is from genome assembly GCA_963969285.1 of Odontomyia ornata. Classification (NCBI taxonomy): domain Eukaryota; kingdom Metazoa; phylum Arthropoda; class Insecta; order Diptera; family Stratiomyidae; genus Odontomyia; species Odontomyia ornata. Next base: position 204,923,916 of record OZ017738.1, read on the forward strand.
TTTTCTTTTTTTTTGTAAAAGTTTTTTATTAATGGGCGGAATTGGATTGTATTGATCTGGAAAACAAGGAAACCACTGATTTTTTACGGGAAAAGTTTCCGGAGTGTGTTATCTCTCAAAGAGGTGATTAAAATTGGCCACCGAGATCTTGCGATTTAACACCTTGCGACTTCTTCCTTTAAGGCCACGTGAAAGAGAAGGTCTACACCAATAGCCCAGCGGCGATTCAAGTCCTCAAAGATATAATTTGTGAGGCAATCGGGGACATAGGGCAGGCACTTTGCGATTTGGTTATGGAAAATTTCATGAAAAGGATATGTTCTTGTAAGCGTGGTCGTGGTGCTAATTTGCCTGATGTTATTTTTCACTATTAACGGCATATCTTCTTCTTTATAATGACATGATCAGATGTTTCATTTATGTAAAAAATGGCATTTTTGTTTTAATATCAAAATAACACCTCTTACTATTATCTTATATAAATATATATATAAAAGTTATATATATATATATATATATATATATATATATATATATATATATATATATATATATATGTGTATATATATATATATATATATATATATATATATATATATATATATATATGTATATATAATTTGGGACATAACGAAATTTGTGACCACGCTAGAGGTCGCTATTTTGTTCTGATTTTCTCCAACTTTTTAGAAAAGGTTTATTGAGGAAATACCTCAATTCAAACCTTTAACCAGCTAAATCGGCCGAGGGAAAACAAAATGGCTGCCATTTTAGACGAGAACTCGTGATTTCTGCTCTGACCAAAGTATAGCTCCGATTACGATGAAATTTGATACAGAGGTTAATTGAGCTGTGTGACGAATCTCGCAATGAAAAATCAAAATTCGAACAAGTCTGAAATAATATGCGGCCGCTCCAATTTCGGGAAACGTGCAAAACTTAGTTGTTGTAGCTGTAACCAAACCTTCCAAGCGGTGTTAATGATATTCAGTACATTGGTAAAAACTATACTCATGAGTATCTAAAGAACTATAGGAAAATACTAGAGGTTAGGTCTAAAAAACAAAATTGCGGCTAGTTTAAGCTCGAAATTTGAAACGCTTCCAAAAGTCGTAATTTAGCTCAATGTGCATGAAACCTGGTCGCAAGATAGAAAATAGCTAGATCTAAGACTTGGTTATTTTGGTGAGCATTCATGTGCAAGTTTCAAAGTGGCAAAGGTTCAAATATGCGATTTTGCAGATATTTATAGTCCTCTAGCGGCCACATTTTCCAACGAAACTATGGATAGTTGTGCTTAGTTCTAGTATTGTGCAAAAAATTATCAAAATCGGATGAAAAATAAAAAAGTCGAAAATTTAAAACGTAATATTTTTGAGTTTCCATTTTAACTAAAAATTTTAAACTTTTGCTCTATTTTGCGATTGATGAGAGCCTAGGATACAAGCATTTTAAAAATCCCAAATTAAATGCATGCATTTAAAATGGCGGGTCCCAAAGGTCACAAAACAAGCGAAATTTGCTATTTCAGTAGCGACAGAAATAATAAATACTTATTACAGAAACGTTTTTAATGGCTTAACTTGGGAATATTTATACAACAGACCATTTTTAATGGTATTGTAATATATTCCTACAATATCCTACTAAAATTGCGACCTGTTTATCCGTCTCGTCCGTCGGTCCGTCCGTGCGTCACAGCAAGTTTTCTCGCAAACCACATAAACCAGAGTGATAAAACTTTCTACGTAAGTCGAAAGTAATGCCCCCTCAAAAGTTGCAGTGCAAAAACAAATATTTTAAGGTGTTAAAACGGAATATCCCTATATAGGGGATGGATGACTCTTAAACAATTTTTGTTTACCAAAGGTAGTCAATGTGGGTGTCAAAAAGAAGATTTTGGTGAGAACTTTTCAAAACAAGCATTTGCAAGGAGGGGTGCGGAATGAGGGAAATGTACGAAAAACCTAAGTCCTGCCCCCTCGCGATTGGACATCTTTGGACAGAAAAATAAAAAAAATCACGAAAGCAGGTATATATGAGTACAAGGCTAACAAATACCTCAGAAGTTAAAATTTGATCAACTTTGATAATAATATTACATTTAGTGAATTTTACATTTTCTTCTATAAAATCGAAGGATGACTCTTGAATTTACTAAAATTTTGTATCTTATTTTCTGACCTAAAACGCTTTTTGAAAGTTTCATGAAAATCGAGTCGTAAGCAGTTAAGTTGTAGACGATTGAAATTTATCAATTCCAACAACAATTACCCGTGATCCTGTGTAAATATACGTTCGAAAAGGACCCAAACACTACAAATGTGTAAGAGTTTTTATGAAAACTACAGAAATGTCTTAAAGCATTGATATGTTATCATGACTACTCAAACATTGAGGTCAATAGATTGAAAATAAAATGGTGGCAAATTAAAATACATCATAACCAAACATAATTGTTCCGAGTGCAATTTATGGAATATATGTGTGTGAGTCAAGTTTTGATATTCAGAAGAAGTTGTTTGATTTACTAATTAACATATTTTACAATACCCTTCTGGTGGAAGGACTCTCCTGCTACTTTTACTTACCTTAAACAGCGATTGACTTTCAAAGTGGGGGCAATATAATGGTCAACCAAAGAATGGTACCTACGAATAATTTGCCTTTCCGGCTGGTGGTGCCAACGGGATGTTTTTCAATGCAATGCTTCTTTTAGATAGGCATATTTCGCTTTCTAGGCGCTCACGACCGTAATGTGGTTTAACGTTACTCGTTACTCGAAAAAACATTTTTGACAAATTAAACATTGTAGAACTACACCACTTAAAGAAGGTTTTTGCACTCAACCTATGATATGTAGACACTTTCAAGCCATTCAATGTAAGTAATACGAAACCATTGAAACATAGATTTTTCCATACTTCATTAAAAACTCCAAATTTGCGTTAGTCTGTAACAATAAGATGCTCATAACTTCTTATTTGTAAAAGTTACCGGTGTTTAAACTATTGCACTAAGTGTAACAATGTACCTTTCTCTATGCGAGCAGCAATCAGAAGACATAAAATGTGTAACTGGAGAAGACATGCTTTGCGGCTCACTGTCCGCGACAGAACAATCGCAATGAGCGGCTCGTGGATGGTAAAGCGATGGCGGCTCACGGGTGGCAAGGCAAGGGCAGCACGCAGCTTGGAAGTGAAGAAGAGACACACGAAGCAAAGCATACAGGTATGAACTAACAACTGAGTTCACCTAGAAAGAATTCTCAATTTACCTGAATTCAACCTTCAAAATCCATTTGAGTATACAAAGGGTATTTTTATTTAGAGGCAGACAACTTAAAAATGGCATACTCTAACTCCAGTCTCAGCAAACGGCAAGATTGTCAATTGTTTTGAAGCTGGGTTTGTTTGGCAATCTATCATAAATAAACTCACGCCGGTGCAACGTTTGCAAATTGTTCAAATTTAATTTAAAAGAACACGGTTCCTTCAAGGAACACATCGGGCACTCCGTGCGTTTCATAATGCTCACAATTGTCTATCTGAGCACTTAATTCGAGAAAATATGAATTATTATTGCAATACGTTTACTCTAAACAATAATACGCAGATGACATACAGTACGCGCAGAACAAGTTATTGCCGATCGGAATGTGTATATATTATTCCTTATCTTGCTTAACAATTGAACTTGTGCCCATCCACTATATGGAAAAGTTAGCATTAAGATCTTGGTTTATGTATTTACAAGTTTCAATTTTTGCAGAAACTGAAGACACACGATCGTCGTTCGCACCGTATATCGGTGAATGGACCGACGGAAAGATTGCCCCCCATAAAACATTGAAAATTTCTTTGACCCCAAAACTATCAAAAAGTCACCACGTCTGATCTTTCCACAAAATTTCCTGGCTGTAGCTTGTTTAGTTTTGGAGAAAAACTGCATACAGATAGATGGATGAAACCAGGTCGTGATTTGAATAGGGTTTTGTGGGAGTACTTTAGCAAAATCACTAAAAGTAACTACTCGGAAATAACACGCAAATCTAATTAAACTTGCAAATTTTCTAAAGGCTAAACAATGGTTACAACTAGTATTTCCTAACTAAAATTCTCGAATTTAACAATAAAAAGCTTTTTAGTCTCTTGATAATGATCCTATTCACTGGTTCTGCTAAAGCTCACTGTAAATTGTAATTATACTCAAAAACGGGCACACCAGCCGTTGTTGATAATTACTTTTACTTAGTGCAAAAATAACACAGATACAGAAAAATGCCTTCACTTTGTTGGCGTACAAAGGAATGAATTTATTATTATTTACACATCAACTTAAATACAACATATTTGTTCACTGAAAATGCTTACAATAATCTAAGTCAGTGTCCATTAAAAGAAAATTGCATTCTATACAATAATACTTTTCGTATGCCAATAATTGAAGTCAATAAAACATAAATGAAAATGCATACTGTAAAAAAACTTTTTTATGCTGTAGTTAATGTCCATTCAGAGTGCAAACATTTTTTGCTTACAAGCTCAGGTAGGCAAATTCGCGGCTGAAGGTGGGTCAATTATATTGATAGGAGGAATGACCGGGTGAATGGGCATTGACTACTGTTAGGAACTCTGTTCAATTTTTGATCATGTTGGGGCTCCACTGGAAAGAACAATGTTGAATCTTTCATTAAGCGACACGTTTTCTTCTGAGGCAGTTGATATGGACTCCTGCAATTTCTTCGGCATCTTTGTCTTCTTCAGTATGCTTCTGATGTAGACGCTGGCTATACAGATCGCGATGATGATCAGCATTGTTTATGTCAGCGGTACCGCATGCCTGCGTACCTTTCGTAAGGTAATTGTAATCGCAATCGGCTCTGGCTTGAAAGAATCATCATCGAAAATTTGCTTCTTTACTCTTGCTATTGGGTCGATATATTTTGCATGGTACTCCTTGACTCCGAACTTAGCTGGGGCCACTTCTTTCACAAAACTCGTCAGTACTCTATTTTGTTGGATCATTTCTGATCGTAGAATGAATCGCTCGGTTGGGATAGCGCAATTCTCTTTAGTGCGGATGATTCCAATGTTCTCTAGTAAAATCTCCTTTCTATTATCTTTGCGGATACCAAAGGCTGCGCTTGGTGTCCTTGCAACAAAAAGCCATGAGTTGTTCATCATAAGCTCCTTCCATGTTGTTTGAGGAGATGTTACCTCAACGCTGGGACACGGTTGCTTCTTCTGTCTACTGTATAGTACGTTGATGATACAGTTCGGGTTTGCATCCATGTTGTTGACCATGCTAGGAGTACATAGGTATTGTTCGTCTTTAATTGTGCATGACTTCAGCTGTGCATCGTCCAATTCAAAATACGTTAGTTGATTGAAATTAACCGCCGATATTGGAGTTTTTACGATAGGAAGCAGATATTGATGCACACCTGATTCAAAAGGAATTGCAGTGTGATGAATTATCTCGTATCTATCCTTTTCGGTTATATGGAAGTAACCATAGATGATGATATTTTCATCGGTGCGTGCAATCGTCGTTGCTTTGACTGGAATATGCAGAATCTCAAAATGAGGGCTAATCTTTGATGATACCTTTTCGATTGTGTTCGTCATTGTTTCAATTGAAACGAACTGTGGAAAGCTCTCGAATCCACAGATGGTATTTACTAGTTTTTGGTACTTCATCTGGAGCTCCTCTCAATAGTTAATCGCCATGCGATAAGTGGATATGAGTTGTAAGCCAATTTGGTTGTTATCAATCTTTGCGAACCATTTTTGCATTTTGTCGATTGAATCTAGCACTTGATTTAATTTCGTCGTAACTTGTGCAAACTGGTTGTCAGTGCGATGGTTGACATTGTTTATACGTGCGTTAAATTCTACGCTTTGTTGATTTAAGACTTGTAATATTGTGTGTTGGTTTTTATCGAGGTTGTCAATATCAGTGTATACCTTATCATTAACACCAAAAACTGTAGTAAGGAGGTCTTCAACCAAGCCCCTTTTTTTTCTGGAGCCTGTTATCGTTCGTAACTTTGCAGTTTGCTGAAGGAGCTCCATTTGTTTAATCTGTAGATAGTTCAGAAGGCCTTTGCAGTGGGTGTAGTCGGTAAATTATTTTGAGCGTTGACACATATTTTCTATCTGTTTACCTATGAATAGATATTTTTCTCATCCTGAATTACTTCTGCAATCAAAAAATTTGCCTCAAGTCTAAGTTCACCACGAATGCTATGCACTATGCCCAGTTTTTCGATATAAAAACCTGATTTTGGCCTGAAGATGCTAAACTTATGCTGGTTAGAGCTGTTTTTAGCGTTCAAAGCTTCTAATAGTATCATGAAAGACAGGAGTTTTCTTGTATTCAGCAGAGCCCTCGCCCACATACATGGTGCAATTTTTGGTCTTTTTGTTTTGTTAGGTTGGTCTATAGGTGCGATCTGTCTTCTTCCTGCCGTAATTTTCTGCTTCATACAGTTAAATATAGAGGTTTCAGGCGTTGAGCGTTCTTCGAATTTGTCAGGAGATGATTTTGGTTTTGTCAGTTTGATATTTGCAGCAGTTTTCTGTACTGGTGTTATTGCTGTTGGATTGTTGGTAGAGTCTTCGGGTATTTCTACCGGTAGTTTACACAAAATCGTGATCGCTACTTGCTTCAGCATATTTCCATGGTACCTGACTGTAACTGTTCGTACGATTCTATCTCTGCCTGGTTGCATGCTATGTATTCTTGCCAGTGGCCACTTTGTTGTTGGCGTATCTCTTTTTTTTTAATTAGGACGAGCTTACCAGTTCTGAGATTTTCGCTTACGCTCGTCTACTTTGTATGTTTTTGAGGATGTTTCAGGTACTCTGTCATCCATCGTTTCCAGAATACTTGATGCATGTTAGTTAATATTTTCCAGCGCTAGTGTAGTGTGTTACATGATGTATCAGGCTCTGGAATAGCCGGGAGAGGTCGTCCAATGAGGAAGTGCCCTGGAGTTAGGGCTTCAAGATTATTTGGGTCGCTTGATGTATATATAGGAGTTATTGGCCTTGAATTTAAGCATGCTTTAATTTGGAATAGTATCGTTGTGAATTCCTTAAATATTGGGACAATATACACTTAATGTCATTCTTGACCGATTTAACACCAGCTTCCCAAAGCCCACTGAAATGAGGTATGGACACTGGTATGAACTTCCAGGTGACTCCGTCTTTTGCAGTTATTCGTGCTAACTCGCTGCTTGATCTCTTTATTGCTTCTTCTAGATCCTTGTCTAGTCGATTACTCGCGCCAAGAAAGCTGGTGCCGTGGTCGCTAAAGATCTCCCGGCAAAGTCCTTTTCGGCTTGTGAACCATTTGAATGCTGCTAAGAATGCTTCTGTTGACATGTCACTCACAAGCTCGAGCTGTATGGCTTTTGTTACTATGCATACAAATAAGGTAATGTAGGCCGTTATGACTGCTGCTCCTCTTCTCTTGGACATTAAAATGGTGAACGGGCGTAGTCTACTCCGCAATGAGTGAAGAGACTTTCCTGGTGTTACGCGTATGTCAGGCAAATCGCTCATTAATTGATAATTTTTAGCGGTCGAGTATTTACAGCGGATCATGCATCGATGAATCTCGTACCGAATTACTTTTTGATCATTTATGATCCAGTATTGCTTTCTCAAGTAGTTGCGCACCATTTGTACGCCTCCGTGTATTGTTTTCAAGTGGGCTTGCCTCACAGTTAGATATGTCACATGATGGTATTGGGGTAGCAAAATCGGATGTTTTATTTCTTCAGGAATGCTTGCATTTTGGAGCCTACCGCCAACTCGCAGAGTACCATGGGCATCTAGGAAGGAACTTAGAGTCCTGAGTTTTTTCTTCAACTCCTTGTTACTCCTTAGCTAAGCAATTTCTTCAGTAAGCTGTGTTTTCTGAACCATTATAATGATTTTTTTTGTGTGCTAATTCAAATTCATCTGGTTCTAGCCGTCCGGTTTTGCGGTTTGAATTTTATGTCATACAGTTGCGATGAAATCTGAGACATGTCGCAGTAATCCTTACTAGTCTATTAAAATCGGAGTAACGTTCAAAAATGTTACTGTCGAAACAATTTTGATATCAGTACAAGGATGTGTTAACTAACTTGGCCCACTCCACCACAAACGACGCTTGAAAAGTTGCTTAGGACTGATGCCTCTAGAAGCACAATCGCCTGAATTATTCTTGGAGCTGATATGCTACCATTTTCAGGCGCCGTGATCCAATTTCCGAATCTTCAATACCCTACTGGTAATGTAGGTCTCCAGTGAAGTTGGTTTCTTTTTTAGCCACCCCAAGGTAATAGTCGAGTCACACCAAGCATACACGTCCAAATTAGGGTTGCAGAGCGACTCTATCGTATCATGCAATAGAGTAGCCAATAGTACGGCTCCATTTAGCTTAAGCTTTGGGGGGGTAACCTTGGTCTTGGTTGGGGCGATCTTTGTTTTCGCACAGAGAAGAGCATAATCCGTGCAGCTCCATTTGACAGTTTACGCTGTAGTGATTCCATCGAGGAATGCTAATGTGCTTAAGTAGTTTCAGCTCAGATTTGAGCTTGTTCCAGCTTTTAAGAATGCCTTCTGCTGGCTGTTCATCCCAATCCGTTCCGCTATTCCAGATTGCCTGCATTATAAGCTTAGCCCTGACTGTTATGGGTGCAAGCCATTGTAATGGGTCGTATATTCTTGCAATGTATGACTGCAGCTGCCCTTTGTAGGCCTTTTAGATTCCTTAAACGCGATGATTCTAAAGTGCAACGCATCTTGGGCTAGACTCCAATGCATACCAAGTGTTTTCAAGGATAGGTCTTCTTTGAACTCTAATAAACCAACTTCTCTTCTGTCTTCCGGTATAAGGCTTAATAGCTCTGGGTTGTTGCTACCCCATTTTCTAAGGTTGAAGTTACCTCTATTTAGTAGAGCTGTCATCTCCTGCTGCAGGCAAATCGCTTCTTGTTTGGTGTGAGTGCCTGTTAACATATCGTCAACATAAAAATCGTTCTTTGATATCAACGAACCAATCAGATAATTGCTTTCTTCATCCTGAGCTAACTGCATTAATGTTCTGACTGGTAGAAACGTGGCACATGCCGTGCCATACGTAACTGTATTGAGTTGATATTTCACTATCGTACCTTCGGGATGCCTCCTCCAGAGAATCCTTTGGTAGTTTCGTTCATCTCGGTGTATTTGAATTTGTTGAAACATTTTTTCGATGTCTGCGGTATAAACATACGGGTATTTTCGCCATCTTAGCAATATCTGGGCCAAGTTTTGCTGAAGCCTTGCTCTAATGTGCAACTTATCGTTCAGACTAGGGCCATAGAGTTTCTTCGCAGGCGCGTCGAATACTACTCTGATTTTCGTCGTGGTACTGCTCTCCTGATTACCGCATGATGTGGTAAATAGTAAACATCCTTACTGTTGCCGATGTATGGAGTCACGCATGTCATATGTCCGAGTTTTAGATACTCTTAGAGGAAGGTGTTGTACTCCACAGCTAGCTACTCATCTGTAGAGAGTTTTTTCTCGATTTGCCGGTACCCTAGGAGAGCTCTGGTCCTTGATTCACCCAGGGAGTTTTGTGATTGATCTCCGTTAAAAGGAAGGTGAACTATTTATCTGCGATTATCGTCTCTACTGTAAGTTCTCTGGAAATGAGTTTCACACTCCGTGTCAATATCACTTTACTCATTCTGTTATTTTTCGCCATCAATCTCAAAAACTTTTCTATTTTTCCGCCATAGACACTAAGGAGGTTATTTTCTTTGTTTTTGAAGGATTTCTACTAGTATCCAGCCAAATTTTGTTTTTTGGGGCAGTAACGTTTTGCCTTTTATCAAGGAATCCGCTACTATTTCCTCAAAAACGTCTGCACCAATGATCATGTCGATGGCTCCTGGCATGCTAAATTGGGGATCTGCCAGATTTAATGCCTTCAGACTCAGTAAACTCAAAGTTACCCTTCGATCAGGAAGCATCGTTGATAGCCTGGGCATGATTAAAGCCTCGACTGAAACTGTAAAGTCCAAGGGGAATCTGGGTGTTATTGTAACGAACATCCTCTTCCGGACAATTTTAGCTTGAACTCCTCCAATACCTGTAACACCTGCCAAAATGCTATCTAAGGGCACGCCGAGCAGCTTTGCAGCCCAGGGTCAACTAAAGCACGCAAAGGAATTTGTTGACCAGAGAATGATTCTGCTTTTACTATTGCAGTGGCAAGAAGAACGGTGTTTGTTACGCTCGAGGCCCACATTTTCCCCAATAAAATCGCACAGGAACGCTTAAACTGAAAGAAATTCGATATATGAGTAGTTCTAGAAAAGGTGCTTCTACTTTTTAAGTTTGATGAAAATCGAATGATGTACACGGAAGTTATAGCCATTTGAAATTTCTCCAATTACAACAACAATAACACATTATTCTGGTACTTTATGGACTTCCCATCGAATCATTCACTGCAGTTTTGATTTAACCTTCTTGAAACTTTCAAATAAGATCAATAACATTAATATTTTTGGGAATTCATGATTTAAGTGACTTTTGTTGGATTGCAACAAAATGGCGACCGTTGAGAATATAAAAATAATGGATTTTCCTTTAAACGTGCACATGTCTCTGATATATTTCCTGACTTTATTCGTTGCTGGTGACTCCATTTCTGAGAAGTTGAGTACAAAGCCCTTCTGACATGAGCGTAAGTCTGTCTACCTAACTTGTTTTTTAATATTTGTCTGAAAAATTATTAGAGAAGAAAAATGTCAGAAGAAAGTGATTTCGACGTGTGTACTAATTCTCATCGGGCCAACACTCTTATTAGATACACACCGGTGATGGCGACCACCATGCTCAGAGGTGAGAGAGCTATTTTTCATTTTCATACTTATGCAAACTCAATTTGGTTTTGTAACTACGAATTATGTTCAGGTTAAATTTCTCCCGTAAGTACTTGTCTTTGCTAAACTTTAAATCGATCATTTCACGCTTTTTTATCAATTTAATGTAAATCTATACGATAATTTTTTTTAAATATGTTTCATTGTGGCCCTGGTGTTGCTGGTGGCAATGTTCAAAGTGACAGTCTTATGATCAGTGGTTGAGTAATGCAACATCGTATGGTGTGGTTGCTTGCATTCAAAGCACGTATTTTTGCTCTTGCATTTAAAACTCGATTCGTGTGCTAGACAATTCTTGCACAGATTGTTATCCGCAACGAATAGATGTAGGTCATCGACGCTGAGTTTATTAAATCCATCGCAATGGCGAATTGGATGATTTCTTTGATTGCAAAACTTGCATTGGTATGTATATGTTTTACTTTCAGCTCTCTTGTCCGATTTATAAGGTTTATGTTGCAATGACACGAATGCTTTCTTTTGTGTCATTTGCCGTTGTACTTGTGGGCTTTTAAACTCGTTAGGACCATGTGTTTCCTAATCAGAAAGTAGTAAACTTGCTTCAAGCTGGGCATCTCTCGGGTGTTGTTAACTTTTTTTTCGAATATGCGGAGACTTTCTAGCTTTCTCATAGCGATTCTAACCATTATCGGCTCCCAACTTACTGTGTTATAATCTAGACTTTTTAATGCCACAAAACAATTACGAAGCGTGTCGTGCAAAGCCAGAAGAGATGTGGGACACCTGTGCACAACTTTTTTGGTATACAGAATGGTATCTGTATAGGTTGTTACCATCAGTCGGTTGTTCGAGAAGCGCTCTTGCAGTATAGTTAGAGTTGTTTGTAGTAGCTGTAGTAGCTTCTTGCGTCTCCCTCCAGACACGAGAGAAGGTACTGCATTCTTTGCGTAGCCCCGATAGTTTTATTATTGAGGATAATGCTTTTGTTAAGCTCAATAAATGTTTTCTACTGCGTGTAGTCACTGTTGAATTTGGGTATCATTAAAGGTGGTAAATTCGGATGATAACGGCCATAGTTTGTAGAGATGTCCATTTAGGGTGGCCAGTTTGAAGGCACTGTGACAGTAGGTGCAGCATAACTTGCTGCTGTCGTGGTAGTCGTAGATGCAAAAACATCCCCCAATTCGATCATTGGTGACGAAGACACAATTTGATGCTGCATTACCGCTTGTTGACCTTCAATGAGTCGATCCTTCAGTTCTCTATACAACTTTTCCGTTGTAGCTAATATTTTTTGCTCGAAGTCATCTTGTAAGGCGCTCATCAGCTTTTCATTATTATCTCAAAACTCGTGCCGAACTTTTCGACACCACTCAGCCGATTGAAAAAATATTCTTCCATTTTTCTCGAGCTTGAGTCCTTAAAATTCTTGGCTGAGTTTTGCAGCGATGTTTTTCTGTTCTAAAATGAAGCCACAGTGTCCATCATCTACTCGATGACGTAAAATTATCCTCAGGACTGATTCCAAGAGTAAGCCACTTCAGTCTTTGTTGGCAGTCCTCGCACAAACTGGATCCACGGAATACTGAATTACCAAGAACAGCCACACCAGCTGTTGTTGATAAAATTCAGAGTAAATTGCTCGACGGACCAAATGTAAATTGTAATTATACTCAAGAACGGCCACACTAGCCGTTGTTGATAATTACTTTTACTTAGTGCAAAACTAACACAAATACAGAAAAATGCCTTCACTTTGTTGGCGTACGAGGAATGAATTTATTATTATTTACACATCAACTTAAATACGACATATTTGACGACTAAAAATGCTTACAATAATTGAGGTCAATGTCCATTAAAAGAAAATTGCATTCTATACAATAATACTTTTCGTATGCCAATAATTGAAGTCAATAAAACATAAATGAAAATGCATACTGTAAAAAAACTTTTTTATGCTGTGGTTAATGTCCATTCAGAGTGCAAACATTTTTTGCTTACAAGCTCAGGTAGGCAAATTTGCGGCTGAAGGTGGGTCAATTATATTGATAGGAGGAATGACCGGGTGAATGGACATTGACTACTGTTAGGAACTCTGTTCAATAGTTGAAAAGTGACTCTTTTTTCCCCCGGTCAAGAGCTCATTCTCTCTGAAGCTCCCGCTACAAATGCATCTCTTTAACGAGCGCACGGCTGACACACCATTGCACCAGTTTAACTTGTTCTTCCCAGCTGTGCATTTGCCAAGCTGAATTTTGTCATAAGCAGCTAAGAGTTAGATTTCATACTTGCTCGCTTCATTCAATACGATGTTAAACATTGCTATTGAATGATGAGTAGCTGGAGCGATGTTTGCAGTTACACGCTTGGATAAGCTAGGCGTGTGCATGGTGATGATCTGGTCATAATACGATAAAATTCATCTAGATGAGTAAAACTTTCAAATATGCAGCACTAAATTTGGTAGTAACTTTCCAGTATTTTTTTCGCAGTATAGTCTGAGTCAATATTCAAGTATTTTGGTGAATATTTTGTAAGCCGTATAAAGCAGTGATCCGTTCCTATAATTTGTCCACTTTTCTCACTAGGATAGCTTTGTGAATTGCTGTCTGAAAGCTGCTAATGTTAAACTCATTGGAGTCTAGTGCTTTGTTTTCGGTATCCTGTTAGCAGCAGAACATTTTTATAGAGGTGGAGACGCAACTTGTATTCTTCTATAGATTTTATTTTGCAAAGAATTATGAAGTTTTTAGGGCTTTATTAAGCAAATTTCAAGTCCAGTGTGTCTTTTTGTGCCTCTGTCTATCTATCCGTCTGTCCGTGCGCCACAATAAATTTCCTCAGAAAGTGTAACAGCTAGAAAGCTCAAACTTTGTGAAAAAGCCAGAAGTGGTGGTCTCTCAAAAGTTTAGGTCATATTAAACATTTTGAATTTTATGAAGGAGGGTCCTCCTTGATAACAAAGTGGCCCTTAAAATGTTTTTTCAACGGCAGTCCAGTGAGGTGTAGGTTCTGACTAAAGCTTTTAGAAACTGAAACAAAAATCATTTTGTGCATTAAAATGTCCAGGGGAAGGTTACACGTACCAAAAATTTGTGTCTCCCACCGCAATTGAACACTTTTGAGCTGAAAGTCTTTGCAAGTAAAAAGGCAACAAATATTGTACCTCAAATCAAATCAAATCAAAACTCAATCAACTTTGTTGGCAATAATCTGACTTGTAAATTAATCGTTTACCATACTGTAATGAATCTTGTGACGCCGCTGGCGACTCACTAACATACCTTGCCACCGAGTGGCTTGGCATCTCACGTCGGTTGTGACGGTTGCACATCCCACGTCAATTTAGTCGTGGGCTGTCAACTGGATTCTTTGTCTTGCATGGAGGCCGGCGTGATCGACGTGTTCGGGCGCGTAACTTGGGAAATTTAGGTTATTAGGAGGCAAGTATAAAATATTAATTATAATTTATACGGGTAAAGAAAATACATTGTGCTTAGGTAAAACAGGTTGCGGAAAGCGTTTCCTACGACGGCTTTGGATGAGAATATTAGGCAGAACAAGAAAAATTGCACTTCGCGAGCTTCAACCTTTTTTAATACCGAAATCGGCAAAGTCGCCATCGTCACAAGCTGCGCGGCGATTGAGGAGGCAGCCACCCCAAGAGGATATCCCGGTGGAGGCAGCGACAACAGCTAGGAGATAACAAGTAAGTGTAAAGTGCGAATGTAGAGGATCTGAATGGGAACGCGAAACTGTGAAAGAAAAGTGCGCGGACGAAAAAAACAAGTCAAGTTTCCGATATTATAGTTGCCGCTTCCTTAATTCTAACCAGCTACCTGTTACGAATCGGGTCGGATGTCTTAAACCGTATCTCGGGGAAACGTTGGGAGTTTCCATCCTGAGCCGAGTTTTCTGACCGCTGTTTTTGTTGTCGTGTTTACTCTTACCGTGGTGCCCCGGGTTGGTTAATTGCGGTCTTGATTTTATTCGAACCTGGTGATTTGCGCTTTTCCCGGAAAATAAAATTACAGTATTTTCAAGCACTAAATTCAAACGGGCTTTATGTTCATATGCTGGGTTGAACCTTTCGATTTGTTGTCTTGTTGACTGCACCTGCGACCGCATTGGAAAATTAGGTGGCATCTTCCTTCGATAAATTTTAATGCTTGTTGGGAAAGTTTCTGCGGATCGAAATCTGCTGGTCGGCAAACGCAATGACTTGTGTTTTTTATTCACCCCAGAAAAACCAAAGCATAATCGAACAAATTTTGGCTTGTCCTGAATCGGGTATCTGATCGTTTCTTTTCATAAAGGTGTGAAATAAACTTGTCTTCGAAGGAAAATTTGCAGGCGTTCCCCCTATGTCTTGTCCATTGTACTGGGCCCAATACAAATCCTGAAAATCTATTTATTGCAATATTTCAGTTGGCCGTATATCAAGTGAACCCCAAGTGCTTCGTTCGAAATGTGTGGAACAATGCTAATGGATCACTGTAATGAACCACACTTTAGGAAATTGAAGTGACAGTGTTATAGTGTTCGGAGTACAACTGTAACTCGGAACCGCGTTTGACAATTGAATAGAGAAGAAGTAGTAAAATTGAGTGAAAATGTAAGGTGTCTTCCGAGGGAATGTCATCGTCCTGGATTCATGGGGATTTGTACCGCGCAGCCCGAAAATTTTCCTGTTTTTAGCATTGACTCTAATGAACGGTAAATAAACTGCAATTGACATCGCACCACCGCCCTCAAATTAAATGGCGACCCCAGAAGTTACACATATATGATTGGATTTGAGTACGTGGCTTAACAGAGGAGATTATGTTATTGGCTATTGTTGTGGATCAGAAAATGCATTTGATGCGATTGATCATGATCCAATACTTCGTAAACTAAAATCATATGGTGTCCAAGGAAAACCGAATCAACCACTTAGAAATTATTTGAAAGAAAGATTGCAGAGAACAGCAGTCAATAATGTTTTGGGTAATCCGTCACCCAAGAAATTAGATGTTCCACAAGGCTTCGTACTTTGATCACCATTTTTCTGCTATGTATAAACAATCCACGTATATGTAAACTAAACGATCTATCTATCATTATGTGGGACGCAAAAAAAATTAACTACGTACAGTGAAGGTAATCGACAAAAGTGGCGAAAAAGTAATGTACACTGTAGATATAGCTAGAAAAGACATTAAAGTCAGTGTTTCCGATATTTATTTGACGGACCAACAAGCGAAAACAATTCAAAACCAAAGGGATAATCCAAGTACACCATCGTCGTCAGATAAAAATGCAGTTGATTCACCAACAGAAAAATCATCGCCTGGTGCATCACGATCGACTAGAAAACGACCGGTAACGTCACCAACTACACCAGAAGCAGGATTTTCTGGCGGTCACACAAAGAGAGGTGGCAGAAAGCCGGAAAAGATCTTAAGCAAACACAAACAAGCAAGGAAAAAGAATGAAAATACATTTATATTATAGACATGATATAAAACAAAGTAACTTGTATTATTAAACAAAAAAAAGTACTCTGTTTCAATGAGTATATCTCTTAGCAATATAATGAAAAGCAAAAGCTTGACAAGGAGCACAAGTTTAGATTTGTTTGTGTGAAAGGTTTTGAAAACATTTAAAACAAAAGAATTTAACGACCGGTAATCTGGTGACGTCTGTATCTGGAAGCAAGATAGAATTCGTAAAAGTTTAATTAACTATGCTCTGGGCATATATCCTACAACTCTAAAACATGATTTGTTACTTTGTGCATCTATTGATTCTATTTACGAGCACATAATCGCGTTCACGTTCTTAAAGAAATATGAAATAACAATATACAAAAAAAATGCAAAATAAATAGCTAAGGAAAGTAAAACAAAACAATGGAAGTATGTATAAATTTATAAAGAAAGAAACAAAAAAGGTTGATTTGTGTAGAAAACAAAATTGAAAAACTGCACAATATTCAATACTACGACATAAATTTTAAAAACTGCAATCATAATCCTTTGACAGCAGCATAATGATTGAATTTTCCATTTAACAAAGTAATTTTACTTGTGTTATTATATTAGCATGCATGTAAATGTTTCCCTTTGTAAATTATATGTGCGTGATTGAT
Organism: Odontomyia ornata; assembly: GCA_963969285.1. Classification (NCBI taxonomy): domain Eukaryota; kingdom Metazoa; phylum Arthropoda; class Insecta; order Diptera; family Stratiomyidae; genus Odontomyia; species Odontomyia ornata. The sequence continues at coordinate 204,940,952 of OZ017738.1, forward strand.
CACAATGTAGTACGTTGTTCGGGGGGGCAAGGAGAAAATTGACAGGTTACATTGGAAAGAAATGTTAATTGAGTTTTAATTTAAATTTGTTCACACTCTCGCCAATAAAACCTACGCATAATGAGAATAATATTAACACGATTACTATACTTTAAATTTTTATTATACAATTAATTAATTACATTAGTGCATGAATGAATGAGAAAGAGAAGTGGAAAAAGTATTAAACCAATCCAAAGTATATTTGCATACATAAGCATTAATAATAAAACGGAAGAGGACTAAATTGGTTTCAAGACTATACAAATTCGAAGAAACAATTTTCATTTGATCGATATTGACATGAAATTATACTTAGAAGCCAATGTTCTTGTAAGTGAATGATAAGCAAATTAATTAGTCTTTTGCATTGTATTCGTTCCTTTTGTATTTCACATTATTATTATTTGTTATGAGAAAGAAAAACTGTGACTCCTGTTTTTTTTTACTAGAATTATCGCACTCTTGAATATTTATGTTAAATTTTCATCCGATAGGTAACTAAGGAAATAAGAAAAAAAAGTTAGTAGTTGGGTTAGAACAGATAATATGAATTGCTAACGAGAAAAATAGACTTTCCTTTCCAGTAGCTCTGTTTTTCAGCGGGAAGTGAGGTGTAGGGTAAGTATGCCGTCGCGAGGGTAAGGTTTGTGAAAATCCGCTGAAGTCGGTTTCGCGTCACGCGCGGTACGCGGTACCTTTGTTGTTTTGCCGTTTTATTAGCGTAGCTTTCGTCGGGATGAGTTAACGTAGTATACTTTTCGGTACCGCATCGGAAATTCGGGAACGCGAAGTAAAAAATTAGATTTTGTACTTTTGACTGGTTGATGACGAAATACGGAGTAACGTAGAATAGGTTTCCTCTCCGTATGGTTTTGTTTTTGTAGCGCGTTTGAAAACGGGCGTGTATAGGTGGCTGAATATTGTAAATGAGCGTAACCCATTCGGAGACCCGCGACCGAAATCCTCTCCGATCTAGCTGGCCGACAAGCAGCCACCGCGTGAATGGGTTACGGTGCACGGATTGGTTGACCGGTTGGTACCGTCCGTTGGCACTACTCAGACTTAACGTCTAGAACCGATGAGAGGTCGGTTCCGCGATCGCTAGAAATGTTTAAAAATCATTACAAATGGCGCCCAACGTGGGGCCCAAAACATCCTAAGGGGATAGGAGATTCGCGTCTTCTGACGAGTTGGTCCTTTACGGAGGATGTCAGGTACTTTGGTACTCGAGCCTCACAGACAGGAGCAGTGGAGTTGTGTGATACACACAAGCAGTCGCTTCACGTGAGTTGTAGCTTCCGCTCTCCTCTGTTAGATTTTTTTTTCCGCGACAGAATCCTTCCGATGTGTTGTCCCAGGCCAACCCCTGTAAGGACCTTCTATTTTCTTGATGGAACTGTCAGCCAGATGGGGTTTCTCCTGTCGGCCTGGACTCTCAAGAAAATAGAAGGTTACCTTGCCTTTATGTCGCGGAAGGATTCTACTTATTTCGTATGCGTGATAGACGAGTGGTATCGGTTCAACGTTCGGTGGCGTATGCTGGAGTTGCGGAGCCCGGAACGCTTCCACGCGTCGGGAATTTCTCGTCGAGTCATTTAACGTAGTTTAGAGACGGTTTTGTGATGTATGTGGGTATGGGGATAAATTATGTAAATCGACCGAAAGCAGCCTTTCTTCGGCAGACTACCCCGCACTCTCATTTTCCTCTGGAGGAGTCGAATACTGGAAAGGAAAGAGTGTAGCAGATAAATATTTTTTCCATTTTATAGAAATAGCTCGCCACTATCGGCCATTAAATTAGTCTTAAGCGTGAATAGATATACATATAGTTTACATTATTAGAGTAGGCGTAGTTTACAGTTTTTTTTCTCTTTTTTCTCTATTTTAGTTACACATAGAATCAAACACCCCCAGCAAAAACAAATATGGCAACGAAGCGGACCCCAGACAAGCGTTGGACCAGATCCAAAACGGTCCAACCAGCTAACTGCAGGATCTGCTTCGAGGACGTAGTGGAGGGCGTACACAGCGTGCGATTGGATTGTGGACACCTATTCCATCGTGCCTGTGTCCAACAGCTCCTCCTCACGTCCGAGCTTTGCCCGTTATGCAGGCGACCCATCGAGCGGACCGCCCTAGACGTCCCCCTCGGAACGCCCGTCCCAACGCGTGGAGCAGTGGCGAAAGGGGTTCCAGATGCCGAACCGCCCCAACCACTGATGGACCTTCAAGGAGCCGTAGGCGGTGAAGTTCTGGCTGCAGTTGTCGCGTCCGAGGTTACACCCGCGCCTTCCACCCACTCCATTGACACCCTCGTGGCGTTAATGCGGGATATGTCGGAGAGGATTGGCCCCCTGGAGGGAAGGCTCCAGAACCTCCCCATGAGTCAACCACCCAGCCGCGTGAGAACTCTGCCTGGCTGGGAGCCCAATCCCAGTGTGGCTATGCCCCCCTCTCGACCATCTGATCCATGGGCTCTACCTCCAAGAAACTCGGGAATGGATCCCAGAGCGCCCGAGTATAGACCACGACACAGCACCGCACCTCCGTTGGTACCTCCAGTCCCCGAGGCAGTCCCTTACAACAGGTCAATCGAGGATGCGATTCCCCCCGGGAACGCATGGACACCTTTCCGAGACCCGACTCCTCGTATCATGGAGAGTTGGCGCCTGAACTTCACGGGTTTCAACGATGTGATATCAGTGGACCGGTTCCTTTTCCGGATTCAGGCGTTAGTATCCAGCGCCTTGGGAGGTGATTTCTCGGCCTTCCTCCGGCATGCACATCTGTTGTTCAGCGGTGACGCTGCCGACTGGTACTGGAGTTTTAAGGAATCGACGCCACGTCCCACTTGGAACTCTTTCAGTGCAGCCTTCCGCAATCGATTTGAGGATGGCTTCACTGAGAGAGAACTAAGGGAACTGATAAAGAAACGGAAACAAGGCGCTCACGAACCGTTCGACCAGTACTACACAAGTATAGTGAGATTGAGCGCTCGCTTGCGAACAACCATGCCCGAGGACGAACTGGTAGAAATTATCAGAGAGAATATGCGTTGGGATCTTCAGAACAGCCTTCTGCATTTTCCCATCAACACCATCCAGGGATTGCTCCTCCATGCCCGTAGGCAAGAACAATTGGATGAGCGGCGAGGTACCTTCCGTCCACAACCTCGCATAACGGGACCAAATCCCCGAAATCATCACACCGCGGAGTTGATGGCAGTGGACCACCTACTTGCTGATCCAGTACCAGTACCGAGGAGCGGAGCACCACAGGAGCTTGAGGACACAGCAATGATTGATAGACCCTCCCTTGAAGTAATTACCAGCCCGACGGTCTGTTGGAACTGCTGACAAACGGGGCATCGGTTCTATGCACGTCCAGCGGAGCCGACGCTTTTCTGTTACCGATGCGGGAAGGCCGACACATACGCACCTGATTGCGCAAATCGCAAACTGCGAAAAAACTTGCCACCGAGTGCCGCGACCACTCGTCGGCACTCCTAAACCCCGGACGAACCAATCCTGACCCCATCACTAGCTATGACCAAGCCCCCGACATGACTCCAATTCTGCTGACTCGCACCGCCAAACACAGTTCTCCCGAAGTTCTACAACCGACGCCATCCTTTGTTGAGGCCAACGCGCAGGGAAATTATAGCGAGGCGAAAGTTCCTTGGCATGTCAAACCTTTCCACGTCAGGCAGCGGAATTATTTGGCTACTCGACAGCGCATCTTCCATGAGGAGTTGGCTACAACTGTCCCACCGCGAAGAAAGCGAGCCACGCCTCGGATGCGGAGCTTCTGGAGAAAAGTCAGGCAGTCGAGGAAGGTGCTGAAGGACATACACTTAGACGAATTATTGAGGGATGACGTTCGACCATATGCGTCAGTACACCTCCTGCAAAAACGAGTGTCAGGTTTAGTCGATACGGGAGCCAGTGTGAATTGCATATCAGCCGATTTTGCAGGGGAGGTACTGGCAATGCACGCGGACCAAATTTACCATTTTACCACCTGGTTAAGCACGGCGGACGGAACTCGTCACTCTGTAGTGGGAAAAATTACGACGGATGTTACCTTTAAGGGAGTAACTGAACCTCTGGAATTTTACACCATACCTCAATTAACCCAGAATCTTTATCTAGGAGTGGATTTCGTTCGAAAATTTAACTTGGCCCTGGCACTGTTTTCCGGCACGACCCTGAAGTCCGTCACCACACTTCCTGACCAAACTCAAACCAATCACTTATTACGACATACACTGAATTAGCAATTGAGACTTGACTCGGCTATATCGGCTTTTCCATCGCATGAGAAGGAAGGTCTCGGGCGGACTGCACTGGTGTTCCACACTTTAGATGTGGGGGATGCTAAACCCAAAAAACAGAGACATTTTGCCATATCTCCGGCGAAGGAAAAGTCGTTATATGCCGAAGTGGATCGAATGCTAGCATTAGGCGTGATCGAAGAATCGCAGAGTGCGTGGGCTTCCCCAGTCACCTAAGTTGTCAAGCCGAACAAGGTCCGGCTATGCTTAGATGCCAGACGCTTGAACGCCGTGACTGTCAAGGACGCATACCCTCTACCGTTGATTGAAGGCATTTTGAGTCGGTTGCCTAAAGCCCACTTCATCACGAGCTTAGACCTCAAGGACGCCTTCTGGCGAATTCCTTTAGGCCATGGCTCAAAGGAGAAAACAGCCTTCACAGTCCCAGGTCGGCCCCTGTATCACTTCGTGACCATGCCATTCGGATTGTGCAATGCCCCTCAAACAATGACGCGCCTTATGGATAAGGTGATACCACCGCATTTACGGCACCAAGTTTTCGTGTACTTGGACGATCTGTTGCTTATAACCGAGACCTTCAACGAACACATCGACCAGCTTCAGGAGGTGGCGCTACACATCCGGAGGGCAGGATTAACAATCAACATACAGAAGAGTCAGTTAGTGATGACGGAGGTGAAGTATCTAGGTCACATCATTGGGCATGGCAATATCAAAACTGACCCGGACAAGACTCAAGCGATTGACGTTTTTCCATTACCCAAGACCACCAAGCAGTTACGCCGATTCCTAGGCTTATGCGGATGGTACCAGCGTTTTGTACGTGACTATGCCACCATTACCACTCCTTTGACCGACATGCTGCGTAAGGGACGTAAGTTCGTCTGGGAAGAGCCCAGCTTGCGAGCCTTTGAAGAGCTAAAAAAGAGTCTGACTACAGCCCCCGTACTGCACAGCCCGGACTTTGAAAAACCGTTCTCAATCCATTGTGACGCAAGTCAACATGGGGTGGGAGCAGTCTTAGTCCAGGTTGCGCAAGACGGCGAGGAAAGACCTATAGCCTTCATGTCCCACAAGCTGAACCAGGCCCAGCGGAACTACACGGTCTCGGAGCAGGAATGCCTAGCGGCTGTGCTGGCAGTGAAACATTTTCGAGCATATGTTGAAGGACATCCTTTTGAAATCGTCACTGATCATGCGTCACTGAAATGGCTGATGAGCCAAACTGACCTCCACGGTCGCTTGGCCAGATGGGCCTTGAAATTACAGGCGTTTGACTTCACGATAAGACACCGCAAAGGAAGTCAGCACGTGGTACCGGACACACTATCAAGGATGGTCGCCCCTGAAGGAGCCGAGTTGGCCCAGGAGGACGACAGCCCCCTATGGATCGACTTGGACCATTCCGCCTTCAAGTCAGCATGTTATATCCAGCTGCTGAATACGATTCAGAACCAGTTACCACAGCTGCCAGAACTACGGGTGACGGAGGGATTTATATACAAGCGGACGAAACACACCTCCGGAGACCCCATTCAAGAAGAGGAACAGTGGAAGTTATGGGTGCCCGAGGAACTGACATGCGAATTGATTAAGCGGGCTCATGACCACCCATTGAGTGCACACGGCGGTTACGGTCGTACGCTTTGGCGGCTGAAGACTTACTTCTTTTGGCCTAAGATGGCGCAGCAAGTGAAAAAGTACGTAGCCGCTTGTGAGCTGTGCAAATGCACGAAAGCGCCCAATTCTGTTCTTCGGCCCCCGATGGGAAAATTCGAACTACTGGAGCGGGTGTTCCAGCGCTTGTATATAGATCTCATCGGTCCGTACCCTCGCTCGACCTCGGGATACACGGGAGCTGTCGTGGTCCTAGACCACTTGTCCAAATTTCCAATGGTGGAACCTCTTCGAAACCTGCACACCGGCCCCATAGTCAGTTTTCTGGAAAATCGCGTTTTCCATATATTTGGAGTACCGAAGAAGCTGGTCTCCGACAACGGAGTTCAGTTCACTTCGTCTAGATTCCGAGAATTAATGGAGAAGTATGGCATTACGCATCAGCGGACTGCCGTTTATTCTCCGCAAGCCAATGCGTCCGAGCGATTGAACCGCACCCTTATAGCCGCCATTCGGGCCTACGTCCAACCGGATCAGAAGGATTGGGACCGCAGGATTTCCGCCATCACCTGTGCCCTGCGTTCGTCTTACCACTCCACCACAGGCATCTCCCCATACTTTGCCGTGTTCGGCCAGCATATGATTTGCCACGGAACCTCGTACCGGCTATTGCGACAGTTGAAAGGGTTGGAAGACCCAATAGTGGTGCTGGAGCCGCACGAGAAACTCCAAATTCTACGAGAACAAGTCCGGGAGAGGATTGAAGACAGTAGACGAGTGGGGGAGGAGCGGTACAATCTGCGATCCCATCCTTCTGGCTTCAAGGCAGGCGACAAAATCTACCGACGGAATTTTAGACAAAGTGAACCAGGTCGGCACTACACTGCCAAGCTAGACAAGAAGTTCGTGAGGTGTCGAGTCTTACAAGTTTTAAGTCCCACGCGTTACCTCATTGCGGACATGTCCGGGAGGGAGCTGGGAGTCTACCATGCTAAAGACCTACGACGCTGAGAGAGAAGAAAAAAAAACATCTTAGAGCCAAGCAGCGTTTCCTTCAGTCTCCCCATGCCTCGTAGGCATCGTGGACACTGCCCTGTAATGAATCTTGTGACGCCGCTGGCGACTCACTAACACACCTTGCCACCGAGTGGCTTGGCATCTCACGTCGGTTGTGACGGTTGCACATCCCACGTCAATTTAGTCGTGGGCTGTCAACTGGATTCTTTGTCTTGCATGGAGGCCGGCGTGATCGACGTGTTCGGGCGCGTAACTTGGGAAATTTAGGTTATTAGGAGGCAAGTATAAAATATTAATTATAATTTATACGGGTAAAGAAAATACATTGTGCTTAGGTAAAACAGGTTGCGGAAAGCGTTTCCTATGACGGCTTTGGATGAGAATATTAGGCAGAACAAGAAAAATTGCACTTCGCGAGCTTCAACCTTTTTTAATACCGAAATTGGCAAAGTCGCCATCGTCACAAGCTGCGCGGCGATTGAGGAGGCAGCCACCCCAAGAGGATATCCCGGTGGAGGCAGCGACAACAGCTAGGAAATAACAAGTAAGTGTAAAGTGCGAATGTAGAGGATCTGAATGGAAACGCGAAACTGTGAAAGAAAAGTGCGCGGACGAAAAAAACAAGTCAAGTTTCCGATATTATAGTTGCCGCTTCCTTAATTCTAACCAGCTACCTGTTACGAATCGGGTCGGATGTCTTAAACCGTATCTCGGGGAAACGTTGGGAGTTTCCATCCTGAGCCGAGTTTTCTGACCGCTGTTTTTGTTGTCGTGTTTACTCTTACCGTGGTGCCCCGGGTTGGTTAATTGCGGTCTTGATTTTATTCGAACCTGGTGATTTGCGCTTTTCCCGGAAAATAAAATTACAGTATTTTCAAGCACTAAATTCAAACGGGCTTTATGTTCATATGCTGGGTTGAACCTTTCGATTTGTTGTCTTGTTGACTGCACCTGCGACCGCATTGGAAAATTAGGTGGCATCTTCCTTCGATAAATTTTAATGCTTGTTGGGAAAGTTTCTGCGGACCGAAATCTGCTGGTCGGCAAACGCAATGACTTGTGTTTTTTATTCACCCCAGAAAAACCAAAGCATAATCGAACAAATTTTGGCTTGTCCTGAATCGGGTATCTGATCGTTTCTTTTCATAAAGGTGTGAAATAAACTTGTCTTCGAAGGAAAATTTGCAGGCGTTCCCCCTATGTCTTGTCCATTGTACTGGGCCCAATACAAATCCTGAAAATCTATTTATTGCAATATTTCAGTTGGCCGTATATCAAGTGAACCCCAAGTGCTTCGTTCGAAATGTGTGGAACAATGCTAATGGATCACTGTAATGAACCACACTTTAGGAAATTGAAGTGACAGTGTTATAGTGTTCGGAGTACAACTGTAACTCGGAACCGCGTTTGACAATTGAATAGAGAAGAAGTAGTAAAATTGAGTGAAAATGTAAGGTGTCTTCCGAGGGAATGTCATCGTCCTGGATTCATGGGGATTTGTACCGCGCAGCCCGAAAATTTTCCTGTTTTTAGCATTGACTCTAATGAACGGTAAATAAACTGCAATTGACATCGCACCACCGCCCTCAAATTAAATGGCGACCCCAGAAGTTACACATATATGATTGGATTTGAGTACGTGGCTTAACAGAGGAGATTATGTTATTGGCTTTTGTTGTGGATCAGAAAATGCATTTGATGCGATTGATCATGATCCAATACTTCGTAAACTAAAATCATATGGTGTCCAAGGAAAACCGAATCAACCACTTAGAAATTATTTGAAAGAAAGATTGCAGAGAACAGCAGTCAATAATGTTTTGGGTAATCCGTCACCCAAGAAATTAGATGTTCCACAAGGCTTCGTACTTTGATCACCATTTTTCTGCTATGTATAAACAATCCACGTATATGTAAACTAAACGATCTATCTATCATTATGTGGGACGCAAAAAAAAATTAACTACGTACAGTGAAGGTAATCGACAAAAGTGGCGAAAAAGTAATGTACACTGTAGATATAGCTAGAAAAGACATTAAAGTCAGTGTTTCCGATATTTATTTGACGGACCAACAAGCGAAAACAATTCAAAACCAAAGGGATAATCCAAGTACACCATCGTCGTCAGATAAAAATGCAGTTGATTCACCAACAGAAAAATCATCGCCTGGTGCATCACGATCGACTAGAAAACGACCGGTAACGTCACCAACTACACCAGAAGCAGGATTTTCTGGCGGTCACACAAAGAGAGGTGGCAGAAAGCCGGAAAAGATCTTAAGCAAAAACAAACAAGCAAGGAAAAAGAATGAAAATACATTTATATTATAGACATGATATAAAACAAAGTAACTTGTATTATTAAACAAAAAATAGTACTCTGTTTCAATAAGTATATCTCTTAGCAATATAATGAAAAGCAAAAGCTTGACAAGGAGCACAAGTTTAGATTTGTTTGTGTGAAAGGTTTTGAAAACATTTAAAACAAAAGAATTTAACGACCGGTAATCTGGTGACGTCTGTATCTGGAAGCAAGATAGAATTCGTAAAAGTTTAATTAACTATGCTCTGGGCATATATCCTACAACTCTAAAACATGATTTGTTACTTTGTGCATCTATTGATTCTATTTACGAGCACATAATCGCGTTCACGTTCTTAAAGAAATATGAAATAACAATATACAAAAAAAAATGCAAAATAAATAGCTAAGGAAAGTAAAACAAAACAAAGGAAGTATGTATAAATTTATAAAGAAAGAAACAAAAAAGGTTGATTTGTGTAGAAAACAAAATTGAAAAACTGCACAATATTCAATACTACGACATAAATTTTAAAAACTGCAATCATAATCCTTTGACAGCAGCATAATGATTGAATTTTCCATTTAACAAAGTAATTTTACTTGTGTTATTATATTAGCATGCATGTAAATGTTTCCCTTTGTAAATTATATGTGCGTGATTGATCACAATGTAGTACGTTGTTCGGGGGGGCAAGGAGAAAATTGACAGGTTACATTGGAAAGAAATGTTAATTGAGTTTTAATTTAAATTTGTTCACACTCTCGCCAATAAAACCTACGCATAATGAGAATAATATTAACACGATTACTATACTTTAAATTTTTATTATACAATTAATTAATTACATTAGTGCATGAATGAATGAGAAAGAGAAGTGGAAAAAGTATTAAACCAATCCAAAGTATATTTGCATACATAAGCATTAATAATAAAACGGAAGAGGACTAAATTGGTTTCAAGACTATACAAATTCGAAGAAACAATTTTCATTTGATCGATATTGACATGAAATTATACTTAGAAGCCAATGTTCTTGTAAGTGAATGATAAGCAAATTAATTAGTCTTTTGCATTGTATTCGTTCCTTTTGTATTTCACATTATTATTATTTGTTATGAGAAAGAAAAACTATGACTCCTGTTTTTTTTACTAGAATTATCGCACTCTTGAATATTTATGTTAAATTTTCATCCGATAGGTAACTAAGGAAATAAGAAAAAAAAAGTTAGTAGTTGGGTTAGAACAGATTCGACTATATAATATTCAAATACATAATATGAATTGCTAACGAGAAAAATAGACTTTCCTTTCCTGTAGCTCTGTTTTTCAGCGGGAAGTGAGGTGTAGGGTAAGTATGCCGTCGCGAGGGTAAGGTTTGTGAAAATCCGCTGAAGTCGGTTTCGCGTCGCGCGCGGTACGCGGTACCTTTGTTGTTTTGCCGTTTTATTAGAATAGCTTTCGTCGGGATGAGTTAACATAGTATACTTTTCGGTACCGCCTCGGAAATTCGGGAACGCGAAGTAAAAAATTAGATTTTGTACTTTTGACTGGTTGATGAAGAAATACGGAGTAACGTAGAATAGGTTTCCTCTCCGTATGGTTTTGTTTTTGTAACGCGTTTGAAAACGGGCGTGCATAGGTGGCTGAATATTGTAAATGAGCGTAACCCATTCGGAGACCCGCGACCGAAATCCTCTCCGATCTAGCTGGCCGACAAGCAGCCACCGCGTGAATGTGTTACGGTGCACGGATTGGTTGACCGGTTTGTACCGTCCGTTGGCACTACTCAGACTTAACGTCTAGAACCGATGAGAGGTCGGTTCCGCGATCGCTAGAAATGTTTAAAAATCATTACAATACGTTTATCAAGACGGTATCATTAGGCTTCTTGATGTTTTTTAGTTACTTAGATTGATATCCTTATGCTCAAATCAGATGATAATCAAGTGAGTTACAGTCATTTAAATTGTATAGAATTACAACTAAAACAATACGTGCTGGTGGGTGAAACATATTTTAAATCGACCTAGGACCTCTTATTTTCTTCGGGTTTTCACGAAAATTTAACGAATATTGTTTAATTTGAATATGTTCAATTGACCGAGCATTCAGGAATATTATTTCAGCCAGAACAAAATGGCGGCTGGTATGTACTTATGAAAGAATCTCTGCATCGTTTGGATAGATTTGAATGATTCCAAATGCGAGTATTGAATGAATAATTCAAGCCATCGATTCATGCTATCAGAAAACTTGTTTTTGACCCTAGGACGGTTAAAAGCCTTTATGGTAGGATCACTGTCTTACTTGCTCAAGTTATTTTAACTATGATACCCATTTTCCCTTAACATATTACCGGTTTTTTCACGACAGAGGATCTTCTGTGACTAATGTTTTTGTCTTAAGTATTTTAAATCCCAAGACACTTTATTGAGGAAAACGATCCAAACTTTTTAATTGAAATACTTGAGTGTTTTATTAAAAATCCCCGAAACATCTAGGTACGCCTTTGCGTCTTCATTAAAATATTTGTACATCATGTCACGTGCCAAATTGTCTTGGGACTTGATTCTTGCCTGTGTTTCTATGTGAGCTGTTTTCTCCGCGTACTTTGTAAAGTGTTTAAAAGTTTTCACTGCTTGTAATAAGTATTAAACTGTACTCATATATCGTACGAAGCGAATGAAGAGAATGAATGGTGTGGACTTTGCATGCCATTGGTGCCGGAAGAAAAGTGTTGGATACAATAGTCGGTCGTGATTTGATAAGTTGATAAACTAGTCGTGAATGCTACTGAAATCATGGTAGCCAGTGGTTACAATCATTCTTGAATAAAAGCAGACACCATTTTTACATTATCTAATCAAATGACAAAATATGTTACGTTAAAACACCTACACGTCTTTATTAAAATGCTTAGACATTTGAATTTAATCACTTAGTGTTTTGATAATCAAACTCCTAAAAAATAACTTATGAAATTCTTTCATAGCTACATGATTGAGTTGCTTTTAAGGGTATTGTAAAATCATTTTACAATACCCTATTAAAATCACGTCCTGTCTGTCCGCCTGTCGGTCCGTCCGTGTGTCACACCACTTTTTCTCGGAAACTACATAAGCTAGAAACAGAAGATTTTGTAAGTAGGTGTAAACTGATGCCCTCGTCAAAGTTTCATCACAAATAGGAATTTATAAGGTGTTTAAGGGGGGTCTCCCCAAATAGGGGAGTGGTCCCCGAAAAAAAAGTTTCTTTGCATGTAGGCAATATGGATATAAAATGAAAGCTCTTACTAAGAACTTTACAAAACAGGTCTTAAATGACGAGTTTTGCTTTGAGGGGTGCAGGGGAAGGATAAATGTACGAAAATTTTGTGTCCCCCTCGCGATTGGACACCTTTGACCCGAAAAATCTGAAAAAAATCACAGAAGTGAGACTCTAAGAATACAAGGGCAACAAATACCTTAGAAGACGAAATTCGATCAACTTTGTTAAAATCGTACATTTTATAAATATTACATTTTTGCCAATAAAATCTAAATGGAGCCCTTAAATTTTCCAAAAACTACCCTTTATGTTTTCTGTTTGTGTTCTGAAAATTTCACAATAATCGAACAATAAACAGCTAAGTTATAGCCGATTGAATATTTAACAATTACAGCAACATTAACACGTGATACTAGGGAGACAGATGTTTGCAACGGAACTAGACACTATAAATATGTAGGAATTTTGCTTAAAATTTTAGAAATGGTTTGTAATATTGATGGGTTATAATGACTAATTAAGTGAAGGGGTCAAAATACTTGAAACAAAATGGCGACGAATATAAAAATATAATAACCGTAATAATTCTTCGAACTCAATTTACGGAATCTGTATATTAGCCAAGTTTTGATATGCAGAATATCTTGTTTGATTTACTAATTGTTCTACAATACCCTTCTGGCAGGAGCACTCTCCTGCTACTTCAACTTGTTTTTTAATATTTTTCTGAAAAGTCGTTACAGAAGAAAAATGTTAAAAGAAGGTGTTTCAGTGTGTGTACTTATTCTCATCGGGCCATCACTCTTATTAGATACACACCGTTGATGGCGACGACCATGCTCAGAGGTTTTCCTACTTATGCGAACTTAATATGGTTTTGTAACTACGAATTATGTTCAGGTTGAATTTTTCCTGTAAGTATTTGTCTTTGCTTAACTTTAAATCGATCATTTCACCCTTTTTTCATCAAGTTAATGTAAATCTGTAGCATAATTTTTTGCTCTACAGTACGCTTTCATTGCTTCGTACGGATATCGATCTCGTTTTTCGGATGGCTCCGATAGCTTGAAAATAACTTATGAAATTCTTTCGTACAAAAGCTACATGATTGAGTTGCTTTTTAGGGTTTTGTAAAATAATTTTACAAAACCCTACTAGTTTCGCGACCTGTCTGTCCGTCTGTCCGTCCGTGTGTCACAGCACTTTTTCTCGCAAACTACTCAAGCTAGAAACATCAAGTTTTGTATGCAAGTGTAAAGTGGTGCTCTCTTTAAAGTTCACCTACTAAAAATTTTATAAGGTATTTAAGGGGGGGCGTCTCCCTATATAGGGGAGATGCCCCCGAAAAAAAATATCATCCAAGGTAGTTGATATGGGTATCAAATTAAAGGTCTTGATGCGAACTTTCCAAAACAGGTCTTAATTTGATACTTTTTGCTTCGAGGGACGCGCGGGGAGGGGATATACACGAAAAATGTGTGTCTCCCCCCCTGCCATTGGACACCTGTGATCCGAAAAATCTGAAAAAAATTATGGTGGTAGGTGTTTATGAGTATACTAACAACAAATACCTTAGAAGTCGAAATTCACTCAACTTTGATAATAATAGTATGATATTCGAATTTCACATTTTTCCCAATAAAATCGCATTGGTACCCTTAAACTGAACGAAATTCGACGTTTACGTAGTCTAACCAAGGTTTCTTAAACTTTGTTAGTTTGATGAAAATCGAATGATATACACAGAAGCTATAGGCGTTTGAAATTTCTCCAATTACAACAACAATAACACATGATTTTGGTATTTTATGGACTTTCATCGAATCAGTCACTGCTTTTTTGACTTGATCTTCTTGAAATTATCAAATGAGGTTAATAAAATTAATATTACTGAGAATTCATGATTTGAGTGATTTTCGTCGGTTTGCAACAAAATGGCGACCGCTGAAAGTTGAAAAACAATGGATTTTCCTTTGAACGTGCACATCTCTTTGACATATTTCTTGACGTTATTCATTGCTGGTGACTGCATTTCTGAGAAGTTGGGTACAAAACCCTTCTGACATGAGCGTAGGTCTGCTAACCCAACTTGTTTTTAAATATTTTTCTGAAAAATTCTTAGAGAAAAAAAATGTTAGAAGAAGGTGATTTTGATGTGTGTACTAATTCTCATCGGGCCATCACTCTTATTGGATACACACCGGTGATGGCGACCACCATGCTCAGAGGTGAGAGAGCTATTTTTCATTTTCTTACTTATGTGAACTCAATATGTTTTTGTAACTGCGAATAATGTTCAGGTTAAATTTCTCCTATAAGTACTTGTCTTTGCTAAACTTTAAATTGATCATTTCACGCTTTTTACATCACTTTAATGTAAATCTATACGATAAGTTTTTGCTCTACAGTGACCTTTCATATCGATCTCGTTTGTCGGATTGCTCCGATAGTGTGAAAATAACTTATTATTTTCGGATATCCATCTCTTTCTTCAGATGGCTCCAGTAGCATGAAAATAATAAGTTATTTTCAAGCTAGCTTAAATTTCAAGATAGGTTAAATTTCTTCTGTAAATACTTGTGTTTGCTAATCTTTAAATTGATCATTTCACTCTTTTTACATCGATTTAATGTAAATCTATACGATAATTTTTTGCTTTGCAGCGAGCTTTCATTGCTTCAAGCGGATATTGATCTCGTTCATCGAATGGCTCGAGTAGCTTGAAAATAAATTATTTTTTTCATGATATTGCTTTTATTGCTTCGTGTGGATATCAATCCCGTTTTTCGGATGGCTCCGATAGCTTGAAAATAATATATCCAGATATCGATCTCGTTTTTCGGATTCCTCCGATAGCTTGAAAATCATAAGTTAAGCTATCGGAGAAATCTCCTGGTAGAGCAAAAAATAATCGTATAGATTTACATTAAATTGATAAAAAAGCGTGAAATGATCGATTCAAAGTTTAGCAAAGACAAGTACTTACGGGAGAAATTTAACCTGAACATAATTCGTAGTTACAAAACAAAATTGAGTTTGCATAAGTATGAAAATGAAAAATAGCTCTCTCACCTCTGAGCATGGTGGTCGCCATCACCGGTGTGTATCTAATAAGAGTGTTGGCCCGATGAGAATTAGTACACACGTCGAAATCACTTTCTTCTGACATTTTTCTTCTCTAATAATTTTTCAGACAAATATTAAAAAACAAGTTAGGTAGACAGACTTACGCTCATGTCAGAAGGGTTTTGTACTCAACTTCTCAGAAATGCAGTCACCAGCAACGAATAAAGTCAGGAAATATATCAGAGACATGTGCACGTTTAAAAGAAGATCCATTATTTTTATATTCTCAACGGTCGCCATTTTGTTGCAATCCAACAAAAGTCACTTAAATCACGAATTCCCAAAATATTAATGTTATTGATCTTATTTGAAAGTTTCAAGAAGGTTAAATCAAAACTGCAGTGAATGATTCGATGGAAAGTCCATAACATACCAAAATAATGTGTTATTGTTGTTGTAATTGGAGAAATTTCAAATGGCTATAACTTCCGTGTGCATCATTCGATTTTTATCAAACTTAAAAAGTAGAAGCACCTTTTCTAGAACTACTCATATATCGAATTTCTTTCAGTTTAAGCGTTCCTGTGCGATTTTATTGGGGAAAATGTGAAATTCGAATATAATACCGCTTTTAACAAATTTGAGCGAATTTTAACTTCGAAGGTACTTGCTGTTGTTTTGCTCATAAATATCTACCTCTGTAAGTTTTTTTTAGATTTTTCGGATCACAGGTGTCCAATCGCGAGTGAGGAACACACACATTTTTCATGTATTTCTTCTCCCTATGCGCCCCTCGAGGAGTAAAGTGTCAAATTGAGACCTGTTTTGAAAAGTCCTCAGCAAGACCTTTCATTTGATACCCATATTGGCTACCTTTGATAAAAAAATTTTTTCGGGGGCACATCCCTATATGGGGCGACCCCCCTTAAATGCCTTACAAAAATTGTTTTATTGTTGAACTTTGAAGAGAGCACCACTTTACACCTGTGAACAAAATTTGATGTTTCCAGCTTAAGTAGTTTGCGAGAAAAAGTGCTGTGACACACGGACGGACAGACAGTACGCGATTTTAGTAGGGTTTTGAAAAATTATTTTACAAACCCTGAAAAGCAACTCAATCATGTAGCTACGAAAGAATTTCATAAGTCATTTTCAAGCTATCGGAGCCATCCAAAAAACGAGGTCGAGAACCGCACGAAGCAATAAAATCTCACTGTAGAGCAAAAAATTATCGTATAGATTTACATTAAATTGATGTAAAAAGGGTGAAATGATCAATTTAAAGTTTGGCAAAGACCTTAAAAAATGTTTGTTTCTTGAAAAGCCATCAGACCTTGCTTTGTTGTGTGAGCAGATGCGTTTTGTCCTGTTTGAACCACCTTTAGCGAACAAAATAATTGACACTCGAAAAAATTTTTCAAAATTTGGATGGGAATTAAAACAACTAAATCGTTTGAATTAAAACGTTTGGATTTGTAATGGTTGCGGAAGAACTTGGCATTAAGAAATTGCATTGTCAATAAGTATTCAATCACAGTTACTTACAAGAGGAAGCATTTCTCTATTATATCTTTCATTATTCTAAGATAAAGGATAATTAAGAAACTACAAGTCAAACAATCCACTGTTACGATGAGCTCTACGTGAATGCTTGTAACCATTGCAAGGGTCTAAAATCAAGGAAAATAGGGCGGTATTTGAAATGGGATAAGTTCGGGAAGCAAGACGGGGACCTATAAGATTTCCGGCCGATGTAACTTTGTAACAAAATACTTCAAAGGACGGTATAAAATAAATCCAAAGAACTGGAAAGTCATTTAAAACCTGGTTTTAGCAAACTATTGGAAACGTCTCAACCATACTCGCTTGCTATAAACCAAAAGCAGTAGTTCAGGATATAGGAGTCTTTGATGTCATTGTTCAAGTAGCGTGTAGAAGCTCTTTTCTCATGGTATGTTTTGTTCAAAGACATATAAATAAACGGACGAGCAACAAGAATCTGTGTACTCCATGTGGGAAGCAAATTTACCACATAAATAAGTAATAAATAACTAGTCATGTATATGCCTACATCCGCATCAAATAAAAATAAATTTGACATCATAGATTCTTACCTGGAATCATTGCAAACGCGAAATAGCATTTCCCGGATACAATACACGCGGATATAAATGCTCACGAGCGTCAGCAAATTTGCTTTCACACGCATCGTGCAATTAAGCATATGCATCGCGACGGCCCCCATTCTAATTCATAAGTGCTAACTCGTAAGTGATTCACTGAATAAATCGTGTGTTAAAGTTAAAATCGTGTAATTCATTCATATTCTTTGGTTTGTAAGTATTTTTCGTTGTCATAAGCTCCCACGGCGTACATAAATGGCGCAGTCGAGTAAAGTCGCGACAGAGTTTTAAGTGTTCGAATTAAAAAACCGAAAGAGGTGAAATATCCACGAAGGATACATAAACGAATACCAATAAAAAAAAACACGTTCGCGATATTGTTTGGGAGAACAATTTAGCCAAAAACGTGTTTCAAACCGGTGGGTGAGGCTGCCCATCAACCCAAGCAAAAGTTAATAAAAACAATTAAGTGTGTGAAAAGTAGAACCAAAGTTGAATGAGCTTAAAATCAAGATTTGACGAAAGACGAGATTTAGCAGAAATGGAAGAAATCACAGCGTTGCAACTACAGCTTCAAAGACGAGAAGCACAAAGCAAACAACTGGCTGAGGCCCTTCGGCACCTTACAATCCAACAAAATGAGGATAACTACCGAGAAAAGGCACTACGAGAAGTGCGGTACATGGTGACTTTCACAGAAACTGGTGAAGTGTCAATAAATGAATTTTTCAGCAGTACGGAACACTATCTAAATGAGATTTAAAACGAGGAGGCCAAAAGAGCAGCAGTACGGCCCATATTCTATGAAAAAATTCAAGGACAAGCGAAGGAAGTTATCATCAATCTGCCAAATACTGATAACTGGGAGGAAATCAAGGAAGCGTTACAACAAGCTTACCGTCCCGATACAGAACCAGCAGAAACTTATAGAAGCATCCACAACTTAAGAGCAGACACAGTAAGTGAACTTTACGAAAAAATTCAAAAAATTAAGATAAAAACAAATGAATTGATCATATACTATAAAAACAAAAATCACTTTTAATTAACTATATTAAATATATTACACAGGGCATATTACTTGATAAAATTTACTGCAAACATGATCTAAATGAAATTTTAAATATTATGCGAGAAAGGAGGTACGAACATTTTTGTATTCGGCCAGAGTTTAGAAATGTGAAAAGTGCAAGTGAAAAAATGATAGCAAAAGTGTAAATAGTCGTGCTAATTTTAAACAAAATAGTGGTAAATTTCGAAATGACAGCAAGCAACGCACATACGTTGAAAAAGACCATTTCAGACAAAATAGACAGACGGAACAACAAACAACAAAACATTAATAATGGTGAAAAGTTCAGTGGCCAAGCTAAAAATTCGGGTTGGCGAAATCAAAGTTATCGCGCGAAAAATAACATTTCGTACCAAGGTAAACAAAGTTATAGGCAAAATTCGGGTCAGTACAGGAATGATTCTGAAGAGCCTATGGAAGTAGATAATGTGGAGGAATATGGTTTATCAAATCAGGCAGATCTTTGTTTACACTGCCAATGTCACGGAAGTGCCACCACATATAATGAAGTTACACAGGATGATGAAGAAAAACAAATCTCTTCATATTCTGAGGCAAATTCAACTTTTTTTCACAATAAGCCTCGGAGGAACTACCCATTATATGTATAACCCTTAATCGTATGAAATATGTTGCGCTGATTGATACGGGATCGTCGTTTAGTATAATAGACGACTCGGTGAAATGTTTCGATAAAATCCCTATAAAACCAATTCCCTTTTCCACAATTGTTGGAAAAGATACATTTAAATTTGAAGTGCATACGCCAGCACCTGAAGAATTTAAATCTCCATCAAACGCTAGAATAAGGTGGAAAATTAAAAATTAGATAAATAGAAAGTATAAATTTATCTTTGGGGTCGATCTTCTCAACAAACTTGAAACAATTATCGATTTCGAAAAAAAGACAATAACTCTTAATGGACAAATTCTAACCTTTCCAAACAACCCTTACTCATTAGCAGAAATACAGTCATTGGAAATAGCCCAAAATGACTATTTCCAAAGGCTCAAACTAGATCATTTGAACCAAGAAAGCATGACAAATTAACAAGAATAATTAGAAGATATGAAAATATTTTCTTTAAAGAAGGCGATCGCCTGACAAGTACATTGAGCATTCAACACGAAATTAAAACAATAACAGACGAACAAATCAATGCAAAACTTTATATATATCCTCCAAAGCATGAGGAGGAAGTCAGTAAACAAGTTCGAGGAATGGAGGAACAGGGTATCGTTACTAAAAGTAATTGACGATATTCTAGCTCATTGATTGTCATTCCGAAAAAGAGTGACAATTCTGGGGAGAAAAAATTCAGAATAGTAATTGATTATCGTCGCCTGAACGAAGTTACAATCGACGATAAATTTTCTCTTCCAAATATTGACTCTATCCTAGATAAGTTAGGTAGAGCTGAATATTTCTCAACTATTGATTTAGCGAAAGGCTATCATCAAATTTTGGTTTCTGAAAAAGATCGTCATAAAACAGCATTTGTGACTCCACAAGGACTCTATTAATTCATCAGGATGCTGTTCGGTTTGAAAAATGCACCGGCGACATTCCAACGAGTGATCAATAACATTCTGAGAGATTTTATAAACAAAACATGTGTAGTATATCTGGATGATGTGCTTATTTTCAGTACATCACTTCAAGAACACATAAAAGCCATAAGTGAAATTTTCAGGGTTTTAGAAGAACACAAATTGAGAATTCAGATAGATAAGTGTAATTTCATGCAACATGAAACAGCATTTCTAGGGCACGTTATAACAAAGAACGGACTGAAGCCCAATCCAGAAAAAACGAACATAATCCAAAACGTACGATTTACAAAGACAGCAAAAGAAATCAAAGGTTTCTTAGGACTTACGGGTTATTACCGGAAATTCATAAGAGACTATGCTAAAGTGGCTCAACCCATGACGAAATATTTGAAAAAAGATGCAAAAGTAAACTCTAAAGATCCTAATTACATTGAGGATTTCGAGAAACTTTAAACACTTATATGTTCACATCCGATTTTAAGGTTTCCCGATTTTTCGAAAAGGTTTTGTCTGACAACCGATGCATCAAATTATGCAATTGGTGCGGTTTTATCCCAAAACGGATACCCAGTTTGCTTTGCGTCTAGAACTTTCCACAAACATGAGCAAAATTATTCAGCGAACGACAAAGAATTTTTGGCAATAATGTGGTCTGTAAACTATTTTAGGCCGTATTTATATGGGAATGAATTTACAATTTTCACGGATCGTCAACCCATAAAATTTCTTCAAACTAAATACAAGGGAAAGGACTTATCACCACGTCATCAAAGGTGGCTGCTGAAGCTAGGAGAGTATAAATTTAAAATCGAATACGTAAAAGGGAAAGAGAATAAGGTCGCTTACTTCCTAAGCCGAATAAAACCCAAATCGGAACATGATTCTGACCTCAAGAGTTTAGAAACTAAAACCAACTCATATTCTGACTTAGGAGTTCTTTTTAACATGGAAAATGATGAAGAATCTACGATGTCGACTATCCATTCAGCAGAAGAAGAGCTTCTCGATCATATACCTATCAAAGACGAAATTGTGAATAAGTACAAGACCCAACTAATTTTAACCAATAACAAAATTATGGAACATAAAATAATACATAGTAAAAGAATAATTTTTATAGCAGAACATGACTTTCCAAATTTAAGCGATATCCTGAAGGGATACATAAAGAAAGGAACTACTGGTATCTACACAGAACTAGAGGATTCATAATATAACATCGTACAAGATAAAATTAGGTAGTTATTCTCAAATGATAATCAAACAAAATTTCAGCGATGCTCAAAGCAGGCACAAGACCTAGAAACGGAAGTTGAAGCCGTAAAACAAATATCTTTCTACCACGTGAGAGAAAGTATTCATTCAGGAATACAAGAATCCTTCAACGCACTGAAAAATAAAATTTATTTCCCTAAATTGTTAGAACTTATTACCATAGTTATCAGCCAATGTGATACTTGTCAAATGGTCAAGTATGATAGAAAACCCATAAGACCGAAATTTCAATATACAGAAACCCCATCGGACATCAATAAAATAGTACAAATAGATATATTTTTGTCAAAAATCAAAGTTTCCTTACCATTATTGATAAATTTACGAAGTTTGGATTCAAATACCATCTACCTGATAGAAATCATATCACTATTATAGATAATTTGGAAGATTATTTTACAAAAGTAGGCGAACCCAACAAAATTATAGCAGCAAACGAGTTTGATGGAGCCCTTTTTAAGGACTTTCTACAAGCAGAAGGAGTAACACTTCATCTCACAAAAGCACACAGTCATACAGGAATAGCTGACATAGAAAGGTTTCATAACTCTATATTGGAAATATTTAGGACCCTCTCACTTGATAAAACGCAAAATTCAGTTAAAAGAACTATCCAACAAGCCGTAAGGAATTACAATGAGAGATACCACTCTACAATTAAATGTACTCCTAAAGAAGTCCAAAATCATAAAGTTGACTTTGAAAAAGTAAAACAAAACATGGAAAATGCGAAGACAAAATATTTAACTAAATTGAATCAGACAAGGGAAGATTACAAGGAAATAAGGACAACGGGGTTTATTAAAAATTATAAAGCGGTAAGACTTAAACATCTTCCGAAGTATAGAAAGGCAAAACTAAGTAACGGTTAGCCGGTTAATATCAAAAAGAAACTTAAGTATTGCGACGCAAATAAAGATCAAGAGGAATCACTCTCCATAGATATTGACGAATAACTGAACGAACAACAAGAAAATACCATTGAAAATGCGCTGAACGGACAAAATTTAAACGAAATTCTTATATAGAAATATGGCCTTAATATAACAAGACTAGATATGAAAACATTAGAACCGATGAAATGGCTGAATGATTACATCATTAGCTTCTATTTTAAAATGATTATGGAACGTAGCGAAAATCAAGGGGAACACAATTTACCAAAAACGCATATTATGAATACATTCTTTATTATTAAACTGTTGCAATCACGGTATGACGCAGTACGTAGATGGAATCGTAAGATTAATCTATTTTCGTATGACTTAATTTTGATACCGGTCCATGTAAACAATAACCACTGGTGTTTAGCAGTTATTCAACCTAATCAAAGGTGTATCAAATATTATGATTCCCTAGGGAATCCAAACAACTCTGTTTTGGATCCACTAGAAGAATATTTTAAGAAAGAGTCTTTTTACAAACTAAATGAAAAACTTGACATGATACTCTTCAGAAAAGAAAATGTGTCAGATATTCCCCATCAAAACAACAGCAGTGATTGTGGAGTATTTGTATGCATGTTTGCAGAATTTTTAAGTAGGAAACAACAGATTAACTTCAGTCAAGAGAACATGCCATATTTTAGGAAAAGGATTATTCTAGAAATAATTGAAGGAAAATTACTCCTATAAAAAAAATTATATATATATATATATATATATCTATATATATATATATATATATATATATATATATATATATATATATATATATATATATATATATATATACACATATATATATATATATATATATATATATATATATATATATATATATATATATATATATATATATATATATTTATATATATATATATATATATATATATATATATATATATATATATATATATATATATTTATATATATATATATATATATATATATATATATATATATATATATATATATATATATATATATATATATTTATATCTATACATCCATGCAAATTCAAAGTATTTTATAGGTTTAATTATTGTTTCAGATGAAACTTCGAAAACTTTTTTTTATTGGTACTGGTACAATCAACAACTGCGACACTTGTTCTGAATCCTATTACCACTAACAATGGATATACAATCGTAAACCTAGGACGTGCAGAAATAATAACAAGTACTAAGACAATACTACACATTATTAACGTTACTGAAATAAGACAAATTATCTCCAGCATAGGGCAAAATATTAAAAACCTAGGCAAACTTAATGACGTAATAATACAGAATGAATTGGAAACTATTGAAGCAAAATTATCGGCTATTAATCCTTAAATTAGAGGAATAAGAGGACTTCTCAATATAGTAGGTTCAGCTCATAAGTTTTTACTTGGTACAATGAATGACGATGTTCGACAGGAAATCTTGAATCATCTTAATACAGTTGACGAAAATCAAGAAGTTATCGCTCGAAATGTAAACAATCAAATCCAAAATAATTCTTTTCTTAATGAATCCATTACTAGTTTGAAAAATACAATAGAATCAGACCGAAATAAAATCATCAGGACTTACCAACAAACGACAGAAAAAGAAAAGCATATCCTGACCCAACATCTAAAACTAGAACAAATTTTGAATTTAGAGATGTTGAAAGAAAAATTAGATCAAATAATAGACAATATTGCTCTCATTAGACATGGAATAATACATCCAAGTATGCTTACAGCTACTGAAATTAACGCTATTAAATTAGACTTTTACAAACGAAAAACTGTACAGACAGGACTTTTAAGACGCGACATAGATAACTTAATATTGGCTTTTAAAATTCCGGATGTATATAAATTAGCCGGCTATAAAGTCATCATTCCCATACCAAACCAAAATCAACTTGAAATTAATTTAGAAAATCAATATATAATTGAAATTAACAAAACTCAATACCGTTATAATAACGAAATATTATATGAATCAAAATTACAGCCAATGAGCAATTGTATAACTCAAAATGATTGTATACTCAAACAAAATAAAGAAACAGAAGTTATAAAAATTGATGAAAGTACACTAATTGTTAAGAATATGAAGAATCAAGTAATTGAAAATAATTGCGATGACAGAAAAATTAACCTCATTGCACACTTTTTATTAACAATAAATAATTGTAGCATTAAAATATTAAATGTAACATATAAGAATGAAAAAGAAAAATTTATCGACCGATTTTTGTATAATGAAGAAAAATTAAATTTTGAACAAATTATGCTAAAACAAACTAAAAATTTAAAACATATAAATCAATTGAAATTTCATAAAAATGTTAATTATATCAATTTTACATTTGTTATTATAATATTATGCATCATATTTGGCATCATACTTACTATTCATTTCAAAACTAAAAAGTTGCAAATTGTCGTACAAAATGTGAAAGAAAAAATCAATGAAGCTAAACAAATTCATGTATATGCCTACATCCGCATCAAATAAAAATAAATTTGACACCAAAGATTCTTACCTGGAATCATTGCAAACGCGAAATAGCATTTCCCGAATATAATACACGCGCATAGAAATTCTCACGAGCGTCAGCAAACTCGCTTTCACACGCATCGTGTAATTAATATACAATCAGCAAATTAAAAATATAAAAGGAAAGCATATGCATCGCGGCGGCCCTAGTCTAATTCGTAAGTGATTAACTGAATAAATCGTGTGTTAAAGTTAAAATCGTGTGATTCATTCATATTCTTTGGTTTGCAAGTATTTTTTTTTGTCATAAGCTCCCATGGCATACATAAATAACTTACGCTCTCGAAACTATATGATGCCTTCTGCTTCTCCTTCCCCTTTGTTCCCAGACAGGTTTTTCTTTCCTTTCTTCAGTAAAATCACTTCCCCCACTGACACCCGCCCCCATCGACAAAATTTCATTTCACGTGCATACGACCGAGCTTTCGTTATCATTCGTAAAACAGTCAGAGTACAATACAACAAACGACTCTCACACAAAACTCGAATTCGTAGAGGTGCGAAAACGGCGGGAAAACTCATGTGTCAAAGCCGAAGTTTTTAATAAAAACAGTGAGCTAAAGTACCGACTTTGTACACGCGATCTTCAAAATTAAAAACTTTTAAAACGTGAACGTGTTTCGGAGTGAATTGTGTGCAAAAACAAAAGCATATCACTTCAAACCTCAACTTCACACAACTATAGCGAAGGTTGCTAACTGCTTCGGCTCTC
>OZ017738.1:204974275-205006775 GCA_963969285.1 Odontomyia ornata
ATCTTGAAATATCTGGATCTGCAGTGTTTAGGAAGTAGCGTCGATCTGCACGTTATGAACTTAGGAGATTAAGCAACCCGAGTACATATAGCAGCTTAGTCATTTTGGGACACATCTGGAGGCTAAAGTATAGGCTATCGTATATATCTAGAGCAGTACTGAAACCAATGTGATCAAACAGGCAGGCAAGGAAGAGTGTAACCAAAACATTGAAATAACAAAACCCCCGTTTGAGCAAGTAGTCAAGAGATGCATTTCAAGAATATTCAGAGAATCATTACTAACTTCAAAAAAGACAGTGAATCAAGGCACAACCTTGCCTATTTTCAGACAAGGACAGAACAATTGAGGACCACGTGGGAAACATGCGAAGAGCAGCATGAAGAACGGTGTAGCCAGTTGAAAGACAACGCGGAGAAGTTGAATCAGTACGTGAAAGAATTCGAGTTTTTGGAAGAATTAGTGATGAATCAGCTCTTGGCAAGTTTAACAACATTGGAGACCGATTCATTTTCGCTGGCCACAATCTTCTTATTGAATCAGAAACTTGATGATGAGTCCAAGAGGGAGTGGCAAAAAAGCAAGCAGACTCGAATGAAATTCCTTCATTGAATCAATTCCTTAAGTTCTTGAAACAAGGATTCTCGATGCTAGAAGCATTGTCATCAGAAAGATCAAAAACAAAGGTAGTGAAAGTAAATACGACACAAGTGGTATGTCCAATGTGTAAAGCAGGGCATGAACTGTTTGAATGCAGTACCTTCAAACAATCAAGCAATCAGGTCCAAAGAGAATTAGTAAAAATTCAAACCTTTGTTTTAATTGTTTATAGAGGCAACAAAGAGAGAACAAATGTGCATCCAAACATGGATGCAGAATCTGCAGGAAAAAACATAATACTCTGTTTTACCCGAAAGGAGTAGAGAATACAACTCGGGCAAGAACTCCAGCACCTATGCATGAACATGATGACTACACAGGCAAGAACTACGCACTCTTGACAACCGCAGGAATCCAAGTATGTTATCTAGATGGAGGAACGTTGACACTTCGAGCTTTACTTGACTCACGAACTCAGCGATCATTAATCAGTGAGTCGAAAATGTTATCTCAAGAGGAGAAACAAAGCTCTGCGCCATCGTCCGCACTGACCATAGGAAACCAGAGAAGCTCACTTTCACTACACTGATATTAACTACAATCACAGGGCCACTACCATGTACTAAAGTTCCTTCCAATATTCCACAGAGGCTTACTCTCCAAGACCTAGCAGATCCCATGTACCACCAACGAGGAATTGTCGACATACTCATTGGAGCGGATCTGTACGATCGACTTCTATTGCCAGGTCTTCTGCCTGGCCAAACTAGTGCCCAGAGAACAAAACTCGGTTGGGTTCTGTTTGGGTCAGTTCCATGCAAAGCCACAAATACAATATGTATATTTGTCTCGTATGAAAGGTCGGAGGAAACTTTGTGGCAATTTTGGGAGATAGAAGAACTTCCGATAGCTAGACATATGACAAAGGAGGAAAAGGAAAACGAGGATCATTATACAAATACGCTGATACAACAACCAAATGAAACATATTCCGTTGGTCTGCCTTTTAAAAATAATACGGATCCATTCAATGAGATCGGCGATTCAAAGAAAATTGCATACATACGATGCTGGCAATTGAACATCGACTTTTATGGAACCCAACACTTTATGAGCAATATTGCAAGTTTATGCAAGAATATACCGACTTATGTCATATGTCAAGGGCACCAACTAAACGAGTCCAGATGACTTCTGTAAACTATCTACCTCATCATGCTGTCATAAGAGAAACCAGCAGTACAACCAAACTGAGAGTGGTATTCAATTCATCCCAAAAAGGTTCAAAGGGAAAATCATTGAACGACCTTCTCTATACTGGACACATGATTCAAGGAAATTCGTTGCATTTATTGATGCGATGGAGGCAACATAAATATGTCTCGAGAAGATGTATCGGCAAATTTCTGTCCATGAAAGAGATCGCTACTTTCAAAGAATTTTATGGCGCTTCAACCCAAGCGAGCCAATCCAGCATTTCCAGCTAAACACGGTGATATACAAAAACGCATATCTGGCGATCAGGACTCTATAGCAGCTCACGACAGAGGAGGCCGCTCAAACCTTAAGGAGAGACTTCTACATGGATGATTTTCTAACTGAATCGGACAACGTTGAAATTCTGCTTCACCTACAGATGGACTTGCGAAGACTTCTGAACAAGGGAGGGTTTCGTCTGAGGAAATGGTCCTCCAATCACCCACAGCTATTAGAGCGAGTTCCAGAATCAGAACTCGAGAAACAGCTACCATAACACATAGTGGTCACTGAGAATATAAAAACGTTGGGTATTCAATGTCAATGAGCTTTCATTCTCTATCGTTAAACCAAATGATGAAACCACCTTCTCGAAGAGAAACATATTACATGAAATTACACGACTTTCCAATCCTATAGGCTGGTTACAGCCATGCATTATTATCGGCAAGGTAACACAACGGGAACTTTGGCAAGCAAAGAAAGATTGGGATGATGACATTGAGCTGTCCATAATCAAGGAATGCATAAAGTTGCGTAACCAATTACCTGAACTGGAAATGCTACGGATAAAGCGATGTATTCAATTCACTCCCTCTCATCAATTCAAGCTGCATGGCTTTTGCGATTCATCTGAAGCCGCATATGCCGCGGTTGTCTCCATCCGAGTAACAACCACGACATCAACAAGTGTGACACTCTTGGCTGCAAAGTTGAGAGTCGCTCTAGTGAATGTTGAATCCATTCCCAGACTAGAACTCAACAGAGACGTTCTTTTAGTCCGACTGATGGATGAAATCATGAAGGCACATAACTGGACTAGTGCTCTTCAATACTATTGGACTGACTCAAGCATGGTACTAGGTTGGATTCAAAGTCCGCCAGCTAGATGGAAGGAGTACGTAGCGAATCGAGTAAGCATCATTCAAAAACATCGTTCTGCAGAATTTTGGCATCATGTTAAGTCACAAGACAATCCAGCGGTCATCGCAGCTAGAGGAATGTGCCCGAAAGAGTTGTTCACGTCAAAACTGTGGTGGAATGGACCTGAATGGCTCAACGCGCGAGCCATTTGCGTGCCGTCATTTATGATTCCTACAACTTCCGAGGAAGAAAGGAAGATAACATCGTTCATAGTCAATCCAGTAGAACCGCCTGAATTACTGGAAAGGTACTCGTCCTTTCACAGACTAAAGAGAATAGTTGCATGGTGTCGGCGTTTTGCCCCCAATGCAAAGTTCCCCAAAATAAAACGTAGTGACAACTTGACAGAAGCTGAACTCCCTGAAGCGTCCAACATGTGCCTACGATTGTCGCAGCATTATGCATACAGTGAAGAGATCCAACAGCTGTCAAACGGTGATAGTGTTCACATAACCAGCCGGTTAAAAGCTTTATCCCCATGGTGGGTGGGTGATTCCATTCAACAAGCACTACTTACAGAAGCAGCAAAACATCCAGCCATTATCCCAAAAAGTCCCTTGGCAAAACTACTAATCAATCCAGCTCATAAATTAACTCTGCACGGTGACAGTCAGCTAACGTTGGCTACTCTTCGCTTATCATACTGGATAATATCAGGACAAACAACAGTAAAGCAGTTGTTAAGAGAATGCGTAACTTACTTCAAGATGACCGCGAGACCCAATTCACAACTAATGGGCAATGGGCAGCGAGGGCACATCTGGAAAAGCCATTCCTACATACTGGAATTGATTATGCTGGACCAATCACCACAAAATGGAATGAAGGAGGAGGGGCCAAGACAACAAAAGCGTACATCGAAGTAATTGTCTGCATAGCAACGAAGGCGTTCCATTTAGAACCAGTGTCTGATTTAACTTCCAACGCCTGTATAGCGGCACTAAGAAGGTTAATCACAAGAAAAGGGAAAACTAGCTGTATCTACAATGACAATGGTTCCAACTTCCTTGGCGCTAATGAACAACTTCAGGCATCATACAGAGCCTCGATACAATCATGCAGTGTTGAAGCTGCCAATCAAACGATTCAATGGAAGTTGATTCCTCCAAGTAGTCCTGACTTTGGGCGACTCTGGGAAGCTGGCATGAAATCTATGAAGGCACATTCTACAAAATAGTTGGACAATAAATCTTGAACGTGAAAGAGATGAATACGTTACCAGCCCAAATTGAAGCCTGCATGAACTCTCGGCCTCTAACACAAATAAGTGATGACCCAAATGACGTGGTGGCATTAACCCCAGGACACTTTTTAACTGGTGATAATCTCTTTGAAGTAAACAGTGAACCCAATGAAAACAACAACACTTTAATAAAGAGATGGCATCTGGTTCAGCAGATAAAACATTCATTCTGGCGAAGATGGACAGAAGGCTACTTGCAACGATTGCAACAAAGAACAAAGTGGCTTCAACAACAAGACAACTTCAAAACCGACAACATACCTTCAATGCAGTGGCCCTTAGCAAGGATATTGGCAACGCATCCAAGATCAGATGGATTAGCACGTACTGTCACTCTCAAATTAAAGGACAACATAACCAAGCGTTCCATCGTTAAATTATGCAGGCTGCCATTTAATGAAACTCAGCAGCCCTCAGCAGAAACAAAAATTGAACCATCAACAATCGAAAGCGAACCCAAAACTGTTAAAGTTACCAGGTGACATTCTGAGCAAAGCACTGTAACTCAAAAGAAAAGACGGGTTTTTCCAAACTTAGCAGCTACCCCACCCATTCTGCTAACCACGCTCATGGTCCTTGGCGTTTTTCCATATCTTCCAGTTTCAACAGCTAATGTGACATCAGTGACAGGTGGACTATACATGGAACAAGTAGAAATAGCTAACCTGATTCGAGGAACGTTACAGATCAGCATCGAAATTCCTTCATCAGACCTAACAAAGGATGATGCAAACATTAGGAGACTCAACACAAGTATAGCGTCAATGTGTACCGCGAGCAAGCGAATATCTGAGAGTGTCCACTGCAGAGGTCTTGCTAACCACATCTCAGAAATTAGTGAGGAAGCTTCACACAAAATCAACCTACTACGATTTATGCATACTCGAAATAAACGTGATATTTTTGGCCAGATGCTTACGGCACTTTTTAGAGTCAACGATGAGATCGTCACTGCCGTAAAAACTTTGGTTTCAAACCAAGACCAACTGAAAATATTCCTTAGTCACCAAGGCAAAATAGCGCTTCAAGCCACTAAACGGTTAAAAACAACATCGAGTAGGATCAACCAGCAGCTGGACCAACTTTCTGTACAACTCGCCAAGGGACTCCAAAAAATACGTGAAGCAAAGAGCTTGTACGCTGCGACAGATACCAATCAAGTCAACATCCGATTTCTGGCAACATATCAGCGCGCCATTATTTATATTCAAGAAGTCAATGCAAAATACAACAAAATTTTGAATGCTTTCAACACAAAACAGTGTATACTAGAATGCATCAAGTTAGCAGACCTTCAGCAAACCATGAAGACCACCCAAGAGTTACTGCCAGCAAATCTCTCAATTTTACGCACCACCACGTCTAAACTAACCATAGATTCCCGGAAGGACACCATCAATATTTATGGTTGCTTACCAATCATCGATCATCGTCGATTTGATCTTATCAAAGCTACGGCGATTCCTCGTCAACAGAAACCTGATGTATTTTCATCATTCAGTGTCACCAACTCAATCATCGGCATCAACTACCCCGACCAAACTTACTTCGAGACTACTAGAATAGAACTTGCTGATGCACCAGAGTTAACACCCGGAACATTTCTGCTGAAGACTGATACATTAACTGATAGGAGGACGAAAATACATTGTACCATAAAGGAACACTCTAGCCTTCACGATCAACCGGCGTGTCCTGAAACAACCTTTCGCATATCGTCACCAATCTGGTAGCAAATGATGTCTCCTAACACATGGCTCATCATCACCCCTCGGCCTATCCACGCTCACTCAGTGTGCCATGGAATACGCAATGACTTCCTAATCACAGGAACGGGAACAGTCAGGCTTAAACAAAGCAATAAAACGATGACGGGACCTCCATTTCCAGTTTATTTATCGCCAAACGTTCCAGAGATCAACCTCACAATTCATCAAACCGAGATGAAATTGTTGAACATCTCAAACGTTACTCCGAATCGTTGATGACTTTATTAGAACAACAAGAAGATCTGGTCAGCAAAATTGATGGAATTCATTGGAAAGCTATACGGTCTCACGCTGCAATGTCAACTATTTCCATTTCTTTATCCGGCCTCCTCGGTGTAGGGATCACCATAACCACGATCTACTATTGTACGTGGCATACCAGTAGGATAAACTGATCCCCCCACCATTCACTACGTGGTACGATGAACATTGGCTTTAAGATCCAAGCGGTTCTTGGTGGGCGGTTATGTTAAGGAAATATTTGATTTGCCATAATTATTTAAAGTACAGCCATAATTGTTTAATCTAAAGTAGAATCATAATCAAAGTATAGGGTTATCAATTTTACGCTTGGGAAAGTAAAGCTAAAGAAAATACATAAAATATTCTGATGGAAACGAAATATAAAGATTGAACCTTGCCATTATACGTGAAATACAACATAATTCAAACGTCCTCCACGGGACATCTTACAGGCCTCAATCCATTTGAGGCAATTTTCAATGCCTCTTTGGCACATTTCCGGCAATATCTCGGCCATAACTTCACGAATATTGGTTTTCAATTGCTCAATATTTTAAGGATTGTTCGCGTAAGCACGATCTTTTGCATAGCCCCATAAAAAGAAATCCAAAGGTGTTAGGTCGCAGGATTTTGCGGGCCCATTGACATCACCCAATCTCGAAATTACGCGTCCTGAAAATTTCTCTTGTAAAAGTGCTCGATTAGCCTGTGTTGTGTGGCTTGTGGCTCCATCCTATTGGAACCACATGTTTTCTAGATCATAATTTTCAATTTCTCTCCAAAAATAATCGGTTAACATCCGTCCATAGCGGTCAGAATTGACTGCAATGGCTCTTCCTTGATCGTTTTCAAAAAATACGAGCCAATAACACCACCAGACCATAATGCACACCAAACGGTCACTTTTCCGGATGCAACGGCCTTTCTGCGATCACCTAAGGATTTTGAGAGCCCCATATGCGGCAATTCTGTTTATTTACGTAACCACTGAGTGAAAAATGCGCCTTATCACTAAAGAAAATTTTGTTCGAAAAATCGTTATCAATGGCTTGTTGTTCAATCACCCGATTCACATACATTCTCCGTTGTGTATGGTCTTGAGGCTTAAGTTCTTGAGTGAGTTGGATTTTGTATGGATGGAGATGAAAATCCAAATGCAAAATCCGCCACAATGAGCCGTAAGACAAGCCCAAATGTTCAGCACGTTGAGGAATCGACAAATTTGGGTCTTCTTCCACACTTTGAGCAACGACAGCAACATTTTCAGCAGAAAGAATGTTGCGATGATGCATAGGCCTTGCAATATCAATAACCGATCCTGCCTCTTCAAATTTTCTCACTGTGTTCGAAATTATTTGCTGCATAGGTTGATTATGTCGACCGTAATCGGCTCGTAAAGGCCCTAAACGTTGATACAGCAGTATCATCATTTTTATAGCAAAATTTAATAATTTCAACGCGTTCTTCGACTGTTAAACGATCCATAATTCTAAATGGCAAACCTTTAGCTAAAAAAACATGCTTTGGATGACATTTAATTTTGAAAGATGTCAAACTGCAGGGTTACACTTTCCCAACCACGAAATGGATAACCCTGTACAATAAATTAATGTGAAGCTAATCAAATAAGAATCATTCACCTTTAACTTCAATTAAAATGCAAAACTGCTTTACGTTCAATGTACTAATTTAAGTTCAATTCATTCTTGCATAAGAAATCTATAAACAAATTTTTAGGAATCAAAAGTTGCTGTAGTTGCAAACACGCGCCAGAAAAATTTTGTTATAGAAAAGTATGCACGCGCAAGAAAAAAATTGCACATATGCAATAATTATCATTATAAAACGATCAATAAACCATTGCTTATCAAGCAATCACTAATATCGTTTCATTTATCACTATTGGGACTGAGATTTCACGTTGGATCAATATATATATATATATATATATATATATATATATATATATATATATATATATATATATATATATATATGTATATATATATATATATATATATATATATATGTATATATATATATATATATATATATATATATACATATATATATTTATACATATATATATATATATATATATACATATATATATATATATATATATATATATATATATATATATATATATATATATATATGTGTATATATATATCTATATATATTTATATATATATATATATTTATATATATATATACGAGTATATATATATATATATATATATATATATATATATATATATATATATATATATATATATGTATATGTATATATATATATTCTTACATGTACAAATAATTCTGCGAGCTACTGTCGCAATTGTTTTCACAACCATCATGATCAACAAGCGAATGTACTCGAAAGCCCGCCAAGCATGATCAACATCTGAAAGTGACGTCACTGCCCATTCATTAAGCTGCTCGAATAGTCCAGTTAGTTCGCCGATGTACGAGAAATGGATTGAATGACTAGAGAGCCTATATAAAGGCGAGCTGAATGAATAGGGGAATTCATTACAACCGCGATAGTAAAAGCTGCAATAGAATGGAGCGCGAGGTTAAGGCGATATTGATTAAGTAATTGTGAAGTGATTTTAGTGGACAGTTTAATTAAAAATTTATAAGCTAAGTGAAAAATAAAATTGGTGAAATTCTTGAATTAATTATTGTGAATTTTTAGTAAATAAACTCTTTTAACTTAACTTAAAAGACAGTGCGGTTTCACTTTCCCGGAACACTTAAATTATTGGCTGCGAACCATAACACGCGACAGTGGTGTCGAGAAGTGAGAAAGAATACTTTGAAAGTGAAAACTTATAAACATTTTTCTAAAAATGCAAAATAGTGAAATGCAACGTGGAAACTGGTGAAAAAAAATAAGCCGAATTAACATAAATTCCACTAAGCTAACATTAAATGAATTTACCGAGGCGGAGCTTGAGCGAGAGGCAGAAACGCCAAAATCAAAGCAACCAGAATCATCCAGTTTAACTGCGCAGCTAAATGAACAGTCATCCAGTTTAACTGCGAAGCTAGGCCAGAAGCTGGTCCAACGAGCGATCGAAATCAAGCCAGACATCACACAGAAGCTGGAGAAACAGTCAACCGAAATAAAAGCGGTGCTCGGTAGTCTAAACAGGCAAATTAAATGCGTCGAAGAAAAGGCTTACCAAGTCGAGGAGAGAATTAACGATGAGATCAGCCAGGTAGAGGGAAGAATCAACCATGAGATGGATAACACGAGAAAGGAATTAGAAGCAGCGAAGGCAATAGTAACCAGCTCACCAGCCCCACTTATAACCGCAGCGCAAAGTACATCCAGAAATGTGCAAGCACCAATATTCGATGGGCAAACGGCCTGGAGTATTTACAAAACACAGTTTGAAGCTGCGGCTAGGGCAAATCACTGGAATGAGCCAGAACGAGCTACTGCACTAATTCTTGCTTTAAGAGACCCAGCTACTGAGCTTTTGCAGACATTCCCAGTTGAGTTACACTCAAACCCGGCTGCTATAATGAATACGCTCGACATGCGCTTTGAAGACGATCATCTGAAGCAGATTTATCGGTCACAGCCACGGCATCGGATGCAGAAGTCTGGCAGAACTTTGCAGCAGCTAGCCCAAGACTTTGAGCGACTGGCACTTTTGGCTTACCCAGTCTACGGCCCAGAATATCGAGATGACGCAGCGACAGAAGCATTCATCAGTGCATTGAAGGACCAGAATCTGCAACAAGTGGTGCGTTTAGCTCAAAATCAAACGGTTAAGGACGCATTGGCTTATAGCCTGAGCTTTGAGGCAGCGAAAAATGAGTTTCGTACCACTGCCCGGGCTCGCAAGGTAATGACCGGCGAGTGCAGGTGTGAGCGCGTGGAAATTAAACGAGGGCCGCATGCAAATGGTGCACCTAGCTGCTAGAATTGCGTTTAGATGGGGAACCTGCAAGGAGATTTAAAGAAGCAAAGAAAACCGAGCTATTGTCCAAGGTGAAGGAGATCCAGACCGAGTCAGGAGCCCAGAGCGGAAGCCCTTCAAACTGACGGGGTCAACTTCGTGCAACAAAGGTTGGCTAGGAAGAGCGACGTCCCCAGCACCACCATCATTTTGTCAAGACCACATCGTGGAGAAGCGGACTTATGCCTTTCAGGTCAAGTTGACGGAGAACCTTCCACCATAACAATCGACACTGGTGCAACCTGATCGATTATCCGACCAGACCACGTGGAGCAACCACTACTTCACAAGGGCAAAATTTTCTCACTACGGACCGCTACGGGAGAAACTGCACCTGCCCAAGGAGAGGTCAACCTCCAGATACAGTTGGGAGACCTTGCGTCCCGACATAATTTTCTGGTTGCGAACATTATGGATGACTGCATTCTCGGAATGGATTTTCTGCGACCACATGGAGTCACGTTGGATTTAGGCAAAAGGGTATTGAAATGGCAGAATATGGAAATACTGATGGAGGATCCCAGTGTCCAAATTCCCAAGATGAATGTAGTAGCATGTACCGACACTGATGTACCGAATTCTTCCGAAAGCATTGTATGGACCAAGCTTGATGGTGATTCTGGAGACCACCGATCTTATCTGATAGAGCCAATAAAGACATCCGCATTGCACAGTTTGATTGTAGGATGAAGCCTTGTAAGATCTATAAGGAACGGATAAGTGCCGGTTAGAGTCCTTAACACCGCAGACTCAACCACGAGCATCAAAGCGGGAGAAGTCATCGGCAGCTGGCAGCCTATTTCCACCATCACCTCTTTGGAAGCCACTCACGACTATCATTAGAAAACGAGGCAAGATGCAGATAAAGCCCGAGAATCCACGTCTGCAATATTGAACCAGGTCAAATTGCCAGTGCAGCTATTCAAGCAAGCCTCTGATCTGGTCACCAAGTACAGTGACATCTTCTCAACAAGCCCGGATGACCACGGCCGAACGAGTATGGTAACTCACGTCATACACAGGAAGCCAAGCCAATTCGACAAGCACCGAGACGTCTTCCTATGGTTAAACAAGGAGAAGTGAGCGCACTGATCTCGGACATGGAAAAACAAGGCGTTATCGAACCTTCTGTCAGTCCATGGGCCACGCCAGTAGTTCTAGTGAAGAAAAAGGATGGTAGCACCCGTTTTCGTGTCGACTATAGGCGGCTTAACGACGTCACTAAGAAAGATAGTTACCCGCTTCCACGCATCGATGACATCATGGACAATTTAGCCGACGCAAAATGGTTTTCTACACTCGATCTCAAGAACGACTGATGGAATACGTGTTACGAGGCCTAACCTGGAAAACCTGCTTGATGTACCTAGATGACATCGTTGTTATCGGGAGAACGTTCGAAGAGCATGTGCGGAACTTAGAAGAGGTTTTCTCCCGATTGCGACTGGCGGATTTGAAACTAAGTCTTGACAAGTGTACCCTTTTCGCAGCTGAAGTGAAATACCTGGGACACGTCGTATCAGCAGAAGGGGTCAAAACAGACCCTGAGAAAATTGCAGCCGTGAAAAGCTGGCCAACACCAAACAACAAGCGCCAACTACGAGGCTTTCCGGGTCTGGCGACCTACTACCGAAGATTCGTCAAAGACTTTGCCAAAATAGCTAAGTGCCTCCATCAGCTAACCGCGAAAAATCGTATGTCTGGAATGAACAATGCCAGACAGCCTTTGAGACCTTGAAGAGAAGCTGTGTGAATCACCCATGCTGGCATATCCGAAGCCCGGAAAAATGTTTGTAGTTGACACCGATGCGAGCAACGGCGGTATTGGAGCTGTACTCTCCCAGCAGATTGATGGCGAAGAAAAAGTCCTCTCGTATTACAGTCGAGTTCTCTCAGAAAGTGAGAGGAACTACTGCGTGACCAGGAAGGAGCTATTGGCTATAATAGAGGCCACCAAGCAGTTCCACAAGTACCTATATGGCCAGAAATTTGTTTTTCGAACGGATCATCATCGCTGAGATGGCTGCTCAACTTCAAAAACCCCGAGGGACAAGTTGCGTGATGGATCGAAAGATTGCAGTCATACGACTACGAAATTGTTCATCGGAAGGGCGGAGTTCATGGAAATGCTGACGCCCTATCTCGTCGTCCATGTCCAGCTAACTGCAAGCATTGCCAACGGATTGTGGGAAAGGAACGGCCCGTTGATCTGTGATTGATAACGGCTGAATACGATGAAGGTTGGTCATCGGAGGAGATTCAAAATGCCCAGTTAGCCGATGAAGACATCGGATCATTGCTCGTATGGAAGGAGACGACTGGGCGACCTGAGTGGAAGGACGTTTCAATGCATGACGCAACTCTGAAATGCTATTGGGCACAATGGACCTCCCTTCAGGTGGACGCTGGTGTACTCAAGCGGAAATGGGAAATGGCGGATGGCAACTCCTATAGGATGCTAACTTTACTTCCCAAAAGCCGAATCCACGATTTGGTTGAAGAGATGCACGAAGGATCCTCGGGAGGACACATTGGTGTTAACAAGACCTTAGCGAAAGTGCTGGTAAAATTTTACTGGCTACACGCTCGAGAAGACGTAGATGACTGGTGCCGTCGATGTACAATTTACGCTTCCGTCAAAGGTCCAAAGCGACGACTGAGAGGACAAATGCAAACCTATAACGTGGACGTGCCATTTGAAACGATTGCTGTTGACATCGCTGGACCCTTTCCTGAATCTGAATGGGGAAATCGATACACGCTGGTTGTGGCCGATTATTTCAGCAAGAAGCCAGAGGTATACCCCATTCCCAACCAGGAAGCAACTACTGTAGCCGAACAGCTAGTATTAAATTGGGTCAGTAGGTATGGCATAACTTGCGAACTACATTCGGACCAAGGCCGAAACTTTGAATCACTAAGTTTTCTCGAAATGTTGGAACTGCTGGGAATATGGAAAACGGGGACAACACCACTGCATCCCCAATCCAATGGAATGGTCGAGCGTTTCAACGGCATGCTCAATAAACACCTGGTCAAGATGAGTGACGAGAACCAAAGGGACTGGGACCGACATATCCCACTTTTTTTAATGGCGTACAGAGCTGCCAAACATGCATCGATGGGCCAAGCCCCAGCCAAAGTCAGTTTTGGAAAAACTATTCGTCTGCCAGCTGATATAAAGTTCGGAACACTCCCTGAGAAACCCCAAATGATCTCGGAGTACGCAAGTGAGTTAAGACAACGGTTGGACCAGATATATCGGACAGTGCGAAAACACCTCGAATCGGCTACTGACCGCATGAAGTCCAGGTATGATCTAAAGGCAAATTCTACTGGCTTCCAGCAAGATGACTTGGTGTGACTACAAAACCCGCAACGGCGAAAGGGTAGGTCTCCAAAGTGGCAGCATAATTGGGAGGGACCATACCAAGTCACAAAGTAAATCAACGAGGTCGTATACCGCATACATGGACATCGTAAGCCAAGAGCCAAACTGAAAATCGTACACCTGGACCATCTTGCCCCATATTACATCCAGGGAGAAGTGACTGTAATTGGCGACACATCTTTTCGGGGCGAAAAGAACTGAGGTGGGGGCAGTGTTACATGTACAAATAATTCTGCGAGCTACTGTCGCAATTATTTTCACAACTATCATGATCAACAAACGAATGTACTCGAAAACCCGCCAAGCATGATCAACATCTGAAAGTGACGTCACTGCCCATTCATTAAGCTGCTTGAATATTCCAGTTAGTTCGCCAATGTACGAGAAATGGATTGAATGACTAGAGACCCTATATGCAGCCGAGCTGAATGAATGGGGGGATGCATTTCAACCGCGATGGTAAAAAATGCGATAGAGTGGAGCGCGAGGTCAAGGCAATATTGATTGAGTGATGAACAAGTGATTTTAGTGGACAGTTGAATTAAAAATTTATTGGCTAAGTAAAAAATAAAATTGGTGAAAATCTTAAATTATGTAATGATTTTCTCGTCTAAACTCACGAACGAAGTCGGAACCGACCTCTCATCGGTTTTGGGCGTTAAGTCTGAGTCGCGCCAACGAATGGTACCAACCGGTCAACCAATCCTGCACCGTAATCCAGTTTCGCGGTGGCTGCTTGTCGGCCAGCTAGATCGGAGAGGATTTCGGTCGCGGGCCTTAAAATGGATTACGCTTAATTACATTTTTTAGCCACCATTAAACACCCGTTTCAAACGCGTCAAAAACACAATCATACGGAGAAGAAACCTAGAAAAAAACTAAACCAAATTAAAAAGAAGATTAATCAAAAGCTTAAATTCTACTTATCCGGGATTCCTATTATCAATAATTGAATCCTTTATAGTCTTGAATTTCCATTGCTTGGTTTTACTCAAGAGACGTTCAAAATCATTTTGACTTGCATCTGAGGGCACTAGCTATATAATATTCTTTTTTCTTTTATTTTATGCTGGTTACTATTCAATGACTTTTCTTTCTTTCTTCCTTCACTTTGCTCTTTTTCGAATCAGTTGTTTGGATCTAGAATTTATAAATTTTGTAACCGTAGATTTGTTTTTAAGCGATATGAACACATCAAAAATGAAACTAAATTGGAAGTAAATTTACAATGCAGATACTAAAATTTAACATCAAAATTAAAATAATTTGGTTGCGTTGTTTTTTTTTCTGACTAATTGGAACAAACAAAATGTATAAAATCGTAAGTTAGGTAATGTGGTGACAATATTAACAATCAACCAAAAAAAATAACCCAAGCGTAATCACAACAGCATGCAGAATTCATCTCACAGGGGGAATTTGGTTAGAACATGGGGCCATTACATTTTCGATTACCAAAAAAACCAAGGAGGCAGTGCACCGAAGGAATGTTAGAATGACAAACATATAGAGTTACTGCAGATTCATTGCCTTTTCCTTTTCTTCGCGCATTTGGCATCAGTAGTTTTCTCATTCGATGCTTCGATGATTTGATTTTCTCCTTTGATTTTGTTTAGAATTATTTCTCATTATTAGAAGTCCTGAATAATACAAATTGGTCAAATTCCTTTTCAATTTCAGGTACGAAAAACAAGTGCTAATCTTTGTTTACAATCACACTCAGCTCACTACCTATAAAGATCTCAGTTGTAAACGCTATACGCTAAATATAATATTTACAAACTTCTTTTTACATCATTATCGCTACCATCGTAATTTTAAAATATTCAAACTATTTTCATGACAAATAACCGAACAGCCTTTTCAAGATAATATTGCGTTTCACTATTCAAACGGCCCAATCGCGGATTTTTAAATTTCTTTGCGTGCTTGATTTACGAGTACAAATCTGATTTACAATTCTTCAAATGTTTGTTTTGAAACTTTTCATACACCATCAACGATTTCATGCGACTCTAACAGTATGTATTATGAAAAGATCAAAATTGAATGAAAGATGAAACTATGCAAAATTGAATATACAAAGGATAAAGCGGTAATATTAAAGCGGTAATATTAAAGCATGTGCGCTCTGTGTGCTTAATACGAGTTATTGTTCTTTTTTATTCAACAAAATGAGCACATCAAAATATGTTATTGTACAAGGTAGTGGAACTTTAATTAATAGGACATAGGATGCGTCAGATATCTCTATCATCACATTATATTACACTGCTTAAAACATTATTTATTAACTTTTCTGTTGACCGTTTGCGTTTCAAGTAACCCAATTTTCGTAATTCATAATTAACTTTGACCCTATTCGCAATTTTTAGGGTTTTGTAAAATAATTTTACAAAACCCTACTAGTTTCGCGACCAGTCTGTCCGTCTGTCCGTCTGTCCGTCCCTCCGTCCGTCCGTCCGTCCGCCGTCCGTG
This sequence comes from Odontomyia ornata, assembly GCA_963969285.1. Lineage (NCBI taxonomy): Eukaryota > Metazoa > Arthropoda > Insecta > Diptera > Stratiomyidae > Odontomyia > Odontomyia ornata. The sequence continues at coordinate 204,990,374 of OZ017738.1, forward strand.
TGTCACAGCAGTTTTTCTCGGAAACTACTTAAGGTAGAAATATCGAATTTTGTGTGTAGGTGTAAAGTGGTGATCTCTTCAAAATTCAACCACAAAATAATTTTTTAAGGTATTTAAGGGGGGTCTCTCCATATAGGAGAGTGACCCCCGAAAAAAAAAAATTCATTCAAGGTAGCCGATATGGGTATCAAATGAAAGGTCTTGATGAGAACTTTACAAAACAGGTCTTAGTTTGGCAAAATTTGCTTCAAGGGGCGCACCGGCAGGGGAAATACACGAAAAATTTGTGTCCCCTCCCCCCCCCTCGCGATTGGACACCTGTGATCCAAAAAATCTGAAAAAAATCAGGAGTGTAGGCCTTGGTAAGTACAACAACAACAAATACGTTAGAAGTCGCAATTCACTCAACTTTGTTAGTAATAGTATGATTTATCGATTTTATGTTTTCTTGAATAAAATCTTAACTGTACCCTTAAATTCAATGAAATTCAGTACACACATGTCTATTTATAAGATTGATCTATCTTGAAAGTTTCATAAAGATTGAATCATATTTACCGAAGTTATAGCGGTTTGAATTTTCCTGTATTACTATGGAACAATATGCGCTGCATGTATTACTATGACAACATATGGCTATGGAACAACATGCGCTTTTTACCGACTCAGACACTACAGTTTTGCTAGGATTTGCATGAAAATTTCAGGAATGATAGGTGTCATGTATATCTTTGAGAATCGGTTCAGCTAGTGGTATCAGTAATCGTAAAACAAAATAGTGGCTGTTTTAGATGCGAAGATTGAATAATTTTGAGTTATTTTTTTCCAACTTCAACGTTTAAGGTGCATGCTTTGAACACTTAATTCAATTTAATGAATGACTGAAGATGAGTACCTACAATTAATGCTCATAAGTGAAACAAGTCAAGGAGGTGGGAGAGAGCTCCTAGCAAAAGGGCTTTGTAACCATTCTAGGATGCGAAAAAATTGGCCATTAATCGATGATAACAGTACAGGAGAGTCGCCCCTGAAAAAAATTCATCAAACGTTGCCGATATGAGTATGAAATAAAAGTTTTCATGGGAGCTTTTCAAAACAGTTGGTAAACTGTCAGTTTTTGCTTCAGTGGGGGCACAGGGGGGAAATACATAAAAAATGTGTTTCCTCCGTCGCGGATGGACATCTGAAATAATTATCAAGAGAGATATTTATGAGTATAACAATGCCAAAAACCTCAGAAGTGGAAATTCGTTCAACTTTGTTAATAATATAATGATCTTCGTATTTCATATTTTCTCCAATAAAATTGTCTTTGACATGTTTTTTGATTTGATTCGATCTGGTGACTGCATTTTGTAAATTGAATACAAAACCCTTCTGACATGAGCGTAGGTCTGTTTACCCAACTTGTTAATTCTGTAATATTTTCGCATCTCTTAGGTACTAATAAGCATTTGTTCCATATGAATATTTGTTTTAAGAATCAAATAAACTTGATACTATTTTAATTCATGGCCACGAACAAAAACTAAGATTTAGTATTCACGGTTCATCTGTAGCTAAATGGTGAATTTTTTGAATTTTTTGAATCTTGCGCTGTTCTATTTTGTGTGTTTGATTTGTTTTGTTTTTTTATTTGCCGCTGGTTTTTTTTATTTTCATTTCATCAGATGCTACTAATTACTTTACGCTTTCTTCGAGTCCAACTTGTCCAGTTTGATATTCATTAGCGGTCGTTGCTGGTGCTTCGTGTGATTGAAACCGAATGGTGGAGATCTGAGAATCTGAATCTTGTGTAGAACGTCCAGGGTTGCTTTCTTCGAAGATCGTCGTTTGGCTTAGCGATGGTTTGCTGTTGTGCCTCGTTGATGATTTTATAAAGACATAAACAGCGTGGTTTCATTGAAACTAAGTTTGTCTTTTTTTCTTGTATCGAGAATACTAACTTTCTGCATCAACACTTAATTTCTAGATTATCTTCAACAAAACTACTTTAACTTACGGCCGTATAATCCTGAACGATTCAAGGGAAAGGGACTGCAAGCTACAACGACCGGTTTGCCTTTCGGTTCGTGACATCTGCGACTCCTACTCCTACACCCCGCCATGTGGCTGTCAATTCTTTGACATCCCACGACAAAACTGACGTGGGATAGGAAGCCGTCACAACGAACATGAGATGGAAAGCCACATGGCAGCAAGATGTATTGGTAGTGGTCGCCAGCGGCGACTCATTACAATTAATTATTGTGCATTTGTAGTAAATAAACTTTTTTAACTTAACTTAAAAGACAGTGCGTTGTCACTTTCCCGGAACATTAAAATTATTGGCCGCGAACTATAACACGCGACAATATATATATATATATATATATATATATATATATATATATATATATATATATATATATATATATATATATCTAAATATATATATATATATATATATATATATATATATATATATGTATATATATATATATATATATATATATATATATATATATATATATATATATCTAAATATATATATATATATATATATATATATATATATATATATATATATATATATATATATATATATGTATATATATATATATATATATATATATATATATATATGTATATATATATATATATATATATATATATGTATACATATATGTATATATTTATATATATCTAGTGTATTTTAAACTGGCTTGCAAATAGAAGAAGGTTATCAATTCATCACATATATGTATATTTTTTGTTGCTTTTTAGGGTTTTTTAAAATAATTTTACAAAACCCTACTAAACTCACGACCTGTCTGTCCGTCTATCCGTCCGTCTGTGTGTCACAGGACTTTTTCTCGCAAACTACCTAGGCTAGAAACATCAAATTTTGTATGCAGGTGTAAAAAGCTGCTTCCTTTAAAATTCAATTACAAAAAAATGTTGTAAGATATTTCAGGGGGGTCTCCTCACATAGGGGAGTGCCCCTCGCCCCCCAAAAAAAATTCATCAAAGGTAGCCGATGTGGGTATTAAATGAAATGTCTTGATACGAGCTTCATGAAAACAGACCTTGATTTGATACTTTTTGCTTCGAGAGACACACAGGGAGGGGAAATACATGAAAAATTTGTGTGTTCCCCACTCGCGATTGGACACGTGTGACCCAAAATATCTGAAAAAGATTTATGGAGATAGGTGTTTATTAGTACAACAATAAATACCTTAGAAGTCAAAATTCGCTCAACTTTGTTAGTAATAGTATGATTTTCGAATTTAACATTTCCCCAATATAATCGCATCGGTACGCTTCAACTAGACGGAATTCGATATTTACGTAGTCCTACTAAAGGCCCTTAAACTTTGTAAGTTTCATGAAATTCCTATGATATACACGGAAGTTATGGCCATTTGAAATTTCTCCAATTATAACAACAATAACAGATGATTATGGTATTTTATGGACTTTCCATCGAATCAGTCACTGCAGTTTTGACTTGATATTCTTGAAATTTTCCAATAAGGTCAATAGCATTAATTTTTTTGAGAATTCATGATTTTAGTGATTTTTGTTGGTTTGCAACATAATGGCGACCGTTGAAAGTAGAAAAACAATGGATTTTCTTCTAAACGTGCACATCTCTTTGACATATTTTTCACGTTATTCATTGCTGGTGACTGCATTTCTGAGAAGTAGAGTACAAAACCCTTCTGACGTGAATGTAGGTCTGTTTACCCAACTTGTTAGGGTTTTGTAAAATCATTTTACAAAACCCTACTAGTTTCGCCACCAGTCTGTCCGTCTGTCCGTCTGTCTGTCCGTCCGTCCGTCCGTCCGTCCGTGTGTCACAGCAGTTTTTCTCGGAAACTACTTAAGCTAGAAGCATCAAATAGTGTGTGTAGGTGTGAAGTAGTGATTTCTTCAAAGTTCAATTAAAAAAAAATTTTATAAGGTATTTAAGGGGGGTCTCCCCATATAGGAGAGTGACCCCCCCAAAAAAAATTCATCAAAGGTAGCCGATGTGGGTATTAAATGAAATGTCTTGATACGAGCTTCATGAAAACAGACCTTGATTTGATACTTTTTGCTTCGAGAGACACACAGGGAGGGGAAATACATGAAAAATTTGTGTGTTCCCCACTCGCGATTGGACACGTGTGACCCAAAATATCTGAAAAAGATTTATGGAGATAGGTGTTTATTAGTACAACAATAAATACCTTAGAAGTCAAAATTCGCTCAACTTTGTTAGTAATAGTATGATTTTCGAATTTAACATTTCCCCAATATAATCGCATCGGTACGCTTCAACTAGACGGAATTCGATATTTACGTAGTCCTACTAAAGGCCCTTAAACTTTGTAAGTTTCATGAAATTCCTATGATATACACGGAAGTTATGGCCATTTGAAATTTCTCCAATTATAACAACAATAACAGATGATTATGGTATTTTATGGACTTTCCATCGAATCAGTCACTGCAGTTTTGACTTGATATTCTTGAAATTTTCCAATAAGGTCAATAGCATTAATTTTTTTGAGAATTCATGATTTTAGTGATTTTTGTTGGTTTGCAACATAATGGCGACCGTTGAAAGTAGAAAAACAATGGATTTTCTTCTAAACGTGCACATCTCTTTGACATATTTTTCACGTTATTCATTGCTGGTGACTGCATTTCTGAGAAGTAGAGTACAAAACCCTTCTGACGTGAATGTAGGTCTGTTTACCCAACTTGTTAGGGTTTTGTAAAATCATTTTACAAAACCCTACTAGTTTCGCGACCAGTCTGTCCGTCTGTCCGTCTGTCCGTCCGTCCGTCCGTCCGTCCGTCCGTGTGTCACAGCAGTTTTTCTCGGAAACTACTTAAGCTAGAAGCATCAAATAGTGTGTGTAGGTGTAAAGTAGTGATTTCTTCAAAGTTCGATTACAAAAAAATTTTATAAGGTATTTAAGGGGGGTCTCCCCATATAGGAGAGTGACTCCCAAAAAAAAAATTTCATTGAAAGTAGCCGATATGGGTATCAAATGAAAGGTCTTGATGTGAACTTTACAAAACAGGTCTTAGTTTGGCAAAATTTGCATCAAGGGGCGCACAGGGAGGGGAAATATACGAAAAATTTGTGTCCCCCCCTCGCGATTGGACATCTGTGATCCGAAAAATCTGAAAAAAAACAGAAATGTAGGGCTTGGTAAGTACAACAACAACAAATACGTTAGAAGTCGCAATTCAGTCAACTTTGTTAGTAACAGTATGATTTATCGATTTTATGTTTTCTTGAATAACATCTTAACGGTACCCTTAAATTCAATGAAATTCAGTACGTAGGTGTTTATTTATAAGATTGATCCATCTTGAAAGTTTCATAAAGATTGAATCATATTTACCGAAGTTATAGCGGTTTGAATTTTTCTGTATTACTATGGAGCAATATGCGCTGCATTTATTACTATGGCAACATATGGCTATGGAACAACATGCGCTTTTTATCGACTCAGACACTACAGTTTTGCTAGGATTTGCATGAAAATTTCAGGAATGATAGGTGTCATGCATATCTTTGGGAATCAGTTCAGCTAGTGGTATCAGTAATCGTAAAACAAAATAGTGGCTGTTTTAAATGCGAAGATTGAATAATTTTGAGTTATTTTTTCCCAACTTCAACGTTTGAGGTGCATGTTTTGAACACTTGATTCAATTTAATGAATGACTGAAGATGAGTACCTACAATTAATGCTCATAAGTGAAACAAGTAAGTGAGGTGGGAGAGAGCTCCTAGCAAAAGGGTTTTGTAACAATTCTAGGATTCGAAAAAATTAGCCATTAATCGATGATAACAGTACAGGAGAGTGGCCCCTGAAAAAAAAATGCATCAAACGTAGCCGATATGAGTATGAAATAAAAGTTTTCATGGGAGCATTTCAAAACAGTTCTTAAACTGTCAGTTTTTGCTTCAGTGGGGGCACAGGGGGGAAATACATGAAAAATGTGTTTCCTCCGTCGCGAATGGACATCTGAAATAATTATCAAGGGAGATTTTTATGAGTATAACAATACCAAAAACCTCAGAAGTGGAAATTCGTTCAACTTTGTTAATAATAGTATGATCTTCGTATTTCATATTTTCTCCAATAAGATCGTCTTTGACATGTTTCTTGATTTGATTCGATCTGGTGACTGCATTTTGTATATTGAATACAAAACCCTTCTGACATGAGCGTAGGTCTGTTTACCCAACTTGTTTTTATGTATGTTCACGCACGACTTTTAAACGGAGATAGATAGAAGAGCCTTTTTTCGGCAACTGATATGTTCGTCTTTCTTCCTGTTAGGTTCCATTCAAAGGATAAAAAATGCAAATAACGGCAAAGCACTATTACTGTTAAAATTAAAATATATCCGACTTTCACCCCAATTTTTTAGCATAACTGATCGATGCGTGTTAGGATTTTAATTGTAGACGGTTCAAATGAAGGACAACATATTAATCTAAAACGCAACATTGGTACAGAATTGTAATCCTTTCAGGGACTCTGTAGATATTGACAGTTCAATGTGATACATTGATGTCGAGAAATTGAATTTAAATGATCTTTCCTATGAAAAGTGCCATTTGGCACTGTTCAAGGATATGATGGAGATACCGAATCCTTTGGTGATAGATGATAAAAATGATTAGGACCCTTAATTTTCTGTATAAATGGTGCAATTTAGTCTATCGTTTCTTCCGGAAACAACCAATAAATTAACTCTAAATGCAGCATAAATACAATTCATCAATATTTAGAGGGCCGGACGCTTTTCTCTTCCGTATTCATTCTTTGCTTACTGATGAAATTATTAAGGATCCTACTAACATCCTTAGACGTAAACGTTACACATAGAATTTATAAAATCCTCCGAAGAAATAATAAGGATTGAGAGATTGCAAATTATAGAATTGATTCTCTATTTTTCAGTAAGTATTATGTTATATGCCCAGAAATCTAACAGTTGTGTTTTCCATAATAAAGACTGGCGAGAATCACAACCTTAAAAAGACGGTGCTTTTCCTTTAATGATGATCATAACTTTACAGATGAAGATGAAAATGCATGGTCGAGTTTTCATTGAACTAATTTTCATGAGACATGAAAATTATGTGCCACAGTTAACTGAAAACGAAGGCGATTAGTATCGAGTAAATGTGAACGAGTGATACGGTGAAAAAAGATCTTTTTAAGTAAATTTTTTGAGATTGATTGCGAGGTTAACTTTATATTAATATATATAAATACATATATCTGTTCGTATGGATATATATATATATATATATATATATATATATATATATATATATCTATATATATATATATATATATATATATATATATATATATATATATATATATATATATATATATATATATATATATATATATATATATATATATATATATATATATATATATATATATATATATATTGTCGCGTGTTATGGTTCGCGGTCAATAATTTTAATGTTCCGGGAAAGTGAAAACACAATGTCTTTTCACACTTAAATTGAAAGATTTTATTTACTAAAAATGCACAGTCACTAATTTAACTATTTCACAACTTGTCTATTAATTTTTATTTCAACTGTTTATCACTTCACAATGAATATCGCTCTTAATTCGCACTCCACACTACCGCAGTTTACTATATCGCAGTTGAATTGAATCCCCCCATTCATTCAGCTCGGCGTTATATAGGGTCTCTAGTCTTTCAATTCATTTCTCGTACATTGGCAAATTACCTGAAATATTCGAGCAGCTTAAGCTTCGAATGTTGATCATACTTGGCGGGTTTTCGAGTACATTCGCTTGTTGATCATTATGTTTATAATGGTTGTGAAACAATTGCGACAGTAGCTCGCAGAATCATTCGTGCATGCAACACTGCCCCCACCTCAGTTCTTTTCGCCCCGAAAAGATGTGTCGCCAGTTGTAGTCGATTCTCCCTGTATGGAATATGGGGCAAAATGGTCCAGGTGCACGATTTTCAGTTTAGCTTTTGGCTAACGGTATTCTTGTATGCGGTATATGACCTCGTTGATTCGCTTTGTAACTCGATATGGTCTCTCCCAACAATGCTGCAACTTTGGAGACCTACCCTTTCGCCGTTGCGGAGTTTTTAGTCACACCAAGTCATCTTGCTGGAAGCCAGTAAAATTTGCCTTTAGATCAAACCTGGTCTTCATGCGGTCAGTAGCTGATTCGAGGTTTTTTCGCACTGTCCGAAGTATCTGGTTCAACCGTTGCCTTAGCTCACTTGCCTACTCCGAGATCGTTTGGAGTTTCTCAGGGGGTGTTCCGAACTTTATATCAGCTGGCAGACCAATAGTTTTTCCAAAACTGGCTTTGGCTGGGGCTTGGCCCATCGATGCATGTTTGGCAGCTTTGTATGCCATCAGAAATAGTGGGATATGTCGTTCCCAGTCCCTTTGGTTCTCGTCAACCATCTTGACCAGGTGTTTGTTGAGCGTGCCGTTGAAACGTTTCACCATTTCATCGGATTGGGGCTCCAGTGGTGTTGTCCTTGTTTTCCGTATTCCCAGCAGTTCGCACATTTTCCCAAAAACTAGTGACTCAAAGTTTCAGCCTTGGTCCGAATGTAGTTCGCAAGGTACGGTATGACCCAATTTAATACTAGCTGTTCGGCTACAGTAGTTGCTTCCTGGTTGGGAATGGGGTAGACCTCTGGCTACTTGCTGAAATAATCAGCCACAAGCAGCGTGTATCTTTTCCCCAATCGGATTCAGGAAAGGGTCCTGCGATGTCAACAGCACCAGTCTTCTACGTCTTCTCGTGCGTGGAGCCACTAGAATGGCAATTTCACTTTGTTCTCGTTAGCACAATTTCACTTTGGTCTCGTAAGCACCAAGGTGGCCTCTAGAGGATCCTTCGTGCATCTCCTTAACCATATCGGGGATTCGGCTTTTGGGAAGTATGGTTTGCATTCTATAGGAGTTGCCGCCCGCCGTTTCCCATTTCCGCTTGAGTACGCCACCCTCCACCTGAAGGGAGTTCCATTGTTCCCAATTGCTTTTCGGGGTGACACCATGCATTGAAACGTCCTTCCACTCAGGTCGCCCAGTCGTCTCCTTCCATACGAGCAATGGTCCGATGTCTTCATCGGCTAACTGGGCATTTTGAATCTCCTCCGATGACCAACCTTCATCGTATTCAGCCGTTATCAATCACAGATCAACGGGCCGTTCCTTGCCCACAATCCGTTGGCAATGCTTGCAGTTAGCTGGACATGGACGACGAGATAGGGCGTCAGCATTTCCATGAACTCCGCCCTTCCGATAAACAATTTCGTAGTCGTATGACTGCAGTTTTTGAATCCATCACGCAACTTGTCCCTCGGGGTTTTTGAAGTTAAATAATCATCTCAACGATGCATGGTCCATTCAAAGTACAAATTTCTGGCCATATAGGTACTTGTGGAACTGCTTGGTGGCCTCTATTATAACCAATAGCTCCTTCCTGGTCACGCAGTAGTTCCTCTCACTTTTTGAGAGAACTCGACTCTAATACGAGAGGACTCTTTCTTCGCCATCAATCTGCTGGGGGAGTACAGCTCCAATACCGCCGTTGCTCGCATCGGTGTCAACTGCAAACATTTTTCCGGGCTTCGGATATGCCAGCACGGGTGATTCACACAGCTTCTCCTTAAAGATCTCAAAGGCTGTCTGGCATTGTTCATTCCAGACATACAGACGATTTTTCTCGGTGAGCTGATGGAGACATTTAGATATTTTGGCAAAGTCTTTGACGAATCTTCGATAGCAGGTCACCAGACCCAGAAAAGTTCGTAGTTGGTGCTTGTCGTTTGGTGTTGGCCAGCTCTTCATCGCTCCAATTTTCTCAGGGTATGTTTTGACCCCTTCTGCTGATACGACGTGTCCCAGGTATTTTATTTCTGCTGCAAAAAGGGTACACTTGTCGCGACTAAGTTTCAAATTTGCCGTTTGCAAACGGGATAAAACTTCTTCTAAGCTCCGCACAATGTCTTCGAACGTTCTCCCGATGACAATGATGTCATCTAGGTACACCAAGCAGGTTTCCCAGGTGAAGCCACGTAGCACGTACTCCATCAGGCGTTCGAAAGTGGCTGGAGCATTGCAAAGCCCAAATGGCATCACCAAAATCTGCCACAATCCAGTCCCAACTGAAAATGCGGTCTTCTCTCGGTCCTTCTTGTCGATTTCTACCTGCCAGTAGCCACTCTTGAGATCGAGTGTAGAAAATCATTTTGCGTCGGCTAAAGTGTCCATGATGTCATCGACGCGTGAGAGCGGGTAATTATCTTTCTTAGTGACATCGTTAAGCTGCCTATGGTCGACACAAAAACGGGTGCTACCATCCTTTTTCTTTACTAGAACTACAGGCGCGGCCCATGGACTGACACAAGGTTCGATAACGCCTTGTTTTTCCATGTCTGAGATCAGTGCGCTCACTTCTCCTTGTTTGGCTATAGGGAGACGTCTCGGTGCTTGTTAAATTTGTTTGGCTCCCTGTGTATCTATGACGTGAGTTACCATACTCGTTCGGCCCTGGTCATCCGGGCTTGTTGAGAAGATGTCACTGTACTTGGTGACCAGATCAGAGGCTTGGTTGAATAGCTGCACCGGCAATTTGACCTGGTTCAATATTGCAGATGTAGATTCCCGCGCTTTGTCTGTGTCTTTTTCAATGATTGTGGCGGGTAGCTTCCAAAGAAGTGATGGTGGAAACAGGCTGCCAGCTGCCGATGACCAACCCCGCTTTGATGCTCGTGGTAGAGTCTGAGGTGTTAAGGACTCTAACCGGCACGTACTGGTTTTTTATAGATCTTACAAGCCTTCATCCTACAGTTAAAGTGCGCAATGTGGATGTCTTCGTTGGCCCTATCAGATAAGAACGCTGGTCTCCAGAATCACCATCGAGATTGGTCTATACAATGCTTTTGGAAGAATTCGGTACATCAGTGTCGGTATATGCTACTACATTCATCTTGGGAACTTGGACGCTGGGATCCTCCATCAGTACTTCGACATTCTGCCATTTCAATACCCGTTTGCCCAAATCCAACGTGATTCCATGTGGTCACCGAAAATTCATTCCGAGAATGCAGTCATCCATAATGTTCGTGACCAGAAAATTATGTCGGAACACAAGGCCTCCCAACTGTATCTGGAGTTTGACATCTCCATGGACAGGTGCAGTTTTTCCCGTAGCTGTCTTTAGTGAGAAAATCTTGCCCTTGTGAAGTTATTGCTGTCTCACATGGTCTGGTCGGATAATCGATCGGGTTGCACCAGTGTCGATTGTTATAGTGCAATTTTCTCCGTCAATTTGACCCGGAAGGCATAAGTCCGCTTCTCCACGATGTAGTCTTGATACGGTGATGGTAGTCCTGGGGACGTCGCTCCTCCTAACCAACCTTTGCCCCACGAAGTTGACCCCGTCAGTTTGAAGGGCTTCCATTCTGGGCTCCTGACTCGGCGCCAATCTTCTCCACCTTGGACAATAGCTCAATTGAGCTAAACGCACCGCTTGTTGCAGTTCCCGATCCTTTAGTGCACTGATGAATGCCTCTGTTGCTGCGTCGTCTCGATGTTCTGGGTCATAAGCTGGGTAAGCCAAAAGTGCCAGGCGCTCAATGTCTTGGGCTAGCTGTTGTAAAGTTTCGCCAGACTTCTGCATCCGATGCCCTAACTGTGACCGATAAATCTGCTTCAGATGATCATCTCCATAACGCATGTCGAGCGCATTCATTATAGCAGCCGGGTTTGAATGCAACTCAACGGGGATCGTCTGAAAAACCTCGGCAACTGGGCCTCTTAGAGCAAGAATTAGTGCAGTTGCTCGTTCTGGCTCATTTCAGTGATTTATCCTAGCGGCAGCTTCAAACTGGGTTTTGTAATCACTCCAGACCATTTGCCCATCGAATATTGGTGCTTGCACATTTCTGGATGCGCTTTGCGCTGCGGTTATAAGCGGGGCTGATGAGCTGGTTACTATTGCCTTCACTGTTTTCAATTCCTTTTTCATGTCTTCCATCTCATGGGGGATTCTCTCCTCGACTTGGCTGATCTCATGGTCAATTCTCTCCTCGACTTGGTAAGCCTTTTCTTCGACGCATTTAATTTGCTTGTTCAGGCTACTTAGCTCCGCTTTTATTTCGGTTGACTATTTCTCCAGCTTTTGTGCGATGTCTACCTTGATTTCGATCGCTTGTTGGTCCAGCTTCTGGTCTAGCTTCGCAGTTAAACTGGATGACTGTTCATTTAGCTGCGCAGTTAAACTGAATGACTGCTCATTGAGCTTCGCTGATTGTTCATCTAGCTTCGCAATTAGACTGGAGGACATCAGCATTAACATTTGCATAAGCGCATTTTCTGGCTCCCTTGATTTTGGTGTTTCTACTTCTCCACCTTCTGCGCCTTTTGCCGCATCTGAGGGGTCACCCGAGACCAGATTCCCGCCTTCCAACTCAATCGCGTCACGCAGGCATCCAATCAGGATGGCCTGTGTACCTTGTGTGGCCAGATTTCGTTGTTTCAACTCCGTCTTTGAGCTCCGATATGGGCAATTGATCAATTTTTAAATGGAAGTTTCCTGGCATTTTATTGTTTCGGCTATTTTTCCACCAGTTTCTACGTTAATTTTCACTATTGTGCACTATAAAAATGTTTAAACATTTTCACTTCCAAAATTTTCTTTCTCACTTCTTGACACCACTGTCGCGTGTTATGGTTCGCGGCCAACAATTTTAATGTTCCGGAAAAGTGAAAATGCAATGTCTTTTCACAATTAAATTGAAAGAGTTTATTTATTTACTGAAAAAATGCAAAATCACTCATTTAACTATTTCACAACTTGTCTATTAATTTTTATTTCAACTGTTTATCACTTCACAATGAATATCGCTCTAAATTCGCACTCCACACTACCGCAGTTTACTATGTCGCGGTTCTAATGAATCCCTCCATTCATTCAGCTCGGCGTTATATAGGGTCTCTAGTCATTCAATTCATTTCTCGTACATTAGCGAATTACCTGGAATATTCGAGCAGCTTAATGAATGGGGCAGTGACTCACTTTCAGATGTTGATCATACTTGGCGGGTTTTCGAGCACATTCGCTTGTTTATCATTATGTTTTTACTGGTTGTGAAAACAATTGCAACAGTGGCTCGCAAAATTATTCGTGCATAAAACAATATATATATATATATATATATATATATATATATATATATATATATATATATATTTATATATATACATATATATATATATATATATATATATATCCCTCTCGCCCTGGCATACATTGACTTCGAGAAAGCCTTCGACTCAATATATCCCGACGCCATAATAAGAGCGCTTATAAGCCAAGGTATTGAGAAACCATATGTAGAAACACTAGCCAACATCTACAAGAACGCCAAAGCGAAGGTCAAAGTGTTCGAGGATACACCAGAGTTTCCCACACAAAGAGGTGTTAGACAGGGGGATACTATATCACCAAGACTCTTCAACGCCACCCTGGAGGAAATCTTTCGAGGCCTAGAATGGGATAATAAAGGCTTAATCATAGATGGAGAACGGCTAAATAACCTACGATTTGCTGATGACATAGTCCTCATCGCCCAAACCCAGGATGAACTACAAACGCTACTCAAAGACTTAAGTGCAGCTAGTGAGACTGCAGGACTGAGAATGAACCTCAATAAAACAAAGGTTATGTACAATGAATTCATAACGAGAGGCCAGGATAAAATATCAATTAATAACACTGATTTAGAAGTGGTAGACAAATATGTGTATCTAGGCCAAGCAATAAACAACTCAGGATCGCTACTACCCGAAATAAACAGACGAATTAAACTAGCGTGGAGTGCGTTTGGAAAAAACTCCATAATCTTCAAGTCAAAAATGAAAGTCCGCCTGAAAAAGAAAGCCTTTGATGAATGCATTCTGCCAGTCATGACCTATGGTTGTGAAACATGGACTCTGACCACAGACACCATAAGAAAACTTCAGGTTGCCCAAAGGGCAATGGAAAGATGCATGTTGGGTATCACAAGAAGAGACAGAAAAAGACTAACCTGGATAAGAGCAAAAACACAGGTAACGGATGTGATCAATAGAATCAGAAGTCTCAAATGGCGATGGGCTGGACATTTGGCAAGAATATCAGACAATAGATGGACCACAAAAGTTATGAATTGGTACCCAAGGGGAGTCAAAAGACCAAGACGGCGCCCGAAACTTAGGTGGGACCATGACATAAGAAAGCTAGCTGGCATTACCTGGACACGTATAGCTAAAAACAGACAAAAGTGGAGGGAAATGAGAAGCCAATACGTAGAGGAGGCTACACCATGATCCGTATACATGGTTGATAAGCTGACAATGATGATGATGATGATATATATATATATATATATATATATATATATATATATATATATATATATATATATATATATATATATATATATATATATAAAGATATAAATATATATATTTTAAAGGGTTTTGTACTAAAATACAAAAACCTATTGCAATCACGACCTGTGACCGTCTGTCCGTCCGTCTGTCTGTCACAGCACTTTTTCTCCGAAACTATAGAGGCTACAGCTATAAAACTTTGTAGAAAGGTTACGAGTGGTGACTCCTTGAAAAAATTTATCAAAGGGATTTAAGGGGGAACTCTCCATATAGGGAGAAGACCCCTCAAAAAAAAATTTCACCATTGTAGTCGAGTACGGTGTCATTAGAAAGGTCCCAATGAGATCTTTTCAAAACAAGTCTTAAAGTTGCCATATCTGTACCGAGGGGGGCAGGGGAAGAGGAAATGTACGAACTTTTCGCGTACCCCCCTCCCCCTCGCGATTGTACACCCTCCATCCGAAAAATCAGAAAAAAATCATGAATGTAAATCTTAATGAGCACAACAACAACAAATACATGAGAAGTCAAAATTCACTCAACTTTGTTAGTAATAGTAGCATTTATCGATTTTGTTTTTTCTTGAATAAAATCTTAACGGTACCCTTAAATTCAATAAAAGATGACTACTATTAAGATTGATCTTTTCTGAAATTATCATAAAGATCGAATTGTATTTAAAGAAGTTATAGCGATTTGAATTTCCCTTTATCACTATTGAAAAATATGCGCTATATTACTATGGAAACATATGGCTATGGAACCATATGCGCTTTTTACCGACTTAGACACTACAGCTTTGCTAGGATTTGCATGAAAATTTCAGGAAGAATAGGTATCATGAATGTCTTAGAGAATCGGTTCAGGAAGTGGTATCAGTAATCGTAAAACAAAGTAGTGGCTGTTTTAAATGCGAAGATTGAATAATTTTGAGTTATTTTTCCCTAACTTCAAAGTTTAAGGTGCATGCTTTGAACACTTGATTCAATTTAATGGATGACTGAAGATGAGCACCTACAATTCATACACGTACGAGGTGTGTTCAAAAAGTATCACGAATTTTGAATTTTCGCGGGTTACGTATATTCGAATTTCGATTTTTTTGTGGCGTGATGTTGGTACCCATGTCTGTCACTTATGCCGACAAGCTCGGCCATTTTGAATGTTCACTTGATTGGTGATAGCTGCTTTACTTGCACGTGTTTTCAATCGTCTTCGATTTTTACTTATTCAAAAAAATGGATCAAAGAACGTGTATCAAATTTTGTGTGAAAAACGAAATTAAGTGCGCGGATGCATTCCGAATGTTGACTGTGGCATACGGAGAAGCTACCTTGGACCGAAGCAACGTTTATCGGTGGTACAAAATGTTTTTAGAAGGCCGAGAAGATGTGAACGACGAAGAGCGTGCCGGACGCCCGAGCACTTCAACAACAGACGAAAAAATTAATGAAGTGGAGAAAATGGTATTGGCCAATCGTCGAATCACCGTTAGAGAAGTTGCTGAGGACCTAAACATATCGATTGGCTCGTGCCATTCGATTTTTATCAATGATTTGAGCATGAGACGGGTCGCCGCGAAATTCGTACCAAAATTGCTCAATTGCGACCAAAAACAGCAACGCATGAACATTGCTAATGAGATGTTAAACTCTGTCCGCGACGAACCAAATTTGCTCCAGAGGGTCATAACTGGTGACGAATCGTGGGTTTATGGTTATGACGTGGAAACCAAAGCTCAATCATCTCAATGGAAGCTGCCGCATGAACCAAGACCGAAAAAAGCGCGCCAAGTTCGGTCGAATGTGAAAGTTTTGCTGACAGTTTTCTTCGATTGCAGGGGCGTGGTGCATCATGAGTTCTTGCCACAGGGAAGAACGGTCAATAAGGAATATTACCTGCAAGTTATGCGCAATTTGCGCGAAGCAATCC
>OZ017738.1:205011775-205081775 GCA_963969285.1 Odontomyia ornata
AGGAAAAAATATATTCACTTGTCGTTTGAACTCCGCAGAGTTTTATTATGTTGTTTGTGCACACGTTCAAGTGCGTGGGTACAGTTTTGTAGTGGTTTAATTGCAACGTGTAGTCAATCAATAAGGAATAGATCTCCGCAGAGTTTTATTGTGTTATTGTTTTACGTCGGAGGTGCGCAAGTTCAAGTGCGTGGATACAGTTTTGTAGCAGTTTGATTGAAACGTGTAGTCAATCAATAAGGAATTGATTGACTCAAGTCACTACCGTGCGTAGTGATTTTTTCAATAGATCCAGTTGTCTTTGGACTGAGACAAAGAGTCATTCGCGCAAAACCAATTGGTTAAAGTGCCAACTGGTCCCCATTGCGTCAATCAATTGGTGTTGCACCAATTGGTTAACAGTCACAGTAATTCTGTGACTTTCATCGTTTTCAGCTAGGGCTGATTCATCGCGTCTGGTCAGTTGGTGTTGCACTATCTGATTTCGTATGGTGAATTTCTCGAAAGAATCGACATTTCGGTGATCCCAACGTGATCCTTACTTACGTCACATCCTTCTTTACGACCAAGTGCGTCGACTTGGTAGGCCAGCGTAGATACCAGAGACGGCTTCCAACCAGGATTTGGCAGCCGCCAAGTTTTTGATTTCAAATGGAGCAGCTCTCCGCAGAGCAAACGAGGACAGGCGAGGAGATTCAATCGGTTATCCGAAATTATGAAAAGGATAGCAATACTCGCAAAACAAGGATCTATTTGGAAAAAGGCTTCACGAATTATCCAGTCCTTGGGCTCGTTTTGACGCCACTGACAACAAGATCCGCACCCTTGAGAGTGTTCCTATTGACAATCCGTACTTCCAATCAATATATTATAAGGAAATCTCGGATCTGGTGCACAACTACCAAAACATATTTGAGGAAAAGTTGTCTCAGATGATTGAGAAGGACGCCAAGGCCCAGGCCACCAGAGAGCCAAGGGATCACATGAGCCAATCTAAACTGCATCTCTTAAGAACCAGCCTTTCCAGAAGCCAGGACCAGCTCAAGTGGCAACCATGATTAAACGACAAGGCGCCATGATCATCCCCATACAGCGCAATTTAAACAGTATATCAGATGAGGAGAATCCCCAACCTGTACGCGTTACCACCAGTAGCATCACTAAATTATGGGATCAGATTGAGGATCTGCACTATTCCATCCTGGAGACCAACGACAACCCACATGAATACCATCAGGTCTTAATCATCAAAATGGAGAGTCTGGTGCGAAAAAAACCAATTGAGGATGGCTACGCTGCAGTCTGCACATCAAAATCAGGCTTCTTGTGCAACAGTCAGTCCGTCTGTAAGACTTCCCAGGGTGACCATCCCAACCTTTGATTGTGACTACCTGTAGTGCGGCCAGTTTTGTAACATATCCACCCAGATGGTCCACAACCAATCAATACCCGCGATTCAAAAATGTGGTATCTCAAGACGAATCTATCTGGTGAAGCTGAAAAACTAATACGACATCTGACTCTAACAGAGCAAAACTATGCTTCAGCCTGGAATCTGATTTAGGAGCGCTACAATAACATCAGAGTATTGACTTCAGCCATAATCTCCAAGCTCATGAGCACCCCAGCCATAGTTAGTGAGATCCCATCATCCACAGCTGTGAAGAACCTTCACGACACCATTCACGAGGGTGTGTTAGCGTTGAGCAACCTGGGAGTAGATGTCTCATCTTGGGATCCACTGCTTCTTCACTTCCTCGTCAAAAAGCTGGACCGGCAAAGCCATACTTTATATGAGCAATCCATCAAGAAGCCTAATTAAAACCTCATCGATCCTCCAAAATCGCTCTATCAGCTCGTCACTGACTTCTTCTTCTGCAGTGAAGACACCACACGTAGAATGACCCACATGATCCTGATTGACTCTTCTAGATATTATCCATCCAAATATTGTGTTTTGAAGAATGGGAGTAGCTTCTGATAGCTTCAACAGACCTGGAGTTAAGAGCTCATGATAGAATTCAGCTCGCAAATGCATGTCCACTTGCTCTGGTTAATTAAATGTGGAGTCTGCCAGCGATAATGTTGAAGGAATTTCCCAAGAACTGGAGTTCTATGCGTTCCGATTTCAATCCCTTGAGGTAATTAGCCAGAAAGAAAAATCAAGCACTGCAAAGGCACTAGCCTCAACAACACCTAACAAGGGAAGGATATTGTGCATTATTTGCCAGCAAGCAGTACACCCATTATACGCTTGCAAACAGTTCTTGCAAATGCCTGCCACAACCGGATTGCAGTGTGTACAAAAACACAGGTTGTGTGTAAATTGTTTGCGAGTTGGGCACAAGGTAGGTGCCTGCACATTACGAGCTTGTAGTAAGTGCAGCCAGAAGCACAACACGCTGTTGCACCTGGACCCAGCTCAGGGTAATGGAGCCAAAAAGGATTCCCCCAAGCCAACTCAGCAAGAAAAACAGATCATCAAGCCTTCTTCCCTTGCAGCCTATTCTGACCATGAGCGCCATAGCTACATACTCCTTGGTACAGCAAAAGTACTAGTCAAGGCATGCAACGGGAGGACCATTGCGTGCAGAAAATTGCTAGATTCCGGCTCCCAAGTGAATTTAGTGACAGAGAGACTTATAAGGCGGCTCAGTTTGTCTCCTAAAAAGGCGAGCTTGCTGATCGAGGGAATTGGAGGAGCATCAAGAAGCTCCAGGCAACGAATCAATTTAGAGGTCCAATCTCGACTCACGCAGTTTTCAACCAGATTTGAGGCGTATATCCTGCCTGAAATTGTATCTAAGCAGCCAGCTCAGCACATCGATATCAGTTCTTGGGCAATTCCTTCAACAGTATCGCTGGCAGATTCCACATTCAATTAACCAGAGCAAGTGGACATGCATTTGCGAGCTGAATTCTATCATGAGCTCTTAACTATAGGTCTGTTGAAGCTATCAGAAGCTACTCCCATTCTTCAAAACACAGTATTTGGATGGATAATATCTGGAAGAGTCAATCAGGATCATGCGGGTCATTCTACGTGTGGTGTCTTCACTGCAGAAGAAGAAGTCAGTGACGAGCTGATAGAGCGATTTTGGAGGATCGATGAGGTTACTAACAATCAGCCAGCTCTATCAGTAATGGACAAAAGGTGTGAGATCCTCTTCGTGGAGAACACCACCAGATTGGAAAACGATTGATTCTCGGTCCGATTGCCCTTCCTAGATGACTCATCAACATTGGGAGAGTCTCGAAGAACAGCATTCAATCGTCTGTGTTCTCTTGAAAAACGTTTGGCTAAGGACTCAGCCTTAAAAGAACAATATAATGAATTCATGAAGGAATACGAGTCTCTGGATCACATGACTAGAATCAATTCCAAGGATATACCAGAGAGACACTTTGTGATACCACACCATTGTGTAGTAAAGCCGAAAAGTATATATATATATATATATATATATATATATATATATATATATATATATATATATATATATATATATATATATATATATATATATATATATATATATTGATGCTTCATCAAAAACTAGTTCTGGGTCATCACTCAATGATATTTTGCACACGGGTCCAACAGTTCAGCCGGAGTTATTCAACATTTTGCTACGCTTCCGGATACCAATTTATGTTTTCACTGCTGACATTCAAAAGATGTATCGGGAGATATTCATGCATCCAAAGAATAGACAATACCAAATCATATTATGGCGCGACGATCCATCAAAACCAGTGCGCTACTACCAACTCAACACCGTCGCATACAAAACCCAGGCAGCACCATATTTGGCAACCAAATGCCTTCAAAAGCTTGCAGAAGATAACCGCCAGAGGTACCCGTTGGGATCAGTTGCGCTTGATGATCACTTTTATGTGGATGATGGGTTGGTGGGCTCTAATTTGTTGGTGAAAGCCCTTGAAATTCAAAGACAGTTAACTGAATTACTGAGCTTGGCCAGTTTCAGCTTTTGCAAATGGTGTGCCAACCACAAGCGACTCTTGGATTCATTTTACCGGAACATCGAGAGGTCAACTTGGATTTGGAGAAGATGTAAGCCAATTCCATAAAAGTGTTGGGCATGATCTAGCGTCCAGGTGATGACCAATTCCTGATAAAGGTAAACCAGCAGACATTCGACAGGATAACCAAACGCATCGTCACGTCAGAGTTGGCCAGAATTTTTAACCCATTAGGAATACTGGCTCCAGCTGTGGTGACTGCCAAAATGTTCATCCAGAAGCTGTGGCAACTAAACATTTCCTGGGATGATCCATTGCCCCCAGATCACGAATAAACTTGGAGATCATTTCGCAATGATATCAATAGCTTGCAGGACATTAAACAGCAGACCCCGAAATCGGTGCAGTTTCATGTTTTTGCCGATGTCCCTGAGAAGGCTTATGGAGCAGCAATCTACGTGCGATCCATCCTCCAGGATGGAAAACTGATCGTCAAGCTCATGTGCGCCAAATTTAGAGCTGCCCCTCTCAAAACTCAGACTCTACCTCGTTTGGAGTTGTGTGCAGCGTTGCTGGGTGCCCAGTTGGCCTCTAGAGTTAAAAAGGATTTAAAGTTTGACAATCACCCAACATTTTTCTGGACTGACTCAGAGAACGTCCTCGTTTGGATCAGCTCATCCTCGTCAACCTTCCAAACATTTGTTGCAAACAGAGTGTCGAGAATTCAGGAGGGTTCACTCGTTTCCCAGTGCCGTCATGTTCGATCTGCAGACAATCCTGCTGACATATTATCACGTGGTCTATCGGCTCAATCATTTGCGTCGTCAGACCTTTAGTTTTATGGGCGTTGGTTTCTGAATGGGAGGGAGAGTTTGTGGCCAACACCCTTCAAGGGGAACATTGACCAGATATCCTGCAGACACTCTTCAGAGCTAAAGAAAAAACGTCCAGAGGCCACGGTTGCTACCACGTATGAATCGAATGATGTAATGTACGAAATCAACCACAGAAGCTCATTTGTGACCTTGCAACGGATAATTGCATATATGTTCCGATTCACTCGACACTCAGCAGAACCGAAAGCTGCTAGGCTGACGCACATTTCTTTGACACCAGCGGAATTGGAGAACGCATTGGTTGTAATTGTACGGACAATCCAGCAAAGCGACTTCAAGGATGACCTGGCCCACTTAAAAAGGCATAAGACAGTAAGAAAGGGAAGCAATTTGATTGGTCTGTCACCATTTGTAGACAAGGATGGAGTCATCAGGGTTGATGGACGCCGGGAAGCCTCATCACTATCATATGATGCTAAACACCCCATGTTAATCCCATATAATGACCCAATAGTCAAACTGCTGATGCAAGGCATTCATGACCGGAACCTTCATTGTGGTCCACAGGTATTGCTCGCTCACACCAGAGAAAGGTTTTGGCCAATCAAGGGAAAAACATTGGCCAGAGCAATTGTACACCATTGTGTAACATGCTGTAAGGTAAGGCCAATGATGATCAACCAAGTAATGGGCAATCTCCCTGACACCAGAGTTCAGCCAGCGCGACCGTTTATAAATACTGGGGTGAACCTTTGTGGTCCGTTTTGGGTCCATTTCAAAACACGAGGCAAAAGGCCACAGAAGGTATACTTGGTGGTTTTCTGCTGTTTTGCCACAAAGGCTGTTCACCTGGAGCTTGTCACCGATTTATCAATGGATGCATTCATTGGATCACTACACCGTTTTCTGGGACGAAGAGGACACTGTGAGAAACTCTACTGCGACAACGCAACAAATCTTGTCGGCGCAAAGAACAAATTAGCTGAGCTCGAGCCAACCATATACTCGCCAGTCCCACAAGGGAGCATCATCAAGGCGTGCAGCACAAGAGGAATCCAGTTTAAATTCATTCCTCCAAGAGCACCTCATCTTGGAGGTTTATGGGAAGCTGCAGTTAAATCCGCAAGACATCTGCTTTTACGTAGCCTTCCAACCGCTTCCCTCACCTATGAGGAACTAGAAACAGTCATAATTGGTGTCGAGGTAGTTCTAAACTCCAGACCAATCTGCCCAATGTCATCTGACCCAAATGACTTAACAGCCCTAACACCAGGCCACTTCCTAATTGGTGAACCATTAACGGCGCAGATTGATGTTAATGCCCGGCCCAATACTTTAGGGCTGCTTCGTCGATGGGAGTTGGTGAAGAACTTAAAACTGGAGTTTTGGAAACGATGGTCCACAGAATATTTAAATCAATTGCAACAAAAACAAAAATGGACTGATCAGCCGGGCATGATGGTAGTGATGAAGGAAGATGACCGTCCTGTTCAAAATTGGCCCGTTGGACGCATAGTCAGGACATTTAAGGGAAATGACGGAATGGTGCACGTTGCAGAGGTTATAACTGCATCTGGTGCTAGAACAAGGCCAATTCACAGATTGGATACACAACCCGTGGGAGATTACCTCAAGCCAGAGGAAGAGCTAACACATAATAAGTCACCTGATTCAAGAAACATCCCAGGGCCATCACGACGTCAGCAGATGGATGCAGAGGATCAACCTGATTGCAATAGGATGTCGGTTACCGGGAAAGTACCTAAAAAGCGACAAAAATTGACAGCATATCCAGGGATGCTCACCATTATAGTTGCTTTGCTGCTTTAACCGCTAGTTTTGGCATCACGAGTTCATATAACAAAATTCAAAAACTCACCAGGCATTCCTTTTGAGCAGATTTCAACCATTCAACCCATAGCAGCCGAATGGAATCTAATAATCTACTACGACATCAAACCCATTTGCAAGGGCATATTAGCTATGCACACCGGGAGAGAAGCCTTACAACATTTATGTGGATCAATTCATCGGAACTCCTCCTGGCAAGCCTTGATCAACCAATGCGATCATTTTATTAATGAGCTACAGCTAAATGAGGCCTTGCTAACCAGGAAACGTGCAAAACGAGGCGCCATTGACCTGGTTGGCAGCATTGGGCACTCACTTTTTGGTATTTTGGACACGGAATATGCACAACGAATGGCCAACACCATTGATAATGTTAAGGCAAATGAAGATCACCTCCTCAATCTTCTCAAGAACTAGACATCAATTCTTGATGCCACCATCAACATCATTAAAAAGGATCGGGCACAGATCAATGAAACCTTTGGTGACTTGGAAAAACAAATTTATGACATGGCACACAAGATCCAGGAGCATGATGTTCAATAATATCAACTAAAGCTTTCACAGTTGGTAGCCACTTTGTCTATTCAGCTCACATTAAGAGCTTCCAGCTTGCAAAGGGCACAAGCCCTGCTAATGGACGTTTTCATTGACACCCACCATGGAACACGCACCCCAATGTTGTTACCAGTCGACCAAATTCAGCAGGAGGTCCGCAAAATAAAGGCTCATTTAGCGCCACCTCTCCAACTACTAATCCAGGACAACGATCCAACCACGTTTTACAAACTAATGCCGCTAAAGGTACCGCCACCAAGGATTATTTTATCTTCAACACAAAATTGCCATTGACCAACCAAGAGCGATTTCATGAATTCCGTTTTTAACCGATTCCAATGAGAGCTAACAACACCATGATTGCCATCAAACCAAGGATCTCGTTGTTGGCTATAAACAATCTTAGGGACTAATATCTACCAGTAACATCCGAGATGCTCCGAAATTGCACTGAGAATCCACCAAACTAGCTCCTGTGTCCCAGCATACAAACCATTCATACATCCGTATCCAGCTACTTGGCATGCGAAGTGAACCTGCTCAACAAAAACAGCAATGCTTTATGTCTCTTAACAAAACTTATTGACGAATACATGTGAGTGAAACTACAACGGGTCAATCATTGGATATTCGCAGTTAAGAAACCAACCAATCTCAATGCAGTCTGCGGTGCCAATCACTTTGAAGTTACATTGGAATATGCTGGACTTTTCGAACTTCAATCTGAGTGCTCATTGAGGTACACCCAACTGCAGCTGAATAGCTATAGCGTTTATAACACCACGAGTCAATTATCCTATGCATCATTTGCAAATTTAAATATCTCTTCAGATTTACCAGTTATAGCAGACTTCAGAGTTCACAATGCTTTCCGTATGCTGTCGATGTCAATGATCTTGCAACAATACAGCAATTATTAGCAAACCAGCAAAATTCTGCGCTACCTAATGATATTCAGCAACCGCTTCACCATCCTTTAGCAATTGGCTATACGACCTTCACTCTACTCATCATACTCACCATAACCATCTGCTGGAAGTGGCGTGTTCACTGGCGAGGTCACAGTGATTCCAAAAATTCAAAACCGACACCATCACCAAGAAACCACGTGGATGCAGACTTCACCGTTAACGTCTAATCAATCAGTTGCAGAATCCCGCAACGGGGGGCAGGAAATGTAAAAATACATCACCCTTTTGTGTGACTCAATCCTACATTAAAATCAAAATCATGCATTAATCTCTGTCAATAAAATGTACTTCGTATCAAAACTAATTAATTACATTCCATCACCATACAATGTATCAAATTCCACACAATGTATTTCCATTCATTCTTACAATGTACAAGTAACATATGCAGACATATCGTCAGCGTTTTAATTATCGTTTGACGAAACTTGGTCTGCATATAATTTAAACACATTGTTCTTTATTCATCTGAAACATAGATATAGAGGGTACTGGATCCGCAACCGGTCGTGAGAGGCGAAGCAATTAGCAACCTTCGCTAAAGTTGTGTGAAGATGAGGTTTGAGGTGATATGCTTTAAATTTAGCAGCCGAATGGAATCTAATAATCTACTACGACATCAAACCCATTTGCAAGGGCATATTAGCTATGCACACCGGGAGAGAAGCCTTACAACATTTATGTGGATCAATTCATCGGAACTCCTCCTGGCAAGCCTTGATCAACCAATGCGATCATTTTATTAATGAGCTACAGCTAAATGAGGCCTTGCTAACCAGGAAACGTGCAAAACGAGGCGCCATTGACCTGGTTGGCAGCATTGGGCACTCACTTTTTGGTATTTTGGACACGGAATATGCACAACGAATGGCCAACACCATTGATAATGTTAAGGCAAATGAAGATCACCTCCTCAATCTTCTCAAGAACTAGACATCAATTCTTGATGCCACCATCAACATCATTAAAAAGGATCGGGCACAGATCAATGAAACCTTTGGTGACTTGGAAAAACAAATTTATGACATGGCACACAAGATCCAGGAGCATGATGTTCAATAATATCAACTAAAGCTTTCACAGTTGGTAGCCACTTTGTCTATTCAGCTCACATTAAGAGCTTCCAGCTTGCAAAGGGCACAAGCCCTGCTAATGGACGTTTTCATTGACACCCACCATGGAACACGCACCCCAATGTTGTTACCAGTCGACCAAATTCAGCAGGAGGTCCGCAAAATAAAGGCTCATTTAGCGCCACCTCTCCAACTACTAATCCAGGACAACGATCCAACCACGTTTTACAAACTAATGCCGCTAAAGGTGCCGCCACCAAGGATTATTTTATCTTCAACACAAAATTGCCATTGACCAACCAAGAGCGATTTCATGAATTCCGTTTTTAACCGATTCCAATGAGAGCTAACAACACCATGATTGCCATCAAACCAAGGATCTCGTTGTTGGCTATAAACAATCTTAGGGACTAATATCTACCAGTAACATCCGAGATGCTCCGAAATTGCATTGAGAATCCACCAAACTAGCTCCTGTGTCCCAGCATACAAACCATTCATACATCCGTATCCAGCTACTTGGCATGCGAAGTGAACCTGCTCAACAAAAACAGCAATGCTTTATGTCTCTAACAAAACTTATTGACGAATACATGTGAGTGAAACTACAACGGGTCAATCATTGGATATTCGCAGTTAAGAAACCAACCAATCTCAATGCAGTCTGCGGTGCCAATCACTTTGAAGTTACATTGGAATATGCTGGACTTTTCGAACTTCAATCTGAGTGCTCATTGAGGTACACCCAACTGCAGCTGAATAGCTATAGCGTTTATAACACCACCAGTCAATTATCCTATGCATCATTTGCAAATTTAAATATCTCTTCAGATTTACCAGTTATAGCAGACTTCAGAGTTCACAATGCTTTCCGTATGCTGTCGATGTCAATGATCTTGCAACAATACAGCAATTATTAGCAAACCAGCAAAATTCTGCGCTACCTAATGATATTCAGCAACCGCTTCACCATCCTTTAGCAATTGGCTATACGACCTTCACTCTACTCATCATACTCACCATAACCATCTGCTGGAAGTGGCGTGTTCACTGGCGAGGTCACAGTGATTCCAAAAATTCAAAACCGACACCATCACCAAGAAACCACGTGGATGCAGACTTCACCGTTAACGTCTAATCAATCAGTTGCAGAATCCCGCAACGGGGGGCAGGAAATGTAAAAATACATCACCCTTTTGTGTGACTCAATCCTACATTAAAATCAAAATCATGCGTTAATCTCTGTCAATAAAATGTACTTCGTATCAAAACTAATTAATTACATTCCATCACCATACAATGTATCAAATTCCACACAATGTATTTCCATTCATTCTTACAATGTACAAGTAACATATGCAGACATATCGTCAGCGTTTTAATTATCGTTTGACGAAACTTGGTCTGCATATAATTTAAACACATTGTTCTTTATTCATCTGAAACATAGATATAGAGGGTACTGGATCCGCAACCGGTCGTGAGAGGCGAAGCAATTAGCAACCTTCGCTAAAGTTGTGTGAAGATGAGGTTTGAGGTGATATGCTTTAAATTTAGCACTCTATTCACGGCGAAACACGTTCACATTTAAAAATTATTTAATTTTGAAGATCGCGCGTACGAGATTGGAACTTTAATTCACTGTTTTAATTAAAAATTTAAGAAATTTCCATCCGCTTTGACACATGAGTTTTCTCGGCGATTTCGCGCTCTCTTCGATTTTCTTTTGCTTTGACGTTCAAGTTTTCCGTGAGAGTCGTTTGTTGTTTGTACTCAAACTGTTTTCCGAATGATAACGAAGGCGCAATCGTGTGCACGTGAAATGAAATTTCGTTGGTGTGCGCGGGTTTCAGTGGGGGAAGCGATTCTTCTGAAGAGAGAAAAGAAAAACATGTCTGGAAACAAAGGGGAAGGAGAAGCAGAGGGAATCATATAGTTTCGAGAGCGTAAGTTATTTATAACTTATTTATGTGGCAAATTTGCTTCTCACATGGAGTACACAGATTCTCGTTGCTCGTCCATTTGTTTATATGTCTTTGATCTGAAATAATCACACATGTGCACATTTGTATTCGTCATCATTTTTTCAACTTACATAAGCATGCTTGGTATTTGATATGTTGTGAACTCAAGTTCAGACATTGTCGCGCGCAGATTCCACTTGAAAAATTGTCAGCATTTTCGTCAATAATATTTTAAATTTTAAGTACACTATCGCGCGAGTGGAATTTGCATGCTATGCACTTTTTATGTATTTAATGATATGGACGGAAAAAATATATTTACTTGTCGTTTGAACTCCGCAGAGTTTTATTGTGTCGTTTGTGCACACGTTCAAGTTCGTGGGTACAGTTTTGTAGTGGTTTGATTGCAACGTGTAGTCAATCAATAAGGAATTGATTGACTCAAGTCACTACCGTGTGTAGTGATTATTTTGACATAGATCTCCACAGAGTTTTATTGTGTTATTGTATTACGTCTAAGGTGCACACGTTCAAGTGCGTGGGTACAGTTTTGTAGCAGTTCGATTGCAACGTGTAGTCAATCAATAAGGAATTGAATGACTCAAGTCACTAGCATGCGTAGTGATTATTTCCATAGATTAAGTTGTCTTTGGACTGAGACAAACAGTCATTCGCGCAAAACCAATTGGTTAAAGTGCCAATTGGTCCCCATTGCGTCAATCAATTGGTGCTGCATTGGTTAACAGCCACAGTCATCGAGGGCCGATTCATCGCGTCTAGTCAGTTGGTGTTGCACTATCTGATTTCGTATGGTGAATTTCTCGAAGGAATCGACACCCCCACTGAAGCAAAAACTGTCAGTTTAAGAACTGTTTTGATAAGCTCTCATGAAGGCCTTTCACTTGATACTCATATAGGCTACCTATTTTTTTTTTCAGGAGCCACTCCCCTGTATAGGAATCACAGATTCATTGCATCAGGATTTTGTTTAAACCCTAGAATGGTTACAAAGCCCTTCTGTTACGAGCTCTCTCCTGCCTCCTCAATTTATTTCACATATGAGTATTAATTGTAGGTACTCATCTTCAGTCATTCATTAAATTGAATCAAGTGTTCAAAGCATGCACCTTAAACGTTGAAGTTGTGAAGAAATATCTCAAAATTATCAACCTTCGCATTTAAAACAGCCACTATTTTGTTTTACAATTACTGATACCACTAGCTGAACCGATTCTCAAAGATATTCATGATATTTATCATTCCTGAAACTCTCATGCAAATCCTAGCAAAACTATAGTGTCTGAGTCGGTAAAAAGCGCATATTAGTCCATAGTCATATGTTTCCATAGTAATACACCGCGTATTGTTCCATAGTAATATAGGAAACTTCAAATCGCTATAACTTCCTTAAATACCATTTGATCTTGATGAAACTTTCAGGACAAATCAGCTTAGTAAATAATCATCATGTCTACTGAATATGCTTGAATCTAAGGGTAACGTTAAGATTTTACTCAAGAAAATGTAAAATCAATAAATCGTACTATTACTAACAAAGCTGAGTGAATTTCGACTTTCGTTGTTGTTGTACTCATATAGGCCTACATTGAGGATTTTTTTCTAATTTTTCGGATGAAAGGTGCCCAATCGCGAGGGGGGTACGCAAAAAGTTCGTACATTTCCCCTTCCTCTGCCCCATACAGTACTGATACGGCAATTTGGAGATCTGTTCTGACAACCCTTATCGACTACCAATGGTGAAAATTTGTTTTGAAGGGAGGCCTTCCTATATGCGGAGACCCCCCTTAAACCCCTTTGAAAATTTTTCCACCCCAAAATTTTCCAGAAGTCGCCACTTCTGACCTTCCCACAAAGTTTCATGGCTGTAGCTTCTATAGTTTCGGAGAAAAAGTGCTGTTACATACAGACGGACGGACGGACACAGGTCGTGATTGCAATAGGGTTTTGTATTTCAGTACAAAACCCTTATTATACTTTAATATACATCGTACAATATATTCAAGAAACTGAATTTGAAAGGCTTTAAATGAAAGAAATTGTCACTCAAAATGGTGAAATAAAAAACTTATAGAAAAAAGAAGAAACCCGACTTCAAAATGCGCTAAAAAGGATGAAATAAATGTTATGGAAGCGAAACCAAATCAATTTCCCCATTACAGCATAAATACTTCCAACATCTGCGCCATCACAAAAGAATTGGGGAACAAATTACACGGCACCGCTTCCATAAAATTTATTTCAATTTTTTTGGGGCATTTTGAAGTCGGTATTCTTATTCTTCTAAAAGTTTTTTTTATATGAATGCAACCTTAAACTTTTTGAGGGTTTTGTACTAAAATATTGCAATCACGATCTGTGTCCTTCTGTCCGTCAGTCCGTCCGTCTGTATGTCACAGCACTTTTTCTCCGAAACTATAGAAGCTACAGCCATGAAACTTTGTGGGAAGGTCAGAAGTGGCAACTTCTGGAAAATTTTGGGGTGGAAAAATTTTTCAAAGGGGTATAAGGGGGGTCTCCGCATATAGGGAGGCGTCCCTTCAAAAAAATTTTCACCATTGGTAGTTGATTAGGTTTGCCACGAACTGTACGAACTTTTCGCGTACCCCCCCTCGCGATTGGACACCTTTCATCCGAAAAATTAGAAAAAATCCTGAATGTAAGCCTATATGAGAAAAATAACAACAAATACGTGAGAAGTCAAAATTCACTCAACTTTGTTAGTAATAGTACGATTTATTGATTTTACATTTTCTTGAGTAAAATTAAACTGATTTGTCCTGAAAGTTTTATCAAGATCAAATGGTATTTAAGGAAGTTATAGCGATTTGAAGTTTCCTATATTACTATGGAACAATACGCGGTGAATTACTATGGAAACATATGACTATGGAATAATATGCGCTTTTTACCGACTCAGACACTACAGTTTTGCTAGGATTTGCATGAAGGTTCAGGAATGATAAATATCATGAATATCTTTGAGAATTGGTTCAGCTAGTGGTATCAGTAATTGTAAAACAAAATAGTGACTGTTTTAAATGCGAAGGTTGATTATTTTGATATATTTCTTCCCAACTTCAACGTTTAAGGTGCATGCTTGAACACTTGATTCAATTTAATGAATGACTGAAGATGAGTACCTGCAATTAATACTCATATGTGAAATAAATTGAGGAGGCAGAATAGAGCTCGTAACAGAAGGGCTTTGTAGCCACTCTAGGGTTGAAAAAAATCCTGATGCCATGAATCAGTGATTACAATACAGGGGAGTGGCTTCTGAAAAAAATAGGTAGCCTATATGAGTATCAAGTGAAAGGCCTTCATGAAAGCTTTTCAAAACAGTTCTTAAACTGACAGTTTTTGCTTCAGTGGGGGTGTCGATTCCTTCGAGAAATTCACCATACGAAATCAGAAAGTGCAACACCAACTGACTAGACGCGATGAATCAGCCCTCGATGAAAACGATGAAAGTCACGGAATTACTGTGGCTGTGAACCAATTGGTGCAACACCAATTGATTGACGCAATGGGGACCAATTGGCACTTTAACCAATTGGTTTTGCGCGAATGACTGTTTGTCTCAGTCCAAAGGCAACTGAATCAATGGAAATAATCACTACGCATGCTAGTGACTTGCGTCAATCAATTCCTCATTGATTGACTACACGTTGCAACCAAACCGCTACAAAACTGTACCCACGCACTTGAACGTGTGCACAAACAACATAATAAAACTCTGCGGAGTCCAAACGACAAGTGAATATATTGTCGCGTGTTTTCGGCTCGCGGCCAATAATTTAATGTTCCGGGAAAGTGAAAATGCAATGTCTTTTAAACTAAATTAAAAAAGAGTTTATTCAATTAATCACAAAAATGCACAATTACTTATTTTAGTATTTCACAATTTTAATTTTCACTAAGTCTATAAATTTGTCATTCAACTGTCCGCTTAAAATCACTTCGCACTCAAACAATCAATCGTCTTTACTTCGCGTTCCACTATATCGCAGTTTTCTATCGCGGTTGTAATGAATGAATCCCCCCATTCATTCAGCTCGCCTTTATATAGGGTCTCTACCTATTCACCCATTTCTCGTACATTGGCGAATGTTCTACCGAGAGGTACCTGGTAGATTCGAGCAAATCAATGAATGGAGTGACGTCACTTGCAGATGTTGATCATGCTTGTTGGGTTCTCGTGGGTTCGAGTAAATTCATTTGTTGACGTTCTTAATGATTATGAAAACAATTGCGACAGTAGCTCGCAGAATTATTTGTACGTGTAATTATTTGTACATGTAACACTGCCCCCACCTCAGTTCTTTTCGGCCCGAAAAGATGTGTCGCTATTTGTAGTCAATTCTCCCTGGGTGTAATATGGGGCAAGACGGTCCAGATGCACGATTTTCATTTTAGCTCTCGGCTTACGATGTTCCTATATTCGGTATACGACGTCGTTGATTCGCTTTGTAGCTCGGTATGGTCCCTCCCAATTATGTTGCAACTTTGAAGACCTACCCTTTCGCCGTTGCGGGTTATAAAGCCACACCAAGTCATCTTGCTGGAAGCCAGTAGAATTAGCCTTTAGATCATACCTGGTCTTCATGCGGTCAGTAGCCAATTCGAGGTGTTTTCGCACTGTCCGATGTATCTGGTTCAACCGTTGTCTTAGATCACTTGCGTACTCCGAGATCGTTTGGGGTTTCTCAGGGGGTGTTCCGAACTTTATATCGGCTGGCAAACGAATAGTCTTTCCAAAAATGACTTTGGCTGGGGCTTGGCCCGTCGATGCATGTTCAGCAGCTCTATACGCCATTAAAAATAGTGGGATATGTCGGTCCCAGTCCCTTTGGTTCTCGTCAACCATTTTTGCCAGGTGTTTATTGAGCGTGCCGTTGAAACGTTCGACCATTCCATCGGATTGGGGATGCAGCGGTGTTGTCCTCGTTTTCCGTATTCCCAGCAGCTCGCACATTTCGCCAAAAACTAGTGACTCAAAGTTTCGGCCTTGATCCGAATGTAGTTCGCCAGGTACGCCGTACCTACTGACCCAATTTAACACTAGCTGTTCGGCTACAGTAGTTGCTTCCTGGTTGGGAATGGGGTAGACCTCGGGCCACTTGCTGAAATAATCGGCTACAACCAGCGTGTATCGATTTCCCCATTCCCCATTCAGATTTCAAACGGTACCCCCACGTTATAGGTTTGCATTTGTCCTCTCAGTCGTCGTTTTGGACCTTTGACGGAAGCGCAAATTGTGCATCTGCGACACCAGTCCTCTACGTCTTCTCGAGCGTGGAGCCAGTAGAACCTTTCCCGCAATTTCGCTAAGGTCTTGTTAACACCAAGGTGGCCTCCCGAGGATCCTTCATGCATTTCCTTAACCACATCGTGGATTCGGCTTTTGGGTAGTAATGTTTGCATCCTATAGGAGCTGCCATCCGCCGTTTCCCATTTCCGCTTGAGTATGCCACCCTCTACCTGAAGGGAGTTCCATTGTGCCCAATAGCTTTTCAGGGTTGCGCCATGCATTGAAACGTCCTTCCACTCAGGTCGCCCAGTCGTCTCCTTCCATACGAGCAATGGTCCGATGTCTTCATCGGCTAGCTGGGCATTTCGAATCTCCTCCGATGACCAACCTTCATCGAATTCGGCCGTTATCAGTCGCAGGTCAACGGGCGGTTCCTTTTCTTCAATCCGTCGGCAATGCTTGCAGTTAGCTGGACATGGGCGACTAGATAGGGCGTCAGCATTTCCATTGACTCCGCCCTTTCGATGAACAATTTCGTAGTCGTATGACTGCAATCTTTTGATCCATCTCGCAACTTGTCCCTCGGGGTTTTTGAAGTTAAGTAGCCATCTCAGCGATGTCTGGTCCGTTCGAAGAACAAATTTCTGGCCATATAGGTACTTGGGGAACTGCTTGGTGGCCTCTATTATAGCCAAAAGCTCCTTCCTGGTCACACAGTAGTTCCTCTCACTTTTTGAAAGAACTCGACTGTTACACGAGAGGACTCTTTCTTCGCCATTGATCTGCTGGGAAAGTACAGCTCCAATACCGCCGTTGCTTGCATCGGTGTCAACTACAAACATTTTTCCGGGTTTCGGATACGCCAGTATGGGTGATTCACATAGCTTTTCCTTCAGGGTCTCAAAGGCTGTCTGGCATTGTTCATTCCAGACATACGGACGATTTTTCTCGGTTAGCTGATGGAGACACTTAGCTATTTTGGCAAAATCTTTGACGAATCTTCGATAGTAGGTTGCCAGGCCCAGGAAACTTCGTAGTTGGCGCTTGTTGTTTGGTGTTGGCCAGCTTTTCACGGCTTCAATTTTCTCAGGGTCTGTTTTGACTCCTTCTGCTGATACGACAAGTCCCAGGTATTTTACTTCAGCTGCGAAAAGGGTACACTTGTCGGGACTAAGTTTCAAATTTGCCAGTCGCAGTCGGGAGAAAACCTCTTCTAAGTTCCGCACATGCTCTTCGAACGTTCTCCCGATGACGATGATGTCATCTAGGTACACCAAGCAGGTTTTCCAGGTGAAGCCACGTAGCACGTATTCCATCAAGCGTTCGAAAGTGGCTGGAGCATTGCAAAGCCCCAACGGCATCACCACAAATTGCCACAATCCGGTCCCAACAGAAAATGCGGTCTTCTCTCGGTCCTTCTTGTCAATTTCTACCTGCCAGTAGCCACTCTTGAGATCGAGTGTAGAAAACCATTTTGCGTCGGCTAAAGTGTCCATGATGTCATCGATGCGTGGGAGCGGGTATCTATCTTTCTTATTGACGTCGTTAAGCTGCCTATGGTCGACACAAAAGCCAGTGCTACCATCCTTTTTCTTTACTACAACTACAGCCGCGGCCCATGGACTTACAGAAGGTTCAATAATACCTTGTTTTTTCATGTCCGAGATCAGCGCGCTCACTTCTCTTTGTTTGGCTATAGGGAGACGTCTTGGTGCTTGTCGAATCGGCTTGGCTCCCTGTGTATCTATGACGTGAGTTACCATACTCGTTCGGCCTTAGTCATCCGGGCTTGTTGAGAAGATGCCACTGTACTTGGTGACCAGATCAGAGGCTCGCTTGAATAGCTGCACCGGCAATTTGACTTGCTTCAATATTGCAGACGTGGATTCCCGGGCTTTGTCTGTGTCTTGCCTCCTTTTGCAATGATGGTCGTGAGTAGCTTCCAAAGAGGTGATGGTGGAAACAGGCTGGCAGCTGCCGATGACTTCTCCCGCTTTGATGCTCGTGGTTGAGTCTGCGGTGTTAAGGACTCTAACCGGCACATATCCGTTCCTTAAAGATCTTACAAGGCTTTGTCCTACAATCAAACTACGCAATGCGGATGTCTTCGTTGGCTCTATCAAATAAGATCGGTGGTCTCCAGAATCACCATCAAGCTTGGCCCATACAATGCTTTCGGAAGAATTCGGAAAATCAGTGTTAGTACATACCACTACATTCATCTTGGGGATTTGGACGCCGGGATCCTCCATCAGTACTTCGACATTCTGCCATTTCAATACATGTTTGCCCAAGTCCAACGTGATTCCATGTGGTCGCAGAAAATCCATTCCGAGAATGCAGTCATCCATAATGTTCGCGACCAGAAAATTATGTCGGAACACAAAGTCTCCCAACTGTATCTGGAGGTTGACCTCTCCATGAACAGGTGCAGTTTCTCCTGTAGCTGTCCGTAGTGAGAAAATTCTGCCCTTGTGAAGTTGTTGCTGTCTAACTAGGTCTGGTCGGATAATCGATCGGGTTGCAACAGTGTCGATTGTTATGGTGCAGTGTTCTCCGTCAATTTGACCCGGAAGGCATAAGTCCGCTTCTCCACGATGTAGTCTTGACACGGTGATGGTGGTGCTGGGGACGTCGATCCTCCTAGCCAACCTCTGCCCCACGAAGTTGGCTCTTACAGTTTGATGGTCCTCCCTTCTGGGCTCCTGACACGGTCTGGATCTCCACCATCCTGGACAATAGCTCCATTTTCTTCGCTTCTTACAGTCTCTTTGCAGGTGCCCTTTTTCTCCGCAATCCCAGCATCTAGGCGTAACATTCACCTGCGGCTCTCGCTCATTTTCCACGCGCTCACACCTGCACTCGTCTGCCACTACTTCACGGACCCGGGCAGTGGTACGAGTCGCATTTTTCGCTGCCTCAAAGTTCAGACTATAAACCAATGCGTCCTTAACCGTTTGCTTTTGAGCTAATCGCACGGCTTGTTGCAATTCCTGGTCCTTTTACGCACTGATGAATGCTTCTGTTGCTGCGTCATCTCGATGTTCTGGGTCGTAAGCTGGATAAGCCAAAAGTGCCAGGCGCTCAATGTCTTGGGCTAGCTGCTGTAAGGTTTCGCCAGACTTTTGCATCCGATGCCGTAGCTGTGCCCGGTAAATCTGCTTCAGATGATCGTCTCCATAACGCATGTCGAGCGCATTCATTATAGCAGCCGGGTTTGAATGCAACTCAACGGGGATAGTCTGCAAAAGCTCGGCAGCTGGGCCTCTTAGAGCCAGAATCAATGCAGTTGCTCGTTCCTGCTCATTCCAGTGATTTATGCGAGCGGCTGCTTCCAACTGGGTTTTGTAAATAGTCCAGACCGTTTGCCCATCGAATATTGGTGCTTGTACATTTCTAGATGAGCTTTGCGCTGCGGTTATAATTGGGGCTGGTGGGGCGGTTATTATGGCGTTCGCTGCTTCCAAGTCCTTTTTCACTTTTTCCATCTCATGGTTTACCTGGCTGATCTCAAGGTTGATTCTCTCCTCGACCTGGTATACCTTCTCCTCGACGCATTTAATTTGGCTGTTGAGACTACTGAGCTCCGCTTTTATTTCGGTTGACTGTTTTTCCAGCTTCTGTGCGATGTCTGCCTTGATTTCGACCGCTTGTTGGTCCATTTTTGCTGATTGTTCATTAAGCTTCGCAGCTAAACTGGATGTCTGTTCATTTGGCTGCGCTGATTGTTCATTTAGCTTCGTTGTTTGTTCATTTAACTTCGCTGATTGCTCATCTAGCTTCGTGGTTAAATTGGACGACTGTTCATTGAGCTTCGCAGTTAAATTGGATGACTGTTCATTGAGCTTCGCAGTTAAATTGGATGACTGTTGTCGCTGCTCTTGCTGCATCAGCATTAAAATTTGCATCAGCGCATTTTCTGGTTCCTTTGGTTTTTTGTTTCTGCTTCACCACCTTCTGCGCCTTTTTCTGCATCTGAGGGCTCACCCGAATCCAGATTTGGGCCTTCCGATTCAATTGCGTCACGCAAGCGTGCAATCAGCGTGGCCTTTGTACCTTGCGTAGCCAGGTTTCGCTGTTCCAACTCTTCCTTAAGCTCCGACATAGTCAATTCATTAATTTTTAAGTTTAAGCTTCGTAGCATTTTTAATGTTTCGTTAAATTTTCCTATTGTGCACTATAAAAATGTTCAAATATTCACTATCAAAATATTTCTATCCCACTTCTGACACCACTGTCGCGTGTTTTCGGTTCGCGGCCAATAATTTAATGTTCCGGGAAAGTGAAAATGCAATGTCTTTTAAACTAAATTAAAAAAGAGTTTATTCAATTAATCACAAAAATGCACAATTACTTATTTTAGTATTTCACAATTTTAATTTTCACTAAGTCTATAAATTTGTCATTCAACTGTCCGCTTAAAATCACTTCGCACTCAAACAATCAATCGTCTTTACTTCGCGTTCCACTATATCGCAGTTTTCTATCGCGGTTGTAATGAATGAATCCCCCCATTCATTCAGCTCGCCTTTATATAGGGTCTCTACCTATTCACCCATTTCTCGTACATTGTCGAATGTTCTACCGAGAGGTACCTGGTAGATTCGAGCAAATCAATGAATGGAGTGACGTCACTTGCAGATGTTGATCATGCTTGTTGGGTTCTCGTGGGTTCGAGTAAATTCATTTGTTGACGTTCTTAATGATTATGAAAACAATTGCGACAGTAGCTCGCAGAATTATCTGTACATGTTATTATTTGTACATGTAACAATATTTTTTCTTTCCATATCATTAAATACATAAAAAGTGCATAGCATGCAAATTCCACTCGCGCGATAGTGTACTTAAAATTTAAAATATTGTTGACGAAAATGCTGACAATTTTTCAAGCGGAATCTGCGCGTGACAATGTCTGTACTTGAGTTCACAACATACCAAATACCAAGCATGCTTATTTAAGTTGAAAAAATGATGACGAATACAAATGTGCACATGTATGATTATTTCAGATGGATAAAGAACAATGTGTTTAAATTATATGCAGATCAAGTTTCGTCAAACGATGATTAAAATGCTGACGATATGTCTGCATATGGTACTTGTACATCGTAAGAATGAATGGAAATACATTGTGTGGAATTTGATACATTGAATGGTGATGGAATGTAATTAATTAGTTTTGATACGAAGTACATTTTATTGACAGAGATTAATGCATGATTTTGATTTTAATGTAGGATTGAGTCATACAAACGGGTGATGTATTTTTACATTTCCTGCCCCTCGTTGCGGGATTCTGCAACTGATTGATTAGACGTTAACGGTGAAGTCTGCATCCACTTGGTTTCTTGGTGATGGTGTTGGTTTTGAATTTTTGGAATCACTGTGACCTCGCCAGTGAACTCGCCACTTCCAGCAGATGATTATGGTGAGTATGATGAGTAGAGTGAAGGTCGTATAGCCAATTGCTAAAGGATGGTGAAGCGGTTGCTGAATATCATTAGGTAGCGCAGAATTTTGCTGGTTTGCTAATAATTGCTGTATTGTTGCAAGATCATTGACATCGACAGCATACGGAAAGCATTGTGAACTCTGAAGTCTGCTATAACTGGTAAATCTGAAGAGATATTTAAATTTGCAAATGATGCATAGGATAATTGACTGGTGGTGTTATAAACGCTATAGCTATTCAGCTGCAGTTGGGTGTACCTCAATGAGCACTCAGATTGAAGTTCGAAAAGTCCAGCATATTCCAATGTAACTTCAAAGTGATTGGCACCGCAGACTGCATTGAGATTGGTTGGTTTCTTAACTGCGAATATCCAATGATTGACCCGTTGTAGTTTCACTCACATGTATTCGTCAATAAGTTTTGTTAAGAGACATAAAGCATTGCTGTTTTTGTTGAGCAGGTTCACTTCGCATGCCAAGTAGCTGGATACGGATGTATGAATGGTTTGTATGCTGGGATACAGGAGCTAGTTTGGTGGATTCTCAATGCAATTTCGGAGCATCTCGGATGTTACTGGTAGATATTAGTCCCTAAGATTGTTTATAGCCAACCACGAGATTGTGTTGTGGCCACTTGAAAAAAATTTCATCAAAGGTAGCCGATATGAGTATGAAATGAAAGGTCTTTATGAGAGCTTTTCAAAACAGTTCTTATACTGACATCATTCGTTTCAGCGGGGGCACAGGAGGGGAAATACACGAAAAATGTGTTTCCTCCCTCGAGCATGATTCTAAAAAATCTGAAAATATTATCAAGAGAGATATTTATGAGGATTACAATAGCAAATACCTCAGAAGTCATAATGCCTTTTACTTTGTTAATAATGGTATGATCTTCGGATTTCATATTTTCTCCAATAAAATTGTCTTTTAAATGTATCTTGATTTTATTCGTTGCTGGTGACTACATTTTGTAAGTTGAGTACAAAACCCTTCTGACATGGGCGTAGGCCTGTCTTCCCAACTTGTTAATAAACTGTCAATGCCAAAAGCGCTAGTTAAGGTCAACATTTTCATGATCGTAAAGTTCACAAACCAGCAAAGTTTGGAAATTATTAAAAATTACTATTAATTACTATCATCCAAAATCATCTTCAGTGACGAAACTCATTTCTGGCTCAATGGCTTTCTTAATAAGCAAAATATACGTTACCCACATCTGCTTCTATATTATATATATATATATATATATATATATATATATATATATATATATATATATATATATATATATAAACACACACACACACACACACACACACACACATATATATATATATATATATATATATATATATATATATATATATATATGTATATATATATATATATATATATATATATATGTATATATATATATATATATATATATATATATATATATATATATGTATATATATTGTATGCATATAAATATGCATATGGTTATATATATGTATGTATATATATATATATATATATATATATATATATAAATATATATTTATATATATATATATATATATATATAAATATATAAATATAAAAATATAAATATATATATATATATATATATATATATATATATATATATATATATATATATATATATATATATATATCTTTTTAAAAGCCGTCGGGCCTTGCTTTGTTGTGTGAGCAGATACGCTTCGACTCCTGTGAGTCATCTTCTGTATCTGAAGGATGTGTTCAAGGGAATGACTTTATTTAATTGTAGGATGGGTTCAGGAGGTAGTGCTTAATTAGGTGAGGTATAGGGATATATTGTTTTTGTTTTTTTTTTATTGTTGCATGTCCGTTTGTTCTGTTTCATCTCGTTTTCGATTTCGATTTAAGCCTAGTCTAGTACCGATAAATTTTCGACAGAATTTGTAGCAAGCTGTTCGTCGATAATGTCACCGTCATTTTTTCTTTGTTTATATATTTCAAGCCAAGCTGTTTATGTAACATTTTCATAGAATATGTCATAGCTTCAGGCTTGCGTGCGTGGTTTTGTAGTTGCGTCGCATATTCGGAGTCTGCCTTGTTGTTTAACATAGATCGTAAGTGCTCTTTGTATTTTGTCGTTAGTTTTCGTGCGGTCCTTCCTATATATACCATATCGCAGTCCTTGCATATCAGTTTGTATAAGCCGCTGTTCTCGTATTTTGATGTGTCATTCAGTTTTGGTTTCAGTTTTTTTCCAATGTTGTTGTTATTTTAGAAGCAGTTTTCAGTTTGTATTTTTAAGGATGTTTGGCAGTTTTTGTGTCTCATTGCCTACGTATGCTAACGAAATCCACTGTTGGTCATTCTTTTGAGTTTCAGTCAGTTGGTGTTCCTGTTTTTGTTTGTACTTTGTAACGAGTTTGTCAATGTTACATTGTTTGTATCCGTTATTACTAGCTTTTCTGTAAATGTTGTTTAGTTCATTGGAGTAGTTAGTAGGAGTCATGTGGAGGGAGTGAAGTCTAGTTCCATATAGTTAAATTGTCCGTTTGTTTCTTTTTCAATCGTAAAATTTATATTTTTGGTATATTTCATTTATATAGGTAAACAGTTCGTCTCGCTTATTTTCTTGTAAATAAGTCAATAACGATGAAGCAGTCATCTACATATCTTCTGTTAAATATTACACTAAATCTTTTGGAAATTTTGAGTATTAAGACTTCTTCCAAAGATTGTAAGAATATTTCTGACATTATTGACAACATTGGATGACCGTCCTTCGCAATGTCTGTGTTGTTATTGATCTTAAAATAGTTTTGCTTGATTATCGTCTTCATGAGATTGAGTAGTTGATCAGTGAATCGGTCGGCTGTTGTTGAATGAAAGTTTTTCTTTTAGATTGGCTATTGTTTCCTCGACAGGTATAGACGTATAGAGGTAAGTGATGTCTAGTAATAAAAGTCGATGTCAGTCAATGTCAAAGAGATGGTAAATTTCGCTAGATCACGGCTGTTCTTTAATGTGGTTTTGTAATCAAGGTGGATGACATTAGCCATTATCCTTGCCAACTTCCGAGCTAATTGGTATGCAGGAGGTGTGCGGTAGTTGACGACGGATAGGTGCTTTGGGGGGTAGTGTGGAAGAATCTGGGTTCACGTAGTGGTGCTCAGTGTTAGGAGGAATGATTAGTGGGGATTGTATTGGTAAGTCTAAAAACTACTGAACCTTTTTTTGTCATTTTTGGATTGAATATTGTCCATTATTATCTATGACCTGTTGTTATGTTTTCGGTAGAGCCATTATTCCATCTTCTGGGGTTTATCGGTGAAATACTTGGCCAAGCCATTTTCACAGTCCCTTTTTGAAGTGAGTTTCTTTACATAAAGGAAGTTTTGCAGAGACCGAGGCAAATGACAGTCTGATGGTGCAAGGTCTGGACTCTACGGTGAATACATCGAGACTTCCCAGCCAAGCTCCGTCAATTTTTGCCAAGCCATCAAAGATGTGTGTAGTCTGGCATTGTCATGACGGAAGACAACGCCCTTTCTATTAATCAATTCTGGCCGGTTTTTTGAATTGCTTGCATAATCAACAACAAGCCAGCCCATTGCGAATTACAAGCCCGGGAATTCGAGACGGAAATCTTCGAACCAGAACCAAATCATCTCCTGTTTTTAAACTTACCTACCATCACCGTCACAACTACCTGTGGTAAAAGGGAAGCGAAAATCCAAGGAACTATCCTCATACGATGCAACAACTTTGAAATCAACGCAAATGGCATCAACTACTCAGCTAAACAAGTAACCTACTGGGACGAAATTCACATCATTCCAACCCTGTTCTCCAAAGTCAACTTTACATCAAGCAGTACCCGAAGCATCCAATTTGACGAGTTGAAGAAATATCAATTCATCAGGAAGAGTCCCTCCATAATCAAAAATTACATCGAGCAGAAGGAATTTCACACAGCACTTACCAATTATTATCGTCATCATTGCGTATGCACTATTTCGTCGCTCATCTAACAGGCACCATATACAACAGGATGTGCCCATAGTCATGGCTCCTGCCAACGAACCTGCAAGGATTCAGTTTCTTTGGCCATCACCAACATCTAAGGGGGGAGGAGTTACGTGTCCACCAAACACACATGAAATAACATTATCGTCATAAATCTTAAATTTTGAAGTTTAGATTTCACTTCAATTTTCATTCATACGTTCCGGCTAATTCTGCATTTTATGAAAAGTCTAGGCAGCTTGTATTTCACTTATTCTAAATTGTACACGTTTTGCAAACAAAGCATCTTTATACAGAAAGTCTGGGAAATTATTGTTACATGTTAGTTCAGTCATATTTTAATCGCGAAATAAACCAGTCGTAAATTATCAAAATCGTATTTTATATGTTTATTTTTTTTTCCCCAAACTCAAGTCTATGTGACTTAATTCGCGTGGGAGTCCGTCAAAGTGGTGTTTTTTTTTTATTTTTGGTGGTGTTTGAGTGGTGTCGAGTTGGCTGGAGGAGATAGGGACTCCCCGAGTAGTGATATTCGTTTTGGTGCAAGTTGTGTTGATTTAACAAGCTTCGGTAAACCGCCTTACTCACTGTGTGGTCAAGTGTGGGGCCTAGGCCAAAACAGTGAGTTGGCACTCACGCCTGTCTGCGGCGAGCAAAGCCGGGACCGCAGGGCCCCCGTTGCCGGAGCACCTCAGTGGTTAGGGGCGACAAATTGGCACCCAACGTGGGGCCAAACTTTGGTTGAGTGTAGTTAGAACGCTTGTGCCTAATAGGTGGTGATAGCTCAGGTGTTGAGGTGCTGTAGGAAGGTTTACTTAATGAATCCATCGTTTGAAAAACAAGAGTGGGTCCTGATAATTCAGAGAGACCAACTTCCCTAGGAAGTTACCTCTATTTCGGTCGTAAATAACGCGTGAAAGTTTGCGTGAAAAGTAAAGTTTCGAGTGGTCCTCGCATCTGTGAATTTAAAATGAAGTTAAAGTGAATGTGTCATTTTACGGGACTGTAAAACAAACAGTTGTAAAGTGATCCAAAACTAGAAGTGAAGCAAGTGTG
The DNA here is from genome assembly GCA_963969285.1 of Odontomyia ornata. NCBI lineage: Eukaryota > Metazoa > Arthropoda > Insecta > Diptera > Stratiomyidae > Odontomyia > Odontomyia ornata. The sequence goes on from OZ017738.1 coordinate 205,038,806, forward strand.
AAGTGTTACGAGTGGGTGGAATTTTTTCGAGAGGTGGTTTTATGCGGTGGTTCGCAGTAATTATACGAAATAGTTTTTTTTATATGAATTTAATTTTGTAATGTCTAACATACCGTCCGTATTAGTAAAATAACAAGAGAAAAAAAAAAACAAATTTCTTTTATTTCGAATCATTTTGTTTGTTTCAATTAGGCTATAAATTATCAATAAGTTAGTTTAAACGAAGATTTGTTTTAGTTGAATTTGTCAAGGAAAGAAAATGACTAGTAAAATATTAATCAACAGGCTAAGCATGAAGGAGCTCACGTATGAGCTGAAAATCCGAGGACAGCCAACAGAAACGATGAATGAAGAAATATACCGGAGACTCCGGATCCCTAAGCGCATTCCTAGAACGAGTCGAAGAAGTATGTCTTACGAAAGGAGTCTCAACAGACCGAATATATCAAGCTGTGGTAGAGTTGTTTGAGAGCAGAGCCCTGGTCTGGTTTCGGGCAAATCGCACCAGTATCGGTTCATCGGGTGGTAGGAACTCCACACGTAAAATAATTACGTGTGGAGTTCCTACCACCCGACTATGATAGAAGACTTCTGGGAAAAATCAAGTAGCATACCCAGGGACCAGAGGAGTCCATGGGGATGTATGTGGCCACTATGGAGGGGCTATTTAAGCGAAAGTTGACTCAGTGTGCAGAACCAAAAAAATTAGAAATCGTCCGAGGTAATTCAACCCCCCTTTATCAGACACAATAAGCCTTAAAGGCGGTTAGGTCGATTGCGGAGTTGGTCAAACTGGGACGCACCCTGGGAGCTACCCGTGTCTCTGTGGACGTCTACCGGCCTCCACCACCGATGGAGGGACAACGTTTGTTGGAACCTGACCTCGCATATGTCGGGAGGAATAAAAATTTGCGAGTAGCGGCTATTTCTAGTGGAGGGATCCAGTGCTGGAATTGCAAGGCACAGGGGCATACATCCAGGGAATGAGTGGAACCAGCAAGGTGCTTTGGTTGTGGACTGCCTGGGGCGCGGAGAGCAACCTGCCAAAACTGCTGCCGGGAAAGAGGCTCAGAAGCATCGCGAAGGCGGAATCAAGGGCGTTCAGACAGTGGAAGAAGAATAGGTGATAGCTCTGGCCAAGAGCCATCTCAACGTCGGGGGCTGGGAAACTTGTCTCGTGCTCTGTAGGCGGCGAGCTGAGCACGACGGAGGGAAGTAAGAAGGCCGCAGAGCCAGAGGTAGCTTATGTGATTGAGGGGAAGAGCGGGGATAAGAGACCCCATTTGGAAGTTGAAGTGCTAGGATGTAAGCTATTGGGCCTGTTGGACTCGGGAGCTTCCAATACCGTCGTAAGGGCTAGGGGCTGGGAAACCTTGAGGAGATTGGGAGCTGACAGGTTGGGGTCCACGTCAACTAGTATTAGGAAGGCCAATAATGCCAGTGTGGAGGTCGCAGGGAGAGCGTGCATCCCTTTCACATTACAGGAGCGGACAAATTGGATGACGATGCTGATAGTTCCATCTCTGACCCATGAGGTTATCCTGGGCGTCGATTTCATTCGGCGATTCGGATTGATTGTGGCGTTAGGGCCAAACACATGGAGCTTCCTGGATTCTCTACGAGAGAAGGGGGGGGGGGTGACAATTGCGCCACAGGAGTCGGTTGAACGAGAGAGAGAGAGCCGAGCTTTAGAGCCGCTTCCTAAAGGAACAGTTTGACTTGATGGGGGTAGGCATCGGTTGCACAAGTCTAGTCGAGCATGTGATCAAAACGGGATTACCCCCAATTAAATAGCGTTACTAACCGGGGATCTCCGACGGTACAAGAACATATCGAAAAGGAGCTGAACTTAATGCTAGAACAGGGTATCATTGAGTCGTCAGCTAGTCCGTGGGCCTCACTAATTCTGTTGGTGAGTAAAAAGGATGGAACCTTCCAATTTCGCGTAGATTACCAGAAGCTGAACAGGGTTACGCCGCACGATACCTATTCAATCCCATATATATCCCATATGTATCCGCCACGTTGAGAGAGGCCAAATATTTATCATCACTCGACGTGAAATCAGCTTATTGGCAAGTGCCAGTGGCAGAAGCGTCCAGACCACTTACCGCCTTTATGGTACCACATCGGGGGTTATTTCAATTTAGGCAGATGCCTTTCGGTCTGCAGAATGCACCAGCGACGTGGCAACGGCTCATTGAGAGGGTTCCAGACTTAGAATCTTTTGTGTTTTCATATCTTGACGATATCATCATGGTAACCCAAGACTTCGAATAGCATATAGAGGTGCTAGGGGAAATTTTCCGGAGGTTGCGGTCTGCGGGCTTGAGGGTATCAAGGGAAAAATGCGAGTTCTGTAGGTGCCAGCTGAAGTACTTGGGTTATGTGGTGGATGAAAATGGCCTGAACGTGGACCCGGACAAGGTCAAGTGCATGTTGAAAATCCCTCCTCCGCTGAACGTAAAGGAGGTTCGTCAGTTTTTAAGGATGGTGTCGTGGTATCGGCGATTTATACCGGATTTCGCTACGTTGATGTCACCTTTGACAAACTTCTTGAAGAAGAACGCCAAGTTTGACTGGTTGCAGGAGTGCACCGAGGCGTTTAACCAGGCAAAGTTGAAGCTATCCACGGCACCAATCCTTACCTGCCCAGACTATAGGCTATCATTCACGTTACAGATAGACGCGTTGGAGCTGGGGCTGGTAGCAGTGCTGTCCCAACAACATCCTGATGGAGAGAAAGTGATCTGCTTTCTCAGCAGGTCCTTGACCAAAGTGGAGAGGAGGTATTCCACAACCAAGAAGGAGTGCCTGGCGGTTCTGTGGGCTGTAAAAAAAGTGAGACCATATGTAGAAGGTACTAAGTTTACGGTCGTCACAGATCATTACTCATTAGTGTCACTGAGCAGCTTAAAAGATCCAGCGAGACGATTGGCGAGATTGGCGATCAGGTTGCAATAGTACGATTTTGAGATCATAAATCCGAAGGGTAAAGAACATTAAGTCCCAGACGCGCTATCTAGAATATTGTCCTACCCTGCGGTGGCTTGCATGCAGTCTATAGACGCTTGGTACGGGAAAATCGTAGCTAATATTGAGCAGAAATCGGAGCATTATGTGGATTGGCAAGTGAACGAGGGAGGGGGGAGGTTTGAAAGCATTTGCCTGGACGCTACCCGAAATTAGAAGGGAATCAGGCATGGATGAGGTTTATCCCTAAACTTGGTCGAAAAGAGATTCTTGTCCGGTGTCACGAAGATGCTAAAGCAGGCCATATGGGGATCAGTGGAACACTGGTGAGGGTACTGAATCAATTTTATTGGCCGAAAATGGCGGCAGATGTAGAGCGCCATGTAAGGAGGTGCAAAGTGTGCCAGGCCAATAAAGTCGAAATTAAGGCACCAGTTGGGCAGATAGTGTTACAGGGAACGGGTCTACGACACTCATGGGAGATGCTGTGTGTTGACCTGGTGGGTCCCCTACCACGTTCGAAACAAGGTCATATCTAGATTCTAACAGTTATTGACTATGTCAGTAAGTTCACTCTCGTGTTCCCACTCCGCAAGGCCACAGCGTCATCCGTAAGTCATGCGCAGCGAGACCCGTTAAAATCGGAGGAGGCGCGATGTGCAGTACCAAGTCGGAAACCGAGTTTGGAGGAGGAACTATGCTCTATCGGATGCCGCAAAATATTTCTTCGCAAAATTAGCACATGAGTACGTCGGACCATCTAGAGTCAAGGAAAGAGTCTTTGGTTGGACTTTTAGGCTGGAGAATGAAAGCGAGGAGGAGTGCGGAGTAGGGCATACCAAAGACCTGAAACCCTATATAGATTAGGCAGATGGTGATCGATGGGGGAGAGAAATGAAGAGATCACAGGGAAGTCAATCGGACACCTGCAAAGCATCAAAATTCAACCAGATAAAATAATAATATATAAAATTCAAGGACTTAGGCATCGGTTAATGTTCACAATGAAACATGGTTAGAGTCAGACCTACGTGACGGACTTAGTAGATGGCCGGTTCATATATGGCTCCTCGAGGCAATGGGTAGCATCAGTATCCTGCTTTTCCGGTCGCTTTACGTCGGACTTTTCCAGGTTCGCCCTCTCTCATGTCGCGTCCGGTTTTTTTTTTTTTAATTTTTGTGATTCAATAAGGTTGATGCTTAAAAAAGGAAGAGTTCCTCGAATGTTAGAACAAGCAAGTTACGCATCGTTGTTACTAGAAATGGTCGGAGGGTTTCAGGAGAACTAACTCATTTCAGCTCCCCTTACAACAAGCTGGTTTGGTTTTGGGGCTTGTTAGCTTAGGAGAGACCCGTTGGCATTCGTGACTTGTTGGGGCATAACTGGTTCAGGAAACGGTAGCAATGAATTCAATGAATTGGTTAGTTCGAGGAGGCTAGATCATGGTTCCATGCTAAGGAGTTGGTCAGACATAGTTAGATTAGGGCAAGATAGTGATGGGTTTTCTCTTTCTGTTTTATTCTTAGATGATAGCGAATTGGTTGATTTTTGGAGTTAGTACCAGGAGAATAGGGCATAATATTTAAGCAGTTGATTAGGTGTTGGTTGTGTTAAATAATGGTGGTGGGTTTCCCTTTTCTATTATATTTATAATTGATAGAAAATTGGCTCATTTTGGAGCTAGTACCAAGGGATATAGAGCATCATATGCAAGCAGGTGACTAGGTGTAGTTAGTGTTAAGGAATGGTGGTGGGACTCGAAACCTTAGCAATGAATTTCCTCTCTTCAGAGTCAGTTGCACGGAATAAAGGGTAGACGGTCAGGTAATTTGGCTAGCCTTTAAACCTAGAGTAGATATACATAACCTTAAATCCAGCAATACGTTTTAGCTAATGTTTTTTTTGTTTTTTTTTTGTGGTAGGGAGGTGAATGCCATTTATGTACAGAGTGTGGGACTCCCATGCCCGCAACAATGCGACTCGACTACCCACTAAACACCTCCCCTGTCAACCTTAGAACCCAGCCAGGAACCGTTTGACATATTACTTCGGGCCAGGTCTCGTTTTGTTACGCCGTGGGGCGCCTTCAAGTTGAGGAGTCCCTTTTCTAGCGGGAGGGGAGAGGGGAAGATGAAATGCCAGAAGAGCGATCCCCCAGCCCCAGCGCCCCCGGCTGCTGTGAGTCCTTTTTATATTTTAGGACTGCCCGAACATAATGTGCCACCTGGTTCCATTTGTCAGCCGATTTGAGCATAACCGCAACTATATTATCCGCGGTGAGCTCTCTCATCTCCCTGTAGAGTTCCCTTCGCAGCTTGACCCGTTTGGTACACGAAAAAAATGTGTGACAGGCATTGTCTTCCTCTCTTGGGCAAAACCGACAATCGAGAAACCGTGACTTACCGATCTTGTGCAGGTAAGACTGAAAACACCCGTGCCCGATAAAAGCTGGGTCAGATAGAAGTCAGTCTCACCATGGCTTCGATTTAACCACGATCTCACATCCGGGATGAGGCGCGTAGTCCACCTTTTCTTCGTGCAATTCACCCAAGATTGCTGCCAATCGTTGAGCGAGCGCTGTCTCTCCTCGCGGACAACTATCGCCCTCGCATCATCGTTTCAGCGCAGGTAAATAGCACGGCGCTCTCTAGCAAGGAGGGCGACAGGTATCACGCCTGCAATAACTCTCACCACCGAGTCGGAGATTGTTGGATACGAAGATGCAATTCTCAGTGCTCCTCTTCTCTGTACCTGTGCCAAACGTTTTCGGTATGCCTCCTTGCTGAGAGCGTCACCCCATACCTCTGCTCCGTACAGTAGCACTGACCCTAAAGCACTCATCAAGACGCGTCCTCTTGATGGGCTGGGTCTCCCTACGTTGGCCATAAGTCGACTCAGAGCCGATATTCCCGAAGCAGCCTTCTCAGCCGTTGCCCTGATTTGCTCAAAGAAACTCATCTTCGAGTCGATCAGTGGCCCCAGGTACTTCACCGCTGGCTTCGATTCGATTTGCATGTCTCCAATACTGATCAATCTTACTCTAGGGATTCTCTTTTTTGTCCAGATACCACTTCGGTTTTCTCCAGTGCTAAACTCAGCCCGTGAGCAGTCATCCAGTCCCTCACTCGGTGCATTAGCATACCTAGCCTAAGTTGTGCTTGTTCAACGGTGCGTCCAGCGACCAGAGCTGCAACATCATCCACATAGCTGACCAAGCGCGACTCATCTGGCATCTCAAGTCTCAGTAGCCTGTCGTAAGACACGTTCCACATGTCTGGACCATTAATAGATCCCTGGGCAACACCCGATGTAATTTCCATCCTTTGTTGGCCCTTTGTCGTATCGTAGAGCAGGCTTCGGTCCTTTAGGTAGTTCCTCATTCTGGAACTTGAAAAGAGTTTTCCAGCGTATCCAGAATACCCACCCATCTAGCGGAGTTGAAGGCATTCCTGACGTCGAGTGTCACCAACAGGACGATCCGTCGCTTGTTGCGACCATGTGCCTCTGCCTTTTGGACCGCGTTTACCACCTCTGCAATCGCATCAATGGTAGAACGTCCTGCTCTTAAGCCGTACTGCCGAGGAAATAGGTCCCCAGCAGCACGAATTGCGTCAGTGAGTCTTCCCTTGATGAGTTTCTCTAGCACTTTCCCAGCCGTGTCTAGCATGCATAACAGGCGGTATGCAGACGGCGATCCGGGATTTCCCTTCCCCTTGCTGATCAGCACGAGCCTCGCCACCTTCCATCGTACCGGGGCGTCTCGTAGGCAAGCGTTGAACGTGCTGAGCACCAAGTCAGGACAATGGTGAAAGAGGAGCCGGAACACCATCTGGACCTGGATCCTCTCATTGAAAGCGAAATGAGAGGACTGCCTCCTCCAGTTTTTGCTGTGTGAAGAGTGGGCACTCTACTACTGTTTCACCATGGACAGCGTCAACACGGACAGGATGGGCGGGGAAGAGTCCCCGCACTATCGCGTCCATCTTTTCCGCATCATGTATTTAAGGCTTCCGTAGGGCACCAAGTTTCCCTATGACCAGCTTGTAGCCAAGGCCCCACGGATCCTTGTTCACATTGTCCACTAGGTCTTGCCAGCAGCGAGCCTTGCTACTGTTGATCAGTTTGTGAAGGCATTTCCTGGCCGACTTATATGCTGCCACCTGGTTGCATGCCTCGTCACGGTTCCGCGCCCGTTGAGCCTCACGTCGAAGCTTGTGAAACTCCCTTCGCTTTTCAGTGATTTCAGTTGACCACCAGTACACTGGGGGCTGGGGAGGCACAGCAAGTAGTCGTAATGATGCTCATAGTACAGTTCACCACGTCTTGAGCTGCCAGTTCTTCCGTCCCCTCCGAAGCTCCCTGCAGCGGCTCACCTGCAGTGAGAACCTTGACGAATCTCTCGATGTCCATCCATCCGATGTTCCATCCAGTTGTAGAAGGCCGAGAGCACGGGCGTCGGAAGACAGCATCACTTATCTCAAGCAGAATGCACTGATGATCACTGACTGAGTAGTCCTCTAATACTTTCCAGTTGTGTATCCTCCGTACTAAGGACTCCGAGGCGAATGTCACGTCCGGTATGGTTCCCTCACAGCCAATACGGCGGAAAGTCGGCGTATTTCCGGAGTTTAGTACGACGAGGGCCGTCTTGGCTGCCATTTCTAGGATTTGTTTTCCCCGCAGATCCGTCCGAGGCATGCCCCATTCGATTGCTTTAGCGTTGAAGTCGCCCGCAACGAGCACTTTGCCCTCTTCGCTCGAGACAGCGCCCTCCAAAGCCTGAAGCTTGGCTTGGAAAGATGATATCGATTCGTTCGGCGTTAGGTACACACTAAAGAAAGTGGTCTCTGAGCACCAAACCTACACGAAACCATCCGCCGTCTACACCTCTCCGCTTGAAAGTCACTGTTCCGAAGTCAAATGGCGGCAGTACCAGTTTCATCAGAATACCATAATGCAGGACTTTTATTATGGTGTTGCTCACTCAGCAGCAAGAAGTCGGCTCTCATGTCCCTCACAAGCTGCTCAAGCAGGTTTTGGGCGGTTGAACTGTGGTGTAGTTTTTGCTGCAGGATGCGGGTCATCGGAGCTATGATTTTGCCTTGGCTAGGGCTTCCTGGAACACCCGGCATTTTTCTGATCCCAAGACGTGTCCAAAATCAGGTTTTGGATCAGCATCCTTGCAAAGAATACAGTGTGCCTCCTTCGTACACTCTTTTCTTTTATGTCCCATTTCACCGGATTTGTAACAAAGGGAACTCCTATCGGGTCCTTTGCATACTTGTGCGGTGTGACCATAACCAAGGCATTTGAAACATTGAAGAGGCGTTGCTCTTCGCCGTATCCTACAGACAAGCCACCCTATTCGTACTTTTCCCTTGTTCAGGAATTGTTCGGCGTCGTTTCGGGTCAAGTCAACTATGGCCATGCGTTGTCCTCTGTTGTTTACTGGTGTCAGTCTCGCTTTGATCCTTCCCACACTAGGGAACTCCCTTTTGATGGCCTCTTCTACCTTGGCCAGATCCGTCACGCTGTCAATGCCTCGTATTTCGATCGTTGCCATCGGCTCGAGCGGGGCTATAGTTGCGCTTTTGCCGAGGACTTTCTTTACTGCGTCACAGAATGCTTCTTTATTGCTGGCCTCTGCTCCGAGTTCCACCAGTATGTGGCCCGACCGCGTTGGTCGTACTACTTTAATGGTAGTGTTGGTGTCTTCGGGCCTTACGTTTTCCCTGATGTCCCGCAGTACCTCCGCGTAGGATCGGCCATCTTGAGGCTTTACAAGCCGCTGCCAGGGTCCTCGTCGGGGCTTCTGCCCCTCCTGTTTTGCATCAGGTCCTTTTTCTACTTGGGCGTCCATACGAACTTTACTTTCTGGCTTTTTTGAAGGAGTTTCTTTGCGGCTTTCTTCGTTCCTTTTGTAAGCACTGTATGGCACCCCTGATCTGGTGCTCCACGCCCATCAAGTGCCTCTTCCTTCTTTCTTTTATCCCGATCTCCTTCGATTGGGCTGGACCCCATTCTTTTATTGACTTTTAATGGTGGAGCTATCTGCATGTCGCCTTTAGATTTCACCCCAAGCGCCTCTTTACCGTTCTGTTCGTCTTTGGCCCTTAACCAGCTCCTTCGATAGTGCCCTATGCGATCTAGGAGCTCCTCTAGTTCAAGGAGCCCTGCCTTTGCTGCTTTGCTGATTTTTGGGGAGTCGCATGCAGCTTGTATTCTTTTCAGAAAATCTCCCGCTTTTCGGAGTAGTCTTTCTTCTTTGTATCGCTGGGCCGCAATTGTACCTTCCAACCGTCCTTGGGAGAGGCTATCGCGTTCCGTTTCCGAGTGCAGTACTTCCGCCACATTTTCAACCTTGGCGGTGCATTCACGCGGTGTCTGGTCACTCTTTGCTTTTAGTGCCGTAATCTCCTCGTTGGCTTCTGGATTTTTCGTTGCAATGTTGGGATTTGCGACCCTTGTATCGGTTGCTTCGGTAACGATCGCAGCAGTGACAATCGAATTTTAGGTGCTATTTATGTTATTTCCCACTGCTCGAACACCTGAAGTGTCCTGCAGAGTTTTCCGCTTCTCGTTAATAGGACGCTCGGGCGTTCGCATCATTTTTTCGCTGCGCTCGAACGCCGCAGGAATCTCAGTCTGAACCAGACTCTCTGCTATTCTCCGTTTTTCGTACATCTTCACTGTCGTTGTGTTAGTCTTCGTTTTTGTCGTTGTTAGTACCGCTCTCGATGTACTGTTGACATCGTGGCTGCACCCACTGGTTGCGTCGTCGTTATTTTTTGTTTCGTTTTTTGGATGTTTTTGATCTTTTGATTTTGTTTGCTCCAGTTTCGTTGGGTCCCCCCTCGGAGCCGCTTTCTCCGTTCATGTGTCTAGTCGCCTTTTTGGTCCAATGGTTATCTTTGCTGAGCAGGGAGGCCATACGAGGGTTGGCACAAGCCCTCATGGGGACAAGTGGTCAGAACCAGACCAGCGCTAATCGGGAGTGCGTCTCAATCGAACCTACACCACCAACGCAATGGTGCAAACTTCGAACGTACTCCGAGGCCTGCCAAGGTTTTACCGGGACGGAGATGGTATGATAGTTGAATTGGAGCCGTTCACACACGAGTTTCACCTTGGCGCTACTGTACAAAGCAACTAGGTCCAAACCATTACATACGCCAGCCCAAAGCGTCAATTCCAGTTCGTTGTCCAAACCGGACAAAACGAAGACTAACACAACGACAGTGAAGACGGACGAAAATCGGAGAATAGCAGACAGTCTGGTTCAGACTGAGATTCCTGCGGCGTTCAGGCGCAGCGAAAAAATGATGCGAACGCCCGAGTGTCCTATTAACGAGAAGCGGGAAACTCTGCAGGACACTTCAGGTGTTCGAGCAGTGAGAAATAACATAAATAGCACCAAAAATTCGATTGTTACTGCTGCGATCGTTACCGAAGCGACCGATGCAAGGGTCGCAAGTCCCGACATTGCAACAAAAAATCCAGAAGCAAACGAGGAGATTACGGCACTTAAAGCAAAGAGTGACTAGACACCGCGTAAATGCACCGCCAAGGTTGAAAATGTAGCGGAAGTACTGCACTCGGAAACGGAACGCGATAACCTCTCCCAAGGACGGTTGGAAGGTACAATTGCGGCCCAGTGATACGAAGAAGAAAGACTACTCCGAAAAGCGGGAGATGTTCTGAAAAGAATACAAGCTGCATGCGACTCCCCAAAAATCAGCAAAGCAGCAAAGGCAGGGCTCCTTGAACTAGAGGAGCTCCTAGATCGCATAGGGCACTATCGAAGGAGCTGGTTAAGGGCCAAAGACGAACAGAAGGGTAAAGAGGCGCTTGGGGTGAAATCTAAAGGCGACATGCAGATAGCTCCACCATTAAAAGTCAATAAAAGAATGGGGTCTAGCCCAATCGAAGGAGATCGGGATAAAAGAAGGAAGGAAGAGGCACTTGATAGGCGTGGAGCACCAGATCAGGAGTTCCATACAGTGCTTACAAAAGGAACGAAGAAAGCCGCAAAGAAACTCCTTCAAAAAAGCCAGAAAGTAAAATTCGTATGGACGCCCAAGTAGAAAAAGGACCTGATGCAAACCAGGAGGGGCAGAAGCCCCGACGAAGACCCCGGCAGCGGCTTGTAAAGCATCAAGATGGCCGATCCTACGCGGAGGTACTGCGGGACATCAGGGAAAACGTAAGGCCCGAAGACACCAACACTACCATTAAAGTAGTACGACCAACGCGGTCGGGCCACATACTGGTGGAACTTGGAGCAGAGGCCGGCAATAAAGAAGCATTCTGTGACGCAGTAAGGAAAGTCCTCGGTAAAAGCGCAACTATAGCCCCGCTCGAGCCGATGGCAACGATCGAAATACGAGGCATTGACAGCGTGACGGATCTGGCCGAGGTAGAAGAGGCCACCAAAAGGGAGCTCCCTAGCGTGGGAAGGATCAAAGCGAGACTGACACCAGAAAACAACAGGGGACAACGCATGGCCATAGTTGACTTGACCCGAAAGGACGCCGAACAATTCCTGAACAAGGGCAAAGTACGAATAGGGTGGCTTGTCTGTAGGATACGGCGAAGAGCAACGCCTCTTCAATGTTTCAAATGCCTTGGTTATGGTCACACCGCACAAGTATGCAAAGGACCCGATAGGAGTTCCCTATGTTACAAATGCGGTGAAATGGGACATAAAAGAAAAGAGTGTACGAAGGAGGCACACTGTATTCTTTGCAAGGATGCTGATCCAAAACCTGATTTTGGACACGTCTTGGGATCAGAAAAATGCCGGGTGTTCCAGGAAGCCCTAGCCAAGGCAAAATCATAACTCCGATGACCCGCATCCTGCAGCTAAACCTACACCACAGTTCAACCGCCCAAAACCTGCTTGAGCAGCTTGCGAGGGACATGAGAGCCGACTTCTTGATGCTGAGTGAGCAACACCATAATAAAAGTCCTGCATTATGGTATTCTGATGAAACTGGTACTGCCGCCATTTGACTTCGGAACAGTGACTTTCAAGCGGAGAGGTGTAGACGGCGGATGGTTTCGTGTAGGTTCGGTGCTCAGAGACCACTTTCTTTAGTGTGTACCTAACGCCGAACGAATCGATATCATCTTTCCAAGCCAAGCTTCAGGCTTTGGAGGGCGCTGTCTCGAACGAAGAGGGCAAAGTGCTCGTTGCGGGCGACTTCAACGCTAAAGCAATCGAATGGGGCATGCCTCGGACGGATCCGCGGGGAAAACAAATCCTAGAAATGGCAGCCAAGACGGCCCTCGTCGTACTAAACTCCGGAAATACGCCGACTTTCCGCCGTATTGGCTGTGAGGGAACCATACCGGACGTGACATTCGCCTCGGAGTCCTTAGTACACAACTAGAAATTATTAGAGGACTACTCAGTCAGTGATCATCAGTACATTTTGCTTGAGATAAGTGATGCTGTCTTCCGACATCCGTGCTCTCGGCCTTCTACAACTGGATGGAACATCGGATGGATGGACATCGAGAGTTTCGTCAAGGTTCTCACTGCAGGTGAGCCGTTGCAGAGAGCTTCGTAGGGGACGGAAGAACTGGCAGCTCAAGACGTGGTGAACTGTACTATGAGCATCATTACGACTACTTGCTGTGCCTCTATGCCCCGTCAAAGACCCCGGCACGGCAAGCCCCCAGTGTACTGGTGGTCAACTGAAATCACTGAAAAGCGAAGGGAGTTTCACGAGCTTCGACATGAGGCTCAACGGGCGCGGAACCGTGACGAGGCATGCAACCAGGTGGCAGCATATAAGTCGGCCAGGAAATGCCTTCACAAGCTGATCAACAGTAGCAAGGCTCGCTGCTGGCAAGACCTAGTGGACAATGTGAACAAGGATCCGTGGGGCCTTGGCTACAAGCTGGTCATAGGGAAACTTGGTGCCCTACGGAAGCCTTAAATACATGATGCGGAAAAGATGGACGCGATAGTGCGGGGACTCTTCCCCGCCCATCCTGTCCGTGTTGACGCTGTCCATGGTGAAACAGTAGTAGAGTGCCCACTCTTCACACAGCAAAAACTGGAGGAGGCAGTCCTCTCATTTCGCTTTCAATGAGAGGATCCAGGTCCAGATGGTGTTCCGGCTCCTCTTTCACCATTGTCCTGACTTGGTGCTCAGCACGTTCAACGCTTGCCTACGAGACGCCCCGGTAGGATGGAAGGTGGCGAGGCTCGTGCTGATCAGCAAGGGGAAGGGAAATCCCGGATCGCCGTCTGCATACCGCCTGTTATGCATGCTAGACACAGCTGGGAAAGTGCTAGAGAAACTCATCAAGGGAAGACTCACTGACGCAATTCGTGCTGCTGGGGACCTATTTCCTCGGCAGTACGGCTTAAGAGCAGGACGTTCTACCATTGATGCGATTGCAGAGGTGGTAAACGCGGTCCAAAAGGCAGAGGCACATGGTCGCAACAAGCGACGGATCGTCCTGTTGGTGACACTCGACGTCAGGAATGCCTTCAACTCCGCTAGATGGGTGGATATTCTGGATACGCTGGAAAACTCTTTTCAAGTTCCAGAATATCTAACGCAGCTTTTGAGGAACTACCTAAAGGACCGAAGCCTGCTCTACGACACGACACAGGGCCAACAAAGGATGGAAATTACATCGGGTGTTGATCAGGGGTCTATTGTTGGTCCAGACATGTGGAACGTGTCTTACGACGGGCTACTGAGACTTGAGATGCCAGATGAGTCGCGCTTGGCCAGCTATGTGGATGATGTTGCAGCTCTGGTCGCTGGACGCACCGTTGAACAAGCACAACTTAGGCTAGGTATGCTAATGCGCCGAGTGAGGGACTGGATGACTGCTCACGGGCTGAGTTTAGCACTGGAGAAAACCGAAGTGGTATCTGGACAAAAAAGAGAATCCCTAGAGTAAGATTGATCAGTATTGGAGACATACAAATCGAATCGAAGCCAGCGGTGAACTACCTGGGGCCACTGATCGACTCAAAGATGAGTTTTTTTGAGCAAATCAGGGCAACGGATGAGAAGGCTGCTTCGGGAATATCGGCTCCGAGTCGCTTTATGGCCAACGTAGGTGGACCCAGCCCATTAAGAAGACGCCTCTTGATGAGTGCTGTAGGGTCAGTGCTACCGTACGGAGCAGAGGTATGGGGTGACGCTCTCCGCAAGGAGGCATACCGAAAACGTTTGGCACAGGAACAGAGAAGAGGAGCACTGAGAATTGCATCTTCGTATCCAACAGTCTCCGACTCGGCGGTGAGAGTTATTGCAGGCGTGATACCCTTCGCCCTTCTTGCTAGAGAGTGCCGTGCTATTTACCTGCGCTGAAACGATGATGCGAGGGCGATAGTTTCCTGCGAGGAGAGGTGAATTGCACGAAGAAAAGGCGGACTGCTAGAAAAGGTGGACCGCTAGAAAAGGGACTCCTCAGCTTGAAGGCGCCCCACGGCGTAACAAAACGAGACCTGGCCCGAAGTAATATGTCAAACGGTTCCAGGCTGGGTTCTAAGGTTGACAGGGGAGGTGTTTAGTGGGTAGTCGAGTCGCATTGTTGCGGGCATGGGAGTCCCACACTCTGTACATAAATGGCATTCACCTCCCTACCACAAAAAAAAAACAAAAAAAAACATTAGCTAAAACCTATTGCTGGATTTAAGGTTATGTATATCTACTCTAGGTTCAAAGGCTAGCCAAATTACCTTACCGTATACCCTTTATTCCATGCAACTAACTCTGAAGAGAGGAAATTCATTGCTAAGGTTTCGAGTCCCACCACCATTCCTTAACACTAACTACACCTAGTCACCTGCTTGCATATGATGCTCTATATCCCCTGGTACTAGCTTCAAAATGAGCCAATTTGCTATCAATTATAAATATAATAGAAAAGGGAAACCCACCACCATTATTTAACACAACCAACACCTAATCAACTGCTTAAATATTATGCCCTATTCTCCTGGTACTAACTCCAAAAATCAACCAATTCGCTATCATCTAAGAATAAAACAGAAAGAGAAAACCCACCACTATCTTGCCCTAATCTAACTATGTCTGACCAACTCCTTAGCATGGAAGCATGATCTAGCCTCCTCGAACTAACCAATTTATTGAATTCATTGCTACCGTTTCCTGAACCAGTTATGCCCCAACAAGTCACGAGTGCCAACGGGTCTTCCCTAAGCTAACAAGCCCCAAAACCAAACCAGCTTGTTGTAAGGGGAGCTGAAATGAGTTAGTTCTCCTGAAACCCTCCGACCATTTCTAGTAACAACGATGCGTAACTTGCTTGTTCTAACATTCGAGGAACTCTTCCTTTTTTAAGCATCATCCTTATTGAATCACAAAAATTAAAAAAAAAAAAACGGACGCGACATGAGAGAGGGCGAAACCGGAAAAGTCCGACGTAAAGCGACCGGAAAAGCAGGATACTGATGCTACCCATTGCCTCGAGGAGCCATATATGAACCGGCCATCTACTAAGTCCGTCACGTAGGTCTGACTCTAATCATGTTTCATTGTGAACATTAACCGATGCCTAAGTCCTTGAATTTCATATATTATTATTTTATCTGGTTGAATTTTGATGCTTTTCAGGTGTTCGATCGACTTCCCTGTGATCTCTTCATTTCTTTCCCCCATCGATCACCATCTTACTAATCTATATAGGGTTTCAGGTCTTTGGTATGCCCTACTCCGCACTCCTCCTCGCTTTCATTCTCCAGCCTAAAGTCCAACCAAAGACTCTTTCCTTGACTCTAAACGGTCCGACGTACTCATGTGCTAATTTTGCGAAGAAATATTTTGCGGCATCCGATAGAGCATAGTTCCTCCTCCAAACTCGGTTTCCGACTTGGTACTGCACATCGCGCCTCCTCCGATTTTAACGGGTCTCGCTGCGCATGACTTACGGATGACGCTGTGGCCTTGCGGAGTGGGAACACGAGAGTGAACTTACTGACATAGTCAATAACTGTTAGAATCTAGATATGACCTTGTTTCGAACGTGGTAGGGGACCCACCAGGTCAACACACAGCATCTCCCATGAGTGTCGTAGACCCGTTCCCTGTAACACTATCTGCCCAACTGGTGCCTTAATTTCGACTTTATTGGCCTGGCACACTTTGCACCTCCTTACATGGCGCTCTACATCTGCTGCCATTTTCGGCCAATAAAATTGATTCAGTACCCTCACCAGTGTTCCACTGATCCCCATATGGCCTGCTTTAGCATCTTCGTGACACCGGACAAGAATCTCTTTTCGACCAAGTTTAGGAATAAACCTCATCCATGCCTGATTCCCTTCTAATTTCGGGTAGCGTCCAGGCAAATGCTTTCAAACCTCCCCCCTCCCCCGTTCACTTGCCAATCCGCATAATGCTCCAATTTCTGCTCAATATTAGCTACGATTTTCCCGTACCAAGCGTCTATAGACTGCATGCAAGCCACCGCAGGGTAGGACAATATTCTAGATAGCGCGTCTGGGACTTAATGTTCTTTACCCTTCGGATTTATGATCTCAAAATCGTACTATTGCAACCTGATCGCCAATCTCGCCAATCGTCTCGCTGGATCTTTTAAGCTGCTCAGTGACACTAATGAGTAATGATCTGTGACGACCGTAAAATTAGTACCTTCTACATATGGTCTCACTTTTTTTACAGCCCACAGAACCGCCAGGCACTCCTTCTCGGTTGTGGAATACCTCCTCTCCACTTTGGTCAAGGACCTGCTGAGAGAGCAGATCACGTTCTCTCCATCAGGATGTTGTTGGGACAGCACTGCTACCAGCCCCAGCTCCAACGCGTCTATCTGTAACGTGAATGATAGCCTATAGTCTGGGCAGGTAAGGATTGGTGCCGTGGATAGCTTCAACTTTGCCTGGTTAAACGCCTCGGTGCACTCCTGCAACCAATCAAACTTGGCGTTCTTCTTCAAGAAGTTTGTCAAAGGTGACATCAACGTAGTGAAATCCGGTATAAATCGCCGATACCACGACACCATCCCTAAAAACTGACGAACCTCCTTTACGTTCAGCGGAGGAGGGATTTTCAACATACACTTGACCTTGTCCGGGTCCACGTTCAGGCCATTTTCATCCACCACATAACCCAAGTACTTCAGCTGGCACCTACAGAACTCGCATTTTTCCCTTGATACCCTCAAGCCCGCAGACCGCAACCTCCGGAAAATTTCCCCTAGCACCTCTATATGCTATTCGAAGTCTTGGGTTACCATGATGATATCGTCAAGATATGAAAACACAAAAGATTCTAAGTCTGGAACCCTCTCAATGAGCCGTTGCCACGTCGCTGGTGCATTCTGCAGACCGAAAGGCATCTGCCTAAATTGAAATAACCCCCGATGTGGTACTATAAAGGCGGTAAGTGGTCTGGACGCTTCTGCCACTGGCACTTGCCAATAAGCTGATTTCACGTCGAGTGATGATAAATATTTGGCCTCTCTTAATTTGTCCAATGTGGCGGATACATATGGGATTGAATAGGTATCGTGCGGCGTAACCCTGTTCAGCTTCTGGTAATCTACGCGAAATCGGAAGTTTCCATCCTTTTTACTCACCAACAGAATTAGTGAGGCCCACGGACTAGCTGACGACTCAATGATACCCTGTTCTAGCATTAAGTTCAGCTCCTTTTCGATATGTTCTTGTACCGTCGGAGATCCCCGGTTAGTAACGCTATTTAATTGGGGGTAATCCCGTTTTGATCACATGCTCGACTAGACTTGTGCAACCGATGCCTACTCCCATCAAGTCAAACTGTTCCTTTAGGAAGCGGCTCTAAAGCTCGGCTCTCTCTCTCTCGTTCAACCGACTCCTGTGGCGCAATTGTCACCCCCCTCTCTTGTAGAGAATCCAGGAAGCTCCATGTGTTTGGCCCTAACGCCACAATCAATCCGAATCGCCGTATGAAATCGACGCCCAGGATAACCTCATGGGTCAGAGATGGAACTATCAGCATCGTCATCCAATTTGTCCGCCCCTGTAATGTGAAAGGGATGCACGCTCTCCCTGCGACCTCCACACTGGCATTATTGGCCTTCCTAGTACTAGTTGACGTGGACCCCAACCTGTCAGCTCCCAATCTCCTCAAGGTTTCCCAGCCCCTAGCCCCTACGACGGTATTGGAAGCTCCCGAGTCCAACAGGCCCAATAGCTTACATCCTAGCACTTCAACTTTCAAATGGGGTCTCTTATCCCCGCTCTTCCCCTCAATCACATAAGCTACCTCTGGCTCTGCGGCCTTCTTACTTCCCTCCGTCGTGCTCAGCTCGCCGCCTACAGAGCACGAGACAAGTTTCCCAGCCCCCGACGTTGAGATGGCTCTTGGCCAGAGCTATCACCTATTCTTCTTCCACTGTCTGAACGCCCTTGATTCCGCCTTCGCGATGCTTCTGAGCCTCTTTCCCGGCAGCAGTTTTGGCAGGTTGCTCTCCGCGCTCCAGGCAGTCCACAACCAAAGCACCTTGCTGGTTCCACACATTCCCTGGATGTATGCCCCTGTGCCTTGCAATTCCAGCACTGGATCCCTCCACTAGAAATAGCCGCTACTCGCAAATTTTTATTCCTCCCGACATATGTGAGGTCAGGTTCCAACAAAAGTTGTCCCTCCATCGTTGGTGATGGCCGGTAGACGTCCACAGAGACACGGGTAGCTCCCAGGGTGCGTCCCAGTTTGACCAACTCCGCAATCGACCTAACCGCCTTTAAGGCTTATTGTGTCTGATAAAGGGGGGTTGAATTAGTCAACTTTCGCTTAAATAGCCCCTCCATAGTGGCCACATACATCCCCATGGACTCTTCTGGTCCCTGAGTATGCTACTTGATTTTTCCCAGAAGTCTTCTATCATAGTCGGGTGGTAGGAACTCCACACGTAATTCTTTTACGAGTCCCACCAATGAACCGATACTGGTGCAATTTGCCCGAAACCAGACCAGGGCTCTGCTCTCAAACAACTCTACCACAGCTTGATATATTCGGTCTGTTGAGACTACTCTCGTAAGACATACTTCTTCGACTCGTTCTAGGAATGCGCTTAGGGATCCGGAGTCTCGGCTATATTTCAGGCCCCATTTGGAAACGTCCTGTACCTTTCCGAACTCCCCACCTCCTCGAGAAGTTGTCACTTACTCCATTTTATTCGCCTCCGGAAGAGTCTGGGGTTCTCTTGTCTGCGATGCAGTGTCGTTTAACTCGAGATTCTGTTCCGGCTCTTTACCAGGAGGCTGTTCCCCCGTTTGACCATTGGTGGGCTCCTGTTGTACACGAGTACATTCCAGCTGTTCATCATTTACCGTCCCAGTCGCACCTGCTACTCCTGTTCCTTTTTCGGCCTTCTCCAACAAAGCGCTCATAGCCATCATTAATTGACTCTTGAGCTTATTTTCCATTTCCTCCTGTTCTTCACCTTCCGTAGTTATGTTCACGAGTCACCGCAGGCCGAAAGTGATTTTAGAAGTCCGAGCTTTAGGGAGTTCCCGAGAATTTGGCAAATAGCACCTCCACTTCTTGGAGTTTTCCCTTCACTGCCTCCAAGTCCTCCGCCAGTGAAAAAGGATAAATCTTCGTCAAAATCAGGGAAACTTCCATCGAACTCTCACCCCTCACTGCGTCTCGAAGAGTTTTCTTCATCTCTTCCACCGTTCCTGTTGGCTGTCCTCGGATTTTCAGCTCATACGTGAGCTCCTCCATGCTTAGCCTGTTGATTAATATTTTACCAGTCATTTTATTTCCTTGACAAATTCAACTAAAACAAATCTTCGTTTAAACTAACTTATTGATAATTTATAGCCTAATTGAAACAAACAAAATGATTCAAAATAAAAGAAATTTGTTTTTTTTTTCCTCTTGTTATTTTGCTAACACGGACGGTATGTAAGACATTACAAAATTGAATTCATATAAAAAAAAATATTTCGTATAATTACTGCGAACCACCGCATAAAACCACCTCTCGAAAAAATTCCACCCACTCGTAACACTTCACACTTGCTTCACTTCTAGTTTTGGATCACTTTACACTGTTTGTTTTACAGTCCCGTAAAATGACACATTCACTTTAACTTCATTTTAAATTCACAGATGCGAGGACCACTCGAAACTTTACTTTTAACGCAAACTTCCACGCGTTATTTACGACCGAAATAGAGGTAACTTCCTAGGGAAGTTGGTCTCTCTGAATTATCAGGACCCACTCTTGTTTTTCAAACGATGGATTCATTAAGTAAACCTTCCTACAGCACCTCAACACCTGAGCTATCACCACCTATTAGGCACAAGCGTTCTAACTACACTCAACCAAAGTTTGGCCCCACGTTGGGTGCCAATTTGTCGCCCCTTACCACTGAGGTGCTCCGGCAACGGGGGCCCAGCAGTCCCGGCTTTGCTCGCCGCAGACAGGCGTGAGTGCCAACTCACTGTTTTGGCCTAGGCCCCACACTTGACCGCACAGTGAGTAAGGCGGTTTACCGAAGCTCGTTAAATCAACACAACTTGCACCAAAACGAATATCACTACTCGGGGAGTCCCTATCTCCTCCAGCCAACTCGACACCACTCAAACACCACCAAAAATAAAATAAAAACCACCACTTTGACGGACTCTCACGCGAATTAAGTCACATAGACTCGTGTTTGGGAAAAAACGATTTTGATAATTTACGACTGGTTTATTTCGCGATTAAAATATGACTGAACTAACATGTAACAATGATTTCCCAGACTTTCTGTATAAAGATGCTTTGTTTGCAAAACGCGTACAATTTAGAATGAGTGAAATACAAGCTGTCTAGACTTTTCATAAAATGCAAAATTAGCCGGAACGTGTGAATGAAAATTGAAGTGAAATCTAAACTTTAAGAATTTAAGATTTATGATGATAATGTTAACTCATGTGTATTTGGTGGGCACGTAACTCGCGCGATATCATCCCGAACCAACCGTTACACTTCCTGTAAAGAACAGTGTCTGAAATTTTTTATGTGAATTCAGTATAAAAAAAAACAAAGAAAATTCCACTTTCTTTGATATTTAATAAAGCAAATAATTTTTACCAATGAAAAAATATTTCTTTTATTACGAAAACAACTCTAACTATTCCTCTTGACTAACCTGTCTACGAAGGAGGCCTCGTGGTAGGGTTCCCGTCGTCAACTGCACGACGAAAAAGATCCTGCGCTGTAATGGCCAATTGGTGGGAGATATCCTCCTCTCTTCGGTTTTCTTTCCTTTGTTTCCCCCGTTTAGGTAAATTTCTCGAGAGAAATTTACCTATTGCGGAGAGCATTATATATATATATATATATATATATATATATATATATATATATATATATATATATATATATATGGGATATAACGAAATTTGTGACCACGCTAGAGGTTGCAATTTTGTTCCGATTTTCACTAAATTTTCAGGAAAGGTGTATTGGGTAAATTTTTCGGTTAAGTTCGTGAACCAGCTACAGGGTGCGGCAGCATAACTTCCTTTTCTCAAAATTCAACAAAACAAATTTTCAGCGGTACTTGTTTTTTATTTTTTTTTTTATACTGTTGTTTGACATGTAAAGTTTTATCTCACACGGTTTTAAATATCATATCTGAAAGGTGGCGTCCTCCATTGTCTATACACTGAGCAAACCAAATTCTGGCGTTTCTCATCACTTTTTCGAGCATAGCGATGGGTATGTTGGCCGTTTCTTCCTGAATGTTGGCCTTCAGGTCTTCCAGGGTCCTTGGGCGATTGGTGTAAACGCGGGATTTCAAAAAACCCCACAAAAAAAAGTCGCATGGGCTCAAATCGGGGGAGCGCGCTGGCCACTGCAAATCACCCCTGAGGGAGATGAGTCGCTCTGGGAAGTGGTCCCTCAAAACGGCCATTGATGCCCTTGAAGTGTGAGCTGTTGCTCCGTCTTGTTGGAACCACATGTCCCCTAAGTCCATTTCATCAAGTCGTGGCAAAAAAAATCCAGGAGCATGCTCACATAACGATTGGAATTGACTGTTACTGTCAACTGATTTTCTTCGAAAAACCATGAACCAACAATCCCAACTGATGAAATGGCACACCAAACAGTCACTTTTGGCGAATGCAGAGGCCTCTGATGGAGTTCTCGAGGATTGTTGGCAGCCCAATAGCGCATGTTTTGTTTGTTAACGTATCCATTCAAGTGAAAATGAGCTTCATCACTGTAAAACACAATCGCGTCTTCAGGGACGTTTTCGAGAAGCGCTTCATATGCATTTCTTCGAGAATCGAATTCGCGTTCGGAGAGTTCCTGCGCAGTTGCTAACTTGTAGGGATGGAAATGAAGGTCATTGTGAAGAATTCGCCGTAAAGAACGATCAGATATCCCAAGGCCAGACGCATGCTTCCGCGCAGAACGCCGCGGAGATCGCAACATTGAAGCTCTTACTGCCTCGATGTTCTCACGTGATCTGACGGGCCGTGGGACTTCATTTCTTCTTCGCGTCACATTTCCGGTATTCCGAAAGGATTTAACCCAGTAAAGAATTGATTTTCGGTCCGGGACACGGCCTAACGGAGCGACGTTGAAGTGACGTCTACAGGCACGCTGGGTTGCAATCACCGACTTTCCGTTCGAAAAGTACGCTTCAACGGTAAATGCACGCTCCGCACTGTTCCAACACATGATAGCGACTAACCAAGGGATGAGCAAAACTTTAAAATCACCTCTCTCGAATGAGACTACTAGCGCCGCGCTATAACAGTTAGCACTTTAAGGGCGGGCATTTCAAAAAAGGAAGTTATGCTGCCGCACCCTGTATATCCGCTGGCAAAAACAAAATGGCGGCCATTCTAGACGTAAAATCGTGATTTCTGTTCTGACAAAAGTATAGCTCCGGTTGGGATGAAATTCGGTACAAAGGTTTACTGATGTGTGTGATGAACCTCACAATAAAAAATCCAAAGTCGGCACGGCAGAAACCAAATGGCGGCCGCTCAAAGGTCGAAAAACGTGAAAAATTTTGGTGTTGTAATAGTGGTCAAAGCTTTCAACAGATTTTCAAGAAATTTGGCAGTTGAATAGAAATTATAAGTATCTAAAGAATTGCGTGAAAAAACTGGAGGTCAGGTAGCAAAAAACAAAATGGCGGCCAGTTAAAACTCAAAACTTCAAAGGCTTCTAAAAGTCGCAGTTTTGATTCGACGTATATGAAGCTTGGTTTCAGGAAAGACATTTTTTAGATCTACAGACCTAAATATTTTGGTGATCATGCATGTGCAAATTTCAAAATGGCGGCGGTTTAAATATGCGTTTTCTCAGGTTTTTGTGGCGCTCTAGTGGTCACATTTTTCAGCGGATTTTAATGAAACTTTAGATTATGGATCTCTGTAACATGTTCTTATATTATGCAAAAAATTATACAAATTGAATGAAAAATAAAAAAAGTCGAAAATTTAAAACCCAATATTTTTAGCTGCCATTTTCACTAAAAATTGAATAATTTTGCCCTGTCTAGCGTAAAACTCCGATTTGAACGAGATTTGGCACATTCATTGATGAGGTCCTAGCACACAAAAAATTAAAACAGTCCAAAATCAAATGCATGCATTCAAAATGGCGGCCCCCAAAGGTCAGAAGGCAAGCGCAGTTCGTTATTTTAGTAGCAACTGAAATGATTTTTTTTTCATGAAAACATTTTAAATGACTTATCTTGAACGTTTTTATAAATCAGACTTTTTTTGAAATATTGTAAAATATTTTTAACAACCCCCTTAAAAATTATAAAATCTTAACTTGTCTGTCTGTCCGTCCGTTTGTTCGTGCGTCACAACAAGTTTTCTAGCAAACCACATGAGCTAGAATGAGGAAATTTTCTACGTAGGTCAAAAGTGGTGCCTCTTGAAATTTGCAGTGTAAGAAAATATTTTGAAGTGTTGAAGGGGGGCGTCCCCACACAGGGGGGCGACTTAAATTTTTTTTTACTTCTGTAGCCCTCTAGCGGCCAAGTTTCTCAACAGATTCCGACAAAACTTGAAATTAGAAGTTATCAAGGCAAGCTTATTTAATTTGACTATGCAAATTGGATGACAAATAAAAAATTTGTAAATTTACAGCTTAATATTTTTAGCAGCCGTTTTCAATAAAAATTCAAAATGACGGCCCCTGGTAGTTCAGAAAAGAATCGAAAATGTATATATTAATGGCTGATTAAACGTTTATGGAAATCTTTTGAAATTAACTATTTGAGCTATTTAAGCCGACAAGTTATCACCTTTGTGTGGTAGCCACTGTGCAATGTATAAACAGCGAATGTGAGAAGAGCGAAACGAGTATAAATATGTTTATAACAATTTATTCCCGCCGATTTTCAATATGTGATCCATACGTGTGTAACTCAATTTAATTAGCAAAATATTTGCGCCACTATGAAGTGTCTCCAAATACAAACGGCGGCAGATCCTTTTTGTTAATAAAAACCCATGTAGTGCTACCGAAATTGCAGTAAGAAGTTAAGTTGTAGGCAAGCCAAATTCTTTTCCGAAACCTTACGCTACTAAGAGAAATTTACCTTTCCGGCTGGTGCTGCCAACGGGGATTTTTTTCCTCTTCCGATTTCTTCGAAACTTCCGCTTTCCGATTACTTTTAAACTTTTCTTCCGGTTACTTTTAAACTTTTCTTCCGATTACTTTTAAACTTTTCTTCCGATTACTTTTAAACTTTTCTTTCGACTATTTTTAAAATTTTTCTTCCAATTACTTTTAATGTCGTTTTTGTTTTAAACACTTTTCTTTCTGCCTTCTCACTCCACGTGCTGATCACCAAGAAAGAGGGCTTTTCCTTTGTCCCTCGTCCTCTTATCAGTTCGTTCCCAACGGAGCACCGCTACTTTCGGAGTGAACCTTATATTTCTCCTTTTCTTGCCGCAATCGTAACCCGGTTCATGCGATTGGGCAATTCCATCGCAATTTTCACTACACTACAACTGGTGTTTCCGCAATTCGGAATCGTAGATATTGTTTTCGGAATTGTCACTGTGACGGACATTTGACGTTTTCCAAGTATAGACATAACGTTGTTTTGTTTATATTTGGTGCGGTGTGGGTGCTGGCGGTTACTCGGATTTTGGATGGATCACTGAGGATTATCAGATAAGTATCAATTTTATATTTTATCCCTGAGACAAGACACTTTGGGTTCCTATTTCCTTCTTTTCCCGGTATCCAGATTTCCTGGTGAATGTAAGCTTCGGCATCGCTTACTGATGGCAGGAGTGAGGATTGAAGGTTTAGTTGTTGTGGTACAAAAGAAATCAAATGGAACTGTTGCTGGTAGTGGTGGTAATTTGATGTTTTTATGTTTAAACAGCCAATTTGCAAGTCCTTTGTTGGCTGAATCAATATATCCTTGTATTACAATCATCACAGTCTCGGGCAAGTTGCCACTCGTAGCGTCCTTTCGATGTTTCATACATTCCAAGCACTCTGTATCATAGTTATCTTCGTTTTCCTGATCATCTCCATCCCTGAACTTTTGTATTTACGCACTGAATCATCTTGTGGTAGCGTGCAAGAAACAACAAAAGTCGATTGTACAGCAATACATCGGTTGCAATTACAAATCCATTGATATTCTGTTTTGAGATTTCAATGCTAGTATTTGCCCAAATAACACGAAACAGTTGTGAGCTTTGATCACGTGGGCAGATATCACTTTCACCGCAGAATGGCGATACGGTTACCGTATTGTCATCAAGAACTGTAAGATTGTCTGAGAAAGCACCATCCATGTACCAAACTCGACGGAATCGTTGTGGTAAAATACCAGAGAATCCGGGAATAAAGCAGGCGCATAAGAGAGCTTGGAGGACATCTTCACGGCTTGTGAATTGTGAGACTATGACATTTTTTTTCCATCGTAGATACGTGTCAATGAGATGTGAAGGCACCCGTTGACGCCTTTTTGTGCATCTGGTGGTAGATGTTTTTTTTGTATACGCTACGATGAGTTTTCTCATCTTGTCGAGTCCTACGATGATTGCTTCTCACGCATCCTTTTGATTCGTTCTTTCTGCAGTTGCTGATCACAGACGAGCCTAACTAAACTTAGTTGGGCTGCATTAATCTAACTTAAGGAAGTTTAAAATCTACTCTAATGTAAACATTAACATTGGAATTGATTATTTTTCTAACCTTACTAGAACTATGTACAATACATAAGTTCCCTATCCCAGTTTGGCTCGAGAATGCATCCTTCGGAACACGTCTCGCGGTGGTGGTTCAGTTGGCTACCGTCTCAAATTCTCCGCAACAATGTCATGGCTCCTTATGTGCCGGTTTTCTTAATTATTTGTAAGATTTCATCGACTTTTTCAGTGACTGGTCGACCTGAGCGAGTCGCATCTTTTGACATAAAAATTTCGAGAACGAAATCGAGCTAACCATCTCTTGGCTGTGGCTTTTGATAAAGTATTTTTACCGTAGACACCACAAATTTTCACGAGCCTGGGATGCATTCTCACCTTGACCGTAGTGATACTGTTAAATATAACGATTTTTTTCAGAAATTTCACTCATATTTAAATGAATACAACTTTTCTGAAGCAGGCTTCTCAGTCCTTGCCTTGATTCACTCAGAGAAACTCTTCTTCGAGTCGATCAGTGGCCCACGGTATTCGCCGATGGCTTCGATTCGATTCGCAAGTCTCCAACACTGATCATCCTTACTCTAGGCATTCTCTTTTTTGTCAAGATGACTACTTCGGTTTTCCCCAGTGCTAGACTGAGCCCGCGAGCGGTAATGCAGTCTTTCACTCAGCGCGTAAGCCTACCTAGCCCAAGTTGCACTTATTCAAGAGTACGTCCAACGATCAGAGGCGCAACATCATCGGCAAAGCCAATCAAGCGCCACTCATCTGGCAACTCGAGTCCCAGTTGTCTATCTACAGGTCTGGACCAAGGAAAGATCTCTAGGCAACACCCGATGTAACCGCCATCCTTCGTGTGTCGTGTCGTAGAGCAGGCTTCGGTCCTTCAAGTAGTCTCTCAAAAGCCACATTAGATATTCTGGAACATGAAAAGCGTTTTCCAGCGTATCCAGAATATCCACCTATCTAGCGGAGTTGAAGGCGTTCCTGACGTCGAGTGTCACCAACAGAACGATCCATCACTTGGTGCGACCATGTGCCTCTGCCTTTTGGACAGCGCTCACCACATCTGCAATCGCATCGAAAGTAGAACATCCTGCTCTTAAACCATACTGCCGAGGAGATAGGTCCCCAGCAGCACGAATCGCGTCAGTCAGTCTTCCCTTGATGAGTTTCTCTAGCACTTTCCCAGCCGTGTCTAGCATGCATAACGGGCGGTATGCAGACGGCGATCCGGGATTTCCTTTCCCCTTGATCCTCAGCACGAGCCTCGCCACCTTCCATCGTACCGAGAAAGCCCCGTCCCGTAGGCAAGCGTTGAATGTGCTGAGCAGCAAGTCAGGACAATGGTGATAGACAAACCTTAACGCCTCAGTCAGAACACAATCTGGAACTGGAGCCTTCCTCGCTTTCAATTAAGGGACTGTTTTTGCTGTGTGTAGAGTGGACACTCGACTGCTGTTTCACCATGGACAGGAACAATATGGACGGGATGGGCGGGGAATAGTGCCCGTAGGGTGCCAGGCTTCCGCATAACTAGCTTCTAGCCAAGGCCCCACGGATCGTTGTTCACATTGTCCACTAGGTCTTGCCAGGAGCAAGCCTTGCTATTGTTAATCAATTTGCAAAGGCATTTCCTGTCCGACTTATAGGCTGCCACCCGGTTGCATGCCTCGTCACGGTTCCGCGCCCATTGAGACTCACGCTGAAGGTTGTGACAACTCCTTCGCTTTTCAGCGATTTCAGTTGACCAACAGTCCACTGGGGGTTTGCCGTGCCAGGGTTTTCAACGGGCAATAGAAGCGTTGCAAGCAGTCGTGATGATGCTCATAGTTGGGTTCATCACGTCTTGAGCTGCCACTTCTTCCATCCCCTCCGAAGCTTCCTGCAGCGGCTCACCTGCTGTGAGAACCTCGATGAACCTCTCAACGTCCATCCATCCGATGTTCCATTCAGTTGGAGAAAGCTGAGAGAACGGACGTCGAGAGGCAGCATCACTGACCTCAAGCAGAATGCACTGATGATCACTGGCTGAGTAGTCCTCTAGTACTTTCCAATTGTGTATCCTCCGTACTAAGGACTTTGTGGCGAATGTCACGTCCGGTTTGGTTCCCTCACAGCCAATTCGGCAAAAATTCGATGTATTTCCGGTATTCAGTATGACGAGCGCCGTCTTGGCCGCCATTTCCAGGATCAGTTTTCCCCGTGGATCTGTTTGAGGCATGTCCCATCCGTTTGCTTTTGCGTTGAAGTCTCCCCCAACGAGCACGTTGGCCTCTGCGTTTAAGACAGCGCCCTTCCGAGCATTAAGCTTAGCTCGGAAAGATGATATTGATTCTTTCGACGTTAGGTACACACTAAGGAAGGTGGTCCCTGAGCACCAAGCCCACATGAAACCATCCCCCGCCAACAACTCTCCGCTTGAAAATCACTGTTCCGAACCTGGATGGCGGCAGCACCAGTTTTGTCAGGATACCATAATGCAGGACTTTCACTATGGTGTTGCTCACTCAGCAGCAAGAAGTCAGCTTTCATGCCCCTTGCCAACTAAATTCATCAGGGACCCATGTCACCGGGCTTCTGTCATGATGCTGCCCACTGAGCAGTAGCAGGTTGGCTTTCACTTCATTCACAAACTGCTTTTGCTATGGTACTACGGTGCAAGTTTAACTGCAAGATATGGATCATTGCAGCGCTATTTAGCCTTGGCTATGGCCTCTTCAAAGGCCTGATACTTCCTTGTCCCTAGGACGTGTTTAAGTTTCTCCAACCCACAGACAGTACCCTGAAAGAGGATGCAATGTGTTGCATCCATGCATTGTTTTATTTTGAGTCTGGCTTTACCAACTTACGCTCAATGAGACCCCATAAGGTCCCTTGTATCCTTTTGCTGAATGGCCATAACCGAGGCACTTAAAACCATAAGAACCTACTACACTTAGCCGTATCCTCTAGGTAACCCAACTGAATCTAATTTTGCCCTTGTTAATTGTTTTTTGTGCTTTATTTTTAAGAAGCCCAGCAATGGTCACGCATTGTCTTTTGATGTTTGCTTTGATGAGCCTTATTTGAACCCTGTTTAAGCCAAGGAAGTCAAGCTCAATAGCGTCTTCGACCAAAGTCACTTTCATGATTCAATCAGTGATCCTGATATTGAGTGCTGCCATTGGCTCGGGCAAAGCTAAATTAGCGCACCTTCCGAGCATCATTTTGACAGTATCACAGAAAGAGTTCCTGTTCATTGTCCCTAGCTTCCACTGGTTCCACTCTGTTAATTCCAGTTTGTACCTTACTCGGCTTGATTAATCTTTCAACTTCTTGCAAGGCATCCACATATGACCTACCAGTGATACTTTTGACCAGAAGAGCCTATCTCAGAGGTTTTCACCATTGATTGTTCCCAGCTTAGGTTACACTGGGTGTTTGTCAGCATTTTGCTTTCTAGGAAGGCTACTCACCTCCCATTGTTTGGAGCTTTAGTCTTTTGGTGTGATATGCTCCTACAGACTTCACCTTTTTTTCTCCGATCTATGTTTTCTGGGATTAGGCTACAGGCTACCCTTTTACCGTTTACGGAAGTTGAGATTGATGGCGCTTTGCCAAGTGTCTTAGCTTATGCTCTTACTGTGTGTGCTCTAAGCTGCCAGCTTCTGTAGTATCCAATCCCTTCTAGGAGTTCCTTTAGCTTTTGGATACCGATCATGACGTCCTTGCTTATACCCTTTTGGACATTACAGCTAGCAATTGTGCCCTTCAGGACCATTGTGGCCTTCTGTTTAACGTACTTCACTTCGGAACTATCAATAACAATTGAGACTTACAGCATCTCCCCTGTTGCGAGGTTCTCACCTCTTGCATCCTGTGCCTCAGTCGCTTCGGTGATAATAAGAGCAACATAATGCATCATTGCCAGCTAGGTCTCTTCCGCATTTTGCTTTAAATTCAGCGTGTTGGTATCTTCAGTATTGATGGAAGTGACTTTAAAGCTCTTGATCCCTTTAGTTTCCCCTTTGATTTCTGATCTGGAATGCGCTGTTGTTTGCTTCTCTCACAGTGGGTGCTCCGTCGTTTTCATCTTTTCTTGCACAATTTTGTCCTGTGATTCCCGCTCACTCGTGCGTTTTTCATTATTTTAGTGATTACAGTCATTGCTCTTGGCTTCGTCCAGTAGTTGTTTGCATGGTTATCTTGAATGCTATGGTTGTGGTTTCTTTGTGTTTTCGGAAGTCAGGTACACGTTGATTGAGTCCCCCCTCACAGCCGCTATCTCCGTTCATGTGGTTAGTCGCGTCGTTGGTCGCTTTATTATCTTTGCAGAGCAGGAAGAACATGCGAGGATTAGTACAAGTCCTTGAGGAGCAAGCGCTCAGAGCCAGGCCAACGCTAATCAGGAATCCAACACCTCTAAACCTACACCACCAACTCAATGATGCGAGCTTCAAACATACTTTAAGGCTTGTTATGGTTTCACCGGGCCAAAGATGATATCATAGCTAAATTGGTGCTATTTACGCACTAATGTCGCCACCGTACAAAAGAAATAAGTCCAAAACATCATGTCTAACATAAAGGCCCAAAATTTCAACTTCTTTACGTCACTCAAATTGTAGTCAATCAGAGTCAATTTGTGTGACCCGGGAAGAACCTTATGGAAACCTCCATTTTCTTGGAAACATGGGGGGTAGACCTCCACAGTGAATTATATTGTTACATGTACAAATAATTCTGCAAGCTACTGTCGCAATTGTTTTCACAATCATTAAGAACATCAACAAATGAATTTACTCGAACCCACGAGAACCCAACAAGCATTATCAACATCTGAAAGTGAGTCACTGCCCATGCTGGAATGTTCCCGCTTATTCACCAATGTACGAGAACTGAGTTGAAAGATTAGAGACCCTATATAAAGGCGAGCTGAATGAATGGTGGGATTCATTTGACCGCGATAAAAGCTTGCGATAGTGTGTGGAAAGCGAATTGAAAAGCGATCAAGAAATAGTGAGGTGATTTTGAGAAGACAATTGCGATAAGAAATTTATGGACAAGTGTTAGAATTTTAATAGTGAAAATTAAAATTAGTGAAAGTGTTAAATTAATCATTGTGCACTTTTGTAATTAAATAAACTCTCTTAACTTAAATTAAAAGACATTGCATTTTCACTTTCCCGGAACATTAAAATTATTACAACCGTGAACCAAAAATACGCGACAGTGGTGTCAAGAAGTAAGAAAGAAAATTTTGGAAGTGAAAACGATTAAACATTTTTCAAGTGCGCGATAGTGAGAATTAACGTGGAAACTGGTGGAAAAATAGCCGAAACAATAAAAATGCCAGGAAGTTTACATCTAAAAATTAACCAATTGAGCATATCGGAGCTCAAAGAGGAGTTGGAACAGTGAAATCTGGCCACGCAAGGTACAAAGGCCATACTGATTGCACGCTTGCGTGACGCAATCGAGTCGGAAGGCGTCAATCTGGATTCAGGTGAGCCCTCAGATGCGGAACAAAGCGCAGAAGGTGCAGGAGTAGAAACACCCAGATCAAAGGAGCCAGAAAATGCGAAAATGCAAATGTTGATGCTGATTCAGCAAGAGCAGCGACAACAGTCCTCCAATTTAACTGCGAAGCTAAATGAACAATCAACGAAGCTAAATGAACAATCAGCGAAGCTGGACCAACAAGCAATCGAAATCAAAGCAGAGATCAAGGCAGACATCACACAGAAGCTGGAGAAACAGTCAACCGAAATAAAAGCGGAGTACCTTACCAGCCCCGCTTACAACCGCAGTGCAAGGCTCGTCCAGAAATGTGAATGCACCAATATTACAAAACCCAGTTTGAAGCCGCCGCCAGGGCAAATCACTGGAATGAGCAGGAGTGAGCAACTGCATTAATTCTTGCTCTAAGAGGCCCAGCTGCCGAGCTTTTGCAGACGATCCCCGTTGAATTGCACTCAAACCCGAATGCTATAATGAATGCGCTCGACATGCGTTATAGAGACGATCATCTAAAGCAGATTTATCGGTCACAGCTAAGGCATTGGGTGCAGAAGTCTGGTGAAACCCTACAGCAGCTAGCCCAAGACATTGAGCGACTAGCACTTTTGGCTTACCCAGCCTACGACCCAGAACATCGAGATGATGCAGCGACAGAAGCATTCATCAGCGCACTAAAGGACCCGGAATTGCAACAAGCCGTGCATCTAGCTCAAAAGCAATCGGTCAAGGACACATTGGCTTACAGCCTGAACTTTGAGGCAGCGAAAAATGTGACTCGTACCACTGCCCGGATTCGTGAGGTAGTGACAGACGAGTGCAGGTGTGAGCGCATGGAAATTAAGCGAGACCCGCAGGTAAATGGTGCGTCTAGATGCTGGAATTACGGAGAGAAGGGGCACCTGCAAAGAGACTGCAAGAAGCGAAGAAAACCGGACTATTGTCCAGGTTGTGCAGCTAGGAGGAGATCCAGACCGAGTCAGGAGCCCAGAATGGAAGCCCTTCAAACAGAGGGGTCGGGAAACATGTAAGAGCCAACTTCGTGGGGCAGAAGTTGGCTAGGAGGATGGACGTCCCCAGCACCACCATCACCGTGTCAAGACTACATCGTGGACAAGCGGACTTATGCCTTCCGGGTCAAGTTGACGGAGAACACTGCACCATAACCATCGACACTGGTGCGACCCGATCGATTATCCGACCAGACCTAGTTACACAGCAACAACTTCACAAGGGCAGAATTTTCTCACTACGGACAGCTACAGGAGAAACTGCACCTGTTCATGGAGAGGTCAACCTCCAGATACAGTTGGGAGACCTTGTGTTCCGACATAATTTTCTGGTCGCGAACATTATGGATGACTGCATTCTCGGAATGGATTTTCTGCGACCACATGGAATTACGTTGGATTTGGGCAAACGTGTGTTGAAATCGCAGAATGTCGAAGTACTGATGGAGGATCCCAGCGTCCAAATTCCAAAGATGAATGTAGTGGTATGTACTGACACTGATGTACCGAATTCTTCCGAAAGCATTGTATGGGCCGAGCTTGATGGTGATTCTGGAGACCACCGATCTTATCTCATAGGGCCAACGAAGACGTCCGCATTGCGCAGTTTGATTGTAGGACGAAGCCTTGTAAGATCTTTAAGGAACGGATATGTGCTGGTTAGAGTCCTTAACACCGCAGACTCAACCACGAGCATCAAAGCGGGAGAAGTCATCGACAGCTGCCAGCCTGTTTCCACCATCGCCTCTTTGGAAGCCACTCACGACCATCATTGGAAAAGGAGGCAAGACACAGACAAAGCCCAGGAATCCACGTCTGCAATATTGAAGCAAGTCAAATTGCCAGTGCCGCTA
Source organism: Odontomyia ornata (assembly GCA_963969285.1). Classification (NCBI taxonomy): domain Eukaryota; kingdom Metazoa; phylum Arthropoda; class Insecta; order Diptera; family Stratiomyidae; genus Odontomyia; species Odontomyia ornata. The sequence continues at coordinate 205,072,290 of OZ017738.1, forward strand.
TTCAAACGAGCCTCTGATCTGGTCACCAAGTACAGTGACATCTTCTCAACAAGCCCAGATGACCAAGGCCGAACAAGTTTGGTTACTCACGTCATAGATATACAGGGAGCCAAGCCGATTCGACAAGCACCAAGACGTCTCCCTATAGCCAAACAAGGAGAAGTGAGCGCGCTGATCTTGGACATGGAAAAACAAGGCGTTATTGAACCTTCTGTCAGTCCATGGGCCGCGCCTGTGGTTTTAGTAAAGAAAAAGGATTGTAGCACTGGCTTTTGTGTCGACTATAGGCAGCTTAACGACGTCACTAAGAAAGATAGTTACCCGCTCTCACGCATCGATGAAATCATGGATACTTTAGCCGACGCAAAATGGTTTTCTACACTCGATCTCAAGAGTGGCTACTGGCAGGTAGAAATTGACAAGAAGCACCGAGAGAAGATCCCATTTTCAGTTGGGACCGGATTGTGGCAATTTGTGGTGATGCCATTTGGGCTTTGCAATGTTCCAGCCACTTTCGAACGCTTGATGGAATACGTGCTACGTGGTCTAACCTGGAAAACCTGCTTGGTGTACCTAGATGACAACATCGTCATCGAGAGAACGTTCGCAGAGCATGTGCGGAACTTAGAAGAGGTTTTCTCCCGATTGCGACTGGCAAATTTGAAACTTAGTCGCGGCAAGTGTACTCTTTTACGCAGCAGAAGTAAAATACCTGGGACACGTTGCATCAGCAGAAGGGGTCTAAACAGACCCTGAGAAAATTGCAGCCGTGAAAAGCTGGCCAACACCCAACAACAAGCGCCAACTACGAAGTTTTCTGGGTCTGGTGACCTGCTATCGAAGATTCGTCAAAGACTTTGCCAAAATAGCTAAGTGTCTCCATCAGCTAACCAAGAAAAATCGTCCGAATGTCTGGAATGAACAATGCCAGACAGCCTTCGAGACCTTGAAGGAAAAGCTGTGTGAATCACAGTGCTGGCGTATCCGAAACCCGGAAAAATGTTTGTAGTTGACACCGATGCAAGCAATGGCGGTATTGGAGCTGTACTCTCCCAGCAGATCAATGGCGAAGAAGGAGTCCTCTCTTATTACAGTCGAGTTCTCTCAAAAAGTGAGAGGAACTACTGCGTGACCAGGAAGGAGCTATTGGCTATAATAGAGGCCACCAAGCAGTTCCACAAGTATCTATATGGCCAGAAATTTGTTCTTCGAACGGACCATGCATCGCTGAGATGGCTGCTTAACTTCAAAAACCCCGAGGGACAAGTTGCGAGATGAATTGAAAGATTGCAGTCATACGACTACGAAATTGTTCATCGAAAGTGCGGAGTTCATGGAAATGCTGACGCCCTATCTCGTCGTCCATGTCCAGCTAACTGCAAGCATTGCCGAAGAATTGAGGAAAAGGAACCGCCCGTTGATCTGCGACTGATAACGGCCGAATTCGATGAAGGTTGGTCATCGGAGGAGATTCGAAATGCCCAGCTAGCCGATGAAGACATCGGACCATTGCTCGTATGGAAAGAGACGACTGGGCGACCTGAGTGGAAGGACGTTTCAACGCATGGCGCAACCCTGACAAGCTATTGGGCACAATGGACCTCCCTTCAGGTGGAGGGTGGTGTACTCAGGCGGAAATGGGTAACGGCGGATGGCAGCTCCTATAGGATGCAAACTATACTACCCAAAAACCGAATCCCCGATGTGATTAAAGAAATGCATGAAGGATCCTCGGGAGGCCATCTTGGTGTTAACAAGACTTTAGCGAAATTGCGGGAAACGTTTTACTGGCTCCACGCTCGAGAAGACGTAGAGGACTGGTGTCAGAGATGCACTGTTTGCGCTTCCGTCAAAGGTCCAAAGCGACGACTGAGAGGACAAATGCAAACCTATAACGTGGGGGTACCATTTGAAAGGATTGCTGTTGACATCGCAGGACCCTTTCCTGAATCTGAATGGGAAAATCGATACACACTGGTTGTCGCCGATTATTTCAGCAAGTGGCCCGAGGTCTATCCCATTCCCAACCAGGAAGCAACTACTGTAGCCGAACAGCTAGTGTTAAATTGGGTCAGTATGTACGGCGTACCTGGCGAACTACATTCGGATCAAGGCCGAAACTTTGAGTCACTAGTTTTTGGCGAAATGTGCGAGCTGCTCGGAATACGGAAAACGAGGGCAACACCGCTGCATCCCCAATCCGATGGAATGGTCGAACGTTTCAACGGCACGCTCAATAAACACCCGGCCAAAATGGTTGACGAGAACCAAAGGGACTGGGACCGACATATCCCACTATTTTTAATGGCGTACAGAGCTGGCGAACATGCATCGACGGGCCAAGCCCCAGCCAAAGTCATTTTTGGAAAGACTATTCGTTTGCCAGCTGATATAAAGTTCGGAACACCCCTGATAAACCCCAAACGGTGTCGGAGTACGCAAGTGATCTAAGACAACGGTTGAACCAGATACATTGGACAGTGCGAAAACACCTCGAATCGGCTACTGACCGCATGAAGCCCAGGTATGATCTAAAGGCTGATTCTACTGGCTTCCAGCAAGATGACTTGGTGTGGCCTTATAACCCGCGACGGCGAAAGGGTAGGTCTCCAAAGTTGCATCATAATTGGGAGGGACCATACCGAGTTACATAGTGAATCAACGACGTCGTATACCGAATACAGGAACATCGTAAGCCGAGAGCTAAAATGAAAATCGTGCATCTGGACCGTCTTGCCCCATATTACACCCAGGGAGAATTGACTACAAATAGCGACACATCTTTTCGGGGCGAAAAGAACTGAGGTGGGGGCAGTGTTACATGTACAAATAATTCTGCGAGGTACTGTCGCAATTGTTTTCACAATCATTAAGAACATCAACAAATGAATTTACTCGAACCCACGAGAACCCAACAAGCATGATCAACATCTGAAAGTGAGTCACTTCCCACTCATTTATGCTGGAATGTTCCCGCTTAGTCACCAATGTACGAGAACTGAGTTGAATGATTAGAGACCCTATATAAAGGCGAGCTGAATGAATGGTGGGATTCATTCGACCGCGATAAAAACTTGCGATAGTGTGTGGAAAGCGAATTGAAAAGCGATCAAGTAATAGTGAGGTGATTTTGAGAAGACAATTGCGATAAGAAATTTATGGACAAGTGTTAGAATTTTAATATTGAAAATTAAAATTAGTGAAAGTGTTAAATTGATCATTGTGCACTTTTGTAATTAAAAAAACTCTTTTAACTTAAATTAAAAGACATTGCGTTTTCACTTTCCCGGAACATTAAAATCATTACAATCGCAAACCAAAAACACGCGACAATATGTTAGTCTCCAAGAATACTCCTGTCAACCAGCATTCTCTCTGTGGGGTTCCGTAGCATCTAATATCGAGATTTTTATGAGAATTTTATTTGGGATTTAAGAATACATGGAGTCACCTCAATGAAAATAATGTCTTAGCCCTCAGAAATTCAAATGGTTTTGATTGCTGAGCGTGTTACATACGAACTTAAAAAATTGCGCGCTTTCGCTTGTCTGAAGAGCTACATATAAAGTTTTGCTTTTAATTAATTTTTGATTCGCTTAAGCACTCAGTTGCGCTTATGGCTGAGGAGTTTGTACCCAGCATTATAAACAAGAATCCCTCGAATAACAAATCTCAAGATTATGGTTTACGTCAGTCAAAATGCATTTTCAGCGTTTTGAAAAGTATCTTTACACAACCCTACCAATTTCATGACCTGTCTGTCCACCATTGCGTTACAGCAAATTTTTTGAAAACCAAAAACGCAACAAAGATGAGTTTTCGTGAAAAGGTCAAAAGGGAGAACCTCTCGAAAGTTTAGTTGATCAAAGAAATTAAAAGGGGTCTTTAACCCTTTGGCATAAAATAATGGCCGTTCTCGTCGTCAAATGATTAGGATGAATATGATAGCTACGAGCCGCCTTCATTGTCTCTAAAAATAATAATAATCCATCGCACAACTGTCCAAATCTGAACCTTGGCGTTTAAATTTACTTTTAAGGAATCTCAACCCATGACTGTAAAGGAGTTCGAGGGGATATGGTCAATATCACCCTCACCATGCGCTTATTACTTGATTTTAGTTAAATTTCTCGAGAGAATATATATATATATATATATATATATATATATATATATATATATATATATATATATATATATATATATATATATATATACATATATATATATATATATATATATATATATATATATATATATATATATATATATACATATATATATATATATATATATATATATATATATATATATATATATATATATATATATATATATATATATATATGTATATATATATGGGATATAAAGAAATTTGTGACCACGCTAGAAGTTGCAATTTTGCTCCGATTTTCAGGAAAGGTGTATTGAGTAAATATCTCGGCTAAATTCGTGAACCAGCTATATCGGCCAGGCGAAAACAGAATGGCGGCCATTTTAGACGAAAAATTGTGATTTTTGTTTTGGCCAAAGTATTGCTCCGGTTTGCATGAAATTTGGTACAAATGTTCACTGATGTATGTGATTAATCCCACAATAAAAAATTCAAAGTCGGTACGCTTGAAACAAAATGGCGGCCTCTCAAAGGTCGAAAAACGTACAAAACTTTGTTGTTGTAGTTTTGACCAAAGCTTTCAGTCGATGTCAATGAAATTCAGTAGTTTAATAGAAACTATTAGTAGCTAAAGGGCTATGTAAAAAAACTGGAGGTTAGGTCGCAAAACACAAAATGGCGGCCAGTTGAAACTCAAAAAATCAAAGTCTTCTGAAAGTCGCAATTTTGATCTGATGTATATGAAACATGATTTTAAGATGAAAATCAATTACATCTCTAAATTTTGACATTTTGGTGATCATGCATGTGCAATTTTCAAAATGGCGGCGGTTTAAATAAGCGACTTTTTCAGGTTTTCGTGGCTCTCTAGCGGTCACATTTTGTAACGGACTTTGATGAAACTTAAGATTATGGATCTTTGTACTAAGTTCTTGTATCGTGCAGAAATTTTTTCAAATCGAATGAAAAATAAAAAAGTCGAAATTTTAAAACCTAATATTTTTAACTGCCATTTTCACTAAAATTTGAATGATTTTGCCCTGTCTAGAGTGAAACCCTGATTTGAAAGAGATTTGCCGGATTGATTGATGAGGTCCTAGCATACAAAGATTTAAAATAATCCAAAATCAAATGCATGCATTCAAAATGGCGTCCGCTAAAGGTTAGAAATTAAGCGCGATTCGCTATTTCAGTTGCAACTGAAATAATGAATATTCTTCATGGAAACGTTTTAAATTACTGAACTTGGCAGTATTTATAAAGCAGACCATTCTTCAAAATGTTGACCCATCAGGGGAAAATATTTATATTAATAGCAACGCAAGTGCTGTTTAAACTTTTATGGAAATCTTTTGAAATTATCTATTTCAGCTATTTAAGCCGACAAGTTATCGCCTTTGTGTGGTAACCACTGTGTATACAGCAAATGTGAGAAGGACAGCACCTATATTTATATGTTTATAACAATTTTTTGTCTGCCGATTTTCAATATACGATTCATAAATGTGCAACTCAATTGAATGAGCAAAATATTTGCGCCTCTACGACGGGTCTTTCACTACGAACGTCGGCAGATTCTTTTTATGTCAATAAATACCCATATGGTGCTACAAAAACTTCAGTAGCCAAATTCTTTGGCAGCTTAGTGGATTGAAAGTCCAATAGATGCATCAGAATTAAATAGCACAGCCCAAAATTGATAGCAATAGTATGTTGGTTGGGGCAAAAATCACAACCATGGGAAGGCAGGAATGCCGAATGATAAATTAAAGGACAAACTGTTTCAACAAAGGGCTCCCATGCATTTGAGTTTTGCCAATGTTGTTGAAAATTGAAAAGTAGGCCAAAGGGTAACGGAACTCCACAGTAAACAGTAGATGGCAAAGCTAGACGGGGACCAATGGCGAATTTGATACAACCATGAGCTGTATGAAATTTTTGACGACCTGCTGGTCTCAACGATTATAAGACTACGGAAGCTGCAATCGGCTGGCCGCATAAATCGTATGGACGAACAATACATACAATACAATACAATCGTTGTTAGAACTGAAGGCCGAGGAAACAATGGTCTGATACGGTCGACGAAGACAGCTCATTGCTGTTCGGACTTCGAAAGTAGAGGTCGAGGTCAATGGACCGGAACATTTGGAGGCGCTATTCACAGGAAATGAAGGCCTGAGAGTTGCTGTGGTGCTACAAAAGGTAATTTTTTTACAAAAGGTAATTTTTTTGTGGTAGGGAGGTGAATGTCATTTATGCACAGATTGTGGGAACACCTGCCCTGTCATCCTGAGAACCCAGCCTGGGACCGTTCGACACACTACTTCAGGCCAAGCCTCGTTTTGTTACGCCATGAGGCGCCTTCAAGCTGAGGGATATCTCTTCTAGCGAGAAGGAAGAGGGGAAGAGGTAGTGCCGGATAAGCGATCCCCCAGCCCCAACACCCCCGGTTGCTATGAGTCCCTTTTATATTTTAGGACTGCCTGAACATAATATGCCACCTCGTGCCATTTGTTGATCGATTCGAGCATCACCGCGACTATATTATCAGTGGGTGAGTTCTCCCGTCTCCTTGTAGAGTTCCCTTCCCAACCTGTCTCATTTTATGCACGCAAAAAATGTGTGGCAGGCATCGTCTTCCTCTCCTGGGCAAAACCGACAATCAGGAGACCGTGACTTACCAATCTTGGGTAGATGAGACTGAAAATACCCATTTCCGCTCAAAAACGGGATCGGATGGAAGTCAGCTTCAACATGCCTTTGATTTAGCCATGGTCCTATATCGGGGATGAGGCGCGCAGTCCAACTTCCCTTTGTGCAATTCACCCAAGACTGCTGCCAATCGTTGAGTGAGCGCTGTCTCTCCTCACGGACAACCATCTTCCTTGCATCCTCGTTTCAACGCAGATAAATAGAGTGAGGCTTTCTTGCAAGGAGGCCGACAGGTATCCCGCCTGCAATTACTTTCACCGCCAAACCAGAGACTGTCGGATACGAACATGCAATCCTCAACGCTACTCTCCTCCGTAGCTGTGCCAGGCATTTTCGGTAAACGTCCTTACTTAGAGCGTAACTCCATACTTCTGCCCCATATAGTAGCACTGATCCTACAGCACTCATGAGGAGTTATCTTCTTGATGCGCTGGGTCCCCCTACATTAGCCGTAAGTTGTCAGAGCCGATACTCCTGAAACAGCCTTCTCAGCCGTTGCCCTGATTTTCTCAGAGAAATTAATCTTCAGTCAATCAGTAGCCTCAGGTACTTCACCACTGGTTTCGATTTGATTCGTATGTCTCCAATAGTGACCATCCTTACTCTAGAGATTTTCTTTTTTGTCAAGATAACAGCTTTGGTTTTCTCCAGTGCTAAACTGAACCGGCGAGCAGATATCCAGTCCCTCACTCGGTGCACTAGCATACCTAGCCTAAGTTGTGCTTGTTCAACGGTGTGCCCAGCGACCAGAGCCGCAACATCATCCGTATACTCGATCAAGCGCGACTCATCTGGCATCTTCAATCTCAGCAGCCCGTCATAAGGCACGATCCATAAGTCCGGGCCAAGGAAAGACCCCTGGGCAACACCCGATATAACAGCCATCCTTTGTTGGCTGTGTGTCGAGTCACAGAGCAGGCTTCGGTCCTTTAGGTAGTCCCTCAAAAGCCGCATTAGATATTCTGGAACTTGAAAAGAGTTTTTCAGCGTATACAGAATATCCACCTATCTAGCGGAGTTGAAGGCATTCCTGACGTTGAGTGTCACCAACAGGACGATCCGTTGCTTGTTACGGCTATATGCCTCTGCCTTTTGGATCGCGCTGACCGCCTCTCCAATCGCATCAATAGTAGAAAGTCCTGCTCTTAAACCGTACTGCCGAGAAGATAGATCCCCAGCAGCACGAATCGCGTCAGTGAGTCTTCCCATGATGAGTTTATCGGGCACTTTTCTGGCCGTGTCTAGCATGCATAACGGGCGGTATGCAGACAACGATTCGGGATTTCCTTTCCCCTTGCTGATGAGCACGAGCCTCGCCACCTTCCATCGTACCGGGAGAACCCCGTCCCGCAGACAAGCGTTGAATGTGCAGAGCAGAAAGTCAGGACAACGGTGATAGACAAGCCGCATTACCTAAGCTGGAACACCATCTAGACCTGGAGTCTTCCTCGCTTTCAGTAAAAGTGCTGCCTCCCTCAGTTTTTGCTGTGTGTAGAGTGGAAACTCGACTGCTGTTTCACCATGGACAGCGTCAACACGGATGTGATGGGAAGGGAAGATTGCCCGAACTATCTCATCCATCTTTTCTGCACCGTGTATGCAAGGCTTCTGCAGGGCACCAAGCTTCCACATAACTAGCTTCTAGCCAAGGCCCCACAGATCCCTCTTCACATTGTCCACTAGGTCTTGCCAATAGCAAGACTTGATATTATTAATCAATTCACGAAGCCATTTCCTTGCCGACTTATAGGCTGCCACTCAGTTGCATGCTTCGTCACGGTTTCGTGCCTGTTGAGCCTCAATTTGAAGCTTGTGACACTCCCTTCACTTTTCAGCAATTTAAGTTGACCACCAGGACACTGGGGGTTTGCCTTGTCAGGGTTTTCAACGGGGCGTAGAAACGTTGCAAGCAGTCGTGATGATGCTCATAGTTGAGTTCACCAGGTCTTGAGCTGCCGGTGCGTCCATCCCCTCTGAAGCTCCCTGCAGCGACTCACCTGCTGTGAGCACCTCGACGAACCTCTCGCGGTCCACCCTTTCGATGTTCCATCCAGCTGAAGCAGGCCGAGAGCATGGACTTCGGGAGACAACATCACTGATCTCAAGCAGAATGCACTGATGATCACTGGCTGAATAGTCCTCTAACACCCTCCAGTTGTGTTTCCTCCATAATCATAACTCCCAGACGAGTGTCACGTCCAGTATGGTTCGTTCATAGCCAAAACTGTGGAAATTTGGCATATTTTAGTACGACGAGCGCCATCCTGGCCGCTATTTTCAGGCTCGTTTTACCCACGGATCTTTTTGAGGCATGCCCCCTTTGATCGCTTTAGCGTTTGAGTCTCCTCCAACGAGCACGTTGCCTTCTGCGTTCGAGACAGCGCCCTCCTGAGCATTAGACTTGACTCGGAAAGTTGATATCAATTCGTTCGGCGTCAGGTACACACTTAAGAAGGTTGTTCCTGAACACCGAACCCACACGTAACCATCCCCCCATAAATAACACTAAGCTTGAAAATCACTGTTCCGGACCCAGATGGCGGCAGTACCAGTTTCATCAGGATACCATAATGCAGGACTTTTATCATGGTCGTGCTCACTCAGCAGCAAGAAGTCAGCTTTCATGCCCCTCGCAAACTACTCCAGCAGATTTTGGG